>CM056559.1:21948064-22548064 GCA_029721515.1 Synanceia verrucosa
AGTGTGACCTCATCTTTATTAATGACAACCATATG
Source organism: Synanceia verrucosa (assembly GCA_029721515.1). Lineage (NCBI taxonomy): Eukaryota > Metazoa > Chordata > Actinopteri > Perciformes > Synanceiidae > Synanceia > Synanceia verrucosa. The sequence goes on from CM056559.1 coordinate 21,948,100, forward strand.
GAACACGATTGCATGATTTACAGCATGACGCAGGAGCCAACAGACGGCTGCAGGCTGGAGGAAGAAGAAACGCTGCAGACCAAGATTATCGATGAGGGGACACGCGTGGAAGAACTGTTAGGAAACACTCAGCAACGGACGAAGTGGCGTTCTGGTGCAAAAGATGTTTCGCAGCTCAAATTATTATTTTTGTGCAACAACTGTTATCATCACTTGCTGTTATTGTGTTAAAATAATGACTTATTGCTTGCTAATACACAGTGTGGGGCCTAATTATTTCTCTACTTTATTTCTGTGATTATTAATAAACAAATGAGGCCTGTATTTACAGAGCTGTTTGCTTGTCATCATTCACGCCAACAAAGACTTTTTGAATTGAAGAAAAGATTGAAACAAAAATAACTGAAGATCAAAAGGAGGAACTACGGAAGAAACAAAAAAAAGAGGATGTCAGATGGTAGGCAGGGAGAATATCAACCTGTCATCACTGCAAGGTCAGAGGTCATGAACCCCATCAGCAAATCAACACCTCCCTCTGTGGGGAACTACCATGTGATCTAACAGTGAATCTTGGCTGACCCCTGATCATAAATGCACATGCACCATCACATGTGTACAGTCCATGCAACTGCACCCTGGTCAGTGGCCAGACCACATGAATGCTGATGAAAAGACTCGCTCACATACAGTAATCAGGCTCAGAGCGACATAATTAAAATGAGAGTCCAGCCGGTGTGTCAGAGAGACGATACGACAGCTGACGGCTTTGTGGGACCTCCGACTGGCAGAGAGAGCGAGAGAGAGAGAGAGAGAGAGAAAGAGAGGTTCGGGGAGGGATTAATCGTGGGGGATGAAGGGGATGATGGTGGTGCATATGTGGGTATATATGTGTTGGGGGGGGGGGACCTATGGGGTGTGTGGGTGTTGGGAAATGGGGGAGCTTTCACTGGGGGATTAAAAATAATGGAAGTAGGGTGGGACGGGGGACCAGGGGCAGCTGTGGAACCAGCTCTATTGTAAGGGAGGGGTGTGTGTGTGAGACAGAGGGGTTAAGGGGTCCCAGAGGGCTACCTTTGTCCCCCTTGCCAGAGATTGGGGGCCTGTAAAGACGAAAAAAATGCAATTTCACAACTGGCTCTCCCTTTTTCTTCTGTCTGTCGCCCTTCCTGTCTCCCTCTCTCTCATCAATGAGGCTCTTTGTTTGCCGCACTCACCTTCCTCCTCCTTAAAGGGGATGCCACTCCTACACAAAGCAGGACTCTCTAGTGAAAGAACCTGCTCCTTTAAGAGCACACACACACACACACACACACACACACACACACACACACACACACACACACACACACATCTGTGTCAGTGTGTGAGAGGTACTCGGAGACATTAGCAGATTTAGACCTTTTAGATCTGACCTCTTTGTGCAACTAGAGGGATGTTGCCATGACTACCACCAACGCTAAGTGTCATTGTTGCACAGGGCCAATCAGGATGGAGCACATATGTCGCTGTGTGTGTTTGATCAACACTGCATTTGAGCAGATTAGTTTTAACATCACTCTGCAACTTGTTTTTACTGGTCAATCCTCTGATGTAGTTCGGTAGTTTTATTCTGAGCAAAAGCTTTTCTCCGCATAACCACATTTAGGATGTCATTAAAAACGCACAAGCCAATTAGAGCCTGAACTGCCTACCAGCGCTGCCTATCGCAGCAATTCTCAAGGACAGAAGGCGAGAGGATCTGGACGTAGACCAGGACGGGAAGAAAGGCATCTCTCTGTCTCTGTCGCTCTCTTACACCTGCTAGGGAGGAGAGAGGGAGTCTAGAAGGAGGGGGTCCTCCTCTAGGAGAGCTGTCACTTTGATTCTCATCACCAAGGAAACGGGTGTACAGTCCCACAATCCTCTGCTTTGTCCGATGGGGGTGGGGATGAGTGTGTGTGCTGTGCCTCTACAAACCTGCATCACACACACACACGCATGCACGCGCACACACACACACACACACACACACACACACACACACACACACATCAAGGCCTGGCACTATCGTCATTGCAGGTCGTGAAAGCTGCAAATTGCCATGGTGATAACTAGCTATGTCTGCTATTTATGGGTAAAGAAAGAGAGAGCAGGCAATATTATGCAGCCAAAGTAGCAGAAATGGCACTCTGTGTGTGTGATGTTTTATGAAGAGGGCCGAGCAACGTTGCTTAGCCAAGCTCCTCTTAGAGACAAGCTTTGTCATAAGAAGTGACAGATACGAGTAGCTGGGTGACAGCAGAGACTGACTGAGCTGACTGAGACTCAGCCAGAGGCTCTGTTTATCAGAGTCTGGGTCGTAAACATCCCAGTGGGGTTGTGGAGGATTTTCAAGGGTCTTTAAGGGGTCACAATGAAAATAAAAAGAGAAATATTAAAACGAGGGTTGGTATTCTTGAGTAAGCTAAATTGGCATCGTGAATGTAAACAACAAACATGGCTGTTTCTAATATTCACAGCTGTCAAGCTAGCAGCAGTAATGCAACTTTTTTGTCAGAGTATTTGATTTATCAATAGTTGTTGGGATGTAATGAAAATTTCAACAAATACGAGGAACTGTTTTTAAAGAACAAATGTTGTTGTGTTATGTGCTGCTTATAATTGAAGAAGTGTTGTCATTCATCTCTGAGGTGTAAATACAGTAAAATAAAGCTTCACTGTGGTCAGAGTCTGTAGGTAAATATGTAACCACTTGTATTTCAGGTGGCTCACCACGTCATCTGATATATCAAAATGAATTGCAAACCCACACATCACCTATCTCTTCTTTAAGGACTGTGTTTATGTAAAAAATTGAACTGTTCAGTAGAAATAAGTTTATTCCAGGAGCCATGAGACTGCAGTCACAGCATAACAGTAGGTCAATTTACCTCATGTTTAGTTTGCTGGAGGCACTTTTGATAAACCTAATGTGCCTTTGTTGGTGTTTGATGTGGTTGACCAGCATAAACCCTTTTATAACATTATCATTTTTGTATTTTTTGGCTCTATTGTATTTGTGTGAATTAATTCCTTGCACACAAACTTGTTCGCCTTGCGCACTTTATTCATCCCTCGAGGGACTTAAACGTCCAGAGATGAGAGGAAGGAGCAGTCTGAAGACCAGTCAGGATGCTGGGATGTCAAACTAAATAACTCTCTGCATGGTCAGTGCAGGTTCTGTTACGACCTGCAGATAAAATCTGTATGGTTGCATGAGCTGTTTAAAATAAATAACAAAACTAACAGCAGAGTACAGATGAACTCTCTTTCTCTCCTCTCAAGCAGATGGGGACACCCCCTCCTCCGCCGTCCACCCCCCCACCGCTAGCTTGACCGGGGTCAAAGAGCCTATTGTCATACGGAGCGCTTTGCCTCCAACCATTGTCTGTGACAGTTGGAAACCCTCAGAGCTCATACAAACCTCTGCACATTCAACTGCTCCTCCTCCTCCTGCTGCCCTCTCCTTTCTCCTCTTTATTTCACTTTCCCTTTTCGTTCACTCCTTCCCCTTTTCCTCCTCCACCCCCTCCACTCTATGTGCTGACTGGGCTGTTCAACCTGCCACACAGACACAGCTGGACCAATGCAGAAACACACAGGAACAAACTCAACTGCATTAGTTTTACTTTGTCTTGTTGTTGCTTTTTCTTCTGTATTTGTAGCAAGCATTGAATCTGTAGCTCTTATTGACGCAGCAGCCATTCAGTCAGATGATTAGATTAGATCACATGAATCATTAATGATACTTGTGGGAAAAGTGGGTCGTTAAAGGACATAATAATGGCTGCAGAGGAAGTAAGCTTGAAGAAAAGATAGAAACCTTCAAGCCGTTGACAAAAGTGAGAAATCTAAAATTTTAAAATTAAGAACAAATTAATTTAAAAAATGGAAATTTTTCATTAGAGTCATATCTTTATGCAGCCAACAATCTCATTAGATGTTATTAATCTTTGTTCAGATCATTGTGTCTGATGACCTTTGACCTGCACAGTGTGAAAAAAGTAACCTGGCACATTTATATGCCCTAACAAAATCAAAAGATGTAGTTGAAATCAGATTTTAGACAGAATTTGGTATAATATCGGTGGTAAGAGTGATACTAAATCATGTTAGCAGTGAAACACTGAAACAGTGCTCATGGAAACAGATCTGTGCAGATCAGCTGTCAGAAGCTCTTCTTATTTGGTAACTACTTTCCCACGTCTTAAACAGATCTCATGGATCAAGTGAGTCGCTGCAGAATGTAATTTGACAGCTGCTAATGGGAGTCCGACTACCTCTGAGCGGTGCATTCTGCAGCGGCGGCAGAATGCTGCAGTTTAAACAGCAGGAATGTTTCCAAGTTTTACAATGACACTGCAGTTTGAGTGGTTGCCGGGTGCCATGATGATGTGAGTGGCAGGTGTAATCTCTTTAACTCCCTCTCTCTTCCTCTCACACACATTGGTGGATTCTCACTTACTGCACCACGAGGCTACGTGTGTCTTTCCTCCTCTCGCTTACATAAGCATCATCCCAAACAACAAAAAAAAGCTGCTTCTAGGCGGAACCTTCTTCAGTACGCTGTCATTGTTTTTTTGTCTGATTCAGAGCAGACTAAGATGGCTGCAAGCCGACATCTGCTGTCGTCGCAATTTTGAAAAGAATGCTGCTTTTGCTTTTTTTCCTGATGCTGGCAATGTGGGAAATATTCAGGTCATTGTAGCGGTGGGTACAAGCAGCTGTTAAATGGACAAGATGTGAAAATGAGGGGAAAAAATGCACAAAACTATATATCTTAGTGCAGTGACCTCCTGTCCTTTGTTTCATGAGGATAAAATAAAAAGCTATTTGAAAGCCACAGTTTGTTCTGTCATCATAAGGAGCTCTGCAGATACTGTAGCTGGAGCTCTGCCTCTGTTTATCTAATATTAAAGGTTAAGGCTTATGGATGTGAATCCAAGTCAATCCCATTCATCACAACAGCTCTCTGCCTGGAGGGGGGGCAGCACAAATTATGGAGTGAGAAGAAAAAAAATAAACATAATTTAATATATAGGGAAGATTTGTATTTGTTGATACAATAATAAAAGATGTCCAGAGTATATTCTTCTTCACACTAAATATATACTGTATATCTCATGAACAGGAACAATCAGTGGTTTGGGTTAAAATAAGTATGTTTGTCATAAAACTTACCGATGTGGTGTTAGTTAGGGACACAAATAGTGCTCTCTAGGGTGAAAGTGTTTGAACCATCCAATAAAAACCATAAAAAACACATCATTTACCGCAGAAAGGACCTGTGAAACACTGAGCTCTTAACATAAAAGCTTCCTTGGCTGAGTTGATCAATGCAGTGTTACAGAAAGATAAAAAGCTGTGGTTTAGTCTTTTAAAGTGGTGTAAGGCCGACGTCTTCTTGTAGACCTCACTCAGGGTATTTACTGGGGTTTAGGACTCTTTCCTGTTGCAACTCTTTTAACTATACAGTTTAATTTGACTGGACTTCTACCAGTGCTCGAGTTATGTCTCTTGTCCTTCAGATTCAGATTGTCTTGTGTCCAGAATCACCTCAGAAAGACAGTCAGACCTGCGCAGTGGGGATCAGCAGTGATTATTTATCGCAAAGGTGTGTGTGTGTGCGCGAGTGAACAGTGGGAGTGATGAGTGGCAGCGAAAGTGTTTGAGAGGGTTTATGACAGTCGTATTTCACAGACAGACTGCATTATCCTACCACTTCCCAAGGACAAACACACACACACACATTCTCACACATTCTCAATCTTACTCTCTCTCACACACACACACACACACACACACACACACACACACACACACACTCAGTGCAGCATTGATCTGCGGTCAGGCCGGCCATATTCCTGCTGTTCTATTTACGGTCGGCCTCGCTGGGACCCTCAACGCTCCCTTATTAAAAGTCTAAACAGCAAATGGAGAGAGAGAGGATGCACTGAGGTGAAAGGAAAACAGTATTGATCACCAACTTCCTCTAATCATCGTTTCTGCTGTTTTGAATCCTGCGGGCTACCATAGATAGACAGGAAAAGGACAATGTGAGAACACAGTTACAGAAAACAGAAACGCAGGCGTCATTAAAGCAGCGCTCACAACAGCAGATGTGGTGCGGATTGATTAGTCATGCCTGTCTGACTCCGCTACAGAGGTTAGGTTGGTTGGGGGGGGAGGTGGGTGTTCATCTGACCACAACGCTAACACCTGCCCTGTCTGACCTGATCTGTGTGTTACTGAGTTATAGACACTCAGTAACACTAACATATACAGTGATGAACAAATTCCATTAGACCACCTGCACTGTTTGCTTCAAAGAGCCTCCAGCATCAATTCGTTCACTTTAACTCAACTCTTTCTTCCAGAATAACAAAAAACATCTAAAACACATTTTTCTGTTCAGGAATGACAGGAAATAACTGGAATTTAGCATTTCAATATGTCATCTACTTTTTTTTGTAAAACAGTAAATTCGAACAAACAATCATATTTTTAGCATTAACTGAAGTAATTAAGCATTACAGAAACATAAAGAAATATTTTGGTAACCAGTGATACTGTTATTTTAGGGAGAGCGAGGTATTCACTGCCTACGTATTTATTGGGCAGCTCCCTGCTTGTGCTGAACAGAGCTGTGTGTCAGTGTGCTATCAGCCCTGCTGAGGCTGAGGGAGTCTCGTTCTGCATGAGTTCATGTAGGAACATGATCAGTAACCCTGCCAGGGTTCAGGGTTCAGCTCCCACCGGAGCCTCCCAACACAGAAACACACTCAGCAGGGCACTTCAGAGCAAGTAGCACACCTAATTTGACCTTTTGCATCTATCGAGCTCCTCCAGACTGTGGGACTATTTGAGAGGCAGAAGTCATCATCATGAAGGTTGTCATTCACTATTTCTGGCACAAAATCCAATGGGGAATATATATGACTGTATGAAGCTTTTATTTTTTATTTTCAGGTCCAGCATTCTAGCCCTTTTCTCTTGTGTATTCCTCGTTCCTCATGATGTATAACTGCTGTTTGACTCTCTGAGTGCTGCCATATGATGGTCTGTCTATCAGTCTTGCCTGACACAGACTGGTACCGAGGCATTATTCATCCCGTCCAGCCCGCTGGATGACGTGCAACATATTAACAAATAAATTTAAAAAAGGTGGTGTTAATGTTCCTTCAGCTTCAGCTCATCTCCACACACATTCTGCAATAAGGTAATGGATCCCTCTGGCTTTTTAAAATGAAAAATCACTCCCATCTGATTCATTTATTCTCATTCATTTATCTGAAACAGTTTGTTGCTTTGTCCATTAATCAATTTAATAACCTATAAATGTAACGCTGTCTCATTTCAGACTCAACTTTGAGGCTGATTTTCTCTGCTTCTGTTTAAATTTTATTATGATTTATTAAAACAAATCAAGAGACTGGCGAGATATAATTGGTTGATTATATAAGTTTAAAAAAAACAAATTGCTAACACTGATAATAAATAAAACTGATGAAAAAATGGCTGATGGCACCTAGAGAGCAAGGCGTTTTATACTCAGCTGAGCTCTGATCAGCTGTGGCTCTCGTGCTCAGACAGACTGCAGACACTTGAACTGGTGTCAATTTGCTGCAGTAATTTGACAAATTCAGATGGAAACTAAAATAGCAATCTAATTTGGTGGAAATCATCTTGTTATGACTGATAAACAGCAGACATTTGTAATGAATAAGTCGCTTAATGAAGAGGGGAAATGGCTAACAAACAGGAAATTCATTATGGTTGCGTGTGTGTGTGTGATATGTAATATTTCATTTTTCCATCTCTCAGTCTGAGAGCTTAGAGCTCCATAAGAAGCTTAGAGCAGTGAAATCAGTGATGTTGATAAAGGCGGGGGCTTGTGTGTGTGTGTGTGTGTGTGTGTGTGTGTGTGTCTGTGTGTGTGTCTGTGTGTAAGTCAGGTGTGTGTTAGTGTGTTAGGTCATGTAGTCTTTGCAACAGATGTGCATTGGTTGTGCATGTATGTGTGTGTGCGTGTGTGTGTGTGTGTGTGTGTGTGTGCAGATGGGATATTAAATGCTGAAAACTGCAATCACGTTGTGGGATTAAAGACAAAGCTCTGAAATGGTGTCACTGCGACAGAGGACAGACAGAGGAGACAAACAGAGAGAGCACATGAGCAGAAGATCTACATCTCCCAGAAGCCCCTACATTACTCACAGGCTGCAGGAGACCACGATCGGTGACCCGCTGACGCAATTTGACATATTATTATGTCAAATTGCGTCAAAATATGTCAATGGCACTCAAAAATTCATCTGGATTTTTGTATTTTTTAAACTACTTTTTCCTCAATTATTTGATATTTGAAATGAATACTGATGAATTGAAATGTTGTCATTTTATGGTATTTCAAATGCAATTCCAGTGAAATTAAATTAGAAAGAAAGACTGGTGTAAAGGAATATGGACAGTATTGCTCCAGTGTCATACATGCTGCAGATTATGGGTCTGTTTCTGCTCTCCAACATCAGTAACAGTTTCCTAAAACCTCTGGTCAACACTTGCATTATTAACGTCTGTCTGCTGTAACACTCAGTGAGTGCCGATTCTCTCAGGCTGAACTGAGGCCATAAAACTGCAACAGGACAGACCCAGGAAACTTTGACGCATCAATACTAATTCATTTCCAGCTTTTAGTTTGTCTTTATGGCTTTGCCTCCACATCTGACCAGAGGTCAATATCTCGGTGGCGAGGAGAAAAGGAGGAGGACAGCGGGTCGATTCTAATTATAAAACAGGTGTCGTGAATGAATATTTTATGCAGAACGGCAGCGGCTGCTTTTGATCTCCTCACAAACTGATGCACCAACACATGCGGTTTCACCTTTACTGGCTACTGGCTGAGCAAACACAATAATGAAAATGAAAATGAGCAATTTTTGACGAATTTTAAGTAGCAGTAAAAATGCTTTCCATCCATGTCTGTGTGAGCTTTTGCATCCAAATGGCAAAAAGCACTGTGCACATTCAGGCACAGTTCTAGTTAAAGAACCACGTCCAGAGACAAATCACATTTTCAGCACTTGTGCACATGCACTGAAGAAGTGATTTGTCTATCTGGCCAATAATCACACAAACTGTGAAAAAAGACAACCCAGTGAGTTTTTGTGTGATTCAATCAGAGCAGACTGGGCGTTTTCAATTGTGTGTCTTAAAGAGACAGGTGCTAAAACAGCATTTCAGGCAGTGGGTGAATACAGCTATATTCAGACAGACCGTATGAGAAAAATAATGTTCTAATATAATCCAAAAAATGAGTAAGAACCCGAAAATGAGCACAGTAGACTAATTTCACCACACAAGCCTCTGGGTGCATTTTTCAAGTACACCTGGACGAAAAAACAACATTTTTAAGACCAAGAAACGGCAATAAAGACTAGAAGGTGACAGTGAGACCTCAGCTTCCAATATTTCAACATAACACTTTATACACTCTGTGCGAACATAATGATCAGGTGAAAGAAATACGTGAAAGTGAAGTAAGGACTCAGTAATATTGCAAAACTGAAAAATGACAAAACCACACATTTAGTGTGTTTTTTTTTTTAACAAGCCATTACTGCTGTCACAGTTCATTAGCTGATGAGTCACCTGAGACTCTGAAACCTGTTAAAGGCACAGTTTAACATTTCGGGGATTGTAATTACCGCACTAACATGAGACTGATAACCATTGTCATTGTCACAAAGAGCGCAGATGTGAGTGTTTCCTAACATTTTGAATAATTCCTTTGTTTCACGGCAGCATTATCTTTTATGTTTTTAAAGGCTTTTTTGTTGTCTTTTTTTTCTGTCTCTTGCTGATCGCAGCTCTGCAGATCCAATGTTGTTAAAAAAATTGTTGTTCCATCCTTTTTTATCCAGTTAGCCCACAGAGAGAAAGAGAGAAAGAGACAGAGAGAAGCTATATTTGGAAGCGGCACTGCCTTGTACTGTACGGGTATGTAATAAATCTGTTGTGCCATAATAGTGAATGGTCGGTCGCATGGCGTGTGTGTGTGTGTGTGTGTGTGTGTGTGTGTGTGTGTGTGTGTGTGTGTGTGTGTGTGTGTGTGTGTGTGTGTGTGTGTGTGAGGATGAATGGTGGCCTGTCTCGCCGCCCGCCCCCCCACTGCTCTTCCTTGCTACTGTAATTGGTCGCTGGCTTAAGTGCTGCTGCTGCACTATTCTGCACATAGATGGGAAGGAGGGAGAGAGAAGGAGGGAAGGAGAGGGGAGAGGAAGGAAGGAAGAAAGGAGAGGAAGGAAAAAGAGGAGGTGGAATAATGTGGAGAGGAAGGCAGAAATGATTGATGGGTTAGATGGAGCTCCATCCAAGGACGAGTGAATTAGAAGGCAGAGGAGACGGAGGGATAGAGGGATGGAGAACAGAGTGATGTGATATGAGCAGAGGTATGCAGGCTGAGAAAGGAGAAGACAAGTTCACCTAAGTTTCCTTTGTGATCCATCTGGGTTCTGTACTTTCATCTATAAATATGTAATAAATCCAACTTAAAAAAATGTACTGTAAATCTTTCCCTGTGCTGATGGAAATGCTTGTTTTAACCTCCCAGTTGTTTACATCCTGTCGCCATGGTTTCCATTGTCTCCACCACTCATTAGCTTTTCTGTTTTTAGCCTCACGTTGTGTTTTTCTTTTGTTTCCCCACACAGTGTCCTCTGATGTCACATTAACTTTGTCGCTGTAGCAACTACATTTCCTCCAGGGGACAATTACAGAGTTTTAACTTTTTTATGATATACATTATTTACTGACTGTAAGTTGCTGTTTTTAACATCTTTCTAATCATCATCAGCTCGAGGATCCACTGCCAACTTTCTGTGCTTAAAATGCTGCCAAACACTGTTAAGAATGAAGATGAAGAATGTGCCTCTAAGAGCCAGAGGTGCTTCATTTTAAATGATGATTTAATTTTGGAAAGAAACACAGTTTTTGTGTTGAAGTGTGAGATTATCTTCTTGCTGGCTTGCCATCGTGCTTTGGCTTGATGCAACTCTTGCTCTATGGGACTTCTCAACATCGCTTTAACCGGGTTGCTTTTATTACCTTTAAAGTTGGCAGACAAGCGCCGCTTACATCCGATTGCATCAACCTAACTTATGAGCGTACTTTTAGTGTGATCAAATTTGGGTCAAATGTGAAACCTCCAATGACAAATTTACACTTTATCCTTTTGCTTTTTGATTTACCATTTCCAGCGACCTTAAGATAAATTTCACCAAAAAAATCAATGACCTCTCACAGGTTTTCCATAACAGCTGGGATGGCTGTGGAGGAGTGAGAGGAGAGGAATGAGACGCTTTGGCCAAGACACAGCAGTAACTCTCTACTGGGTAGACTGGCCCTGTTATTCCCAACACACACACACACACACACACACACACACCACACACACACAAACAGACGGGCGCTTGCAGCAGGTGGGCCTTTTGATTTGTCACCCAGGAAGAACCGTGTCTCATTTGCATACAGATGCCCCCTTCAGTGCTTAGGAAGGGTGCGCACACACACACACACACACACACACACACACACAGCTTCTTCAGTCCTCTCTTCTAGACTGAGGCCTATACAACCCTCTCTTTCTTTTTTCTTTCTATCTTTCACTTGTCTCCCTTCCTCCCATCTTTGCAGTGATTTTGGCGACCAAACCCCAGAGGATTGGAAACCATGTCTCTCTGTGTGTGTGTGAGAGAATATTTTTGTAGATTTATACTCACTTCCTCTGCAAATACATGTTATTTTTCAATATATGTTTGCATTTCTGATTGAATTTATCACTTTGTTCCTCTGTGTGTGTGTGTGTGTACGTGCACATCTTGGATCTCCAGCACCTTGCATCTGTTCTGGTTGGCAGAGCTTTCAGGAGTCTTGTGTGCCACTGTCAAACAACGGCGGCTTGTTTGCAGACCCCAACACTAAACTCACACACACACACACACACACACACACCAAGACAACAAGCTTCAATCCTTGGAGGAGATCATGGGGGAGTTTATAGTTAAAGGGAAAAAGAGCGTAAATTCAGCTGGGCTGAACAGAGGACAGGATGGTGTGAAATGAAGCTTTAGAGGAAAATTGATCACAAGGTTGAATTATTATTTTCATCTAACCAGAATATTTCAGACACTCCAGAGCTTAGTGTGATTCATTTAATTCAAAGTAAAAATAAGGCATCTAAACTAATAAAGCAAGAACTAAGGGTCTGCACACAAAAGTTAATTTTACAACAAAACAACATTTTAATCTGTGCAAAACTAAGGTGAAACTAAAATTGTGAATTTTTTAACTTTCCTGTGTCCTGTGCCATTAAACCCAACATGCATTCACTGTGTGTCTGACAAGTCTTTCGCAGAGCCGGAGAAACCTGCATGCTGTGATTGGCTGGAGGACAGCTATTACATCAGAGACTCCGAGGCGCTACGGCAACACTGGGAAGTCTCTGGGAGTTTGACTGGAGGCGGGATTGTTGCATATAAAACTGCCGTTCGCCTTGTTTCACAGTGAGCATATTCTTACAGGAACCCCGGTGGTTGAAGATTATTATTTCAGAAAGAAAATTGATTTGGGTCACATAAATATGCTTCAACATACAACATCATTCTGCCACCTGCCACATAGTGCAGCACACAGCTGAACGTGATGCATATGAACACACTCACATCTTGACAAGGCAATTGTTTTTCCACATGGTTTGAGGTTATACAAAGCGGAGGAAGAGAAGGAGGCAAACCACAGAAAGACACTGTTATGTTTCACATTTCAGTTGTGGAAATGCAGTTTGTCTGGATGATTGTGTGTCTTTAAAAGTCAAAAACCTGCCAACCTATCAAACCTTCACTCGCAATCTATTTGATTTACTTTACAATGACGTCCACTCTTTGCAATAACAGCATGAATAATGTTTTTTGTGGTTGTGTTTGGGCGACTCTAAGTGCTTGGCTAATGTTAGGAAAAGCTTGTGGTCTTGGTCAAGTGTTGAAAAAGTTGACGATGACATGCAGAATAATATAGGGTGCGTTGGATCTCACCCTCACCTGCTCAAGAGCAGCAGCCTCATCCTGATTTATCCCAACCACCTCCCTGCTGTGTCTGTGAGTTATACGGTTGTCACAGGGACCCCTTTAAAAGATTTTATAGCACATACATTTATATTTGCTGCGTTTTTACATGCATGGTGCTTTTCATTTTGTCGCAAACAACCAGAACCTTTGACTCACAGCAGGACCTCATGAGCAGGATGACACACACAAATCTCAGCTTCCCTCTCCTCACTGCTGCTGTCACATGTCAAACCAGGGCAGAATTAAGAGTTTAGACAAATACAATTTCACCTCTGATCCTGTAATCCTGATCTGTTGGATTGTGTGTGTGCAGGATTGTGTGTCAGTGTGAGGTGCAACGTGAGTCCAGTCAAGGCCCCTATGTCCCTGAAGACCCACAAACTCTGTCAACATAAATCTAGACACACACACACACACACACACACACACACACACACACACACACACACACATGCATATCCATGTATTTCTATTTAAAGTATATGCTGATAATATTAATGGATACTACTACTGACACATTTCCTTGCATCTAACTTTAACGTTCACCATGACTACTAAATGTCAACCCTAACCCCTGAACCTGATTCTAACTTATATCTTAAAACCAAGTCTGAACCCTTTCCTTTGAAGAAGAGGACCGGCTAAATATATAAGCGATCCCACATTATGAAAATCTGCCAGATGAAAATCTGATGGATGAAGAGTTGTTTCCTTAATGGGTCAAAACCCTTCACACTGATCCATCAATTCAACCCAACACACTCCTTACATCCTTCACTTCTTCACAAAGACTGGCATTTAAATGGATAGATGGATGTTCAACATGCCTCTCCATCCATCCATCCATCCATCCATCCATCCATCCATCCATCCATCCATCCATCCACAAATCCAAACCATTGGATGTTTTCCCTGTTCCTCATCCATGCTACAATGACCCCATTCATCCATCTGTCAATATTCAAATTCATGGTTGTAGTTCTGTTGCTGGCGCAAAACTCCACCTTAGAATATTTCAACCCTGTAAAAGGTATTAGTGATGCCTCTTACATATTTTGGTTCAGTGTTTTGATATTTGATATCAGTTATTTTAGCGTACAACTGGCCAAATGTACACAAAATGGCAAACTGTTTAGCATGCACAAAAATATTATTGCATTACATGTTTCCCTTTTTTGTGTTTTCTGAATCTTATAAATTATGTTGTGTGTATTAGACTATGTAATGTCTCTTTTTGAGGATGCCCAAACAATCAAAAAACATGATTTCAAAAGCAATAATTTAATAGTGCAAAAGTGTCTGAGGATGAAGTTTTGCTTTTGTTTCCCATTGTCCATCCATCCATCCATCCATCCATCCATCCATCCCTGAAGCAGCAGTGATGGTGGTGTCTTACCAGGGTAGAAGTCTTTGGATTTGGACAGTTTGATGGTGGCTCCAGTCTCTTTCTGCAGCTGGACGATGGTCTGACCTCCTTTACCGATGATAGAGCCCGCCGCATAGCTGGGAATCAAAACCTTCAGGAAGTACTCGCCTTCCTCTGTGGCAGAAAACAGGAAACAGGAAGTTAGAGAGAGAGCGCAACTGCAGCTCATGTTGTTTTATAAAATCAAATAAAACTGAAAAAGAAAATAATCCAAAGAAGCTACAGTACACATCATTAGTCTGCCTGAACCTTTGCCCTCATGCATGCCATTGGCTTCTATCATTTCTTGCATTTATGGCAATTTTGTTAGGATAAAATAAAAATGTAGGATTTCTCATCCAATACAGGGATCATCTTGTTTGAATGAGTGTAAACGGTGAAGTGGAAGCAAAGTGTATTTCAGTAATCATAGTCTGACAGAACAGATGCGAGTCGGTGCCGCATCGCTACGCCAAAAGCAGAATCATTTGTCTTTCTATCAGCCTCCACCGCCCCCCCAAAGCTTCCTCAAGCCGCATAAATCCACCCAATCACATCAAACGATGACTGATATCCATGACAACTAATTATTTTTTATAATCTGATGATTCCGTTATCTCTCCCCTTTTCTCTGCACGTCCGTTTATGCGAGCCTCTAAACACTCTCTCCAGATTGGTCTGATCTAATTTCAGTGTCGGGCCCGAGGAATCTGGTCCTCGTCACTGCCTCTGCTGTGGGGGTGGGGGGGTGGAGGCTGAGGAATACGCTGCTTGTCGCTTTTGTTATTAGAGCTAATCAGATTCAACCAGCGCTTGTGGATTGCGACGCCTCGCCAGTGCATAACACCACATGAGCAGATCAGCACACACAAACAAAAACAAAGCAGATGAGCACAGATTCAGATACTTGTATGCTAGCGCAGAGCTGCGCATTCTGGATATGAAATGATGACGCTGTCTGTTTCATGTGGTCTTGTGTCGACTGTTTTCAACTCTGAGATCAGCTAATTGCCCTGATGGGATAAAGATGTCTTTGCATGATGAGGCTGCAGTCGGGTGTTTATGGAAAAGTATGTTTGTCTAACCAGGCTGAAGGTGGAAAAGCAGGTGGCCTTGCAACAGAAGAGACAAGTCTGTCTTTCTTTTTTTTTCTCAAAGACCGGTCATAGTGATACCTGCAAAAAGTCAACACACTGTGAGTAGCATACAACCCACAACATTGGTTTGACATATTTCATTACGTCACTACCAGTTGGGTATAATTTAACCACAATTTTTTCCTCGGTAGCTTTTTTGGCTAAACTTAACCAAGTCAAGCTTTTCCTAAACCTGAGTGGTTTTACTTCTTCAACCTAACCAAGTTGATTCCTGTGAAGTTCATTTTTAAAAGACTGGAGCAGTCATATTACACATTAAAAACAAACTAAGAGTTGTGAGTATCAAGGTGGTTTTGATGATATTATCATGCACCATATTATCAGCAGCCTTGATTAGTCCTTAAATGAGCTGGAGCATCACTATGAGGAGCTTTAACTAAAATCTCTGGTGTGTCACTGTGACATGTTTGTGAGCTTCTGCAGCTGCTTTTGTGCTTCAGTTTTTGAGAATAAATTGTGCAGTGAAGCTGAGGGGAAATCAGGCAGACCGGCAGAAATTTTCAGCTCACTCAGTGACACGTTGACCTGGAGCAACCTGCAACCATTTGGTTGCTGCTTCTTTGACAAAGCAGTGAGAAAGAAGTGAGTGAACGTCACAGACCACAGCAGCTCTCTTCCTCCCAGGAAGAACCACTGAGCTGCCCGTCGCTACAGAATCACATAGAATCACAGATATGGAGGCGTCGTGTCAGAGGTGCACCAGCAGAGATCTGTGTGTGCAAGACGACGTAGATAAGAACAAATCCCTCCCATTGTGAGACAGAGGTGTCTTTGTTACCATGGTGATGATATCAACAAACTGTAGGTCAACGACAAGAGTAACACCACATCATACTCCACTCCTCATGATTTCTACTTTAAAGGGTCATGTCGCCACATATTGTCTAATAAACATCAATATTTAATTCAATGCCAGAGACACAAAATTAAATTCCATTCACCTGTATTGTACGAGTTAAGTGTCTCAATTTACTTTTAATATCTCAAAACCAAAATAACATCAAACCATGTTTCATTGTTTTAATCAATATTTAGCTTTTAACGTATAGAAGAATTAAACCTGTATTCTTTAAATAAAAATATACACAGTATCATCAGAAATAGATTCTACTATGATTTAAGCAGAGGTTATGAGGGTGCTAAAAGAATTCCATAATCTGCCACCTTTACGACAGCAATAATGAAAGTAAATTTAAATCTTTTGTATAATTCCACAAAGAAATCTACTTCTTGAAGTTGTGATTCTAATGACGGATGTTTGGCAGTGTTATGTCTCTTTAAACTGACTCAGGGTTTCTTGAATCCCTTTCTTCCCTCCCCAGCAGCATTCTCCATATTTGATAATCCAGGACATGTAACCTCAGGAGGCAGATTAAAATAGGATTATTATCACAGGGGCACACTTTCTCACAAGGACGAGGCACCTTGAAGGCTGCTGTTCTCCGTCTGCTAGACAGGAAGAGAAAATAGATACATGTGCACGAAAACTTTAAAAATATGCTGCTTTGACAGTGAGGTGGACAGACCAGGTTTGATGGAAGATCCCATTATAAGACACCTTTCAGTAGCTATAACTCACATACATTGCAGCAAAGCAACAGTGGAATAGAGGCGTTTGTGACACCTTGCTATAAATACATTTAATAATACATTTTATAAAAGATCCTGCACAACCAGACACACGTTTTCATCTTCAATCCTTTAAGTTTCACTTCAAGCCCAATCAAAGATATGCTGGGATTTTCACTCAAGACTGCTAAATAATGACGCTGTCGGTGAAAACGGTAACATAACATAAAATTCATCTAATTACATTGAACGACTGACTTTTTCAAGCCCTTTGTGCTGCTTTGTTCCAAGATGGAAATGTTGGAAGAAAAATATCCAAGTTTCCCAGGTGTAATTATGATTCGTATGTTGAACGTCACTACAAGTCGGAAACTGGTAATTACTGTAACTGGATGTTACATGAATGCAGCATAATTAGGAATAACTATAGCTGAGACCCAGTTCTGTATCACACTGTAATTCTGAGCATTTGTGTTCACACTGAGAGAGATGCAAAATAACAGACTGTGGATGATGGTGAGGCGGCTCAGCGGAGATACAGCCCACTTAAGTGATCAAAACAGTGAAGTACGCTAATTAATTATGCACTAACTCTAAAAACTACAAACTGTGACTAATTAGCATTTGACACGTGCACCTCATCATTTGTCAAGAAACGCAGTAGATGTTTCTTTCTAATACTGAAAATCTTGTCTCAGGAAACTCTCTTTCCAAAGAAACTTCTGTGCTGTGTGTAAAGGGGATTACAGTGTTCCTGGTGTTAAATACTGGGTGGGCTCTGTTCTCATCTCTGAGTGTTCAGCCAAGTTCGAGCATGAGCACACACAGACAGGAAACCTGACACTCCCCTGCCCTTCCTCAGCTCGGCTAGTGATGAAGTACAAACTGCAGGGAGCTCAGACACGGATGTGCTTCTATTTGACAAGAAAAAGTTGAGCTACCTTAGTTAAAAGCTTGTGTTAATCACGATTCCCTGAAGTGCATTTGGTAAGATCAAAGCAAATGCTCTTCTCTTCAGACTTGACTAAAAGGATATTGACACCTTCGTACAAAATAATGATCTTGTTCTTCTTTCTTTTCAGGTCCTGCATCTGACTGTCTGACTATCACATCTATCTGTTGTTCCTTCTATCCTTCTTCTCCCGACTGAAGCTTTGGTAACTACTATTTCTCAGAGGCAGTCAGATCCATTGGAGAGGTATAAATGATTTGAAGCAGCAAATGTTCAAACATGCGTGTTCAAAAAAACAAAAATAGAACATAGAACAGAACAGAGCAGCTACTGCTACACAAACAATCTAACTGACTCAATCTAGGTAACTTTAGCTGGGAGCAGGATGCGTTCTCTCCACACCTCCTCCTGGATTTCAGTTGTTTCAGCTACATCAGTTGTAATTGGTTGAAAATTGGTTGTGATAGTCAGAGAGAAGGTTGTTTAATGTACTTGCCTATTATTTTCCAGCAGTTTGTTTACAGCAGCTGCACTGTGGTACGCCACCAACCTCTTACAGTTTCCTGATGAGAAACTTCATTTCTGAACGGGCTCCTCATCCTCACTTTTCAAGTGCGACCACAGAAAATAACTTTCTATTGTGCTGCCGTTGCATTTCCATTTCGGTCAAGCTGGCTATCGCTAATTAACAGCACAGTGACCACAATGGTGTGAGCTCTCTGGTATCAACGATGCTCAAGGCAGCACTTTGTCTTGAAGCTGGAAGACATGTCACATGGTTGTGCCCTAATACTGTCTGTCTTCACTCTTCCATCCTCTCCTCTCCTCCTGTCCTTTCCTTTTCTTTCCTCTCCTCTCCTCTCCTCTCATCCTCAGTGTGCTGCAGTGACCCACTTTGAGTACGAAGCCTTGGACTGACCTGCTTTAGATAGGGGCTAGCTAATTATAACGAGCCCGTATTAATAAGGCAGGGGAATTGGTAAATATGAAACACACACACACACATATGCAACACATTCAAGCACATATAACACTCCCTCCACAAACAGACTGTTTCCGACATCTCAAACAAGCCTACACACCAACGTGACTCATCATGTATATAAGAGGATGTAATGAGTGACTCATGTTCATCACTTGCATCTGTTGTCTGTAGCACTTGTACGTGTTGCCATGGCAAACACCAAAAATAATATCTGCAACATGGAACAAGATATCCACTATTCACATTACATAGAAAACTCATTAAAAAGATCATATAACACAAAAAACCAACTGCATCTTTACTGTTTTGATCCTGATATCACAAAACAGAACTGCAGATTTCCAGTTTCGAGTTTAACAGGGTTATGTAACGTGGGTTGAGTTACACTTTGGAAATAAGCTTTTAGCAGTTTTGATAACTGCCATGACTCAATATTCATAAATATGAACTTCTAGATAGAGAAAAAAAAGAGCGCTGCACTATCTGCCTCTTCCTCCCACACAGCACCACACTGAATGAGACTGTTTACAGCAAAGTTTTATCAACATTCCTCCACTTTTATCAGCTTTATCTGCTGTTTAAAAGCCTCTCACATATAACAGCCGTGCATCTTTCTATCAAGCCCTTTTTGATGAAAACGGCTCGGTTTCAAACATTAAAGAGCATCTTAGGGATGTTTTACAAATCAGTAGAACGCTTCAGATATCAGTGCCCTCCAGACTTTCTACCAAAATGGACAGGCTCAACATATATAAAAGAACATCTTTTTTCTGGTGATCCCTTTTCTACGTCTCATCTCAATTCTGTTGTCTCTTTTTTTACAGAAAAAAAGTGAACTTAGTAAGATATCCTGGGAAAATATGTTTTACGTTGTCAGAAACACAGATCAGAATTTGGATCAGACTTGAAAAAAGAAAAGGGAATTAAAAAAAATCTCTGGCAAGCTTTTCATGACTTTAATATTTATCATTAGAGTTGCGTTATTTGTGACCTCACTGACTGTAAATCCTTCATGTTGTGAAATGATCCTGCCACTCGTGTCACTGCCCAATCCACTGTTTAGTTTGGTTACATTTTATTTTCCACCACAGTGCTCGACTATCTACCTGTCACAGCTACAAATTCTAATTGAGTGTAATTACACCCCATGCACCCTTCAGTGTGCCATCCCACATCCCAGGGGTGCAGGTGATACTTGTGCATGCCAATCTAACCAAGCGTAATAAGCAGCCGGAGGCTCTGCTCGCCACATCTGACCCATCAGCGTTAGCGCTAAGCTCAACAGAGGTCGTGAAACGCTCACCCACGCCATATTCCTTCTCAGCACACAACAAATTAAAAGTCAGGTGAAAAACTTCTCTGATCGTGGGTGTTTCCGTGAAATAATTTATTCTTTAGAAACATTAAATGTGAACTGAATAAAAAATAGAATCCAGCAACAAATACTCATGGATTCAAAATGAACTTTGAAATATGGAGGTCTAAGACACTGTGTGCCGAGAGAACCTGCTGTCTCAGCATGATGCCACACTCATTGTTCTCTGCAGCTATTTTCTGCACTTGTTGATATGAAGCATCATCAAAGATCCAGCCTCCTGTGTGCAGCCGAGTCTTTCATACTGACAACATAATGAGCACGTCAACTTTCAGTCCAAGTAAGAACAAGAAAGACACCATAATTACAGATGAGGTGATTGTTACTGATTATGTCTTAATGTTTGAGCAGTCACAAAGTATGGAGTTCCATAAATGGGTCCCTAAATGGATGCAAGACAATGATCTCAAGCGATCTCCAGGTACCATTTTTCACTTTCCCTTTGTTAAAATCAATTGTAATTGCGGTCAGTTAAGGCTGTATCTCACAGTTTCTTTCTGACATCCGAAGTGAATTCTATTCTATTGTATCATATTAATATTCTTGTTACATGTATATTCTCATTACATATATATATTATTATTTTTTTTAACTGTTATTTTTTCCAGTTGATGCCTGAATTATTCCTGCTGTAGTTCATTTATAGCCTAAGATCTGCTTTTGACTTCTGACAATAGTATTATGTTTCAAAAGTCATTAAAGCTGTGTTCATTTTGTTCAAAGTGGAGCTTATTTTTAGGAGCGTCCTGATACAACTTTTTAACTTCCGATACGATATCGATATTACACCCTTGAGTATTGACTGATACCAATATTGATCTAATACGATATCAGCATGAATCATACAAACTTTTATTACTTATTTTGTCGTATGGAAGGTAAGAAAAGGCTTTATAAAGTGATATAACTCAGAGAACAATAGTCAGCAACAGTAGGTCTGACTCATTTATTATTAACCAATTGGTTACAGCAGTTTTAACCTTACATATAAGAATATTCTGTAATTGAATATAATAAACAAAAAATAAATTGACTGAAAAATAACCTCAATGAATCCAATAAAAAACAAAAATATATATTTTTAAAGAGCAAAATAACCACCAGCTTAAATTTCACATATGCATATACTAAAATTGAACAGAATAAAATCTGGAATGGACTGCTAGTATCGGACAATGCAGGCCGATATGATCTGCTAATCGTTTTTTTTGCTGATAACTGACCGATATCTGACATCAATATCGGATTTGGAACCCCCCTACTTATTTTTTTACAATAAGCCAAAAATAAAAAAAGCCCATTGGCTTTTTGTCGAGGGTACGTCATCACTGCAGTTGACCTAAATCACATTAATAGTGTATTATATGTATTTTTCCATCAAGACTCACTCAAAGCAACGATAATGCTAATGGTTCTAGTGGTTTCCAGCTGATTAAACTGGCAACCTCCAAGCTATCTTACCAAACTTCCACACAAACCACAGAGACACAGTTTAAAAAAGGAAAGAAATGAACCGTGGACCAGAACTTTGAGGGATTACAGCTTCAAACCTCCAACTAGAGTACAGAGCAAGTAATGGTGTGTAGATGTGGTGTGTCTGCAGCTGAGTACACACACAGAGTACAGGTTCCCTACTGGTTACTGCGATAAGGGTCTATGTTTTCACTAATCTAAGCAACACAGACACACAAATCTTTGCAGGAAGTACAAACTTGAGAGAGAGAGAAATTAAAATAGAAAGTTTGTTATACACTAGCAACACCAGCGACAGGTCAAAGAGTAACCACTCTCCACCCTGCTGTGTGTTTATGAACTGTCTTTGTAAGTTCATCAAACTCTCCACTGTGTGTGTGTGTGTGTGTGTGTGTGTGTGTGTGTGTGTGTGTGTGTGCGTGCATGTTGAAGGTTCTGTGGGTCAAGATTGCTGGATTTGGGATCGGGGTTGGGGGGGTTGGAGTCGTCGAGGTCATTCACAATAAATAATAAATGGTCCTCCACGACAACATAACTGGATGAGTAAACAGTACAATCTGTTGCTAAGGCCCCTGCGGACCCGCCAGGCCCAGAATAGGCTCTTCATGCTGGGGGATTTGAGGCTCAAATCCTAGGATCTGGTGTCCACAGGCCTGCAGGGGCAGGGGCAGGAGGGGCGGGGGGGGCCGAAGATCACAAATCCTTCCTCATGTTGTGTTACTTTTCCTCACACACTTTTCCTCCCTGACAGACATTCAGGTTATCAGTTATGACAAGTTTGGAGTCATAATCTCAATGACTGGAGCAGAAATTGACACTGGACTTTTGTAGGAAAACGCAAAAATGAGGAGTGACTTTTCTTATCATGGGTATCATACAAAAGCTAAAACTTAATTTGTTCTCAAATTTTTGGTGAATTTGTTTCATATCTAACTTTGCGTGTTTATGTTTATATGCTGATAGCTCCCTGTGCCGCCATCACTGAGACTAAATATCTGATGAACTGGATATGAAGCAGTTTCACCATAAATGCAACATTGATTTTATAGATAAAATAACTAATAAAACAAAGCATGGTATTTCAGGGTTTCATGATGACCTAAATGTTTTTTTTAGATTTAATTCCACCTTGATGAAATTATAATTCTGAGATAGGAAATTGACCAAACAATTGAGCTCTGAATATGGATAATAAGCAGACCCAAGCGGTCCAGACCAGAATCTTGTGCAGCTTTGTGTGGAAACATCAGATGTGAATCCCACATTAAATGGGGGGTCTGAAGTGTATCAGTGTGAACACAGCCTGGCTGATGAAGGGGGGCTCTGCTATGGAGGCTCTGAGCTCTGGGGACTTGGAAAATATTCATCTCCCCCTAAGCAGGGAGAGTTAAGGGGGGCAGGCTTTGTCTAACACACCCCCTCCAGTCCTCTGCTCTTTTGTTGGGAGGTAGCATTCACACACACACACACACACACACACAAACATGTAGAGCTCTCCAGCAGTGAGGCTTTGACCAGCTGTCTTCGATCTGAAAGATGGCTGTCGTCACTCATAAACAGAGAGAAAGCTTGCAGAGGAAGGCAAGTAAGAGGAAATATCTCCATCTTTATCAGTCTCTTCTCTGCCTCAACGTTTCACTTTTTCCAAGCCATTTATTCAATTGAAATCTGACTGTCAGCACAAAGAAGGACCTCCAATTTTTTAATGACTCTGTTCAGAATCTGCCAGTAGTCGCCATGAATCCCTTGGCATTCTTGTGAATAAGAAATGAGGAAAAGGAGTTTCAGAAATCGAGGTACAGCCAAATAACCTGCTTGGAGTGACACAAGCAAGCGTGTGCTTTCAAAGTTATCAAGATGACTCATAACACCAGCAGCAGCATATATTACTGTGCTTTTGTTTTCATGCCAGCAATCATTTTTTGAGAGGCTGTTTTTTTAAAATGGAGGGCATTTCAATTTGAAAATGACGCACAGCTCTTTATGAGATATGTGGCTGCTGCTATGGGAAAACATTTTTCAGCAAAAATCTGACAAAAGATTCTGGAAACAAAAAAGACATTTATAGACCAGCAATAGGGATCGAGACAAGATAATACCTCCATCTATTTATTACAAATAGAAACGCGACATCTTTCTGCAGAAATACAGTTTGAATAGAGGGTTAAGGGAGAACCAATCAAAGACCTCTATACTGAAATGGTCTCCAGCATCAGGGCGTCTACGTAGAAATCGAAGCACCATGTCGGTGGCTACGCTAACAAAGATAACTGAAGCAGTCGCCTCCTTTCTTTCTCTTCAGTGTGTGTGTGAAAAGCAGGGAGTATTGTTCATGGACCAAGGCTATTTCAGAGAAAGGGGCCCTTCCAGTCGCCCTTGCTGCATCGGCCCTTTCATCGCTCTCTTATCCATATTCATCGCCGCCCTGCTCTCTTCACCTATCACTGACCAGCTAGCTGTGACCGGCATCTCCCGCCGCCAATCGCTTGCTTCCCTTTGTGGGAATATTCCCACCTCTCAGTGCATTCACCCCACCCTGTTCAATGTTTTTTTTTACTTTGACGCAGTGGCTAGAAAAAAAGAGGAAAAGGAGAGGGTGGAGGAGGAGGAGAGTCGCAACTACCTCTGGCAGAGCCTCGCCGATGGCGGCCGCGAATCGATCGGCAGCCTCGGAAAACGGTTGCCGAGCGAATGTCGTCAATGGCAGCCGACGACTGATGATGGGGGTGGGCGGAGGATGGAATGATGGGAGGGTGAAGGAGGACAGGAGGACAGGAGGAGGAGAAGGAGGAGGAGGAGGGTGCAGTCGTGATGGTCTGAAGTAGAGCATGATTAGTATGGATGAGAGAGGAGAGGAAGATGGAGAGAATGGCAGAGGAAGAGAGGAGAGGGCTCGGGATTGTGAGCGAAAAAACGAGCGTGTCGCAGAGGACACCGTGTTCTGCAAGATGCCGACGTGTGAGCCGCATCAATCCTGCTGCGTTTCATAGAAACGTTGCTTGACAGTTATCGGTTGAAATATAAAAATCTGTGTGTTTAGTCAAAAAAACATTATTTAATTGATGTCTGTATATTCTGTTGTAAACTTATTAGGAAGGAATCCCCTCAGCGAACATTCAAAGCTAAACGAGACGCCTCTTCCACCTCTGGACAGCCGATCAATGTGAGGAAGGCTGCTCTCCTTCCTATGGACGTCGCCCCCAAAAAAAGGTGCTCCGTTCAAAACAGAAGACACTCAGATCAATAGCATCAAAGGACTCTTCTCACAGAGTCCACCCAAGGCTCACTACAGAGCAACACAATAACGTAAAGACAACACACGCAGACAGCTTCCGGCGTACCGCTAGTCCCTCTGATGTCACTTGGCAAGGGCATTTCAAGGCCTCCTCCTCCTCCCCAGCACCGGCTTGCCAGTTCATCCATTTACTAAATGAATGTATTATATCTTACAGACAGGAGAGAAGAGACGATAATATAAAATGACGAAAGGACTGTAAGTCCAGGTCAGCAAACTGTCCCCTGACTGTTAAACCTGTAGGCGATAACATGGTATTATAAAATATTGCAAAGCATGCTATGCACTGCACTTTTCTGCGGCTTACGTAAGTAAAAAAAAACATTTCAACCTGACATAAATATTGTAACCCTAAACTGAAGCCATTAAGATATTTTTTTTGTAAATGTATCAGTCTTTGAAAATAAAGTGAATATATTTAAAGTGAGGACTTAGTCACATCTTGACACTATTTTTAAAGAAAGATGAATGATTAACATTGGTTACAATTTAAAATTACTATTTAAAAATCTACAAAACACTGAATTGGTCGACAGCAGCAGATCCTTACTGGTAGAATTTGGCTCATTTAGCCAATCATGGTCAGCTTTGACAAATCTCTAAAACTAAATCAAATACTAACAATGAGCTCGTGCAGCATCTGTGATCATATATGTGCATGATTAGATGGAAAGGAGAATTCCTTTAATGTGTGCTGGAGAACCCTGCCTGCTCGGGGTGAGGGGCAGTGATGAGAAAGGGTTTGGTTTGGTGGATTATAGAGGCTGGGGGTGGGCGGGTGAACAGCAGCAACCGTAGCTACTCATTGATCTTTTCATCTTTAAGACCTTCAGCTTTTATGAGACGTGGCTGTGATTTACTGCTTCCATGTCGTCTTGTACCTCTACTATCTATCTATCCACTTCCCGTTTTCCTCGCACAAACACGCAACAAACCACCACAAACCAACTCAGCACAGCGCAGAAAAACTCCATCTTTTGACAATGATAATGACAATTTTCTGCTGCGATGAAGGGAAATATTCCTCATTTAAAAGCTTTTTCTTCTCCCTGTTAGAGCTCGACGCATTAAGTTTCGAGCAACCTGTGGAAAAGGAAAAAGGTTAAAACTGCAGCTGACAGCCTGCGTGACGCTGCCATCACATATCATTTTAGGCACAACAAACATTTGAACATCAGCGATCATAAACCCAAATGTTTTGATGGTATGGCTAGCATGAGGTCAAAGGTCATCAGAACTCATCTGTGCAGTAATGTTGTGTATCATGAAAAAGAAACACTGAGTTTGTATTAAATAAAAGCATGAAAATGGATGTCATGGAACTGATAACACACACTATAAACAATATCAGCATGCATTATCCTGGGTGGTGAGTAAAATGTGAGGGTGCTATGTTGCTACTTTAAAGCCTGTTTAAATGTCAGACAGCAGTTGGACCTCGTTATTGAAAATGCCCTGAAAAAGTGTAGGTTTTGTCCACAACGTGTGTGTTGTCGCTGCTGAATCGGTCCTGCGTTGAAGAAGGTTACAAGAAAGATAAAAAACAGGTAGAAGATCAAAAGCAAAGTCTCTCTTACCATGAGTCTCAGTTTCTTGAGGGAATACAATGCCTTCACTTTCAAATAGGGGCTGCAGGAAGGCCACTACAGAGAGAGGAAGCACAGGGGTGGGGGGGTGGAGGTGTGTGGCGTAAGCTAATCATACAGAGAAACAACCATTGTTATGATCTCTCATATCAGCACTTTGACTTCTACAACTACTGCAGCCTGAGCCCAGCTTAGAAAATATTGATACAAAAACACAATCTCAGTGAAAATACATGGATTTCTTATTATAATAAAATAGCAGAATAGTTCAGGCTAATCTCTGTGTCATCTGACTGATTCAAGCTGTCGCTGTCAGTCATAATACAGATAATAAAGACCAAATTCTGAACTGGAGCAATTTTTTTTTCTTTTAAAACAGAACTGAACAACGGTCAGTGTAAGAGCAACAAAACACTTATTCCTCTTTACCTTTATTCCTGATTATCTTAAGGGGCTGTGGTGATGTGTGTGTCTGTGTGTGTGTGTGTGTGTGTGTCTGATCGTCAGCCTGATGCTGCCGGCTGAAGGAGCGTTGACTTGGTGCCGCTGTGGCCAGAGGAAGTCGGCCATGATCAGCTTCATCATCATCCCAACCTTTTCATTCGTGTCTGACTATTAGGCAGGCAGGAGGATGGTCCCCTGGGTGGGGAGGTGTTGGCTTTTTACATACAGCAAGGAGAAGCGTTTAGTGCTCCAGAGTGCATTGATCTGCAGTTAAACACCACTCATTATAACCTGCTCCTTAGCCGGACTCTGTGTTGGATTATCACTACTGAGGAATGGCTGTCATGTTTCTGAAACTGTGACTTTCCTACAAAAATATAAAAGGAAACAAACTGATCTTTGGGAGTCTCTGTGCACTTAAATGGACAGGCCACTCAAACTGTATTAATGTCCTTCAGTTAAGCATCACTTGCACTAAATAAGAAGCTCACCTTAACCTCTCTTGACATGATGGAAGTTGTTCTCCCATCATAAAGAAAATCTGCAGTGAAATCAGTTTTTCTTTAAATCTTAGAGGTTAAACTAACATTTAAGACATTTCATAAATGTGTGTTTCAGTGGGCAGTTGTGATGTCAAATTAGTGACACATTTAAATACAACAACTACATGCATTTTAATTCACATAGCATTGTCAATAACACTCTGATTTTGGCATTAAAGGTCACCTTTAGAAATGTGCATATTTTATATTTTAAATCCCAATTTTGACTTTCATGGAATATATTTCAGTCTTTTCTCTTAAAGGAGCAGGCCTCTGTAATGTTACTGAATGTTCACATTAATGGTTGGGTCATTAAGACATTTATTTGTACACTTTTATACTATATCTACGCACAAAACATCACATGTTTTGTTGTGTAAAACACATTTAAATGTGTAGTGTATGTATGTCCATGATGGGGTGCATGGGCCAGGATAGGCTACTGATGGTTGCGATGCCGGGTGATGGGAATGCTTGGCGCATGACAGCATGTAAACAAAAAACCAAATATGGTGATTACCATGGTGACATGTCCACACATCTCATCCAACCAGAGAATAAATGAAGAAACATGACTGGACAATATAAAGTGCTCCCCTCCAGCTGCAGGTTATTAAAAATCAAGGGGAGCAAAGCATGAGAAATACACAGGCACCGACATACTGCAATAATAACAGAGACTCTGTCGCATCCTGAGCCCCCCGCCCCCCTTCTCTCTGGCTCGGCCTGCTGTTAACGCCAGTCCGCTTGTTTATCCGCTTGTGTAATTGTACACAAAGCGGCGATGGTGGCTGATGTGCGAGATTATCACAAGGTCATCCGTCGGCGGGATGAGAGCCTGAGAGCATGCACCGGCCCGATCTGGCTTTGGCTTGTTTACATCCTCACATTTGGCTCCAGCATGGCCGCTGTGGCTGCGCGTAAATCTCAAGACGCAGTAAAAAAAAAACACCCAATTCTGCTGTTTTAAAGAGGCTGAACCAGGCGGGATGTGAGCGAGAGGAACCGGCGCCTTCCCTCCAAATCTCCCTCAGCTAAATCCCTCTCATTGTTTCCTTTCCACCATCATTATTCTAATGCTGATAGAAAATGACTGTCGATGACTTTTTTGTTTTAAACGAGCTCTGCGTGTATTTATATCACTGCGTAACTGAAACACAAATCTATGAACCTTATCTGCGGCGTGCCACTTTGTGTATCTACACGTCAAGAATCAACCTGCTCTCCCTTTCTCTCCGCCTGTCTCAGGACGAAGGCAACGATCGCCTCAAATCCCGAACAGATCCCCGCATCCCGCTCGGTGCTCTTACCTCCCGTGTTTGTGCGTTTGGTGCTGCTGGCCTCCGTCGGAGTCTCCAGGGGTCTTTTACGCGAGTCCGGGGGATCGGACTCCATGTGTGGCTGCTGATTGTGATGGTGAGGATTTGAGAAAATCCCGTTTTGCTGTACTGCTCCGCCGGCCATCATTTTCGAGCTTGCTCTTGTGATGCTTTGGGCTGCGTTAAGCGTTTAAATCCCCCTTTTCCCCTTGTTGTTGTTTTTCTTCTCTTTTTTACGCAGCGTCGCCGTACACAGATGACTTCCTTGGCGATGGCGAAAGCGATTTGAGAATTGGACAAAAAATACGCCTGTTTCTTACGGACGGCGAAGGGATAGCTGCGCGTTTCTCCGTGGTGCGCCGCGCGTAGCTACCAGAGATGCTGCGCAGGGACAGAAAGAAAGAAAGAAAGAAACGTTGGAGCGGCGGATGATCGAGTCTGCGGGAGGGGGGACAAAAATCTGAAACCTTGGCAATACGGAGAAGAATCAAGGCTACTGCAAACGTGAAAAAGCGCGTCAATCTTCCATTAACCTTCTGATATGCGGGCTAGGATATGTGTGTCATTCCGCTGCAGCCGGATAAAAGAGCGTTCTCATGTCAGGCAGTGCAGGATGGTGGCGCTCCTCTGCAACGGCCGAGCCAAGCGGAACAATAAATAAAACAAAAACAAACCAAAAACAACCGAGAAAGACAAAGAGGAGGAAGGAAGAAAAGCTCGGTGAAGCAATGATAGTACAAAAAGAGAGAAATCCGAATCTTGCTGCGCTATTATATTTTCGTTCTTCTTATCCTGTCCTGGCTCCGAACATGAAGACACCCAGGGGTGACGGGAGGGTGAGGAGGGTCCGGAGGAACACACACAGAAACACAAGTGGGCTTTTTTCTCCCCTGCTCGTTCTCTCGGCGAAGATGCTGCAGTCTAGCGTTCAGAGCATCCCTTCTCTGACTGGCTGCTAGAGGGAGCGCAGGGGAGCAGTTGACGTCACAGGGCCTTGCGATGCCTTCATAGACATCCTATAAAGTCGGATTTCCCCACACCCAACTCTGTGCTGTAGTGTTTTTGTAATTACCAGAGAACTAACTCCGAAGAAACTGAATGAAAAGTGACTCCTGGGAATGTCTATTCTGACTCTTTTTGTTCACAGGATGAAGCTGTGTTTGAGTAAATGACAAAAAATAAAAATGTAAAATCAGTGTTTTTCAATCATATGGGCATGAAAACAGTTACACCAACAGCGAGTGTTTCCAAGTTTCACTTCATCTCTTGATAAGCTCAATGCATGCGTAAAATCCACTCACATTCGCACACCATCTCTCGGATTTCCCTTGTTTTTGACGTCACGTGAAGGCGTCGCAAGAGAGTGAAAGCGAGAGAAAGAGAGAGCGGGGGTGGGGGCGGTTATTGGTCGAGGTTTTGCGTTTCTCCCGGCCAAACGAGAAGGACGCGACTATCTTCACCCGGCGGAGTCACATGACGCACAGAGGAAAGGACGCGGCGGCTTCTTCCCTCCGCGGCAGGTGCAGTGACCGGAGAAGGTCCCTATGCGTGGCCGACTGGAGGTCTGTAGCGCTGCCCTGGAGCCCTGGAGCCAAGGGCCGAGGGAGCCTCCAACTCACCTGGAGGAGGAGAGCTCCCCCCTCGTTATTATCTTTTCCTGTCTTACTCGTGAATCAAAAGTAGTGACAGTTTAAATAGAGTGTTTTATAAAGTGGGAAAGTCACATTTTAAAAAGAAAAATCTAATGTTTGTTTGAATCTGTGGGTGTTTGCCTCATTGTGACCCCCCTTCCCCTCCCCTTGCTACAACCTCACCTGACAGATTTTTCTTTCTGCCCCTGACACTGGTGACCCTTAGGCCACACTGTAGGCCCGTTCAGCCTCTACTACCTGCACCACACAACACAAAACAACACATTTGACATGTTTGGTAGTTTTGCATGACCACAATGCACCTCTCACACTGAAAATATCCCTATTTGAGGAAGCTCCTGGCCTGTCTCACCTGTCCCCTCAGCCGCCGCCGCCGCCTCCACCTTGTGACCCACCTGTGTGTGATGCGCCTGACATCTCTGCGTCGCTCTGCCTGGATGTGAAGAGGGATCCTCCAGCACTGCAAGCTGTGTGAGAGAGCTATACCCGCCTCAGTCTTTCTCTCTCTCTCTCCCTCTCTCTCTCTCTTTCATGCACACTCACACATTTGGCATATTCTCATACACGCTCGGAGAGACACGCAAATACCTTCTGCTCCCTCTCTCCTCCTCTGTCCAGTGGCGTACAGATGCAGTTGCGCCCTCATTGCCTCTTGTAGATTGTAGTCAAGGTGACATTGTGCTGCCTGTGGAATACACACACACACACGCACACACTTTCCCTCACACTATTTCACATTGCCATGAGAAAAGCACCGGTGAGTCTCCTGCTCTGGAAATACGTGGCAAAATGTGAGGCAGATGGATCCCAGTCTGCAGCCTGAAACAGACTGTGTGGACCGCAAATAGCAGGCGCCACTCTGAGGGACAAAAGGCCTGGACGCCGGCACCTACATTCTCCACACAGTCTGTAGAGTCACAGTTTCAGAGCTGGACACGCATTTATGCATTTGGAGCTGAGAGAGAATGTGTCCAGGCCGTCCAAACTGCTGCTGCAGCAGCATGTGGAAAAAGTGAAGCAGCCCCATAGGCTGTAAAGCACACAGACTAGCAGCATTCTTCAGTTTTATTGGGCTGGGGCTACGAGCAGATGCTAGTGAGATGGTTTTCAGTTCCGCAAAACCCCTGTTGGGCTTTGGACAATGACCCTTAAACTCTTAAAGTAGCTTTCAAGGTTGCCGCAAGTGATCCTGGACACTGATTTTAGGAAGCATGTTTTTTTCCACAATGTCACGATTCCCAATGCAAAAGCTTCAGTTTAGCCAGCAGCAAATGTTTTACTCTCATGGAATCAGTTAGGGAAGAGGTGCTTTTTCCAGTGATCAACTTCTTTTTCAATTTGGAACCCAGTTTTGGAATTCCCAGTTATGTCACATAAAATAATATGTTCAGCAGCGAGTCCAGAGCTGGGACAAGAGCCAGCAGGAGCATTTAACCTCCGAAAAGGTCCTTAGACTTGCACAAATGAGTTGAAACATTCAAGGAAACATTTTACCATCATTGTCTTTTCATTTTCCTCCAGTAGTTCAAATAAAGTCTTTTTCTCTCAGAGCAATGTCGTCCTCAGCAGGTGTGAGCTGCTCACACCTGTTTTCCCTGCAGGGCTTTGTACTCTACATGCAGTATACTGGTTGTTCTCTAACTCTGGGTCAAGGCTGCATGAAGCTAAATGGATATTCGCGATGTAAAATCTGCTGTGTTGCTCACAGACACTGCAGGTCTCTGCTGCCCCTTGTTGGCAGCCGGCTAGAAGAGCAGCATAACACTGGTTATGGTCTTCTAGTGTTTATCCTCTTGATTTTCACTGGTGCAGCTGACAACAAAACCACTAAGTTAGGTTTAGGAAATAACTACATGGTTGGGCTTGATAAGGGTTAGGGTGAGGGGGTTAGAGTTAGTATTTTGAAAATGACACTGATGCTAAAACAGAGCATTGAGACACAGGAATATTCAGACACACAGTGTGAGAAAAGATTCTGAACTGCATCTGATGTGAAAGGATATAGTTGACTGACGGGCATCTTGTGAATGAGATTAATTTTTTCTTTAATACAACAAGATTTAATGAGGGCTTTTATTTTTATCTGTGCATTTTTGTACTGAGCTATTCATGCTTTTTCTCTAAATATTCATAATTTTAAAATGACAGGTTGGATCGCACCCAACTCTTTCTTTGGGAGAAATCTGGGATATACCCTACTCAGTGACTGGTATAATATCCTTATAAAAAGGTCACAATGTGCAATATAATATATAATATGTGTGCAGCCCTTCATA
Organism: Synanceia verrucosa; assembly: GCA_029721515.1. Classification (NCBI taxonomy): domain Eukaryota; kingdom Metazoa; phylum Chordata; class Actinopteri; order Perciformes; family Synanceiidae; genus Synanceia; species Synanceia verrucosa. The sequence continues at coordinate 21,981,269 of CM056559.1, forward strand.
GACTAGAGTAGATCTAGATATTCAGGAAGACTCAAGAATCTTTATTGTCATGGCAAGGCACAATGAAATTTTGCAGCTCTCGGCTTAAGGCATATAAGACACTTGTAAGACACATGCCATTAAACAATGATAAGCAGTTTAGCAGCTATTTGCTTCAGCAGCATGAAACACATGAAATAGATAAAATATGGCATATAAAAATAGAATAAATATGGAGTAAGTATTGGGAAGGATGTGTGCACACTATAGACGGCAATGATACTCAGGGCATAAAAATTGTCAGTAACTGAATATGACAATTATATACAGTTATAATATATATTGTATTATAATATGCAGTTATTTACATACTAAATAATTTGCACACGGTTGAATTCAAAGGCTATGTTCACATCTGTAATCCTATTAAATAGAGATCACTGTGGGGGGGCTATTATAATCACATTATAGTTTTCATCAGATTATCAGCAGCATTTTTCACTCTAAAATACAACTTTGGCCTCATAAACCCATGGTAATGAGCATATTTCAAGTATTCATTTCTAGAACGTCTCTGTGAGAAAACAGCTTGAAAATCACTGTTCAGGTTGTAGTGAAGGACTTTTCTCTATCGCCCGGTCTGTCCCCTCCCACGTTTGTATAATTGTCCTCCTGCCCGGCACTCATTCGCTTATACATCCCAGAAATCAATAGAAAAGTCAATATAGAAGAGAAGGCCCAAGCACTCTGTGAGATTGGAAAGAGACAGATGTGATGTGTTCTTCCCTTCATCGCCCCTCAGATTTATGACTGAACACAGGAAATTGGATTACAACTGTGTGTTATTTAAGAATTAATAACTAGTCCAAATCAGCCCATATGTGTTTTTAGAAACTACTGTACCAAAGGAGAGTGCCAGCTGTCTTCAGAAGAAAGATTTTACTCCAGATATTTCCCAAGGAGGAGGGGCAGATTACATTCTTCATCATTCAATATCCAAAAGTAAAGGTCAGGTCATACAAATTATTATAAATTAAAAAGACATTTCACAATCCAAATAAATGTGGGTGTCGTTTGCTGCCAAAGCAATACAATGAATGTGATTTCACTGTGTGAAAAAAATAAAACGCAAAATTTTGTTGCAGCAAACGACACCCCGCTAACACTGGGAATTCAGAGTTTTTGAAATGTGTGCATCCGTATGTGTGTTTTATGGCAATTATGGACAAACAGTGGAGTGAAAACCACTCTACCTCCTCTGCTGGAGCTTTATGAGCTTTTGCATAAATCCACAGTTCCCTGCATGCTGTCTTTAAAATGTTACTGCTGTGTGTGTGTCTTAAAGTTTAATGCTTCAATGGGCGCTAGCTGTCGAAAACATACTTGTAGTGTTTAAGTATATGTTAGATAAGAGAGATAAAAGGATTGGAAAATGAGGAGATGGAGGGATGAATCCTAAATTTCTGGTGTGAATGAACATGTGCAGGGCAGTGAACTCTGGCAAAGACAGGATTTGGTCTATTTCACTTGATTCATTACAGCAGGAGGCCAACTGACAGGTAAAACAGACATTATTTCCCAATGGTATTAGAAAGTATAGGACACATTTCCATATTAAAAGTAAGACTTTTCCATGTGGCCTCCTGAGAGCAGTTGATGAAGAAGGGGAGCTCATGTGTCTGGCCAGCTGCCATCACCATCCACCATTGTTCTGCTGCAGCAGACTGACACACATCTGGCCAACAGTATTTGCTTTTGATGGGGTTCTCTTTGTTCAGTTATACTGGAATTAGGCCTCTTGCATTTTTGGTGGTGATATTAGAGCAACTTTGAGGATCAGCTATTGATAGAAGCTTTATAGTAACATCACAAATTCGCTTCTGTGCAGCATCTTGGAAATTCAATCAATCACTGGCTGTGGACGGACGCATAAGAGACTTCACAGTATATAGCAATTAGGTTGGTCAAGAACATATCTGAAAAATACATGTTCTATTAGCTGGATCATTTTCCACAAACACAGCATCTACTGTACTTATGCATGTGATCATCGGTTACTGTCCCTTGTTAATACTATAGTCACTCTTTAAGTGTGCAAACTTTTGTGTAATGACTACTGTAGGTCACCAAGTTGCAAGCTAAAGAGTTGACATTAAAACATAAAATATTTGTTGTGCATTACAGAAGTTCTCATTGAAGGTAGTTATCATTTTTATTAAACTTATTATAAATTCATAATTTTCAACAACTTAACAACACGCTCTAAACATTTACACTGTTCATTAAATAAAGTTAGGAATATTCAATCTGTATAGATGGATAGGAGATTATGACAGAAATTAATGTCAGGTTGTCATATGCTTCTATAATTTGTCTTTAAACTTCATGAGTTACTTATATAGTTTATAGTGAATTAATCAGGTCAGTGTGAGTGGATGCAGCAGAAATATGTGCACAGCAAGAAAAGCAGTAGCCTAATATTCATGTGAAAACACTGGGTTACAAAACTTTTGTAAGCTGTCTACAGTATGTATTTTCAACTAATTTTGGATGATTTTGCACCGTTGAATACGAAAATGACATCTGTTTCTCTGCACTCTGTGCATGTCTTGCATGTTATGCTTCATCCTGGTGTCCAAGTGTAATACTGTACCAAAATGAGCATAGTAAGCACGCTTTATGAAACTTGTGACTGGATTCCTGTTAGGAATAGTGTCTTTCTACAGATGTAGCAGAATACATCAGGCTTATTTTTCTAAGATTTCTAGTCGAAGCCATTTAATTCATTTGTGAAATAAAAATACAGATTAGTCAACAATTGGCACATGTAAACTCTTCAAAGTTTGATTATTTCTAACAATAGAAAAAATAGTTTCATATGACGTGAAAATACCTGTACATGTAAGCAAAAAAAACATCAAAAACAACATATCACCATAGCTCTAAAAGTTGACCTGATTGAGGAAAATCAATGTGATATTTGGGTTCAGCACATCAAAGTGGTCCCACATCAACTGAAAGAACTTTGACAATAAATTTGTCGTTGACCAGTGTAATAAATGATTTTCATGTGTGGTAATAGTGTGATGTTAGCGCTGCTTCAGGTGCATCTGCTCTGTACACACTGGATGGTGCTGTTGTCCATGTTTCAGCACATCATGTAGCCAAACTGTACCAGTGAGCGTAGAGCTGTTGGTTTATAATAATACAGGCTTCTTGTTGTGTTTTGGATTTTCGATAGCTGATAAATACCTGATACCTTTCCTTGTTCTGCTATAGTTCTGACAGTAACTGTTATAATATATGATGGGAAAGTGCACCATTCAAATCTCTGTTTTACAAATTCGTAGCATTTTTTGTATTAATATAGTGTGAAACTCCTCCATGAGACTGACATCTCAACATGTGCAGCCTGATTAATGTTTACGTTTTATTTGCGTGAATTATTTGACAACCTGTCCGTTCTCCCTCAATATACATCTCTGAGTTAAGGGAAACATTTTGTTCAATTCATTTCGTAATCGGACCCTCTTGTGCTCTTACATAAATGCCGCTCATGTCAACACGTAGCTTAGTGATGTAGCTCGTAGGCCATCTTGTGGAGGGAGGGTAAACACGATGGTCACGTAGACGATGTTCTTCTACCGCACCAGTTTGTTTGTTCAGCATCGCTCCAAACTGGATATCGTGAGAAACTTATTATTGGTTCTTCACAGAATCAGATTTCAAAAAGAGCACATAATATGTCCTATAAGGAGCTGAGAGGATGATGATAAGCTTCATGTCTTAAACTATAACTTACATATAGTATGTGCAATTATTAAATATATAGTTATGTTTCTTTCCAATCATAAAGCCACTCCTCTTGGCATGTATGCATAATTATTTACATATATTTAGCCAGCATTAATTTAACTTCTACTGAGGTCACATTTATGTTGGTAATATAACATAGAGAGGTACTATGGATTTAGGAAAACAAAAACCTAAACAAATTTCCCACCCATGTTGAAAATGCAGATGACTGACAGGAAGTGCAGGGCTGAGCTCATCAGAATAAGATTACAACAAATGCACTGTGTCAAACAATACTGTATAATTATAGCACTAGCTGGAAATAAGCATGGTTATTGGTTTAGTGATTAGATCGTTCTGAGTAGAAAATAAACCACAGCAGCAGAATCAGTGATCAGAGAATAGCTGGAGCCCTATGATGGGACGTTTAGTTTGGGTTGAGATTATTTTCTGCCTGTCTCGCTTGAACAGTAGATGACTGAGGCTGTTTGTTTGCTCGAGCTGACGCTGTTTTCTTTGGACGTTCTCCTCTGTGCCCACTGGTTTACAAACTGGAAATGTTCCTGCTGAACCCTCTGCTCATAAATAAAGGTCAGATCTCTGCAGAGGCTGTGGGGTTCCCTCCACTCCTGCCTGAAAATAAGGAGGTACCTACAGTAGTGAGAAAGACCTAAATCACATCTCTGTCCTCTGGTTTAGATTTGATGGTTGCATTTAAAACTATCAGCCTAAACATGAAAATAAAAAATCAGTTTGTTTTAGAGTTATCATATACACTCACTGGCCACTTTATTTATTAGGTTGCGTTTTTCTAAACATGCATAAAGCTACTGCACAAACTATAACGCTCCATTATAATAATAAAAAGCTGCCCTGTTCAGTTTATCTTAAAAACATTTCAGAGCATGCAGATTTCATGTTCTATGTTCTAAAGTCATCTGTAACTTAATCCCAAAATCAGATTCTATTTGTAGCAGAGCTGTGACTCTGCCAAGTTTCCGAAGAATAATATGGGTGTTTCCACTAAGTGTTGTTTGACGAGGTACCTTGAAAAGTGGCACACCCACATTCTCTTCTAGTGTGTGTGTGTGTGTGTCCCACAGATACTATTATCTACTCATTTCAATTCAATAGGTGTCAAAATCCCAGGTCTATTTCCAGTTCGACTCTGCAGACTGAGTCTTATCCCAGGTTCGATCCTAATTTAAAACTCAGTCCAATCACCAATCCCACTCTGTCCCAGTTTCAACTCAAGTCCAGCTCTCCTGTATCCGCTCAGATCCAGTACTCAGACCCAGTACTCAGACCCAGTACTCAGAGCCGGTACTCAGATCCAGTACTCAGACCCAGTACTCAGATTCTGTACTCAGTGCTTGCTCCGTTCCCAGTCTCTCATCTCACCCCCCGTCCTCCCAAATTCACAGACACCATGCTGACACAGCTGGACTCACCCTGGACTCTGTCACCACCACGGGGACCATCGTTAACAGGAAGTGGGCTGGCTCTATGCTTCAGGGCTCAATTTCTTATTTCCTCCTCAGCCCAACCAATCAGAACAGGAGTCACACTTGGGAACGGACCACCAGCTCAATAGACTGTTGGAGAAACATCTGCAGAGGTTAGCGAGGGCATGGACACATTTTATGTAAACACATGACGACCAAAGCTACTGGGCCTCCACTGCTAATGGCCTGACCTGCTAAGAGGGACACTCATACAATTCTTTTTAAAAATGACTGATCTTTGAGCCTTTGAAATTCTTAAGTAGTGAAAAATTGCGTTGGTTTACTTTACATATCAACAAAACCGAATTCCTTTTTATTGTCATTGACATTTGGCCCAGTTGTTTATGTGTTGTCACTGTGACTGATCACTGCTCAGAGTCAGAAAATAGATGAGGAGTAATACAGTAAACAGAGTTTAATGTGAAAATATGTCAGGCTAAGCTGTCAGTTTAGTTTTATTTTGCTTAATGAGGAGTGAGATGATAAGGCAGATTTAGCGCTTGACAAAAAGGCAGAGAAGTTGTATCAGAGATGAATACAGAACAAGCAGACCACCCACTTTCAAACTGGGAGAGACACAAGTTATTTTACTCTTGTCTGTATAAGCTTACTACCACGATTTTGTGTATCTCAGCCTCATATGTACCCTGTGAAAATGTGTTTTCCAAGCCAGGACAAGTTATAGAAAGAGAAGCTGCCTCATCCTCGACACAGCTGCAACATTAGTGCAGAAAAATCTATAAAGTCTCCCCTCTACGTCATTTTCCTATTCACACAAGCACATTCAATACGTTCAGCCCAGTTACACGCCTGTTACTTCCACTTTTAAAACTCCTATATCACCCATTCTGCCTTTATTGTATTATGATAGACCAAATGATGCATTACTGAAGACATTTACAATTTCTCTAGCCTGTTCACACAAAAAAAGTGTATGAATGCCTCAGTAATGTGCAAGGCATTTAGAGTGTATTGTTGTATTGACTTCACTGTAACCACATTTGTGTAAATTGCCACAGTAGGATCTAGTGACGTAGTATAAATAGCAAAAAAAAAACAAAAAACTCTTATGGTGGATGGCTCCTACAAACACAGGAGCTGGGAGAGCCATGAAGAGAGTTTTGTTTTTTTAGCCGTGTGACTGCGTTACTTTATCCATACGTTTTTTACTTGCTTATTGCAAACCCAATCACTTAAGTGATTTTCTTGCATGAACCTAACTACATATTTGTGCATGGCTTGTGAAAACACTCTTAATGCATACTTAAAACACACACAGTAACTCCTTGTTGTGCTGTTTTTTGACATACATCCATTACTTGATGTACAATTATACAAAAACAACACACTAACCAGTAAATAGCATATAATATCACTTATTATTACACAACTATATTTTGTGGGGGATTTTCATTTGGATGTCAACCACTGATGAAAAAGAGGTGGTTCGACTACATTTCAAACAAATAAAATATTGTGGAGTGAAGCCTCTTCCCACAATAAACGAGCTTTGAGTCTCTCCCACGGGGTGTTACCTTGGGAACAGCTGGACCTGAGTTTAAGTCGTCGGACTAAAGGACGAACTTCGGTGGCTTTTATGGAGACGTGGCCGGGATTGTGTGAATATCCACCGGTGTGGGACTGGAGGAAAAAACAGTGGACAAACCAGCCAGCAGCATGCTAATACCTGCTACAGGTGAGCAGCGCGCGCTCCGCATTTAAATACAGCGTGTTTGTGAGTGGGCGGGGCCGAACCGCGTTGACTTCCGTGTAAAAACTATCATTAAATTACCCTATTTCCTGCTTGCTGTGCGAATAAATACACGTTCAGAATAAATAATAGGCTATCAGTTTGTATTAGAGCATGTTTAAAGTGCGAAGGTGTACTTCTGTGGAATAAACACTGCAGAGGATTCAGTGTAACATTGTTTCCTTGCAGCCATGAAGCTACTTCAGCTCTGACTGCAGATCACTGGAATACATTGTTCCCGAGTAATAAATATAACAACACGTGTAATGTTTATTTGCAGTAATATAGTTTTATATGTCATTTTCTTCACATGCAATCAATTACTGTTGTGGCATTTAACAGAGAGACAGTCATTTGTTAGTAGGTGTGTTTTTCAGGTCATGGGATAATAACACAACAGAGTCACGAGAAACGTTAAAAAACGAAGAATTGACTCCTTGTGTTGGCACTTTTCGCCAGAAATTTGAGGCACGGTGAGAACCTGAAGTGTTCTATGTGGTTCTGGCATGTTTGGTCTACTGAGAGGTTTTATTTGAATTGTTTCTTTATTTTTATTTAAGCCATTTATGAACATGAACATAGTTACAATTAAAGGTTTTTACAGCAGTCACAGCAAGATTTGTTGTAGGGCCTATAAGTCATTTAGCATTTATTTATCAGTTATACCATGGCCACAAAATCCACTGCTACTGATGAAATAATTAAAAAAAGGTCACATCATCTTTGTTTAAATTTAAATGGAGTTGAGCTAAAAATCAGGAGAAAATATTTCCTAATTCATCATAAAGAACTGGATTATTACAATTGTTCCTGGGCCAGACTGTACACATCATTTTTTTTTCTCTCTCTCTTTTTTCTTAGAGATCGTGGAGGAGATGATGATGGAGGTTTCAACGCCAGACGTGAGTCAGACTTCAGAACATTATGACTTCATGAAGCTAAAGCAGAAACAGCCATTGTTTCATTTCCCTTTCACCTCTTATCTCATCAAATAACAACATGTCACAGGATAAGCAGCACGGATCTTTACATGTGAGCCTGTACATGAGTATATATATGTTATGTTCCAGCCTCCTGAACCTCCTATTTATGTAGGGTTGCATGTTGCTTAGCAGCTGGTTTTTAATGAAGATGGGCACTGCTCAGCCCGCTCCTCCTCAGAGGATGTTTCTATTTTTTTGTGGGTTTCAGCAGCTAAATTTGCCAATTTTTATCTGTTTTGCGTTGCCACCCTGTCGCTAAGCAATCATGACTAACAATTTTTTCAAAGCACATAGTGATACTGAAAGTGGTTATTACATCATAGATGTGAACCAGTCAGACTTGTTTTTATGAATGTGTACATGCACAGAATTTTACACACACTGGGCAATGCACATTGGTTTATATGTTAGTACGCATCCTTAGTGTTGATCGCACACACACACACACAGTGAATCTTTGAGGTTGTTCTGCTTGGTGACTCACGGCTCAATACTGGGAGGGAAAACTGTAAATCACTGAAGCCATTTCACCTTCTGTTTATAGCTTCAGTCAGCATGGACATACAGTAATGTGGAAGTGTTGGGCTTTTCTGTTCAGGCTTCCTCTCTTTAGATACAGGACTATTCATCTATTTCTTCCTATCTTGCTTGTAATGTTGGTGATTAGCGTATGGAAAAAGAGGAACTCCTTTTTTATATTTCCAGGGGAATTTGTTTTCCAAACCATTGCCATCTCGTATTGTTACATCATGGATATTTAATACAAAATTATTACAAATATAGGAGCATTTCTCAAAAGAATGAAATGATAGCATTTGCTGTGTTGGGTTGTGTTTAATGGTGAGTCTGGAAATCAAACAATTCTGTTCGTATAGCCATCTTAAATCCTCCCCTAAGTGAGGAAGTGTATGCAGGCAGCAGCTGATCCACTTGTGTCAGTGGAGGCTTTAGGGGATTTGCACTTGTTAGTTGTTCACTGCTCCCTGTTTTCTGTGAACTCCAGTCTCTCCTCAACTCTGTCAGACAGCTGAAACTTGTCCTGAGTCATTCTGGGAAACTTAAAGTAATTTACAGTTTGCACAACATAACATGAATAAGTGAAGAGGGTAATTCTAATAGCTGTATTACAAGCTAGATGTTAAATAAACATGCTGCTACATGAAGACATAATTTATCTAGTGCACACGCCTGAAGATTTCCACATTCATGCAAATGCAAAATGTAAAAGTTGTAAAGTGGAGTGCCACCAGGTCTCAGATCAAGATGGTTTATGGATGGTCATTTGCAATTCTCTCTCTGACCTCTTTTAACTTACTATGAATTCCAAACCCCAGAAAGCCAAAGGCTCTGTGTGACTCAGTTGCCATGAATTTGTATTTCAAATGACCGGCAGCTCCGGATGTGAATTAATAAGGTTGTGGATTATTTTGAATAAATGTGGTGGTATTTACTGAGAAGCTTTGAGGAGTCTGATGTGTCCCGGCAGCTCCAGCTCACCTGATTCAGATGGGACAATCCAGCTCCGTCTGCTCTGATCTGGCTCCAACCATAGTCATGACTCACATTATTACCAAACCTTTATCTTCCCACAACTATCCAGGGTTGCCGCGGTTCTTTAAAAAGTCTTAAGTTAAAATCTGGGTAATTTAGGTCTTAAACGGACACTATGTATTTTTTTTTCTCCCATCTAGTGGTTAAATTTGATACATCTTTCTCAGTCATGAGCGCTTTCCACCTGGGAAAGATGACCCCGATGTTTACCCTTGTTTCGTTAATTCGCTGGTCCCATTGTCTTTTTAATTCCTTTTTACACTTTTTTGGTGATGAGGATTCCTTCTCCTTCACCGCAGCATAACTATGGTCTTGCATTACGACCAAAAGTGCAGTGCAGGTTTTAGTTTAGTGTCCGGTAGGTAATAACGTCTTCTCCACGCTGCTTCTCCGTGAAAAATGAATCACAAAAGCGCATTTTGCCCTATTGGTACTAGCAGGTAGTGCTTTATGTCCCTCTCGGCAGTTCATAGTTTTTTGTAGACTGGAAAGACATTTTCAGATTGTGCATTTAATGCCAATAGGAAAACACAAGATTCAGATTTACTGCAATTTTGCACATTATTTTGTTCTCAAAGTTCACTTTGTTCTTGAAAGTTGGGAAAGTAAAGTTGTAGAAAAAATTTAAGTGTTATGCCTTCAATTTATATCGTTGTTGCAAGTTTTAAAGGGCTGGAAAAAAACCTGAAAATATATTATTGGAGGAGATTAATCGGTTAGTGTATTTTTTTTTCCAGCTAAATGTCGCCATTGCCATAAAACCCATATTGGTCAGGTCCTACAACAAGTTGACTATTTGCGACCAAAGACATTTTGGGGTTTTAAATTATATTTGGTGAGGTTTTAAAAAGGTCTTAAAAGTATTACATTTGACTGGTAAAAATGGTGCAAGAACCCTTCTATCTCTGATCATCATTCATCAATGACTGTGTTCAGTGAAGTTCCTGTTATACTCAAAGGCACCTTTAATAACATTTATAACATTCAGCCACCAGTTAGAAGTGGGAACCAAAAGTGCCTTATCATCCACAGAGATAACAAAACCTGCTAACATTTTATTCATGATTATTTCACGTGTTATTTGTGGACATAAAAAATATTGACAGCACCTTTAAAGCAGTGGTTCCCCATGTGGATGCTGCAATATTTGATATAGCCCAATGTTTTATAAAATTAGCGCAAATTGGGGCAACAAGTAGATACATTTTATACATGATATAGTTTCAAACATATGGAATTGAAATTGGTTGCTGGTTGTCATAGTAATGATGCTGGCTTTCGGGCACATACATTTTATGGAAGTGGAAGTCAGTTTTGCTGCAAAAAAAGATACATATACAGGACAATAAAAATAAAGACAAAGACATTGTAGCCCCTTTTCCAGTGGACATATGGCCTTTTGTCCTGTTGATTTCTGGGACACAGACTTATCAGCTCCCACTGATCAATAGTGATCATAAATTCTGCTTTTTTTTTTTCCATTTCAGCCACAAGCTCCATCCGTCCTTCCAGAAGCTCTTTGTTCCAAATTAGTCTGCATAGAGTGTGAGGTGATCTGGATTCAGACCTGCCAAACATATTTGACTCAAAGTAACTCACTGTTTTTCTCACATCTGTGTATATTGGCTTTACGCAAAGCAAAGCTTCTTTTCCAGCTAAGACCAGGACCTTGAACGCCTCCCCAAACATCTAATAACATTTTTAAAAAAAATATGCGCCTGTCAGTCAAAAATCAGGGCTTTTGTTCTGGACCAACGATGCACGGTGCATGTTTTGCATCCTAGTCTATTTTTACTAAGCTGTACGTTTGTCTGGGCTGTTCGGGGGCTGGTGACCTGCTTCCTCTGCAAAGATGGAAACGCAGGAGAATGAGTTACTAATTAGATTATGTTATGCATCTTTAAGATGGATTCTGGGTCACATTGGTCACAGTTGTGGGAGGCATAAACAGCTCATAGAGTGCCACATAGAGTCAGAACAAGATGAAATTTTGTGCAAGGTACTTAAGTTTTTTTTTGTTTTGTTTTTTTTTAACACAAACCTTAACAGATTGCAATTATACTTGTGCATTTTTACATAAAATAATTTAATTTGATTTGACTGGCGGAGGGAAAGCAATCTTTTTTCACCCTTAGGGTCAGCTGGACCCAATTGTTATGCAAGTTAAGAAAGTTATATTAAAGATGCAAGTGATTTCTACATTATGTTGCAACTTGATCACTGATAACACAAAGATACCAGGTTGTTATATTTTTGGCTTGCCAATCCTTTTTCAAATAATTAATTCACATTCTTAATTTTTTTTTAAGGAAAAGTACATACTTTTCTTTCATACTTTCCACCTCTATAAAATCTCTGTAGATGTATTCTGAGTTTTTTAAATGTTTGTTTACATTGTACCATCGAAACTTTAAATCTAAATGTGTGTTGTTTTTTTTTTTTTTAACAGTGAAGGGGAAGGGAAGCTAAAGCCTAGCGATAAGAAAGCCATTGTGAGCTCAGATACCCTTCACAGTGTTGTTATGCAACCAGGCGAGTTAGAGCAGAAAAGAGAACAACATATTACCAGGATTCCTTACAGTCCATAAATGGTGTATTTCTGTCAAGAATAAACAGACAACCCTGTTTGGAGCTGCAGCTGAAGGTATTTTTAATAATGATTTATAAAATGATTAATTAATATAGTGATTGCTTCTGCTGCCTTCAGGTGGCCAACAAGTTTGAAGCAAGTCAGAAGGTGAATACAGACATAACAGTTACAGAAACTCTGATTTATCCACTAGTAGAGAGTGAATGACTAATTATCTGTAAGCTATTGCAGTAATTTAAGAGTGAGGGAAGGAGCGTGCATAACTGCTTTACAGAGCCACAGTGCATGTCCTCTACTGTACTCAGGCTGTGAATGAACCTAAATAACAGCATGTCCTGGAGGCGTCTCTGTATCCTTACCTGATAATAAATCACTCTCCTAATAATCAGGTGAGAGGCTGGTAATGGCAGCTTTTCCTCTGGTGAGTTGCTATATATAGACTTAAACCAGTGAGGCAGTGTTCCCTCAGAGAGAGACACTTATGTCCTTCCTCTCTTCCCAAGAACATAAAAACATGTGATGAGTCCTCTTTTCCCTGTCGTTGTCTTTCACATGCATGCAGTAAAACACACATATATACAGTATATACACTTGAATGTTGCACAAATACGTCCCAGCCGCTCCCTTGTCTCCCACACACCGACACGAACACACTGTCCTTTCCTGTATAACACAGTGTGAAATGTGTCCACCCCCATGAGGACGGGTCGCAAATATAACGTTCCCTCAGATGCTACTGTCTAACAATGGAAAGGATATAGACACACACAGTGTGCTCATTTAAATACATGCAAATAGACACACACATGCACAGATCCTACAGTATGTCCTTCATGTCTTTCATTAGCAGCACAGCTCATGTGGTCTTGAACAGGACAAAGTGAAGAGTGAAGAGGTGACTTTGTGTTGGCAGTATCACAGATCTGCTCTCACTGCCTGTAATGCTTGTATCATTGCAGGAATATGAAGAGTTCCTGGTCTAAAGTCAGTGACTTATATCAAACGACATGGCATCTAACCTAAAGTCAAACATGTTTATAGTCATTTGGAGTGTCCACACACATAGAACCTATATGTATATATTTTTTCCTAGGAGTGTGATGAGTTCTCATACCATTAAATCACAATGACATTTCTCGTTGAAGTGAAAGGTCTCGTGAGCACAGGGCAGAAATAAAACAGACTTTAAATCAGTGGGTGGCAGTAATGAGCCTTTGCTATGTCTAGTCTGCCAGAAACTGACAAGACGAAGGCTAAGGAAAGCAGCAGCTGCAGCACTTTGGAAAGTTGGAAAGATATTGGCAGATTCGAACTTCATGGATCAATAAGTCAAATCCAGTATGATCTAAAGATGCAAACAATGCATTTCTGCTATGTTGGTGAGGCACATGATAAGCTACAACTGTATTTTTACTGAAATGATGCATGAAATGGTGCTCCTAATGAGCACCAGCTGTTGCAGAGACCGAGCAGGGACCGTCTACAAAGTGCAACACCAGAACGAAAAATCAAAAGAAATCCCCTTATAAATGAACTGTGGCATCACCACACTCAGCTCAGACACATCTCACCTCATGCTACTCATACTACAACACTGACTTCAACTAAAAGTGATTTTTATGTAACTTTTATTAATTATTGTTTGATTTTTATGGGACTCATATTCAGTAACTCATACATTATGAACTGCAGCCACTTCAAATTCAGCTCAGACACATTTCACCTCATGCTGCTTATATTATAACACTAAATTTGACTAAAAGTGATTTTAATGTGTTTTATGAATTATTTAAGAGTTGGAGTTTTTTTTTTTTATTTCTTAAAAGTAATGTGAAAACATGTCTTGTTCTCGTGAACCCAATATTGTGTATCGTCTCATCTCGTAAACCGAATGTATCGCCACACCCCTATATTAGCTTTTTTTTTTTTTAATCTTGACTGTTTTTATATTGTATAAAGCACCATATGGAGCAGCCCCTGCTTTGAACCTGCTCTTGATGTTCTGTTGTACTTTCAGGCAGTCGCTCCTTGAGTGAAATTACTTAGAAAAATTTTATTATAACCAAAAGAAATCATGGGAGGAGGACATTCCAGATACAGATAACAGATAAAACAAGGAGATGGAATATAATGATAAACAGTCCACGTCATTCATTTAATTTCCATTTAAAAAGGCCCCTCCACCCAGCAGCTGCTTTTTCAGCTCGTAGGTGCCAAATAATCAAACAAACACAGAAGGATGCAAGTTTCATAAGCATAATTTATTTCTCAAAGACATTGTTGATGGACAAATAAACATTCTGAAGTCTGGTACCTCCTCTCTCAGGCAACACATGCAGATGCACAACAGTAGTACACAGCAGTGTGTAGGGCAACAATGATGAGCTGAAAGAGTAGAAAAAAACCTGCTCCAAGACAGCCTGAACAAAAAGATGTAGCTGGGATCATCTAGACACTCTGCAAAACACTTCTCACCTTTCAGACCAAATTGTTGGTTGTTGTGGACACTCGCTACCTGTCACCATCATTATGTGGAACAGGAGTTATTTCAGCCATACTGCTCCACACAGGGAAAGTTTGTCTGAGCAGTAGGGTATTTTGTATATTAAACAATTTGTTGAAATGTTATTACCACTGATTTGCACAGAGCAAACAGAGAAAGTTTAAAGTTCAAGCTGACAGTGAAGTCTGAAGATGCAATGACACCTACTTTATTTATGTACAGTATTCAACATTCTGCCATTGTGTTTTGGCATCCCCCGAAAAACCATTTGGTCACTTTGCGTTGGACTTACAGTTAAAACAAGCTGCCAGCTAGGAAAAGGATGTTCTCTCCAGGACCCTCCAGGACATTTGTTTCCACACTCTGAGACTTCATACCAGGAAGTCAGACAGTGGTCTATATTTGACAGCTAACCTTTACAAAAGGAGAGGCATGCTTGCTGTAATTTTTTTAACCGTATAAAATAAAAATTGTGTTATACTGCTATTTGAATACTGCTGCATACACTAATAGACTGCTGCCACAGTTCTTCTGTCCACTGGGGTTCTATGGAGACTTAGGGAATCCAGTACAGTTACAATTAGAAGGCATCTGTCTGTAAGTTCTGTAGTAAGTTAGTGATGTATAAATAACCGAGCTTTAGTTTAAGTGGTTTTCATTGTCATCTCAGTAGACTGAGTTCTGTTTATTTTGTTGCCTGTGGTAAAATTAAAAGAGAAAAAGCATTGCTTACATATTGTAGGAGACACTTCTGCTTCAAGCTGTCTTGCCATCACATTTTACGAGCTGAGGTACGACAAAAAGCTTCATTATTTCCTTCAAAAAACAAATAAAACAGTTTCCAACAAGCATTAAATGTTTTGTTAACCAGTAATCCATCTTTTGTATTACCTCTCTGCTCTTGTTATAGAGCATATTCCAAAGTCTTGTATTTGTGTGTCCCAATCTCCTACATCTGCCTTGTCCAGTTGGGTGTCCATGTAGTCAGTCTGAGCTCTCAGACCACTAACGATACTCAGCCATGCACAAGATGGTGTGTTTAAATTATTCCACTTAAATATTCAAGAACATCTCCTAAGCATTGTAAAAAAAACTCCTGGCACAGTGGGTAGTTTGGTAAGATCCTTGATAGTCAAATCTGTTGATCCAACACTTTGTTCCAAAGTGAAATATCTCAGCATCTACTGAATGGATTGGAATGACATTTGGTACAGACATTTGTGGTCTTCTGAGGCTGAATCCTGAGGACTTTGACTATCCCATGACTTTCCACATAGCGCCACCGGCAGGTCAAATCTTACCTCTGGTCCAACACTTTATGAGGGTACTGACTGAATCCTTTTCAGCCTCAGTTGCACTCTGGGATTAATGATAATACAGCATGTTAACATGCTAACATTAGCATGCATTACAGCTGTGCAGACAAACTACACCTTGGAGGATGATGTGCTAATATGGTCAGAGTACAAAGGATAATCCCTTCTGATTTACAACATGAGTGCCACCTTCAGTGCCACATTGTTTCCGTCGCTAGTGGTAAAGATCTAACAGCAGCCAAGAAATTTCTCCTTTTTTCAATGACCCAACAATTTAGTTTTCTGGCATTGTAAGCATTTTAATCTCACAATGCATTGGATTTTAAGAAGATATTGGACCCTGTCAGTGTTGGGGCTTCCCCAATCCACTGAGCTAAGCAGTTTAACTGAATGGCTTCAGGTTGAAGTCACTTCCTAACACCGAGGATGGTCATCTGTAAGCACTCTTCCTTCAGAGCCACCAGTTCTGTCTTGTAGCTGCTTGTCTTGGCTCCATCAGCGTACACACAAGGCTGCTTCTTTGCTGACAGCGGTGTGTCCATAGTCACTGAGCCAGCGTTGAGTATGTCAGCATGCGATGGCGAGGAAGACGAGCCCCTGTTGCAAGCTATAGCAAGTAAAGCAGAGAGAGCTTGACCAACGTCATGCCTTGCACCCTCGTTGACAAAACAGTACAAGATGGGGTCAGCGACACAGTTGAGGCTGGTCAGTGCCAATGATACATGGTACGCTGCAAACAAGCTTTCCTCTGAGCCGCAGTCACATGGCTTCCTCAGGAACATGACACTCCGCACAAGGAGGAGGACATGGTACGGTCCAAAGCACAGTAAAACAATCAGGATCAGACTCAACGCCAGACGTTGAATTTTGGCCTTTTCCTGGCGCTCTGTTGAAACGTTGCAGCGCACTGCTGCCAGGATCCCACGGTAGGCCACAAACATGGCTGTCCATGGAGCAAGGAAGCCCAGAAATGTCCTATAGAGGTTCATCCCTGCCACCCAGTCCTGCATGGGATACTTCTCAAAGCAGAAGGTGTGGTTGAAGCGATCCTGGAAGAGCTCATCATGGAAGAGAGGAGCAGAGTTGGCAACGATCTCAATAATCCAGACCATGGCGCTGACCAGGACAGCTGCAGGAAGTTCAGGAGCAGAGAGGAAAGAAGAGGAGTGAGAACTATTTTCTTTGCTTTACAACTTTATTAGAATCCTAATAATATTTAATAAATATAATTTAAGGAGAAAAGTCCCCATCCTTAACCCAATATACCTGTTTTGATTCGTCGAACCTTGGCAAAGCGCAGGGGATAGGCCACGGCCAGGTACCTGTCCAGAGATATACAGCAGAGGAAGGCGATGCTGACATAGATGTTGGTGTAGAAGATGAAGCCAAACAACTTGCAGCTCTCCTGACCGTGGATCCAGTCATCGTGCTGTAGGAAGTAATCAATCCACAGAGGAAGAGTGGTGATGTAGAGGAGGTCGGCCACTGACAGGTTGATCAGGTAGATACCGAGCTCATTGCGCTGCCGAACCTGGATGGAGGAATGTGATGAAGGGAAGGAGAAGAGGAGTGAGAGATGGGAAAAGGATGAAGGTTCAAATTAAAATGAAAAAAAATATAGAGATGTGAATAGGGTTTTGTTCCACTTGTGTTCTTTTGTGTACAAGTAAAACAGTGAAAGATAAAGAAGCAAACTGCATCTCTTTTAAAATGTGACAAAATAAAATTCAAATGATGTGTGTATTTCCCCCAGCTGTAAATCATTTGGCTTCCTCAATGTCAAAACATGGGAGACATGCAAAGTCTGACTGATACGGTCTGAATGTAATATTGTGAAATCGGTAATGTACTGCAACTCGGGCCAACAACCAATGAGAGAGGTAGACTGATATTTCAGCAGCTTAGCAGCTCCACTGTATGGCTTCCATTAAGCTTTTCTGATTTGACTTGTCAGCACTTGGATTAGAATGCAGCTCTGTTCTCCATGCAGTACTGATATTACAATATTAATATTCTGGCTCAACTTCCCTGGTAAATAAACAGCATGCCGAGTTAGTTAATGTTTTGGATTCAGTTCAGGTGTTGCCATTACTGAAGCTGGTGATTCTCAGCAATGCAGTTAATGCTGGAAAGCACTTAAGGGCTTTTGGAGACTACAATGACCATAATGCACCTTTGACACTTGCGGCCAGGGCTCAAACTGAATGTAGAAAGCTGGGAGTTTGAAACACTAAGCTGAAATGTCACTCACTTTTATGTTCAGTGAACTTGCTTGAATGAAAAGTCAATAACAATTCTGTCTGTTGATGCCAAAGTAAACTGATGTCTGTGGGAAATACTCCAAATGGTTTTTGCTGGGAAAACAGCTTCAGCTCTATTAACTGTAGCCTATATAGCAAGCAAGGTCAGATGTGTTACTTGGAAACTCTCTTATTACAAATATAAATACAAATATGTGAAAGTACTGTCAAACTGAGCAACACTTTCAGATTTAAAACCATTTTCCCATCCCATATAGAGTATTTAGGTTTCTATACTGTTTAACTGAAGTGTGTATCCTCCTCACCTGCATGTAGGCAGCCCATAGGGCCATGCAGTTTGTAGGCAGCCCCAGAACGATGACTATGATGTAAAGCGTGGGCTGGAAGAACTGGTCCACCTTACTGTCCACATCACAGAACGAGATGTTGCACATTGTCCTGTGTGGCACACTGTGTTTTTATGTGTGTACGCAGGTGTGTGATTTATGATTGGCTACCCTCAGCTCCGAGTGTCCTTCTGTAGTTTCACTATATTCCAGCTCCAGCAGTTTGACAGTGACATGCCGACTCCGGCGTCCTGCTTGGCTACCTCACGGTGGTTCAACATGGAGCAACAGAAGATAACAGAACTGGCATATGCGGTGCATTTCATGCTTCCCTTTCCTTAAAACGCTGTCCTTTTCACCCAGGAACCTGAATGTGACATGATCCTCTCCCACACTTCCCTTGGCGTGGAGGAAAAAAGAGGGGAAGAAAAAGATGGAGCGAGGGATAAAATGTGGTGAAAGCGCTGTGCCAGGCCTCCTGCGCCTGAGCAGGACCTCATCAATCTTTCAGAGATTAGAGGTCTGCCAGGTCTGCTGTAATAAGGAGAGGCTGGACACCAATGTGGGTGTCTCAAGGTCCAGATGACACACAAAACTCCTCAGGGATGCTCCCACCAAAACAGGAATGACTTTATAGAAAAGCTTTAGCACCGAGAGGCCGTCCATTTACTCAGGACTGCTGCCCATCTGTGAGAGAGAGAGAGAGGGAGAGAGAAAGAGAATGCTGAATCATGACGCTATATAGGTTAACATCTGACAAAATGTTTAGCATTTTTTCAATGGAAAAGATTCATTTATGATCATAATCTGATTAATAACATAGTGACATAAATAATACAAATAGGACAGATTAAAACATCATAAGGAACAGTTCTAGGTTTTAAATCTATATAAATATATAAATGCAAGTATTTACTATTGTGTGGCAATATCATATATTGAAATGGCTACCAGCTCCTTTTTTGCTACACATTTGCTTCACATTTTGTTTTGGATGTCTTCGGAAAACTAGAATTTAAAATTCACTCTTTGAATGCAATTGACATACACACACATATATATACGTCAAAGTGTTTTTTTCGGCAGCAGGCACAAGAGGGCGCCCTCACACAGCCTGTAAGTAATACAGGGGCTTCTGGGATTTGTAGTCGGCACGTAAAGGGATGGTATATGCCACAGAGATCAAAGCAGGAAGTGGAGACAATTGCGATTAGAAAGCAAAAGAATTTGGACAAAAAATCTGGACGACTTGTCCAGGGTGTACCCTGCCTTTCACCCTGGGACAGCTGGGATACGCTCCAGCCCCACCATGACCCTACAAGGATAAGCAGTAGATAATGGATGGATGAATAGAGAGTTTCTTCTTTCATTTGACCTATTCAGTGTTTTCAGAGTCATAATACAAAATATTCTGTGGGTCTTGAAAAATGACTCAATATGGCCAAAAATGCTGGCACAAGACACTTTCTGTTTTATAAAGCGGCTGGCACTCAATGAGTTCAAAAGCTACAATTAGTATAGTGAGCGACAGTAACAGCTTTAACTAAATACGTTGCTCTTTGTGCAATAGTTTACATTCACCAGTATTCATAATACTCCTTTACACCATCAACTCTGTTTCAGACTCACTTCCTGTATTTATTTGCTATGCTCCACGTTTAGTTTAGTTTACGTATACTTTGAATACATAACAGTTTCTTGTTTGAAGCATTTGCTTTGGTTCTTTGGCATCGCTGGAATTCCTCTTACAGTGAAAACAAACCCCTTCAAAACTGCCTAGAATGAACATGTCCTCAACACATACAGTCAAACCCTTTTCTCCTGTCTTGTTGAATTCTGAGATACAGTAGAAATGGAAAAAAGGAAGACTTTGTGAAGAGGGTACAGTGAAGCAGCACAAGTTTATCTGGGTGACTGTACAGAGACATTCTAACATCTGGTATGATAACACAGAACGTGATGACAACCCGTACAGATACACCCTGCACAGAGTGCAAACAGAGAGTCCAGGACATGTGATAAGCATTATATAATCTTCATATAACACGACCTGGTGCATGTACAGTAGAGAGAGTGCATGATGGGAGCTCAGTTTCCATTTCACTCAACGACGTCTCACTTTCCACCCTGAGCTGAGCTTCTGTTTATACATCTTGGACTGCCCTGATATTTTTGCATATGACTGATATGAGTCCACATATGCTTTCAATCTCTTTATTCTAACAGAATTTAAGCATGTTTCAGGTTTGTCTCATTCTTCGGCTCTTGGATCGATACATGTCAGAAATAACTGTGATGGCTGAAAAACCTTTTAACACATTTCAGTGAAATATTTGGCATAGAATTGAATTAGTGTAGAAATATAAACATATCTGCTCAGTCCTGCTAGCACCCACCACAGACTATGTTTGTCATCATCTAGCAATAAACATACACCAGTTCATGGACTCAGAATTCTTCTCATGGTGAAATGGTTGAAAATTCCCCAAATCCTTTGTTGACCAACTATGTCCACAGAGTTCATGGCACTAATGGAAGGTCTTGTAATCACAGATAGCTATCCCCTGGGAAACACAAAAGTCTTCAGTAAATTTAATTGTAAAAAAAAATGGTAACAATCTGTACCAATAAGGCATTACATGCTAAACTTGCAAATTTGTTTCACCACTGGAAACAGTTGGGTTTTTTGCCTATGTATGTATTTATTATAGAAAGAGTAAATCTTGTTTCTTTACTCAGTTGCTTTTTTCCCAGCCATTTCTGTGGTAGTTTGTTAGAGATTTGAACACAGTTGAGATATACTGGGATTTTTGTGTGCAGACTCTCAAAAGCCAAAGAGATTTTTTTTTACTTTTGCACTTAACTCTTAGAGTGCCAAGGACGTATATTTACATCCTTTAAAATAGAACGCTTGAGTGCCATAAACATACATATATGTTTTTCCTTTTTTGTGAGTAATTTTGGGGCTTCTGGGATTTGTAGTCAGGACATAAAGAGACAACAAAAAAGAGGGAGTATACGCCACAGAGATCAAATCCCAAGTGAAGACAATCACCATTCGAGAGCAAAATGGACAGATTCTGGACGAAAAGGGGTGATTTTGATGAAACTAGCCTGTACCTCTGATAAAACAAGAATGAACAAATGGTTGTTTTCATGTAGAAATATAATCTTTTATTTCATTTGAGCCATTCAGTGTTTTCAGAGTCATAGTACAAAATATTCTGTGGGTTATGAAAGATGACTCAAAATGGCCAAAAATGCTGGCACAAGACACTTTCTGTTCAAAGAAAAAAAAAGGGCAGGCAATCAAAGAGTTAAGTTATGACTCTAAACTAAGCCCTTCTTTTGTTGGCATTCATTCAGCAATGGTCTGGTAACATCAATGTAGACCTGAAGGCAAAATTTGATCATGCAGTATATCCCAAAATACACACTGTGAGCAGAAACTTGAAGTTGCTTTCAAACTTTGGCCTGCAGTATGTGTATATGTGGCTATGTCTGAAGTGTGACCATGAAGGTACATCACAAATTGTCATATGTCTGCCGCATTTAGATCTGAGGACAGAGCCTAAGGATAGTTCATGTGGTGTAAATGCGAAGGGACCATTCTTTGGGAACCATGAATGTGTTTCGTGGATTTAATGCCGAAATCTTGCTTTCATCACCTAATGGTGGCGCCAGAGGAAAGGTCAGGCAGGTTGTCCTAAATATTGGAACTCATCATTTGGGTGCTGTGAACATAGACAGCCAATGTAATGGACATCACAATGTGCTGACTGGGATCAGACTACATGAAGAAGCAGGGTATATAACCTGATTCCACAGAAAAGGTCAGCGTTCACTTCCTGTCCCAGCAAAAAGCCTCAAAGACGTCCGTCACCACATCAAAACAGTTTACAGATCAGTACAGGAAACGCCTTCAGTCTTTTATAATGTGACAGTGACTGGTGTGGAACAGTGACTTTAGACAGGGCCATGATCTTATAGAGACACACACACACACACACACACAAGGGCTAAGTTAGGTTGTTTTGACAGTGACCTTGTCAAATAACTCTTTGTTGGGGAAACACCCATGTTGATAAGCTGAGCCACAACTAGGACAGCAGCAAATCTTTGTTTTTAAAACTCAAACATCCGTTGAGCTTTTGAAAGTAGATGTCTTATTAAAAATAAAAGACTAATTAGTCTTTTTTTAAACCTTCTGAAATTAATAAAACCTTTCTGTGTGCAGGAAGCAGGCGAACAAACAATTGAGATAAAAATGTTTTTGAAAATTTGGATTAAAACAAACTATTCTCTATACATCCATTTTCAATGCATTTTGACTTTTGGACTTAATTAGTTATTGGCTATATCTGGCTCACAGTATAGCAGAACAATGCTGCACAGCCACTGCTGGCAACAGTAACTACAAAAAGCATGACATGCTATTCACTGCTGAGACTGCCAGTACAACGTTATCTTCACTTTGATGTTTTTAACCCTAGTGACCATCTAAGAATGAACTTCAAGAAAATAAAAGACACTTCAGGATAGAAAAAACCAGATGTAGTATGGCTGTGCTCCACCCTGCAGTCACCCTGCTCCACAATCAAAGAGCTCAGATCTGTCATCTCACTTCCTCATTAGATAAAACAGCGGGGGCGCATGCCAGTGACAAAACCACTGCCAATCACCCTTATCACTTCTTAAAGTCTGCTCTCAGGGTGTGATTGTGGCTTTGTGCTCGTGTTACATGCACTCTGTCCATCAGCGGCAGGGGATGGGGGTTTGGGCTGTCGTGTCTGGCTCGAGGGCACGTTGTCAGCCCTCATTTACCTAAGCCATAAAACTAACACAGAGAGGCGTGGGCTTGTTTCTCAGCGTGTAGTAAGCATCACTTGTGTTATCTTTGTCCACCCTATTGCCAGAAATGTGGTTTGTTCTGTCAATTACAGATGTTTATCACGCAGCCCCTGCAAGCGATAGCAACATGCACGCAACTCTCTGTTGTGTGACTCGGAGGTTCCTGAGTTGTTTTGGGCTTTTATTAAATTACAATAAATTATTCGTTGTCACATTCATTTAAAATTACAGTCAGGACTATATTTCCATTTTGCAGCAAGTTTGCAGCTGCACCTGTCTCAGATGACAGAGGACTAATTTTAAGACATTTTACAAACTACACCGTTGCTCACTCTTTGAAATGTTGACTTCTATTCTTGCCATTATTTCTTTCCATTACTCTCCCTGTGTACTGCCATTTCAAGGAGATTATTTACTAAAATGTTCTGTGTTTCCCCTGGAAAAAAAAAACTAGGAGAACTAACCCATAATTGTGCAGGGTTGCACTATAACTGTAAAGTTTGGAGCCACTGCTCACAGCTGGAAAGAGGTTCAAGAGGTTTATTAGTGATTAAGAATCAGGGGTGTGTGTGTGTGTGTGTGTGTGCGCGCACAATGGTGTACACCGTCTGATCTGCCGCCAGAGGAGATCAGGTCAAGGCAGCCATGCAGACGTCATGCTGGTTGTCAGAACACACACACACACACACACACACACTTTGTCTCTAACATATAATAACACAAATGTTTTTCTCTCACATGCACTGTCTCTACTCAACATGCAGCATGCTACAGGCCCTCCATAGTTCAGACGTGTTCTCATGGTCTTGATCCAGGTAACTTATATAACATATATGATATATAATAACTGGACTTGCACTGACTAAAACTCACACAGCAGCCAGGAACAGTAACAAACATCAGATGGGATATGAGACACAAGCCAAACAGTCAAAGGTGCTTCTTCTCAGCTTTTATACTGTCACATTTCTCTGTTACTGAAACAGGACAGGTTCCATTATGCTACATGGTGAACACTATACAATGTATGGAGGGTGGAACAAAATGAAAGACCTTTTTTAACTCATTGAGTGCCAGCCGTTTTTTAAAATAGAAAAGTGCCTTGTTCCAGCGTTTTTGCCCATCTTGACTGATATTTCGAGACCCATAGAATATTTTGTACTATGTCTCTGAAAACACTGAATAGCTCAAATGAAAGAAGACACTCTCTAGTTCATCATGAAAAAAATGTTTGTTTTTACCTTGTTCCATTCTTGATTTATCAGAGGTAGAGCAGAGGTCACTTTCACCAAAATCACCACTGTTCGTCCAGATTCTGTTTGTTTTGCTCTCTAATCTCGATCGTCTCCACTTCCTGCTTTGATCACTGTGGTGTATACCGTCTCTTTATGCTACGACTACAAATCCCAGAAGCCCCAAAATTACTCACAGGCTGTGGGAGACTGCGATTGGCGACCCGCTGCCGAAAAAACACTTTGAAGTAGAAATACGTCAATGGCGCTCAATGAGTTAGTCAGGATCTTCTCGTTTTGTAATATATACAAACTGACTGAGTTTTTTGGGTTGACTGTCCCTTTACTAATTTGATTTTTTTTTAACTGTTCTGTGTTGCTGCTGAAACACTTCAGGTTGTGGAGCCAGAAAGTAAGACGACACAAACAACAGCCTGACCTGAATCTTAGAAAACGGAAACACCAGGCTCAGTAATTAAGTCATTTGCCCTGTTAGGAAGATATAAAAGTAGACTGTGTGTGCTTGTCTGTGTCCAAACTGAATTTTCGACCTTGAGAGCAAAGATATTTCTGGAATGTGAGGTCAGGTCCTCACCTCTTGACGGGGCTGTAATTCCCGTTCCAGCTGGGGTCTAATTTATCATAGTTTTAGCCGTCATTTCCATCACTTTTAATAACATTACGCTTTATTTATATACTTTGTTTTAAGGATGTCCGCATCACAGTAAGGTCTAGCACAGGTTAGGGGCACAGGATGTTGTCGGTAATGGTTCTCAGTATGGATGTACGGTGTGAGAAGCTGTGTGTTTTGGCAATGACTGCAAGGCTATTAGTCGAACATTGCTGTTGACAGTCAAACAGTAGAAGCAGGAAGGCGGTAATGCTACACTATCAAACATGTCAACACGCCTCTTACAACTCGGTCACTTCCAGGACACACAGACACAGTCCAGTAAGCTCACTACCCTCATTCAAATCTCAAAACTGGTGGAAATGATCCAAACCAAAACAAAGATAATCTCCAGCAGGCACAGGCAGAATTATGGACACTACAGTCACAGTTTAAAGGGATAGTGCACTCATTAAATCATTTTGTACATCATTAATGAGTCTGAACAGTTCAGCTCAGCAGATTTTTGATATTTCTAAGGGATGCTGACCAAATGATTATTTGGTGTATTTTGTTAAACCTTTTAGGTGGACTCGAAAGGTGGCATCACACCTCTGCTTCATATCTTTGACACACACCACACTGGAAACATTTCCTTTATTGCACTGCAGATCGACACTGTTTCTCATTATAAATGAAATAAACGTTGTTTAGAGGAACTTTGGAAACTATGAGAGACAGAAAATGAATCCTGCCACTGAATTTTTACTGAACATGTTGGACGACTCTGTGCTGTTTTGAACTTTGTCTATTCTGACTCGTGACCAGCTGTGATAAAACTCTTCAAGTCTCTATTGCTCTTTTCAAAGTCTTGATTTGCTCTTCGATCAAACAAGAGTTGGTGACAGTTTGAATGATGGAAAGACTAAGCAAGATGGTTCTGATGCTCTTTATCAACAGCACTGTAGTATAGCAGTCTGCATAAGTCCACTGCACTGTGGGACGGGTCAGATGATGTCAAAATGTTTGGCAACAACACTCCCATGGCAGCTTGATATATCAAGAACACCAAGCAGTCAAAGGTCATCATCCTCTGACATTTTGATTTTCTGATTATTTATCAGCTCGACTTCCTGAGGGGAAGACTCACCAGCTTGTTCTCATCTGGACAACTAAACAAATGAATGAAATAAAAACTGAAGAGTCTGTGTTTGAGTGACTTCACTAGAAAGAACCAGCCTTCCCCTTACAGACCTGTTTGTCCAGCTGGTGAGATGTGCTGTAATTGCTCATTCAAATTCTGAGTGCTCGGTAATAGCTTTGATTAGTCCACCTTAATTCAGTGTCAAATTAAACTGCTTTTATTCTGTTAGGGGAACTAACTAAAAAAATGAATTAATTATATTTTTCTGACTATACTATAGAACCATCGATCCATCCATTATCTACCGCTTATCCTCATAGGGTCGCGGGGGGCTGGAGCCTATCCCAGCTGTCTGAGGGCAGAAGGCAGGGTACACCCTGGACAAGTCGCCACCTCATCGCAGGGCACATAGAGACAGACAACCACTCACATTCACACCTACGGTCAATTTAAATTAGCCAATTAACCTAATCCCCATGGATGTTTTTGGATGGTTGGAGGAAGCCGGAGTACCCGGAAAGAACATGCAAACTCCACACAGAAAGGCCCCGGGATTCGAACCCGGTACCTTCTTGCTGTGAGGCAACAGTGCTAACCACTACACCACCGTGCCGCCCACTATAGAACCAAACCATTTTAATTTTTAATTATAAAAGGAGTAAAATAGAGGCTTAGTTGGCATTTTGTCTTTTGATTTATGTTCCCTTATGTTTGTATTTCTGTTTAAAATGATCCTCCACTTAACAAATTCACTCACCTCAAAAGTTAACATATCATGGTTCACGCTTGCTTTCATTGTAACCCAAAGGAGAACATTGTCTTTTACTCATATTCCTATGTTTCAATATAGTTTGAATGAACATCCCAATGGCCACATAAGCAAGCTGTGCACATATGCTTCACATCGTTACGTTAATATTGGGATCTTGTCTAGTCATATAATTCAGTGATATCTTGTATTTACCCAGCTGGACCTCCCTGCAACCTCTTCAAATGCTGTTCCTACCTATTGAACTACTTATAAGACACTAGATATTACTGAACATGTCAGTTAAGTCACAGTTATGCTTCCCTTGGGATCAAGCTACTGAGACTCAGGCAATTTTTTTTTTTTTTAAATATATCAAATGTAAAAAAAAATAGGATGAGGGTGAGGGACGCTCTAAGCATCATATTTCCATCCTATCCAGAAATGTTTAGTCTGGTATTATTCATATATAATGATGATGGTGGTGATGACAGAAACACATCTGTGTTTTCACACAGAACTGACATAAAAGTGCTTTGAAGAGTTTGTTCTGTTACTGTCAGACATATATTGTTTTTTTGAGACTGAGAGCTGCAGTTTATCATCTTTATCTGGCTAGGTGTCACTGATTATTACTTTTTTTTATCTTGGTCACGACTGAACGTCCAGAGTGGTCACATTTTTCCATAAAACTGTCATATTTAGATTTGACAATAAATGCCTAGTCTGCTCTCAGCCACGTCGATCATCAAGAAAAGTGACGTTGTATAACATTTTTAAAGTAATGTTTGCAATCACCTCATATATATTAATGCATCCTTGTGTTAGCAGGAGGCAGTAGCCATAAATATTAAATAGTTAATTCCCTTTTTGTTTTTTTGTTTTTTTTTGCATCTTTCCATTTGAAATAGCCAATTAGCCGTCCTCAAACCAGTTGTCAGAAAAACTGTGGTACATTTCTGCAAACCTAATCTCTGAAAAAACTATTTTTCTATTTTTGAGTGTTCGCTCACTTGAATAGGGTTGATTTGCATAAATCAAAGGCACATGTTCGCTCCTCACATCATTTATCTGTAGGGCTGCGACTAACAATGGTTTTGATAATCGACTAATCTATCGACTATCTTGACAATTAGATGACTAATCTATCAACTACCTATTGATCAGTGTTGTGCTAGTTACTGAAAAATAGTAACTAGTTACAGCTACTAGTTACTTCACTCAAAAAGTAACTCAATTACTTTATTGATTACTTACACCAAAAAGTAATGCGTTACTGTTGAAAAGAAATTTTAAGTTCCTCTTTAGGACCCTGGGGAGTGAGATTTTGCCTTGTTCTAACTAAAGATGATAAAGATAACTGCTATCATTCATGAATATTTACGGACTGTGCTGATAAAGGTATAATTTTTTTGTAAACAAAGGACACTCAAAATATTAGCAATAAAAACAAACAGCAAAACAACACCAAAGCCGTCGAGGTTCAAAAAATAAAAGTGTACTTTATTCTGAAGTGAACAGAAGCTGCATCCTTCAGGTGTCCGACACGCCTCCTCTTTAAATGCTGCCACATCACAGTCGTGCTGCATGTAGAGCATGTAGCCGTGTCTTTGATGTGTTTAGGGTGAAATGTTCCCAGACTTTAAATCTTTTAGCTTGCGGTTTTGTTGTAGTGGCCACAGCAGTTTTTCTCTTACTTGTCATTGGTTGCGCTGGCAAGTTCGGTTCCGGGCGGAAAAACACAGTGTTGATGTCACCGTTATCTATTATCGACAAATGAATTTGTCTGCAACAAATTTTGTTATTGACCTTTGTCAACTATGTTGAATAATCATTGCACCCCTATTTAATCTGCTAGTAAAATCAGAGCGTTTGCTTATGGTGATCTTCTACTTGAGCTGTTTGATCAAAACAGCTTTCCAGAAAAGACATCTGATATTATGCAGAGGCTGATATTAAATTAGCATATGAGGAGATAGTGTGTTGTTCATGCACTCATGCTCCATAGATATGTTGGCAGGATTATTATTAGGTGGATGTGAATGTTAGGCTCCACAGCCAGTCACTGACAGCTACAGACAGATGCATCCGCCTCCACAGTTCTCACTGAAAAATTCCCTTCAGTGTTTGTTCTCTGTTTATCGTGACTCAAGCTGGATGATAACCACTTCCACAACAGCCACATGCACTGTATACATGAATAAAACATGAATCGATGAGTTGAATGATGAGTTATTTTTTCCCACTGATAATTCACATTTAATGGGCCAACATGTCGTCTCACCAATATAATCCAGCCTTTGAATAGGATCTGCTAATGCTCGTACTGTTTGTCCTGACATAGCATTGAATAGACTGTTTCTGCTTGTTTTTGTGGACAAAGTGCATAAACAGTAAAGTAACAGTCTGGCTAATGAAATCTGCTCAGTTTTTTCTGCTGCTAATTTCAGTTAGGTAAAGAACCTCAGTTAAATAAGGATTGATTTAACGATCTTGAGCATGGTTTTCCTTTTAATTTTTATTCTCTGAATGTATGCTTTTTCGCTCTTTCTTCCTTTCCAACACATCTTTATTAACTACAAACCCTGAGATAAAACCAGTGCTTTCTTTGTTGTGAGAAATGAGATTCTGCCTGAAGGGAAACATATGTGACTGTTTAATGAGCATGTCTTGTAATGCGCTGCCCTGTGCCATAAAGCCCTCTGAGCAATGAAGCAAAACACTGATGTTTCAGGTCACACAGTGTCACTGAGGTGATGTAATCATATTACACATGTCAAATAGTGCCACGTCACGAGGTAAAATATCTAATATGCAGCCAGAAACATCCATCAGTACCACTCTCATGTTGTAAAAACAGCAAAATACAAAACCTTCTGGCATGGCAACAGCTTTAAGTGTTGCGTTGCGTCATCCAGTATTCATTTTGCATTGCCCATGTTTGGTATGTAGACTTAGTTTACAACTGCCGTCACAATGGGAGAATTTGCTCTTCAGTTTCTGACCCTGTCAAAATTCTTTGGCATTTCTTTGGACCACCTTCACAGATGCAAAAAATCTCTGTGTGATTACAAAGAAAAGTAGCTTAACCAGAAAAAGCCCTCCCATCCATCAAACAGGTCTTCAATCAGGTTGATCTTCTTCTAACCCAGCAGTTGTGTATTTAACTACAACACAGTCATTTCCTCAGTGGACCTCCCAGATAGTGCCACACTTGTTTATTCTGAGATGTGTGCAACAACTGCAACCAACAGAACACGGCTACAGTGACCGTAGTTTATGGAAAATATATACATATATTCATAAAACATTTTAACAGCTTTATAACAGACTGGCTATGAGCACTACAGCAGTAAAGATAAGAGATATGATTAGATCGGATATAACATGAATGATCCCTGTTGGAATACTGAGCATTTGCAACAACATATTTCTGTTAAAATACAGCACTGAGAAAAGCAGTTTTGTCAAAGACAAAATTTTGAAAACATGACAGTTCTTGCTTTTCTGAAGCCATAGAGATATCGGTACCATAGAGATACTGGCAGGGGTGGAGAATGACGGTGTGACATTTTTGGACCATTGGGATTTTAGAATAAGGAAGATATGAAAAATGGCAGCACAGCACGTGAGCTACGTTACGAGTTCCATGCATTCATTTTTTGGCAAGAAACTCAAGGTGGATCATCATGAATTAATGCTAAATTTGCTGTATGAAAATGGTAATAAAGGCATATAGGATCATTTTGTTTTTTGATTGATTTGAGTCTGGAGAATCATGGGATTTCACTGGTATTGGTACTGAGCACAACGTTTCTGGTCTTATATCAATGGCCATTATTAATTATTATCCATCCATCAATTTTCTACCACTTATCCTCACATAGGGTCGTGGGGGGGCTGGAGCCTATCCCAGCTGTCTTAGGGTGAAAGGCAGGGTACACCCTGGACAAGTCTCTAGTTCATCACAGGGCATTAATTATGTTGTCTAATATAACAGTCCTGCAATAAGTCATGCCATCATGAAAGTTACAGTGTTCGGTCAGTGTCTCAGCTCATCTTCCAGGCTTCAACTGGTGAACTGTATTGTGTTATTCTATTTAATTTCATATTATTTTATCCATATAATCTATATCAATCAGGACTAGTGCCATGCTGCAGGATTGCACTCACTCCTCTTCTTACAAAACTGAAAAAAACTTCTCAGGTTTCCATTCGGGAAGTTAGAGAAGGTGTAAAAGAGTCATGATTGCCAACAGCGTCAGAGACAACAGTTGGGCTGCGTCTCCTGTCCTCATGGCTCAGTTTGAGCCAGGCGTCCCAGAGGGCCCCGAATGTCATGGTGACTTGTAAACAGGAGAGAGGATGGATCAGTGTCAGCTCCAGTAAGTGTGGTGGGAAAAGCTCAGACATTGTCCTGTCGAATGCCGCGACAATAAACAGAGCAGCAGGAGGAGAGCGGAAACCAGAGGAGAAAGTTGACTTGTCATCTCCATGACTGAAAGTGCAGACACAGTGACTGTGTCAGGCTGATCTGAGCAGTCACCCCTGGCTAAGTGTGTGTGTGTGTGTGTGTGTGTGTGTGTGTGTGTGCTTGTGCTGGTGTAATTCTATCTTTCAAACACAACTTGAGTTTTAGACCTTCAGAGGGTATTTTAGAAGAAACACTGTCACTGGTTGAGTTCCACCTCAGTTGCAACATAATTTGCAATCATGCATTTATATAATCATTCCTGCCAAATCAGTTTGTGACAATTATATGACTCAGTGTCAATGGCCAAGCCTGCAAATTGGAAGACATCAATCTAAATTAGGTGTTAAGTTGCAAAAGCAAACTTTAAAAAAAAGCCAAGTTTCACTCAAATACATCAACAATCTGCTCAAACAGGATTTCATTCCCTGACAGAGCTACCATGAGTTTATGCGGGTGCTGTTTGTTGGCAGCTTGCCTGAGCTCTAGAAAAAAATGCTATATCCCTGTGATAGTCACTGTGTTAGCCCGTTAAGTTTGCTCACGTAAACACGAGCATCTGTGGTGTGCTCAGACACATCTGCTGTGTCGCACAGATGCAGACCGCCGTCAGTAACACCAGCGGTCATGTTACACTGAGACCAATGAGCAGATGTGGCAGGACTGCCTCTACAGCAGGGTCGCCAACTCCAGTCCTGAACCATAAAACATCTCACAAATATGATTCAGACATGTCAGGCTTTTGATGAAATTATCCAGATTCCAGTTTTGCTAAAGGCTGCATCCACAAAGTGAGCTGTGCACTTACAGGACATAGTAAAAGCAAGCCTATTAGCAAGCCTTTCAAACTTTTGCTTAAAGATATCAAACAAAACTACAATATTTGATTTTTCAGATGAACATCTGTTGAAATAAGATGTATTACTTATTGATTTTAAAAAATGAAAGCCTCCAGAACTGAAATACTTTGCACATGAAAAAGTGAATTCATTCCACAAGTTCACCTTAAATTCTCAACACTTAAACTTCTGTTCCCTTTAAATTAGTCCAGATGGCTTATTCATGGTTGTCTTTATGTTACTACCGTCGTCAGCGGCACAGGCGTCCTCATACGCTTTCAAAACTCCTTCAAAGCGATGGTTATGTTTCAGGTGACTTTTCAGGTTTGAAGTATTACAGCTTGTGCTATTTTTGCCTCCCTGAGAAACTTGCTTGGAACATTTATAACAAATAGCCAGCGAAATATCTTCCTCTGAAACTTTGAAATAGTCCTACATGACTGACGCCATGTTCTGTTTACAAACTTAAACATTCACGTGAAGCAGGAAGTTCCCCTTTTCCAGTTTGCGAGTCATTTTCCCGACCTTTTTATGCTCATTTTTCTGTGGTTTGTGTGTAACACACTGGGTAATGGGTAACATACTGTCGATAAGACATTGACATTAAATCAAGCCTGCAACTACCAAAATTATTATTTTTTTCCGACATCAGTCAGAAAGTTGTTTTTCCAGAAGAAAGTTGTTTTGCTGCTTGAACACCGCACTGACTGCAGGCCGTTCACTTCTCATGTAGGAGTGGGAGCGCTTGATTAAAAAGACGACCCACACAGCAGTGCTAGATATTATATATTATCGGGGGTATTTTTTATGATATCAGACTTACTGGAATGATGTCAAAATTTCCTGATACCGGGCTGGTAATTATCTGACCGATAGTTATTGTGCACCCCAACTAATAATACAAGTTATTAGTTTGAGAGATATCCTCTTATGACCTCAATGACCACAAGAGTGAGCGTTTGATCAAGTGATACTGTAATTGTTAATTTAAAGTTTGCTTGTTTCATGGTCTGCAGATGAGATCATGATGATCTGTCAGCACCATGTTTAAATGTTGTTGTTGTTACTGGAAGCACTGGCTGACACTTGTCACCAGCATGCACAGCACCAGTTATTACAGTGATCCATCACAAGCCTAATCCTTTTACAGGTGAGTCAGGACAGACAGTGACTTCAGATTAGATTACAGTGAAGATGATTGGGGTATATCTGGACCAAACAACCAGCCTGTATTATTAGAAAGGCTCAGTCTCCAGCACGCTAATCAGATTTTTTGGAGAAAAATGCACTACTATGGCATCTGAGTTCTTCAGTGTCCCTGCAGAGTGTGAGTCAGCAGTGCATGCAGCAGTCAGTACATATGTCATCAGACCAGAACTGTCATACGGTCTCACCTGTGTCACATTTGTAAAGGTCAGCAGGAAATTGTTGTACAATGTGTGTCATATTGACCTGCACTGGTCCCATTAAAGTGACTGGAACAGGTCACAGACTCGCAGGTGTCTGTAACCTGTCTGTTTGATAAATCAAAGTGTGGAGGACAAACAATGCAGCTTGGCCAACAACACTTTTATATTATTATCAAAGTGTTGTTGGCCAAGCTGCATTGTCCAAACTTTTCTTAAACTGTTTTGTTTCGACTTGATGAACGGCAGCCGATGTGACGAGGCATGTGCTCTGCTGGTGACATGAAGGAGAGCTCTTGCCCGACATGGTTTCTTTTGCTTTTCTTCACCTCCTTTCGTTGTTTTTCACTTTTTGGCATAATGAATTGAGCCTATGTGTTAGCCTTGACGGATTTATCCGGAGTGAAAGGGAGAAGAATAGAACCATCCAGGACCTGAATGCTTCAAAAACAGGCTCCCCAACATTGGTCAACTATTTAAACCTGAAGATCGAGAAGGACAAGAGGAGAGAAAACAATCACGTGTCACCGCTTATCTGTGAAGAACAACAAAAGAAACCATTAAGGTGTCAGTTTTTCCACAACAGGCCACCAGTGAGAAGCATATCAGTGAAAATAATCATCAGGACGGGATGTGTTGCTGTCACAGCGCAGCCTGAACACAGAGTCTGTCACCACAATACATGTTGGACAAGACGACACCGCTGAGAGCAGCAGAGAGAGCCACCACATGATAATAGCTTCCAGCCCATCATCAGCTGTCGAGCTGAGTCATGACACTGAAGCCAGAAGAACTGTCATCATGTCGCTGTCTCACCTGTGTGTGTGTGTGTGTGTGGGTGTGTGTGTGTGTGTGTGTGTACATATATGTTTACATGCGGGCAGCAAAACTACTTTGTTAGGGTTAGTAAAATGTCAGTTTGGTGTAAAATAAAGATGTTTCTCATGTTATTTACATTACACAGTGACCCACCCATCAACGCTGTCCTCCCAACGTGGACTATGTTTGTTAAACATCAAAAACAAATGTAATCCGAGAAATTGACAATACAGTTTAGTTGCACTTGAATATGATTTTTAAAGGACCAGAATGCACAGAGTAAATCAGTTTTGATGTTGAATATCTGAGGAAAACACTGGCATAGAGCAGATTTTAGCAAACTGAAGACAAAGTATATGACTTTTAACTTCTGGACTTCTGGATTCCACCAGTTGATCAGTTATTAGCTATGATAAACAGAATTCCAGTCCACATCTTTCTTTTCCTTTCTTTAAGAGAACTGATTTAATTTCCCCAAATTTCTCCATGACTTTCCACATTTATTCCTGCCTCTTGTTCACAGCCTGAAAATGTTCGGTGGTGCTTTGTCACATGAAACTGTGAGAAGTATTTCAGGAATTTAAGGTGGTGTGCCAAACTGGCTAACTTTCTGCAGACTTCCTATCACTCTCAAGTGTTCAGTGCACGGTTAGTCCCTTTTCATGTGTCTCACTTCCTGTTTCTATATCAGGCTCCAGGAAGCCTAAACTCAAATCAACAGCTGAAGTCCTGAAACGAAACAAAGAGAGCCTGATAAGGAGTAGGATATTCATCGAAGGTGTACTGGACACAGTAAGAGGAGCTTTGATCCTTTGTGTCATGAATTAGCCAACAATTCACTAAACTATATCACAGCAACATCATTTCTTTTCCTTAGCACTTATTTAAAAATATAACCGTGACAGAAATCTATACTGTTCAGTAGTAACGCACAGCTTTATTCTTCGTGATGTTTTTTTTTTTGGTCTGTGTTGAGAAAGTAGAAACCGGAGAAGTTTCAACTAAAATGCAAATCAATACACAGACTACGAAGCCACACACTTTTACTGTGCAAACAGAGGCTGGAAGGCTTAAGTACAAACATGACAAACACATGCCGGTATACAGCATACAGTTTGGTTTTCATCATCATTAGAGAGTTAATATCATGCAAATTTTGGTAGATCACATTTGCAAAGCTGGCTGGCTGACCTGGACTTATCTGTCAGGGAATCAAATATCTTTTTTTACTAAACTTGTGGTGTATAGCCATGTAACTCCACCTTAACCTTCTAATGCAACCACCTTGTCTGTGTGGGACACCCAGACCATCTGATACACTGAGAAAGTTAGCACGTACTGTAGGAAAAAAGAAATATAGACAAGAGGGTTATGGAAGGAAAGAAGTGACTGGAGGGAAACAGAGACACAAGCAGTCCAGGGCCTGAGGCAGACAGAGGGAAAGGGGAAGGTAGGAAGGCTGCAGGTACTTAATCCTGGCTGTTCATTTCATGCTCGGGCAGCTGTGCAGCCGTTCATGTTTCAAAGCCCTTGAAGGCCTCGGCCTGACACCCTGCAGGGAAAATTAATGACTCTAATAAAAGTGCCACATTTTCTCGTGATGTTTCTCGCATCAAGCTTTATTGGACAAATCTTAATTTGGCTCTGATCAGACCACCAGAGCTTGTTACTGTACCTCTGAAGGGAAATGAATGAGGCACTTTGTGTGTGCATGGACATGACGTATGGCACTGTGTGCTTTGAGCTGAGCACCTGCGTTGCTGTAGTCTACCTGAAAGGGTGGACGATGACAAGGAAAGTTTTGCTGTTGTTTTTTTTTCAAGATGAGGAATTTTGTTCACTTGAACACATTTTTAATGTCTGCATTTTGGATGCAATGCAAATTCCATTTGAACAGCGATGTTCCCTCAACTGGAGCACAAGAGGATCGTGTCATTTTATCCTCAGACTCCAAATCTCCACTAAATTCTGGCCATGTTGTTGGAGGTGTTTTCATTTCTTCACATTTGTTTTTAATCCAGTGCTTTATGTGGTGTAGGCACTTTCTTTCCATATATTGTCATTTTTTTTTTTTTTTTCAAAAACAGCAGGTCATCTGATCCACACCAATAAGTTCCTGATCATGCAACCACAGTCTTTCTATCAACATCCCACTAATGTACTGCATTGGTTGGTGCTCCTAGATGTTTGATACTGACACACTGAGGCACGTTTTAGCACCAGGCTTTCAACTATCCATCCATCCATCTATTTTCTACCACTTATCCTCATAGGCTCCAGCCCCCCACAACCGTATCCCAGCTGTCTTAGGGCAGAAGGCAGGGTACACCGTGGACAAGTCTCCAGTTCATCACAGGACACATAGAGACAGACAACCACTCATACTCACATTCACACCTACGGGCAATTTAAATTAGCCAGTTAAACTAATGCTCATGCATGTTTTTGGACAGTGGGAGGAAGCCGGAGTACCTGCAGAGAAGCCGCCTGGCTTTCAACTAACTGAATGTAAACCATCCTCGTCATTAGAAGATGGTCAAAGCAACTGGTAGTCGAGCATGAGAAAGTCTGAGTAGTGAAACAAACAAGCCGGTGTCATCAGCAAAATTGAAACAGAAACACAAATTACCAAGTAAATTAGCATTTGTAGATGCTGGTGTCATTAGTGATATGATGATACATTTTGTTCAGAGAATTGGTGAGAGGGCAGTTCAGGGTGGGTCAAACTAAGAGGGCTTTTCCCTCAGGGGGACTGTTGTGATTCTAGTTTCAAATTCTGTACTGCACTGATGCCATTTGTGTGGTTTTGTTGCATGAGTAAACTTACGTTTGAAGTTTACTGTGTGTATGTAACGAGTAGGACATCATTTTATTTTAAGAAGACACTTCAAATGAGGAAAAAATTGAGTTCAAAATGAGTCTAGACCATTATAATTCATAGCATAGGGCTACTGACCAAGCTGTGGTATTTGATGTTAGGAGAGCGAACATGTTTCATCATGACCGTTGCTTGCTGTCTTCCTCAGGCGGTGTGTGTCTCAAGCGTATTAAGGCATGTCGGTGGAGCACGGTGGTTTGTACGCGGCTGCTCGCTGCACCTCAAACAAATTATATCCCAGTCGAGGCTTGGATGTGGAGGTGTCAGCAGTTTTAATGACGGATCTGCAGACAACCACTCATTTCTCAGGCGTGTCTACCAGACTTATCCAGAGCTCTCTTTGTGTGTGTGTGTATGTGTGTGTGCCTGAGTTCTGTTGAGTCGAGGTATCTGTGGGTGTGTAGATGAATGAGATTTGTGAGACAATGTTTGCTGCTAGATTGCAGTTAACGCTTTGAGTGCCAGACATAAAATCCGACGCTTGAGTGCCACTGGCGCATTTTAACATCGACGTCTTTTTTTCTGCGGGTCGCTGAACGCGGTCTCCCGCAGCCTGTGAGTAATGTTGTGGCTTCTGGGAGATGTAGTCGACATAAAAAGTCTGTATAGGTCAGAGATCAAAGCTGGAAGTGGATACGATCGAGATTAGAGAGCAAAACAAACAGAATCTGGACAAAAAGTGGTGATTTTGGTGAAAGTGACCTCTACTCTACCTCTGATAAAACAAGAATGGAACAAGATAAAAACATTTTTTCATGATGAAATAGAGAGTCTCTTCTTTCATTTGAGCTATTCAGTGTTTTCAGAGACATAGTACAAAATATTCTGTGCATCATGAGAGATGACAAAAAATGCTAAAAACGCTGGTACAAGGCAGTTTAATTTAAAAAAAAAAAAGGCTGGCACTCAATGAGTAAATATCCACCCATTAATATACACACACAATGCCACGGGTTCGAATCCCGGGCCTAGGGCCTTTCTGTGTGGAGTTTGCATGTTCTCCCCATGTCTGCGTGGGTTCTCTCCGGGTACTCCGGCTTCCTCCCACCATCCAAAAACATGCACGGGGATTAGGTTAATTGGCTAATTTAAATTGCCCGTAGGTGTGAGTGGTTGTCTGTCTCTATGTGTCCTGTGATGAACTGGAGACTTGTCCAGGGTGTACCCTGCCTTCTTCCCTAAGACAGCTGGGATAGACGCCAGCCCCCCTGCAACACTGAGGATAAGCGGTAGATAATGGATGGATAGAACAGCCAGGGTTTAAGGTTAGAATTAGAAACAGTTGGGTTTAGTCACATTCAGTGATAAGGTTAGATTTAGGGGCTATGGAAATTTTTCTGTAATTGAGGATCCTTATTGGTTGACTTGTACATCTGTGTGTGTGTATGAGTGTGTGTCTGCCAGCACCGGGCTGCTGCCAGGATGTGGCTGCTTCCTGTTTTGTCTCTTCTCGTCTGATTGGTCTTTTCTATTCTGGTTAACCATGTTGAGTAACATAAGGGCACAGGGGCTCGAAATGCCTCTTTGAGGCTGAAGTGGGTTACAAATATCTGACTTGAATCAAATGACCAGATGGTTGATGCACACATTTTTTGTTGTTCGTTCTTGAATGTTTGTTATAAAGAAAAAATGGTTATTAAACAATATTCCAATATATATGGTATTAACAAATTGAACTGTAATAAAAATGTTGACAGTAACCAAACAATGTATTTTATTTTATTTTATTAAATGAGTTGTACTCACAGTCAATATCACAGAAATATATAACTTTAATTTGATTAATAATTTTGATGAATTAATTTAATTACATTTGATTTACACATAAGGGCAGTTCATATTTCAATTCAAAAACCATATGCAGTCCTGTAACTTTCAACAGCAAATGTATGGAGATATATTTTTTTATTATTTTAATATATTGCGGTGATGACGGTAATGTGCTCAACATTGCGGTAGGCATCACATGACCATGGTATTACGGTGATGCGGTTATCGTTCCCAGCCCTATCTACCACGACTCTAACTCTGAACAGTGAAGGCAAGAAAATGAAAATATACAACAAAAAGAGAAAACCTCTGAGAAATAGAATAGAATCAACACAGAAAAGGCTTTTGTAAACCTAAATACCTATCTGTATTATTCTGTATATTTTGATTTTCATTATAAACACACTTCTCTGTCGACTTGGTTGAGGCAATAACTGGCGGTCACTCAGGCTCCGAGCAGCGAGGTTAAATCATGAACAGCTGCACATTGTGGAAAAAATAAGTTAGAGCAAATTAAAACTGACTTGGCGAGACATTCTTTTAGAGCTTGGATTATGGTTTAGAGCATAGGTTTAGTGGGGACGTGCTGTTGTCACATTAGGAATATTAGTGTCCATGTAAACAGACCATGAGGCTGTTATAAATCAGATAAAATGCCACTGTGTATGCGCTTTTTTTCCTATGAACCCCCTGCAATATAAATGATGCCATGGTGCATTTCTTTCTGCAGAGCAGGCTAATCAGATCAGATTCAACTTTTTAGTCATTTTTTTTAAAAAGCATACCCTATCATAAATAACTCTGCTATAATGGGAGAACTGAAACCTTAAAAATATGCTGTCTCTGTCTCACCTCCTTGAAAGCAGTCTGGCAGTCCAAAAATGTAATAAATCTATATAATATGATAATAAAGCTTGACTAATGGTCACCAAAACCCTATTTAAAGTTTGTGCTGAGAGACATTTACGGCTCTTGGGTCCTTTAAATATGTTAAACCTTGCAGAATGATGCCAAAAAATTAAATATAAAACAAGTATTATTTACTTTGCTTCTGAGAAATGGGTCCATTTCATCCAACAGTAACAACAGCACACTGCAGGAAAGAGTACAATAGGTCCTGAGGATATTTTATTTTTATTTATAGCAGCATTACTCTTCTGTATCTGATCAATATTCCCTCCATGTTGACTCATGTCCATTTAATCATGACCATGAGATGAAGCCAAAGATGTGATATTAATTTTACTCCATTACATTTCTGTGTTGTTTATTTTAGATGTTTTACATCATTATCCAGCTTCTCCTGTGTATTTTGGAGGTGAGCATGCAGCATACAGCACCTCGGGAAGTAAAAGTTAATATTGAACTAAGGTTCCCCTCCAACCACCTTAATGGTGTTTGATAGATGACTGTTTTTATCATGTAACTGCAATCGTTATTCAGATGAATATATATTCAGATAAACGTGGACTGAAGTGTAGTAGTAACAGAACTGTGAATGCATTCACAATCAAAACCACCCTTTATCATTTCCAATGTAACCTTTGTTTGTTCTTCTTCCTTATGCTGTCTTACCTGTTTAAATTTCTTGATAGTTAATATAAATCTGCATTTATCTATGCTTAAAATAATATAAAGTCATGGATGATGTGATGATTCCCCACAGAGGATTGACTCCCCTCAGCTCTAGAGATTTCTGCTGTGTTCATTTTTGGTTTTCCCACACCCTACATTTTGGTTCTCTCTCACCGTTCTCATCAACCTCACTTCAGCCTTCTGTTTTCTGCAAACTATAATAAAGTCAGAGTGACCATCTGATGAACACATGTTGTAGTTAAAGAGCATGACAGTCTGATGCTATTCATAAGAAATTAGTTTCCTGGATGTGTAAATCGGTAAAAAAATGTTTGCTGAAAATCCAAACTAAACTCTGCTTATACTTTGACATGATATAATATTGATAGTAATGTATATGTACATGGTATATGTAATCAAAGACTTGCATGTTATATTTAACACATGCAAACCCACACACAGACAAATATAGCCTGATTTTTATTTGTTGTATCGTATTTCTTCTTGCCCTGAGATCATTGTTTCCAAGATCTGTCTAATCATGTTCAATACTCCATTACTGAAACAGTCAATAGGTGCAGAGCTGAGCAGAGAAAGGGATGAGAGAGGGATATCTTCCCCTTTAAACATCATTCCGATTCACTCAGCCTCTTCCTCAATAAGCCTTTAATCATCATCCTGATTCTATCACCTAAACTATAGTAGTTAAATATTAGTGGTTTGCATCCAGCAGCCGTCCTACATGGCACTGAAGTCTGTTTTTTTTCTACTTGCTCACTTTGTTCTGTGTTAAATCAGCAACCAAAAACTGAGCGAGAAAGAGAGATAAGAGGGAGTAATAAGAGATCCTTGCCTCGAGACAGAAAATATCGATCAGGGGAAAGTGAAGCGAGGTGGAGGGAAAGAGAAGGGATGAGAGGAGTGGAAAGAGGGATAATGTGAAAGATGGAAAAGGAGGGGAGAGTCAAATTGATATAGAGGGTATAATTTTAGATCTGTGCAAAAAATAGATGAAAATAAATAATGTGAGAAGGAAGAATGAGACAAACACAATGGAGGAGAAGGAGGAAGAAGTAGAGGAGGAAGTCATTGATCTGAGAAAGAAAAAAAGGAAAGTGGGTGGAGAGAAAGAGAGATGCTT
Organism: Synanceia verrucosa; assembly: GCA_029721515.1. NCBI lineage: Eukaryota > Metazoa > Chordata > Actinopteri > Perciformes > Synanceiidae > Synanceia > Synanceia verrucosa. Next base: position 22,023,312 of record CM056559.1, read on the forward strand.
AAAGGGAAGGAAAGAAGGAGGGCAGACAGAGAGAGATAGTGACATGTTATCAACCATCTGAGAGAGTCTGACACACTTCTGATCATTGTATCCCTCCTCTGCCTGCAGGCCATCAGACGAAGCACCTTTTTTGAAGAAACACACCAACAAACAGTGATCCACTTCAAGTGACGACTAGTCTGGTAGCACTTTGCAGCAGGGATTCAGAAAAAAACAGGGATTCAGAACTTCTCAATTTCAAAAAGACTGATTAGGTTTTCCCCCTTTGCTTCAGTCAAGTCAGTTTTATCTGCATAACACAATATCACAAATTACTAATTTGCCTCAGAGGCTTCTGGACCCAGGGTCCGAACCAAAGAAATGCTGAACGCTCCTGAACTCTCTGACAAGTGGTGATTGTGGTCACTATGCAAGCAGCTCATCATCTTATTATCATTACTCAGTTAATGAGTGAAGTGATGGAGCAGTAAACTGTCCCATCACTGGTGTCAGGCCAGTCCAAAGCTCTCTTCACCAGTTGTTCTGATGGACTGTGAAGAAACTAATTTGGGAGGGTAACATATAATAGTCTTATCGTCATGACAACAAACAAAGCACAGGATGGCAGGAGGCCTCGTTGAAGCAGAAGCAGAATCGTCCACGATTAAACGCACCGGCACAGAAACACCACTGTGCTCAGAGACTGTTCTGGGTGTATGTGTGTGTGTGTGTGTGCTTGGGGGGGATGGTGACTTTAACCACTGTCACCTTCAGCCGCTGATGAGTCATCTCTCCAATTAAGAGACCAGAATCCTCTCCTCTCACCTCTCAGAGTCTCCAGAATGTTTATCCAATCAGGTGAGCCACCAACCTGCAGGCTGATGTTTCTCCAAACTGGACAAAAATACTATTTCGTTTTGTTACAACCTATATAATAACCTCCATCTCAGTGTCAGCGTAAAGTGTTCACCAAATTGCATGCAAACATCTCAGAAGTTCTTACATGGCATCAAGTCAGTCGAATGGCACAATGGTGTGATTTTGTTTTTGCCCCACATACACAGTTTCAGTCATCAACTCTTTTAAAATTAAATTATTGGCAGCTGTCAAGCAGCTGCAATCTACTTTTCACCTCAAATGAATAACAATATGACGACGCATGACGGCAAACACAATGGCAAACACTGTCATCTGCCAACTATGCATTATCCTAAATGACTGAATTCTGAAAAACCCACAAACACACATCCCTCAGTCCTCAAAAGGAAGAGAATGAAGCATCAAAGCAAAGCAGCAGACAGTAAACTCTTTTCACAACATTTCACACATTACTAGAATGTGTTTTTGACACCACGGCCGTGTTAAGCTCTGCTATGTTGTGCTCTTCTCTTACACTGTGATGCGTAGTGAGCTGGTGGGTGTTGATCCTCAAGTCAGACTAGCTGCTAGCATTGTTCGCTGCCTTTAATCACAGTGAGTACTTAACCACAGAGGCTCTTAAGTGCTGCTCATCACAACTCGCCATTCTCTCTCTCACTCTGAAGCTGCTTTTATTTGTCCTCTCCTCTTCATCCATCATCACTCTCTCATCTCCAGCATGTCTCCTATCTGCCCTGCTCCTCTTCCTCCTCCTCTCCTTCCATCCTCTTTCTCTCTGCTCTGCCCTTTAAAACACCTGACTTATCTTCTCTTTCCTTCAGTAGGTTTCTTCTCCTCTTCCACCAATTTCACTTCCCTAATCCAATCCATTTGATTTTTGGGTTTACAGGATAACTGAAAACTATGCTGGTGGCATTGTTAGGCTTCTTCCTCTGAGCACCATATATGTTTGCAGCAAATTAAGAGGAAGTCTGTTCAATAGTGGTCAAGATATGTCAGTGTGGAACAAACTGGTGGACAGTGCGGCACTACAAAAACAGACAAGTTGTTTCTTAAATGTCTGATGGAATCACATCTGTGCACTTTTTGTCAATGAATAGCATCACGTTCCGTACCATATGTTGCTCTGACAGACTGATGAGACATGAGCAGTGTTGAAAAGTAAAGGTCACACAGCCATCTGACTTGTGTGTGTGTGTGTGTGTGTGTGTGTGTGTGTGTGTGTGTGTGTGTAATTGGTTGGGGAATGGTAAAAGGAACCAGTAGGTAAGTAAAGCTGCAGCTTTTAGCATACCACAGTCATCCTTCTGCCTTCAAGGTCGGAGCTGAAGAAGCACAGATTATCTTTCCAATAAGGTTAGAAATAGTTCAGCGCATGGGATGGATGAGATGAGGAGAGAGGAAACTTATAATGTGGTTATGCAATGAGATACAGGGACAAAATAGATACATGTCGTATTTTGCTTTTGTAATAATCAAAACAAGTTACAAGGGTACACAGAAACAGGAATGAGAGGTAAGAAAAAGGGAATGATGAAATAAAAGGGAAAAAGGACAAACTGATTTTTCACAGTGGGTTGACAGTGAGGGAGGGAGGAGAATTGCAGATTTTACTCATTTTAATATTACAAACTGGTGGGAGTTGAAAGCAGGAGAAAGAGAGGAGTCATTGTGTCAAGTGTTTACTCCGTGATGCTTTCCTCATCTCTCTCTGTCTGTCCTCTTGGTGTGAGGCTGTGAGCTTTTAAATACCCCTAAAAATTAAAAAAGAAAATATTCCTAAGCTTTCTGAACATTTCTCTAAAAAATAAGTCATTCATGCTTATACAGCAAGAAAATCAACGAATTCAATCAAAATCTAAAATCAAAATTATGTAAAGTGAGATGAGCAATCACAAAAAAACAGGAATCTGTGATCTTTTCTTTGATTTGGTCAAATTTCCATTCATCTTCCTTAAAGTTTCACATCCGTGCTGCATTTTTGTTTCTCTCTGTTAATTCCTGACATTCGCATTAAGAAAAGGAAGCCAGGAAACAATCCCTCAAAGATATGTCACTTCATAAACTTCACTCTCTCTCACATCCTCATCTTTTAAACACACAGAATCTGTGTACAAAGCGATCAACTTATCCCTGCTGCCTCCTTACTGTCAGGTCTGATGGTTGTCTATCGTGTTTTTGACAGAAAAAAACATAGAAAAGCAGGACTGAAACCTTTTATTAGACCGCTCCTTTGGCAAATAAACTCACTGAATGCCAGCCGTATTATAAAACAGAAAGTGTCTTGTGCCAGCGTTGGATCATATTTCAAGACCCACAGAATATTTTGTACTATGTCTCTTAAAACACTGAATAGCTCAAATGAAAGAAGAGACTCTCTATTTCATCATGAAAACAAAAAGTTTGTTTTTACCTTGTTCCGTTGTTGTTTTATCAGAGGTAGAGGCAACTTCCACCCTAAATGCCACTTTTTGCCAACTTTCAGCCATGTTTCCATGTTAATTTCACCGGATCCTACTCACAAACAAAACCCATACTTCTGTGGCAGAAAAAAAGATCCAACACCTACAGGCTGTTGTTCAAAAATGACAATTTAATGCCAAGATGTCAACTAGATGTGGGCAGTAAATGACCTGTAACTGACACAAGTAGTAGTTCTCCATCTGATCTAAAAGAACAAATGTTCCGGTTCCTGCACAGGGTGAGATAAAGTTTGAAAGGTTGTGTGACATGAGCAGCTGATTCAGTTGTTCAGTTTCATGATTTATTTATTGTCTGCACTCATCCAAAGCCCCTGGAGCTGCAGCAGAGACACAAAAAGTGCCCACCGTACTGTAACATCACCGTTCCCCAGCTCACCCCCTTATCCATTTACTAATGCAATCTGACTGGCTTTTGCAACAAGTTAATGGGAGCAAAAACCAGCCTGCTGCAGCAGCGAGGAGAGGGAAGGGATGTGATGTCAGATGAGGAATACAAGCCGGGTTCAAAGTCAGGGGAAAAGAGCAGGGGAGACGTTTGGTGTTCAGCATGTTGTGATTTTGTTTCCTTCTTTCTTTCTTTGGCGGCTTAAAACCCTTCTGACAGTTTATTATGGACAGTAAGAGCAATTATGTTCAGTGTTTCATCCAGACCATAAACACTGAACGTTATGGGATGTGAATACTCTGACATACTGACCTAAAGATCCAACTGCCAGGATAATCCTAACAAGTACTGAAAAACTACAGACAACGTGTAGATAGATAGATAGATAGATATAGTTGTTTCTTCACATAGTAACATACAGATTTACAGTTTATAATGTGCTAGGGTATTCTTATTGATGTAACATTAAAATAAAAGCATATATTATATGTGTAGTTTACTGTGTTTCAGTTTTGTTGTTTGTAAAACCAGCAATTGGAATCTCCATTACGCACATGCAGTACTTGCCGTAGATGATTATTACTCTAGAAATACATATTTACACGTGTGTGCTCTCATCCTACAGCGTACACAGCTGAATTACAGCTTTGTATAGCAGGTGCCGGTTTCCACCTCTGCCTCTCAGTGTGGACAGCAGACAGGAGGAAGACACAGATGCGTAAAGGCGCAGCGCTGTACTCACGTTCAGCTTCCCAAGTCCTCTGTTTGTCACCTCACAAAAAAAAAGATAGCGCGTATCCATCCAGGAGAAAATAGTCACTTCTTTTTATTCAACCTCCGCGAAGAAACGCTCAGCAATAGTAGAGAAGGTTGTTCTGTTTAAAGAGCCTCCACAGGCTGAGAGCAGAGTGAGCGAGAGCGACAACTGCCGAGAGACTGAGAGAGAGAGAAAGAGAGAGAGAGAGAGAGAGAGAGGGAGGAATAACAGTCATCCTGCCTCTGTCTCTTTCTGTCCTCCCCCCTCTCTCAGACGCATTTTACTGTATGCATGTGCAGATATACAGTAATTATTGATTTTTTTGATAAAAAAAAAAAAAAAGCACTCACCTCTTGTGTTTCTGAATCATAATGAATCCTGAAAAACAATAATGCTAGTACTAATATTATCTGGTGCAAAATAAAACTGTCGCTATTGCTATGAATATAGTGTGAATAAATCATTTTGAAAATGTTGGCAGGTCCAAAATGAATTTTCTGTTTATCTCCAGATATCTGATGTTTTGTTCCCACTTCCAACAAGGCCTCTGACAAAGTGAGCCCTCTAGTGGCTCAGTGTTATCAACAGCACCTTTAAAGGAACAGTGTGTGTCATTTTAGCATCAGCACAATCACCTGAAACTGAGAACCTGAAAATCCACCATGTTTCTGCACTGTGTTCCTCCACTATCTCAGAGCAGAAAGACCAAACTCTCGCTCTGGTGAGTGCCTTTTGTGTACTGTTATTCTGCTCACACTTCTGTAGGTTTGGAAATAACTGAAGGGGTCATTTGGTTAAAATCAGCAGCAACACCAGTAGATGTCGCTGAACCCTGTGTACTGTAGCTTTAATTGATTAAGTCTGAACTGAATTAAATCAACATGGATGACATAAAATGTGACTGATTGTATTATCCTTCCTGTGTAAATCATTTCATTCTTTGTTGACATGAGATACAAACAATCCCCAGTGCTTTGTTAGTGGCATGAGATGAGAGTCAAATATATCTTAGATATTAAATCCCATGTTGAATTCTTTTCGCCTGATAGAAAACAGCAGAATATCAGCCCTGCTGTGGACTAATGGTTCTTTTGATAGCACATGAAGCTGTCATGGTGACAGACTCCTCACCGGCTCATTTGACATCAGGAGGTGGGAGATGATGGCGTCGCTTCTGTGGAGAACCACAAACTGTCGTCCACTCGTTTCCCAGAAACGTCGGCTGATCACTCTGTGAGTCCAGGAGGAGGCTGGCTGTGTACCGCCTCACTCCTCCTGCTGTGTCGTTTGTTAAATGATGTGTTTTGTTCAACCTGCAGGAACAAGTTTAGGAGGGGTTTGTTTCCTATTTACCCTGTAAAGCCATAAATATGAGCCATGTGCTGCTTCAACAAACAAGAGTCTTTCATCCAACAGACCACAGGTCATGTCCCCATGTGTCACAAACTTCCCAAGTAGTTCTAAGCCCAACCTTTTCTCCTAAACCTAAGTGATTTTATTGCCCAAAGTTAGTTTTAGTTTAACTCACCATGTCAGGCATGTGGTTAATCAGTGTTTTTAGCTACTGTGTGACTGAGACTTAAAACCTTATGTTTTTCCAGTTTCTTTATCTTGCTGAGCCACTGCTTTTTTTTTTTTTTATGTTTCAGCATGCTCCCACACCTTTTCATAAGTTGTTGTTTTGTAAAAGATGATGGAGGGAGTTTTCATCAAGGTATAATTACATTAAAAAAAAATCTCAGAGGAATATTCAGTGACACAAAACTGCATTTAGGGTGGTCACAGTAAAATCAGCAGATACAAAATCTGTCATGATTTAAAAAATACTTAACTTACTTAATTAAAACTTATTTTTTACATTGTACTCATTCACTAAATTAATTCTAATTTGACTCTTAGATCAAATTGAAAAAGCATAATCACAAAGCTGAAACCAGGGCTGCATTTCTTTGACTTTTTATTGATACTTATACATGCTTCTCACTGGATGGTGATGCTGTGAACACATGATTTCATAGAGTATGATGCAACGCTAAACAAGCTAACAATACATTAAAAAATCTACAGCAGTAAAATCCAACATGCAGTAATATTGATCCAGAATCATCAGATATGATAGTAAAACACTGACAGGGAAAATGTTACTGCACCAGTAATATAATACCTCTACTGATACATACTTTCACTAAAGTAAAAGTTTGAGTAGTGGAGTTCTCATTGCGTGGTATTAGTACTTTATAGAAATTATTTGAATAATTCCCGACTGCTGTCTGTTGCTAAGCCAACACTGAAACTAAAACTAGTCCATAAAAGACAACAGGGACCATTTTCTATGACAGCTATTTGTATCAATACTTCCTCCACACCTGTGTTCTTGTGTTCCTTTGCTGTATACATTTTTTTTTTTTCAGTTGGATTTAAATAGTAAACATTGATGCAATCAGATATAATAATTTCATTGCCAACAACTGTGATAGCAATGAAGAACCTTGAACCTTGCCTCCATGCAGTACCCATCAGCCTGTATTGGCTCTGTTGAGACAGACGAGGATCCAGGAATCTGCGCCATGCAGAGTTGAAAGACTATTAGCTGCGCTTCCATTGCTGAGCGTCACACAGCTTTTTTAAGACTTCTTCAGGACGGCAGGCAGACGGTCAGTGAGGTGGGTGAGTCTACTCCAAAATGCAGAAATGTAGTTTTCATTTGCACATGAATACCCTTTAAACGGCAAAATTGTTGTGGTAGTTACTTCTTCAGGGTTCCCACACGTCCTGGAAAACCTGGAAAACGATAGACCAATTTTACAGTCACAGAAAACATAAGGGAAATGAGGAAAAAAAAGAGTCAAATATCCTGGAAACGGATAAGTTATTCTGGAAAATTATTTATGTAAACATAAATCCATATGTTTTCCATGACTGGAAAATTGATCAATTATTTTTCAGGTTTTCCAGGACGTGTGGGAATCCTGAGTAGTATTATTCCATTTCTAGCGAGTTAGAACTATATTTTTTTCTGTGATCATTGATGTAAACTGATGTTTTGTCAGTGAAATCTGGTATTAATTAGTATGTTTTCTATAATAATATATTATATCAACATTCACTCTTAAAGGGCTCACAGTTCACTTTGGTCCAGACTAAAATATCCCAACATCTGTTGGAGGGATTATCTTGACATTTGCTACAGACATTGATGGTCCCCAGAGGATGAACCCTAATGAGGTTGATGATCCCTTGCCTGTCTTTTCACCACCACATTGTTTAAACCAATGCACCAGCTGTCAGGGCAGCTCTCTGTGACACTGTGTGAAGCTCTGTGGGTGCAAACAGTTTACTGGAGAGGTTTACTGTGCTGTGCTTTTGCATTTGGTTTGTTTAGGTTCACACTGATCAAGTTCAAGGAGGTCTGACCTCCTGGAAGTCATTAGAGACAAACTGCTGCCTCTACTAACATATGATATCACGTTGAAAAACAAGTGCTTTGCAGCTGAATTCCTTGGAATAATTTAAGGCACCTGTGCCTTTGCTGTTTACGTTTCACATGTGAAACGGGAAAGTTCAGAACTTTCTTTCCAGGTGTTTTAATTTAATTCTTGTCAATGGTTCTTACCTCACTTAGTGTCAGCTGTTTTTTTTCAACAGAAAATGCCTTGTGCCAACATTTTTGGCCATTTTGAGTCATATTTCAAGACCCACAGAATATTTTGTACTATGACTCTGAAAACACTGAAAAGCTCAAATGACATGAAAAAAAACATTAGTTTTTACCTTGTTCCATTCTTGTTTTATCAGAGGTAGAGTAGAGGCCACTTTCACCAAAATCACCACTTTTTGTCCAGAATCCGTCCGTTTGATCTCTGTGGCGTATACTGTCTCTTTATGCTCTGTCTACATCTCCGAGAAGCCCCAACATTACTCACAGGCTGCGGGAGACAGTGATCGGATAAGTATTATTATGTCGATGGTACTCAAGTGTCAGATTTTAAATAACGTTGAAATACATCAGTGGTACTCAAAGAGTTAAGAGCATCATATAGATTAAATGCCTTGTGTTTGTACATGTGATCTTCACCTGGGTCTGTTTCTACAGCTGTGCAGGTGCTTACACAGCAGTTACTCTGAAGAGTCAGTCCTTTTACTCTGATGTGCTTTTGTTAAAGCAGCCAATGGGAAACCTACTGTACACAATAATTCTCATGCAGGGTTTTTTCTCCACTCTGCAGTAAAACCAGCAGACAAACCGCCGTTATTCAGCAACGCCCCATACATAAACACACTGCTCAACAGGCCGTCGGCAGCAGCTCAGACGCCCTGGTGCTCCAGAGAATAGACTGTTCGACCTTCTCTCTGAGCTCTTCCTCTCTTTTTTTTGCTCTGGTCTCTCCACCTTTTTTCCATCTGTTTTCTTTTCCTGCTCTCTTTCTCACACTCATCTGCTCATCTATATGCAGCCGTGCAGTTGTGGCCCATGAGCTGAGGCTGAATGTTGCATCTCTCATGCCGTGTTTGCTAAGACTAACTTATTTTCAAAATGTTATTATGCAGCTCCACTATTTTAAAGCTTGAAACACAGCTTTAGTCCAGTCCTGGAAGTTGCCACATCTGCGTCTGAAAGCTGGTAAAAGATTGTGAGCATTTTTATTGCCTTTCTCCTCTCTCATGTGAAAATAATGAGGGGAAAATACAGTAAAGTTTGTGAGAGTTCTGCATCATCATCTTATCTTATTTAACATGATGTAATTAGATTTAGGCGCAAAAACACTTGGTTATGTTCAGGGAAACATGACAGTTCACACAACACAACACCACGTTACTGAATCATAACATTACCCCCAATGTGCAATAACTATTCTATAACATAATGTATAACGTTCTCAGGACTTCATTAATTTCACTGTTCGATCAGTCCGTACAGAGCTTGGGAAAATTGTATTTTCTTACTGTGGCCCCTCAACTTGGAGCTCATAGCAGCAGAGTTAGAAACTGTCTCACTTGATTCCTCTTGGGGACTTCAAACTCTTTCTTAAGGGCCTGGAAAGAGCATCATAGGAACCTGTTCTTGATTTATCACTGGCACTTTTGCAGGCAAAGCTTGATGTTGGAAGATGAATTTTGTGTTAGATTTGTCTCTTCATGTGTTTGTTGTGTTGTGTTGTGTTGTGTTAGAACAGTCTCTCTTGAAAATGAGTCCCCATGTCTCATTGAGATTACCTGTATACATAAAGGCTTAATATCATCTGTAATATAATCTGTGTCATAACTACGGGACACGCTAAGAATATATTAGCTCTATATTATATACTGTACATATATTATCAAATCAAACTTTATTTGTATGGTACTTTACGCAATTCAAAGTGGCTCACAGAGGATAAACACAGCAATCCCGAGAGAAATATACAACATGCATGCGCGGACACACACACACACACACACACACACACTATTTCTATTTTTTTTTTAATCTGGACTGTTTTTTATATTGCACCATGTGGAGCAGCACTCCTAATTTCATATAATAACAATAAAGGCTTTTGATTGATATGATTGAGTTCAACTCAAAATTACAGTTTTGTTAAGGTTATGGGACCTTCATCGTCATGGTTACAATAATAACCACTTGGATGAGATCAGCCACTGTTATCAATCAGTAGAGAACAGAAACAAGCAGTAGTCTGTGTTAAAGGCTGATATTATATTATATGTGGGGACACTTGAGACTGATTCTGTCTCCATGAATTATACCATATCAATTATAATCAGTGTATTTCACATGATTGTGTATTTAGAGTACCCCAAATGTACATACATTCACTTTCACTACACAGGTTTTCATGTAGACATTTTTGTCTTTCTCTGTCTCACTGCTGATTCTGTTATGAAACTGTGTCTGCAATATTAATAGATGTTTGCATTATTCCAAACACAACATCTTGGCAGACCCTGTGGTGTCTTAACTAAACTGCAACACATGCACGGATGATAAACTGCTGTGAGAAGTTCTGTGTGTAAGAAACTTCCCACAAATATGGATAAAAGATGTGGTTCTTGTAATTCCTTAAGAAATATTGTGTTACTAGAGCTGAATTACTGGTAAATCCAGGTTGGTCCATAAATATTTTCTATATTCCCTGTATTGTCAAACATGACTTTATGTTATTGTCGAAATATTGAACATTTTTTTGATGACACCCAGGATGAAATCATTTTCATTAGAATCCAGGAACTGTGTTTGCTGCAGTATTCTAGAAATATCAACAAGTTATCTCGTGAGTATCACTTCGTCATTTTCCCCGTCCTCTGAAACTATGCAAAAAACAACAAAAGAGGCAATATTTGGTCTTTTGAAATAACACTAACGTATTGTTTGTCCAAAATAGAACTTGTTGACACTGGAGATCATTCCTCATTATGACCGCTGAAGGAATACACACCTTTTTTGGAGAAATCAGCGTGTTGGACACTAAACACTCACCAGGCAGCTTGTGTTATCTCAGTGGAGATAAAATAAGAACACGCTGAAGCTTTAAATGTACAAAACCTACTGTACATGTCACTCAGTTTATCTGCAGTGCTGTGGAGGAGGGATGATTATTATTTTAACTGACATCACACACAATTATTTTTTTTCCAGAACCATAAAGGGAACAAAGCTTCCACATGCTCACAATATCATTTTCAGCTTTTCAACAAAAATCTGAATAACAGTACAAATGATTTTGATTTCTCTTACCAGTTGGCAGAACGTTTTCCATGACAATGGAAGAAATATGCAGATATTCTCTCCATACATTAACTTCCATCCTGTATAGCTGTTGCTAGCTGCCGTTTATCTCTTGCTTATTTTCTGTGCTTGGTCACGATGTCATCCTTATGCAGAAATGAGTATATAGTCACCTCTGCTCTCATGGTTTCTCTTGTGTGTGTTGGCAGAAAACACAAATGGTTGAATAGCTCATTCTCACTCCCTGGGCATTAAACACCTGGCCACTGGCCCTCTGCATTTTGCTCCAGGATTTCATGTAAGACCTGTAAACCTGACCATGTAAACCTGCTACTACATATCGTAAAATAATGGATCAAACACACACAAATACGTTTGTAATAATTGAATGTGCAACAACTGTTTTGGGAGCAATAACTTTGTAAATTTTTGTTATTTTTTTTTATAAATATTATCTTAATTCTTCACCAAACTTAATTTTTTTTTCCTATTTTTTTATTTAAACTTGGCTATTTTTATATTGTACAAAGCATGATGTGCACACACAGGGCCCAGGGGACCAGCATTGTGTCCTGTGTAAAGCCAAAAGATATATCAAGTGATGCCACAACACTGAGTCACTTAACATTATAGCCGTAACTTAAGTTGCCTTACAAGCATACTTCAAGCCAAACCATGATGTTCTAACCCTAATCAAGAAGTATGCTGCCTGTTTCACAACATTAACTCTTTGAGTGGCAGCCGTTTTATAAAACATTAAGTGCACTCTGTCATGCAGACCCACAGAATATTTTGTACAATGACTCTGAAAACACAGAATAGCTCAAATGAAAGAAGAGACTCTCTATTTCATCATGAAAAAAATGTTTGTTTTGATCTTGTTCCATTCTTGTTTTATCAGAGGTAGAGTAGAGGACACTTTCACCAAAATCACCACTTTTTCTCCAAATTCTGTTTGTTTTGTTCTCTAATCTCAATCGTCTCCACTTCCTGCTTTGATCTCTGTGGTGTATACCGTCTCTTTATGCTCTGACTACATCTCCCAGAAGCCCCAACATTACTCACAGGCTTGTGCAAGCCACCAAAAAAACACTTTGACATAAATAAAGTGCAAACCTTCTGCAGAAACATGCTACACAAAAGGTTTCTGCCCAAGAGAAAATAAGGGGAGCAGAGATGAGATGAGTTTGAGTTGAGAGACTCCATGTTTCTCTTTAACATGATGAGCAATGTTCAGTTCATGTTTACTCCAGTGTTGATCATGGCTGACGTCTCTAAACAGAACCACACTAATAAGTGTTGATGCATCAACAGGTTGTATACTGAGCCACAAAAGAAACAAAAGAAATGGAGGGGTAGGCAGGGGTGGATAAAACTTTCAGTGTGCTCTGACCATTTCTGTCGTGTTGTCATGAGTCAGCATTGGAGCAAACGTGAAAAACGCATGTGGCCACGGAAAGTTGGGGCCACACTCATTATTGACCTTCTCTATGATATTTGTGACATGTGACCACTTTGGATATGCAAACAAGAGCAACACTCTTATTTTGATGTACAGTAGGTTTCCCATTGGCTGCTTTAACAAAAGCACATCAGACTTTGGGCCACATTTTGATTAATTTGATTAATTTGAAATGTCAAAAACATGACAATGGACCCATGTTTGCATTTATTTTGTGGCTCAGTATAGTTGTGTGTATTTGTGGAGTGTGCAGTAGAGGGATTAGGTTTGTAAGAATGAAACATGTACTGTATTTACCACAGTTTTCAGCATGCGTGTGCATGAATCAGCCTCAGGGTTGTCCAGTTTGTGTCTGAGACCCCAGCCTGTGTTATTTGATTAAGTGTCTCTGAGAAAATCTCAGATTGTTTTGTGTTCTCACGACTCGTCTCCTATCAGAAAAAAGCACACATCTACAACAGTATATTTCCCTTAAGACAAAATGGAAACGCTTCACCAACACAATATAAATTACAAAAAGCCTTTTTGTTATGAAAATTGATCATTTTAAAGTGGCAAGACTGACATTTATTTGTCTCACATTTGTTTGGATCAATACTTTTGAAAGGGATCTTGGTTTTCTGTCCTCTCCTTTCCAAATATATTGTTACTCTGTTGATCCCAGCAGAGGCAAACGTACAGAATGACTGCATTAATCTCCTCTGATGTGTAGCCTACTCCATCAACTGGAGCAGACTGCTCTCTTTCAGTGAAAATCAATAAATTACAGCCCGTTTCCTGACTGATTTGCATTAATTGCACTTCACTGCTTCAGTGTCCTTCTTCTGTTTGACATTTAATCTTTCACCTCCTGCCAAACCACAGCCACACCACGACATTAACACTGTCTACAATACAGTACTATCAAAATGGAAAGTCTCTGGCCCTCGATGGCTGCTGAGGAAAAAAAAACATAAATATATTTAATGTGGACATTTTGCTATTTGGTTAGAGCAAGTGACACGTGAGTCACATCAATCCAGTTCTGAGGTCTTTACAGTGGCTTCCTGTCAGGCAAAGAATTGATTTCAAAGTGTTACTGTTGGTTTATAAAGCACTAAATGGTTTGGGGCCAAAGTACCTGTCTGAGCTTCTGCACAGTATGAGACATCCAGACCTCTCAGGTCATCTGGTTCAGGTCTGCTTCCTGTCCCCAGAGTCACAACTAAACATGGAGAAGCAGCATTCAGTTTCTATGCTCCTTAAGAAAGTAAGAAAGTCCGCTAAGGGTGCTTGTTTTTTACTTAGTTGCACTGTTACGTTATTATCTGAACCCAAACTTAGTTTGGGGTTTGTTTTGGGTTATCTTGCGTGAAACACGGCTGAGATTTTTGGCACACAAGAGCATCAAACATAATTTATGATTTACAGAAATCAAAGCAAACATTTTTTGAGTAACTAGCTTGAGGAAAACTAACGCTAGAACAATTTACCATGAATTATTTCATCAAGTTAAATCTTACTTATTTATTTGTTTATTTGGGTCCACCATAAGCTACAGCAAATATGCAGTATCTGTTCTTTCTGTGGTCCTCATGTTATATTTTCAACCAATATTTTCATCGAAATCATATACTTATACACAGAACGCTTCCATAACATTCATACTAACAATCATTTCATACAAGAGCTCTATTATTTACTTCTTGAAGGACGATAAACCAACACATAAAAAATTGAAAAAGAAAAGTAGGGAGATAGAAACAGAACTCTCCTTACCTTTTGGAATTACAAGATAACTCAGATTACCAGATTATGAGAAACACTATGTCTAATATGTATGTAAACAAATACATTAATAAATTCCATGCCACCATTGCTCTGTAGTGAAATCTACCCTCTATTAACTGCTGAGTACAGTACCGATGTTCATCAGAAGAGAATGTTAATTTTTTATTTTTTCATAATAATATTTTTAATTTTATTTTCATTCATAAATCATTGAATCATTTTAAGACATTCATCAAGCAAAGAAAATCTTCAATCTTTCAACTAGATTTTTTGACTTAAAAATATACAGGTTTTGTTCATACAAATACAATTGTATTGAAAGGTCTTACCGATGCTCTTTATGAACAAACCTTAGCATTAGGCTGATGGTCAGACCACTGATTCAATCGTGTACCCAGTGTTGTGTCTGATTGTCTGAGAGCATCTTGAGTGGATTCAAGCCTGGAGACTTTGATGTGTTTGTGTTTGGAATCTGAAGGGAATGGGGATAAACATTTGTTTGCAATAAATCTCCCATAGATGACAATTTGTATGAAAGCTGAAGAGACTGGAATGTGCTGCTGGTGAAGAGTCAACTAGTGCTCTGAAAAGACAAACAGAGTCCCACCTCATGTCCACATGAGTTGGGACTGTAAAACCCTACTGGGACACAGACCAAACCAATGTGACCTTAAGCAAAGCATCATGGAAGCTCGGCCTCTTTCTGCACTGATAAACTAACACTGCCCTCTGAGGAAATGCATGCTTAATGTCACTGATGCACAGAAGGACCTGGAATAAGCAGTTGATTCAGGACCGCTGTCTTTCCTACTGACTACAGTACTTGCTGCTAGCTGTTGGTGGGTGTTGATGCTTTGATTAGTCGTCTCCAGTTTTGCTGCAAGTGTGAGTCCTCCCGTTCAGACCCCATTTGTGGCCAGAAAACAGAAAACACTGCTATTCCAGCTGAGCTTATTGACTATATGTGTCTCGAAATTCAAGACAATCTCTCTTCTTAACTCACTGAGTGCCATTGACATATTGTGACATCATTTAAAATCTTGAGTGCTATTGACGTAATAATACGTCAAAGTGTTTTTTTTTGGCAGCCTAACCTGATCGAGGTCTTCTGCAACCTCTGATAAAACAAGAATGGAACAAGGTAAAAACAAACATTTTTTCATGATGAAAGAGAGAGTCTCTTCTTTCATTTGAGCTATTCAGTGTTTTTAGAGACATAGTACAAAATATTCTGTGGGTCTTGAAATATGACTGAAAATGGGCAAAAACTCTGGCACAAGGCACTTTCTGTTTTATAACATGACTAGCAGTTAATATACACCACTTCCCTTGGTCTGATTATCTGTTCACCTGGTTTTTCTTTTCTGTGTTTTCTATTTCTATGTTGACGTCGATACCCAGCT
Organism: Synanceia verrucosa; assembly: GCA_029721515.1. Classification (NCBI taxonomy): domain Eukaryota; kingdom Metazoa; phylum Chordata; class Actinopteri; order Perciformes; family Synanceiidae; genus Synanceia; species Synanceia verrucosa. Next base: position 22,039,157 of record CM056559.1, read on the forward strand.
CTGCCTGTGTCTTCTGCCAAAAAAAATATACTGTCTTGCTGCAGCTCTCAGCCTTGAAATAGATTATGGGATGTCACTGTCAGCTCCGTCTGTCTTAGACTGACCACATGGTGATGCCAGCTAGCTCAAGTATTTGTGTGATAAACCATTTTTCAAATATACCAGTTGAATTGGAATCGTCCTTCAGAACCTTACTCGGGTAAATGTACTCTGTTGCTCTTATGCAGGTGAGATAATTGCCAGGTGCAGAAGAGTAGGGGGTTGTCCAGGGTTGGCTCCTAACTCCATTAGTCCTAGTTACTCCTTGCATTGTGCATGACCCTACCCTTTAGGAGGGTTATAACATCAAACATCAACAACCTTTTAAATGCCAAAACATCAGTAACCAAGTAATCTTCCATATTTGGAAGGGCTTAGCGTCCTTCTAGGAGGCCCTAGCTCTGCCTCCTTGTCCTCTGTGTCACCCTCTTCCTAAAGGTCAGTGTTTATTGTGTTTAGTTTAGGGTATCCTATGTCTTGTGCTCTTCCTTTCCACTGTATGGGAAGTCCTTTTGGCTTTGTGATGCTCATCGTGTAGTCAGTAATTCATGTAAAGCTTACAGAAGCTACAGAAACAACTTCGTCTTTATTTCTTGCTGTACCCTAGCAGGGTTAAGTTATTCTGACTAAAAATACAGAAATGCTGTACCCATAGACGTTTAGGACGGACAATATCAAGTTGATAAGATTAGCAGTAATACATTAATTGCAATTAGATTAAAGTCAAAGGATATTTTTTCTAATCGCATGCAGCTTTGTCTCTTTGACACACCCTTACTAGGAGCAGTTTCCTGCTTCCTGCTGCAGTCATGGAGAAGAGCGACAGCAATGGAGACATCAAACATAAAATGCATAAACTGCTGTTTAGCAGTGAGCAAGTTTACTACAGTGCTTGTTAAATGGGTGTCAGCTGACTGCAGACCAGTGAACATCATGAAGACTCAGGTATAAGAGACACTTATACTATGATCTGAAAAACTGTTGTGAAATACAAAATGATCGAATTTTGAACGTGCAATAAAAATGTGATCAATCACAGTGACTATTATATTTACTATTTCGCTCCATGCATCTCTTTGCTCAAATTGAAACATTTTAAACTGACAAGTCTTTACCAAGAATCAAATGCATATTGTATCCACGTGTGCAACTGTGATCAGTCTGTACATACCAATATGGATGTACAGCAGCCTTCATGGACACTTCTTTCCCCATTTCACCACTCGTTCAAAAGGTTCAAAGTTTTGGTGAAAATGTGTCACAAAAACTTACTTTTTTTAAATATCCGCCTTATGACGATGATGTGGTTTATTGTGAGACACTCCATCATCTCCAGCCCCTCATCCTGTCCAGAGAGGTGTTGACAGACAACAGTTCATCGTGACTCGTGACCATAACACCACAGGTGACCTAACCCTGCTCACTGCCTGCACAGAGGAAGATCCCTGCACTGACACAGGAATCTTCCATAATCTCATCTTCTTCCATTTCAAAATGTGCCTGGACCTGCTGACGTCAGCCACAGTTATATGTACAGGTGCATCGAGTGATAAAGAGAGATTAGCTCATATTACAGCTCTGAATACATCACCAGTGCTTCCATTCCAAGGCATTCTGGTCTACAGACAGAAAAGACGCTGACCCCTAATTTTTGTCAGACATCGGAGAATGGCACATGAGTTCAGCACAGAGTAGATCACACGGGACAGGAAGTTGTGTACAGACACACGGTTTATTTTCAAAATAAAATAATAGGTGTTCTCCTCAGATCATATAACCGATGTCCTTCTACTCAGTTCACACAGGGTAATTCTCTTTCACTGACGCTCCGCTACAACCCACTGTACGTGATTTCACAAGATCTCGTTAGTCTGCAAGATCTCATTCTCGTGATTCCAGCTGGAACTGTCCATGGTGTCGTTCCACATCCAGTGGAAATTAGGCGTGATATCTCCTGTCTCTTCCATAGAAGGTCAGAGGTTACAGCCTGTAGCCTAATTATCTTCCACAGTTTGGATTCAAGAGATTTTTCTTTTCTCTAGAGACATTACAGAATAATTATTTGTAGTGTGACAAGATCAAAAAAAAAGTTTTCTCAACTGTGGGAAAACAACATAAAGCCACTGAAGTTGCTTCACTAGTAAAAAAAAATATGTTTTTGAAGGAACATAAAAAGTGCAGGAGCACTGAGCTCTATACATATCACCTGTTTACATGACATGACAAAGCCACTCACTGCTCATTGTTTACTATGCACCCATCCAGATGACCCTGAGTGACCTGGGTATTTGAACCAGCAACCTTTAGCCACAAACTGGTTCCCCTCCAGCGATAGATCAACAGCCACAACAGCATCCTCCCCAAAATCTGACCATGAATAATAATTCATTTCAGCTGTTATAAGGACAATAGGATTTATCATATCCAAGGAGGACATAGTGTATAAAGTATATTCACCAGGATCGTCTCTTGAGATCTTTATTTCCCTTCCAACTTAAGGGAAGACAGTGAATCCCAGACCCAGTAATACTTGGGTAAAAACTTTATTAACAAAACAGAAGAAAGCAAAGCACAGGTCAAGCTCACTTCCACAGCACAGCGGCCCATATTACCCCTCTGTCAATTGCTAAAAGTGCCACAAGAATAATAATAATAACAACATCCATTATTGTTACAGTTAAATATTAAAATAACACAGCCACTCGGATATATACTGCATAATATATAAATTTACTCTCTAGACCTTTGCGACATTAACAGCATCTACAGGAGAAGGACATCCTCGGTCATGCTCATTCTCTTACTTGTAGCGCCATCTAGTGACAATTACAGTAGTAGTACAATCAGAAACAGTAAAATGAGGAGCAACTGCTTTATACCTTTTACAATCTGTAATACCTGCAATCTGCACCTCAAGAGTCTGGGAATCAGGTTGAGGGATGGATAAGTGCAAGATGACAAGGCAATGGGGTTACGTTATGGATCTTAAAGGGAAATACCACCTAATTTAGAAATTCTACTACAATCTTCCTTGTACCGGGACAGGTCGGTTAGTTCTTCCAAACATGCGTCAGTCTTTCTCAAAGTTCGAGGCTAGCTGAAAGAATCTGGAACTGTGGTGCAAAAATAACTGCACAAGTCCTTTAGTTCTGAGGGTTTATCTCTGTGAGTTTTAGCTTCAGGAAAGAACAGTGCATGTTCACAAGAATCTACAGCGCCTGGGGTACAGAAACTACACAGAACCTTTAAGGACAATGTGATTTAACCCTGTTATTTCAAATTATGTACACTTTACAGCAAAACTCACCATTATGCAAACCAAGCTGCTGTTTTTTTTGTTTTGTTTTTGAGATATTTAAGTGCATTTTTTTCTTAAGTACTCTAGATCCATTGGTTTCCATGCATGCGGTAAGATATGAAAATCTATCAGGAGATATTTTAGCTAAGTAAACAACTTCAGGGTTCATATGCAATCCGAACAATAACCATGTGGCATGCACTGAAAACTGGTTAACAGATGTGTAAAGTGTACATGAGTTGTAATAAGGAGCTAAAGCTTGCAAACACACTTGTCCTTTAAAGTAGGTGGATTCCCCATTAAAGGGAGTTAAGATCAATACAGTTGTAGGCACAGTTAGTACTAATGCTTAATCACAGGGTCACTGTGTGTCACCAGCAGCCGCTGCCAGCTGGGTTGGTGTGTTACAGTAGTTTTTGGGGATTTTTGGGGAAACACTTCCAGCATGGCAACAATTCATTTTCTCTACATTCTATTACAAACAGCAGGACACTAAATAATATTCCATTTATTACATGAGGCTCATCATCTCATCCAGGGGGACATCAGTGGGTCAATTTGTGAGTTTTTTTTTTGTTTTTTTTTTAAATTATTCCCAGCAGGCACGGTGGAGGTACTGCCCCCTGGTGGCAGAAGAGTAGAACAGATAGAACAGTGAAGAGGTGTCTGGGGTCAGAGGGGGGACCCCAGCCTGTCTGTGGGGCATTAGAGATGAGGGTGGGATGGCGTTGCCTAGACAACCCACTGTAGGATGCTGGTGTCTTTCCCACCAGTGGAGATCAGGTGACTGTCGTCGTGCAGGAAGGCAACGTTGGTCACGTGACTGCTGTGGCCACCATACTCGTGGCTCGGAGCCTGTGCCAAACACAGTTAACAACTCTTATTCCCACTCTTGTTAATATATCTTCTGTCATCACATGGTTTCAAACAATTAAGAACAAACTGGAGCTGTGTTGACAATATTCAAATATGTAAAATGAGGGGGAAGCATGTACTGACATTCACAGAAACTTTGCACTGCTTTTTTTAATTTTATGTCTATTTCTACAGGTCACATCCACATAGCAAATAGTAAAAATGCATTTTATTCATCTAATAATCGTGTTTCGCTAACATTTCATTTGAAATTAAAAATATATTTTTCTTCCTTTTTTATTAAGTACATAATGTGGATATTTATTCTATTATTAATATTATACAGATATACAGATAATAATACTTATTCTGTCTTTGCTGTTCTTTATTGTTTTTTTAATCACTGTAATTTGTCTATGCTGCTGTGGCGGGTGAATTTCCCTCAATGGGGGTTAAAAAAAAAATTCTTTCTCTGGTTAATTTGAACAACAATCATTTTGCATAGCAGAAACTTTATATCTAATCTAAAATATTTCCACCTTAGTTCCTCAGTTTCAGTCACAAAATATGCGTGAAATAAGGTTCAATTCAAGGTTGCTTTTTTTATATAAACTTGTAACTATTTACAACGTCTGAGTTTCTATGCCAGAGGCAGCCAGCTTGTCTGAAACTAACAATTAAGTTTACAGCTCCAGTTTAAATGGCTTAGACTGAAAATCTGAACTTGTAAAAAAAAAAAAAAAAAAAAGTGTTTGTAAGCACAAAATAAACACCTGGTTGATACTGTGTGTGATATTATAGGTCTCTGGAGGTGATCCCACACTGAAAGCCTTGTGGCTGAGTGTTTTGGTATTTTTGCTGACGCAGGCAGAGAAGAAAGAGTGTTCGGCACTGGAAATGTTTAGCAGTTGTGGGATGAACTGTTGGATAGCGACAAGTCACAAATATGTTTGTGAAAAAGTGACATTTGCATAGAAACAATGTAACTGGTCATGAACAGAACTGACCCTTGGTTGAGAGCAGGGGAAGGAGAACAAGTGCACTTTGCCAAAGTCATCGGCAGAAGCCAGCAGGGATCCGTCATGTGACCTGCACACGGCGTTGATGTCTGTGCCGTCTGCTCCATCCGGCCAAATTCCTGAGAGGGAGAGAGTTCGTGAAAAACAAACAGTTGAATTTTGTTTGTTGGTGCAGATTTATGCTTTTTTTTCTACTTTGTGCACCAACTGCCAATCACTCTGATCACCAGCCAATTTAACTTAAAATGCATAATATATAAAACTGAAAAGTGAATTTTTTAAAGGAAAGTCACCTTGTCGATCTCAGGTGGATTCTCAGAGTTTTATGGACTTACCAAAGGTGCTGAAGCTCAGAGTGCAGGTGGAAGTGGCCCACTCCTGGTTGCGCACTGCGTCCATGTTGGTCACATGTTTACCACTGGATGCCTCCCCTGAAAAAAAAGTCATAAAAAGTCATTCTCTGTCAAGTTTTGTCTACTTATGAAACACAATGTGACTTTACATATTTTATCAGGTATTCTCATGTTGGCGATAAAGTTCAAGAGTATGAAGGGAGGACCTACAGAAGAGGATCTCGTAGTCTCCTGAGTTGGTGACGAGGTACTGGCTGTCTGCAGACCAGTCCAGATGGGTGACGAAGCTGGAGTGGCCCTGTGGAAAAGAGACAAGTTTAGAGATGGCTCATAGCACATATATGACAGATACAAACCCATACTTACAGTGCATTTCCCCACACGGCTGTACTTTCGTCCATTCTCCGTCACAGCGTAGATGTAAACAAAGTTGTCATGAGAAGCAACAGCCAGGAAGTTTCCGTCTAGAGGGACAGGAAGTCCAGAGTTTAAACAGAACTGAAGGACCGACATGTTACCCAGCTGCTGGCTGTAATGTTTTACCTGGAGAGTACTTGACATTGGAAATGATTTCATTGCCGTCTGTGTGCATAGAAACAAGATCCCGGGTGTCAGTGTCCAGCACCAACCACCTGCAACACAACACACCTGTCAGAAATCTGAAAAGATGACCATCAAGAGTTCACAGAACCTGATATGAGTGTGTTAAAGTTGATTCATTTACACTGGATAAAACAGTTTGTAATTCATTAATTTTCTGTTGCTCGACATATACTGTATATGATCTGACTAATGGGCTCAACACTAATCTAATAGGTTAGAGTAGTTCTATATCATTTGCTGTATTTGACATTACATACTACAATTCATGTTTCTTTTCATACCACCTCAAAAGGAAACTAATTATCTAATTACTTCTTTCTAGATCTAAATTTACCTAAAGGAGTAAACCATTACGTCACACAATGTAAATGTGCTTGACAACTAAATCAATCATCAATCAAAAGTCATGTAGGTGGTTTGAGCTTCAAAAAAAATTACATTTCTTGTCGTTATGAATGCTGCGTTAGCGTTTAGCTTCTGTATTGTAATTCTAAAAGCTGACCTTCCCGTCATGGTGCCCACAGCCAGGACAGCCCCGCTGGGATGGAAACCTGCAGACCTCCCTGGATCCTGGAGCAGAGACCAGAATGAATTGGTATCAGTTATTATTGGTTTATTTATGACTCTTATCACTGCAGACAGAATCCTCCAAATGCTTTAAAAATCCCCATCCTTCCACCAGTCACCTCGATGGTCTTGCTCCAGAGGGGCTGATGGGAGTTGGTGTCCCAGAGGTGAACCTGTTTGTCCTGGGAGCAGGTGACAAACTGCTCCATGGAGGGATGAACGTCCAGACCCCACAGCTCATCTGTGTGACCCTGTGACACATATTACAGGTCCGGTTCAATACAACACAGACCACTGCCAGAGACATGCAGTGAGTGAGTGTGTGTGTGTGTGTGTGTGTGTGTGTGTGTGTGTGTGTACCTGAACAATAGGAGTCAATGTATCAGGGAAAGCAGCTCTGATGATCGCATTCTTGGTGGTTCCAACAAAGAGTTCTCCAGGTTTCCCTTCAGCCAGAGCTCGCACAGGGCCAAGAGACTCGTTCACCTGACACACACAGCTCGAAACTCAGTGATAGCGACATAACAGAAGATGGCATGATATGTTAAGGTGTCTATAGGTTTCCTCCTCAGAATGAGTCTGTCTTTGCTCCTGTAATGTAAACAGAGCACTTCGGCTGCCTCACCTCCATCTCGGCCTGTTTCCTGTAGTCGTGGTCCCACAGCACCACCTTGCGGTCCTTGCCTCCTCCAGACACCATGGTGCCGTCCTTCAGGACACAAACAGAAAAAATCCCGCCCTCGTGGGCCCCCGTCACCACCTGGCTGATGCGGTTGCCACCTGTCAATCAGAGTAAACAGGAACCCAAGACACAGAGCAGAGGACACAGACCCTTTTGAATAATACAATAAAAACTGTACATCTTTTTGTTCTTACATGAACAGTGCTGCTGCCTTAACATTTTCATATTTCAGTAAGAAGCCAGGCTTTCGCTATTTGGAGACTCGATCTCGAAATATCTTGAACAAAAGGCAGAGATCACAGTAATCCATTTACTCATCATACCTTTGGCCCAGACATACAGGTTTCCGCTTGAGTCTCCTGTGATGGCGTCTCCGTTCTCCGCAAACGCCACACACAACACATACTTCGGCTTCTCATGTTTCTAGAAAGAGAGAGTGACGTAGAATTGATATATACTGATCATATACTGTATTTGTATTTTGGTGGTTTATGAGGTTGAGATTAACTTGACATTTTCAGAGCCCTCGTTGCCATCGCCTTACCTCGAACAGGCCCTGTCTCTTGGTGAGAGTGTTGCCCTCCATGGTCCAGAAGTTGATGTGAGATTTTCCACAGGTGACAATCAGGTTGGCATCCATGGGATGAAACACAGCAGCCAGTACGGAGTCGTTAGAGCACTGCAGAGACCGGAGACATGAAGAAACATCAGTCGTATTCATTTAGTGTACAGAGAAGATTTTGTAATGTTACCACCCTTATGTCTGTGCTGTTAGAAACAGCAGATACTGGGGATCCACAGGATCAGGAGGTCGAAGGTCAAGGAATGGGGTACCTTGACTTCAGCCAGCTGCTTCTCCTTCTGCCAGTTCCAGACTGACAGGATGTGATCGTTGGCATCGTCCACAGCACAGAGGAAGGTGCCACCGTTCTGAAAAACAAGGTGTAAGATCCTCATAAAACAGAAAATGTTAAAATACTTAAATATAGTATTTTTAAAACCACCTGTCAGTATCTGACTGATCATTATCACAAAGACTCTACAGGATGTGAAGCTGCTTACCGACTTGGAGAAAGCCACGCAGGTGACGGCTCTGTCAAACACTCCCATCCCGATCACATGGAGCGTGTTGAGGCTCACAGAGTCCCAGACACGAACATGAGGAGCCAGCAGCTGAACAGACGACAGTACGACAGCTGACAAATTAATCTGATACATTACATACAAAAAAAAACACACCTGCTACTGAATTTAAAGATGTTTTTAACCATTTATAATCATGAGACTATGAAATATCAATATTACACTTTTCCTCTCTCTTTTTAATGCCTGCATTCATGTCAACTGTGTACAAATTTAGCAGCGTGACGGTTTTCACAGTACCTTTCCATCTTTAGAGTTTCCAGCCACTTGCCCCGTTGCTATGGTAACCATATCTGGATGCACGCTCAGACTAAGAGGAGAAAATAGAACTTATTACTTAATTTTTCTTAAAAAAAACGAAACAAAAAAAAAACAAAAACACAACATCTGGCTTTCAGGAAAAAAAATGACAGTCAACACATCACTTAAAGTTTAAACACTAAATAGCGTCACAAGTGGAGATGTTTTTCATGATTTACAGTTATCTGCTACTGTTTCCTTGACGGATACAGCCTTTTTTTTCACTCAAACGTAAATCTACAGTAGTTAGCAAAACATTGTTGTGAGATGGGAGCAGCTTTCGCAGCTCACTCAGGATGTCAACTCATCAGGTAATCCAACAACCACACACAATGAGCAGCTGAAGCCTTGTATGAAACCCGGCTCTCATCTGTTTTATATTTTAGAGTCATGAGGAAGCGCCTAATAAACCAGCCAGGTGTTTAATATTGGACTTTCAGGTGTAACTAAACAGACGAACTGCATGAAGATGAAGAGTCACTCCTGTGTTCAAACAAACATTTCCATTTGTGCCCTGTGGGTTACTCTTTTAGTGCAGCCTCTGATCAAAGGGGATGTGTTTAAAGAGCCATGGTAAACGGGAAACTCCAGGTTAAACAGGGAAATGGAAGTCAGCTGTCCTCAGCCTGCTGCTTTCTCACCATTTGACATCATCGTTGTGGCCCAGGTAGTGTCTCTGCTGCTGCTCCTCAGTGTTATACAGCACCACCACAGAAGCGTTGAAGTAGACGATCTCCCCTGTGGGCAGCAGGTAGAGGTTGGAGCGGCAGTCCCGCCCACGGTAGCCGTACCTGGTCGCTAAAGTTAGGGAACAAGGCAGGTGAAGCTGGACATTTAAAAGAGGGACTGGGCCCATTTTCAACGGTGTGTTATTCCTGTGGTCTAAGATAGTCCAAGAACTATTGGTAAACATGAACAACTCTCTTCCAAATCCAAAAACTAGAGTGCAAACGCTTGAACTTGTGATGTCATGGACACACCTTATACCTGATGACATCACAAGTTTGAGACTTACTTCTCTAGTTTCTGGCTTTAAGAGAAAGAGCGGCACAAATAGTGACTGAACTTTCCTATACCACTGAAATCACATAGAAATCTTAATTTGGATGGTGTTCCTCTTTAATATTCTGATTTTAGATGACCAGTTGATGCTCTTTACCCAGGTGACTCTCTGCAGCTTCTATGAGAAGAAACAAAAAGGTGACCACATGTTTAATAGAAAAAACAAAGTTTGTATGACCAAATATTTTATAACTGGAGTTAACTGAATTAATGGAGTCAAGCTAGTAGTTGGTTTTCTATCCATCTGTTCATTTATTCCACATATTTTCAAACTTACAGTTTGACAGATCAAGCTGATCAAGACAAATAGTATTTCATTCAGTTCTCATTCATTCATCCAGTCACTCTCATCTATTTTTGTCAGTTTCCTCCATCTGAACTGAAGGATACACCCACTGCAGTTTGAGCTTGCGGTCAGGCAGCGCCACCTTGTGGTCGAGGCTGTAGCTCTCCCTCTGCTGATCAGGGATGTGCATGGTGACAGGGCGACCCCGGAGGAACATCCGCACATAGCCATCCTCTGAGGGGAAGAGAGCGAGACAGGGAAGAAAAAGAGTGACGGAAGGTTCAACAAATGTCCTCTTTTATCTAATCCTGTCTCTTCATGTTTGATTCAGAAATAAAACAATTCCTGCAACTGCTTCTTGAAATTTAAAATCCACCCTCAAAACAACCAGAAAGGACCCTTTTTCTTGAGAACCGCTGACTAAAATCAGTGGCTGAGGGACAAAAATAATCCTGATCAATATGGATGATTTAGAAAATACAACTAGAGTCTCTGTTAATGTTTGCAGCTCTTCACTTCCTCTCTCTGAACGCTCTTTTATTAGAAGCCTCAGTAGTGAGCTCTTCTCTGCTCTTTACTAACTCTAACAGATGCTGCTCAATATTTCTAATGAAGGACATTAAATTTGTCAAGGGCACTTCAAGGACTCCTGAAGGCTACTTGAGTTTCACACATCAGAAACTGCTCATGTCCTTTATAGCAAATTAAAGTGTAACAGTAATGGGAGGGTAAGACATAATAATAATGTAATCAGTGAGGTCAAATAAAGCTCCTCTTACCTGCATTGAAGGTACATTCTTTGGATTTGCTGAAACAAAAAAAAGACAAATGAATGAAATGTTTCCTGTAAATTTAATCAGCTTAACATGATTCAGGGTCGGGCTGGTCCACCATGATGTCAGCAGTAGCGCCTGATGAGCATACGAAACAACAAAGGTATTTTCCAAAGCTCCTGGCGTTCCTACAAGATTCTGAATTATTTATAGTTTTTCTCGACCTCGTTTTTCTGCAGAGTTCAGTTTCACATTAACTGGATACTAGGGATGTCTGTGGAGCTGCAGAGCACCAAGTGAGCAGGTCATGCATGCATCATATAATCAAGACTGGAAATACAGCTCTTATCCTCCTGCAATACTTGTCTGAGATGATGGACTCTGGAGGCAGAATTAAGGTCACTGTGTGTAGAAATATTGCTCATTTGTGGCACAAACTTCCTTCTATACATAACTAAGAGTGCAGTTTAGTTCTATGGGAAGGTCACTTTTAGGTGGCAGCCTGGTCTGTGGTGTCACTTTCTTTTAACTCTTTGTGTGCCACTGACGTAACAATACGTCAATGTGTTTTTTCAGCAGCGCCAATCACTGCAGTCTGTGAGTCATGTTGGGGCTTCTGGGAGATGTAGTCGGAGCATAAAGGAGCGTAAAGAAAAACAGTTTTTTTTCCTATGATATATCGGCTGGCACGCAAAGAGTTAGAGGCAATTTTTGTGTTTGGACACATAGCTAAAGACACAGCTCTGTTTCTCTTTGATGAACAGAGACCATCTATTTGAAGTGACTGTGCAGACAGGTTGGTAAAGAGCGTCTTTGTCAGCTGACACAAAGTAAACAGACAAGTCCTGTTATTGGTGACACTGAGTGCCAGTTAAACACACAGTGAAAGTGGTGCTCAGTGAACAGTGTGATGACAGAGGGAAAAGACGAATGTGCTTACGTGTAAAAGTTGGATATCTGCATTTTCAAATGACTGACTAATTAGAGCTGTCAATCAAATCCTGCAGCTGCCTCGTCAGTTTTCAGTAACTGTCCCTGAATCAGCGGTCTGTCAACCACCCACAGACTGCTCAACCTAAACAGGATGCTGTCAACCAATCAGATCATCAGGATGTTGAATTACTGCCTCAGATGACAGACAGACATCACCGTGGCAACAGCAGGAAAAACAAGGCTCAACAAGATAAGTGTCTCTCTGAGCTCATGAGGTCAAGAGAAAGTTGTGTTTTATAAGTCCACATGTAAAGAGAAGAGAGACTAATTATTAGCTTGTGTGTTTTTTTTAACATAACACAAAGATTAAAAGGACAAACAGTGAACAGGCGGCTCATCTGAGGAACTGACTGGCGACTGTTGTGTCTCTGGCAGCAGTCGGCTGTTTAAAGCAGCCACATAAAGGACCGTTTGTCTTTTGAACTGTGTGTGTGTGTGTGTGTGTGTGTGTGTTCATATACACTAGGGAGATGAGGCGTGGTCCAGTTCTCACCAATGAGAGAACCAGATAGATCCAGAGCCAGTAATTACTGCAGGGCATGCTGGGTAACTGGCAGCCGGACAGAGTGGATAACTGTGGATCTAAAAACCCTTGTGGCCTCACTCCCAGTCACAAGTTGCCCGGGGATATGGAATGCACAAACAGACCACTCATTAACATGCTGGATGTGTTGCTGTCGATATTCTGCTCACTGCACTCTGAAAGCCCTGAAGGTTTGGATGAGAACCAGAGGGAAGTAATGAGCAGCAAAGACCCTCCAGGGCTCCCCTGAGAAATCCTTCAAATAACAGCCACAATCAGTAACTACTACATGAAGCTTCCCTGCAGCTTGGCTGTACCTGGAGTTCACTTCAGGTATAGAAATATGCCAGATAACTCCTAAAGCCTACTAATTCATGTTCAACAAAAACTCTCAAGTTGAGTAATCGCAGCGCACTGCATCATATTTTGACAACTGGAAACAAAACTATTTTATTCATGCGAAAAATTTGACCTGCTAAATATGGTCCTAAGTTTAAATATCACAATATGATTACAAGTGATTTCCACGTCTTAATTATCTCCGCCAAGGAGGTTATGTTTGTTTGTATGTTCGTTGGTTTGCAAAATAATTCAAAAAGTTATGGACAGATTTTGATGAAAATTTCAAGGTTGGTTCAGAAGTGGATCCAATTCAACGTCTACAATCCAAAAATTAAGTTACTTTGCAAACCGACAAACGAACAAACAAGCCCTGGTGAAAACATAACCTCCTTGGCGGCGGGGGTAACTTTAAATAAAAAGGTGCCACCGCTGCCTTGGCAGAGGTCTGCGCTGTCTGAGTGCTTTTCTAGTTAGTGAAGTGCTTCATCAGGCTGGAAGGCACTGCAGTGGTGGATATGAATCTTTTTTCTTTCAGAGCAATGTGGCTGGAGAGAGGATGGTTGTTGCGGTTTGGTGTTTGGTTGTAGAACTATCAAGTGTACAACCACATCCTGGTCCATTATGACTGAAGAGCTGCAGTGTTTTAGTTAATGGACACCGGTCATCTTCACTCAGCTTTGTTCCATTTTATAAAATAGAATTTTATTTATTTTATTAGAGAGCGAGAGAAAGAGGAAAAAGAAAGGGAGAGAGATGAGCAGCAAAATCTGATTTGACAAAAGGAAAAAGATCTCAGTCTTTTCAATATGATGCTGATCTTTTCCTTCATCAGAATTTGCATGGTTTGAATCTAACAGACGGCTGATTATTTAAGTTACACCTTGTTCACTTTACAAAGGAACACGTTTATATACATCTATGTATTCATTTTAATGGATGGGTCAAAGCTTTGTGTCACAATGAAGACAGAGATGCACAGGGTGGAAATCTTTTCCCTTCGATTTAAAGCCCAACTCAACTCTAAACTCAAAGGAATCATAGCTAATCTGGTTTATGGTGGCCAAAATGTGTTTCTGCAGAGGTGTGGTCAATATGTTTGCTGCATGTTAAACAGGATCAATGTTGTCTGCGTTTCTGCAAGCCAAGCAGAATCTAGTCGTAATATCAGTCCCACTGCTGCATCGCCCTCCCTCCTGCCTTTGGTCCCAGTGCTGCAGGGTGTTTTACAAGCTGCTTTGCAGGTTTAGCACATTAAATAATTAATTACTCAGAATGCCTTTTGGGGAATCAACGTTAATCAAGATACAAATTTGCAACACCCAAGGTGGTGCATCCAAATGGAAAGGCGCTACAGTGGGAGTGAAGTTTGCTCTGCATGCAACATAAAGTGCATAAAGTGTTTCCTTTTCAGCGCCGATCTATAATGCAAAAGCGGAAGCTCTGATTTAACAGAGCAGTAATTTAACTGACAGACCTGCTGAGCACAGTGTGACTAGTCATCTGTCACTTCACATTAACTCATCCCATATGTGCGTGCTCTTTATTTCCACTATCATTAGAAGCCCAAAGACAAAAAATCCAGTGATGACACTGAAAACAGGCGCAATAATTCAGTGCATCAACACATTTAAACTGTTTTTCTGTAAAGCTCAGATTTCTGTTGATTTTGGAGCAGATCAACAATGTGTTTTTTTTTTAAATCAACTTCCACAATCTTTCCTCTTTAAACTAAACTGTCCTTATTCTCAAAATGACACAACTTGTTTGGGTGTTTCATCATCTTTGGTCGTTTGATCTGTGGTCCACTGACACAGCTGGCTCTGGTTACTGTTGCATTCATGTTGTCATGTTGTCATGCTGCATGCAACCCCTCCCCACAGCCCTGCACACTGAGAAACCTACTGCAACCAACTGTTTGCGTGACAACAGACAACACAACTTCCTCAGGCTGTCATCAAAGCGGAGCGACTGAAATTATTCTGAAAATGATCTAAACCATAAAACAGTGAAGCTTTAATGCATTTTTAAAAACCAAACCAGTCTGTGTTTCATTGTGCAATCTGTAATCGACTTAAATACCAGTCAAAGAACACAGGAAAGTACTTATGCATATGCATTTTCACAAAGACTAACCACAAACACACACATTTACTTACTCCTTGTGCTATGAATCAGTAAGAATATAAGACTTTCTCCTATACAAAAAAAGCTTTTATCAGTAAATCCTCCCCCTCTGTCTCTGTCAATCATTGATTATCCATTGTAAAGCAGCTGTTTACCTGGAGGATCTCTTCATGGCTGCAAGCTCCCCGTTAGTAACAGTCAACAGCGGTGAGCAGTTATTCAGCAGACGGCTACACCAGCACATACACTTCCTCCTTCACCGAGCAAACTTTTAGCTCAGCCTGAGGAAGCCCCATTGTCCAATCAGAGCATACTTCCTGACTGTGCAAACCCACCTCCTCTGCCTGGCAACCACACCCCCCTTTTACACAGAGCTGTTGGAAATGTGATCCATCAGCAGAGAGAGATGAGAGGAGAGGAGAGGAGTAGTGTAGATAAGAAAAAGAAAAATAGAGAGAAGAAGAGATTACTTGTTCATCAGAGAGAAGACAGTATAAAATGAAGGAGAGACAATGACAGACGACAGATATGTCGTGTTCACATGACACTGTGACACAGGGATGCTGTGCTGTGCAAAGTCTAACAACCAGTCGACTGTTATTTATGGTGACAGCTGAGAATTTACCACAGGTGAACAGGAAGAGCTGACCATGGAAATGTAGCAGATGATGATGATGATGATGAGACACATCAGGGTCTCTCTCGTCTCAAAAACAGCCTGACTGTGCTTTAAACTTCAGGAACTCAAAGTCAGCAGCTCCCACACAGAGGACATAAAGACATATATGTAAAATGTTGAAACAATATATTCATGTCAGACATGTCAGCTTCCAGAAGTTTTATTAATCTGTATGTGTACTTGTTTTATCCATATCCATATACTGTGCTGACTATCATGCTACATTTAGAAGGCGTAGCTATCATTCTAAGCAAGAGACAGTGAACACTACGCATTTAGTTCCAGTATAAGTAACAGAGCAGCTTTGAAACAAGGCTGGAGCCAGTACATTAAACATATTCAGTGCAACGAGTCAGTCTTGCTGTGACTAAACGCTCTTTTTCTTGCAGCCTGACTGGCACGCAGTGTGTTCAGACTGACTGTCTGTGATTGGACCGTGCAACGCTCAGACAATCTGAACGACACTGAACTCACCCACAGCCCTGATGACCCACAACCAATGCAAACATGATCTCTGAGCTTGTTAGAGGCAAAGTGCTCTGCAAAGTGTCAGAGTCGCAAGAAACAAAGTTCTACATTTAGAAACACAGTAGAAGTAGGTATACTCCCATCAGGCATAACAATATGAGCACCTGCTTAATACTGTTTTGGTCCCTGACCTCTGAAGGTCTATGCTGTGGTATCTGACTCCTTGCTATCTTCAGGGTTTCCAGAATTGGTCAGAACTTAAACGTAATTAATTTTTGCTGGAGATTGGATCCGATTCAAAAAACAAAAATGAATCAGTTTTAAGTTAGGACACTTCCGGCCAACCCTGGAAATTTTATCAAAAACTGTCCATAACTTTTTGAGTTACTCTGCAAACCAACAAACCAACAAGCCCCGGTGAAAACATCACCTCCTTGGCGGCAGGGGTAACTAAATAAATAAAAAAAAGTCACCGCGGAGGTCTGCGCTCTCTGAGTGCTTTTCTAGTTTACATAAGACATACACCATGGTTACCTTTTGCCTCCAGAGGAGCTGCTGGAGGAGGTGGTTCGGCTGCGACTCTCTGCTCCCATCTCTCTCCTCACCAGGGTGAGACGCTCTGTGGACATACTCTTCCTGAAAGAGAAGAGACAAACAAGACCTTTACTGTACCTGTCTTCACCTCTATTCATAAGCTAGGGAATAAAAAGAAAGTGTGGAAGAAGGTAATATTGGGACAGGAAAAAAACTCACTGGTAATTTTCATGAGGAAAATATTTGTGTCGTCTTTTCTCTTTCTTTAGTGCTCTGTATGTACCTCTTAATGGACTGTATCACCTCCTTCTTGGGAGAGGAAGGAGAGGAGAGGAGGCGTTTCTGCTGGACGCAGCCGTTGCTCAGAGGCCTGGAGGGAAGAGCCTGCAGGAGCTGACGCACTGAGGGGTGACAAACGATATGAAATGACAGGAGGAGCTCATGACTTCATGCATTTATTCCCTGTCTTGACAAAAGTCAGGCTCACAGGATATGTAATTGATGAATGGTTGCTCAAATTTTACTTATTATCACAGTGGTAGACACGCATCTGTTCGGACATACGGTATGTATAAGGCCGCAGGATGTTGGCTCTCTTTTTGCCAGTTACCTTTCTTACCCTTGGTAGGCGGTGCTGAAGCTGTGGTGGCCACAGGTCTCCTCCCAGCAGCATGGACGCCTCTGGACGTCATCCCCAGGCTTTGCTCCTCACAGTAGCCCAGTCGGCGCAGTGCATCGGCCAGAGCCGACTTCAACAGCTGGATCTCGTCTTCCTGCAGCTGAAGCTTCTGCTCCAGGTGGGAAACCCGGTCCTCCATGTCCATGTTACTGCCGGCCGACACTGTGTCATCTGGACAGGAGGAGAGAAGATTTTAGTTTAGATTCATAGTCATTATGAAGCGGCGGGTGTGAAAAAAATATTTATTTGACACAAGCAGCTGCTTTAGGTGAGTGTTATGGATATATCTGCTGCTGCTGCTGCTGTATGAATCTGTGGTTTAGAGTTTCACAGGGCATAAGACCATACAGTAAACTTGACTGGTTTGAATAATTTAGCCTCCCGTGTGAGTCCGACAGTAAGAGAAGGAAAAAGAGATCAGGTTGTGTGGTTGTTTTTGCATAGGCAGCATTAGAGAGAAGAAAAGAACAGAAAGAGGGATGGTGAGAGAGAGACAGAGAGAGAGAGAGAGAGAGACAAAGCTTTGTTCCCTTCATTACAGCCTCATAGATTTAAAAGGTGCACTGTGTCAACCAGCAGTTGTTCCATGGAGAAACACTGAAAGAACGATAAGCTAATGTGAACGTGATGCAAACAGACATTTATGTGGAAGGAAATACATAAAATGTGTTTGGCCTCCAAGATACAAACTGTACGTTGTGAGAAACACTGATTGTAAATATAAAAACAAAAAACAAAGTCTGATTGTATAGATGTCTAACAGAAAATGATCCTACATTTGATTTATTACCTCAGTAAACATTGCAAACATGAGTTTCTGGTCTCAACCACTAGTTGGGAGGGGATGCTTTAGGGCGGAGCTGCCAGCTGATTGACAGGTCGGTCAGTGTTTTTGTCTGAGAACTTCAACCCTTGTTTGTTAAATTTAATTTGAACTTTTATGGTTATATTTGGCTTAATTTTCTCAGGCTTTCTTATGGTTGAAAAAAAGATAGTAAAGGCCAAATGTTTCAAATCAGCAGTCCACAAACCAATACGTGACATCACTTGACCAAATCCCTGCAGAAGTAATGACATTCCCATCAGCCTCCACTGTACACTGTGCTAATTAGCAATTGTTAGCATGCAACATACTTATCTAAGAGCATGAACATGATACATATGATATTAAACCAGCTAAACACCAACATATCCTCCCAAACCCACTGTAATGACATCACCAGAGGCTTACCAGAAGGCAAACTGCCCACAGAGGATTATTAATCTGTGGCCCACATTAACAGATTAAAGCTGATAAAAACAAGTTTCTGATTGGACTGAACGTCTCAACTCTCTGTGCATCCTAAATGCTAAACCCTGTGCCCTCTGTGTCATGAAGTCAGCTCTGCCACAACAGCCATGTCCTCGTGATCACAAATGATCAGATTCTAATTTAATCTAATTAAAAAAATTAAAAAAAACACAACAACCTCACAATTATTTAAACATGAATATAACCGTATATATAGATAATTAATTCCTTATTCAAAGGCCTGATGTGTCTCAGAGTTATCCGTTGCAAAGATGAGGTGGATGAAGTACTTAATGTTGTCATAAAATAGCTACAGTATCAGACTTCAAATGCCTGTTTTAAGGAGGATTGTAGTGATTGTCTAATTAAATAAATGAAAATCAAAGACAGAATCGCTAACAAATTTTCAAATACCATTATAACATCTAAGGGAGATACAGCAAAAGATAAAACATTCACTTAAAAGGATAAAACTGTGTATGAAGTATGAACTCATAATAAAAGAGCATTGTACTGAAGAAAGGGGATTGTCCAGGTTACACCGCTTACAGCACTCCCAGCATGCATCAGTTCAGGACTGTAAGATGAGCTGTGGAACACAAAGAGTCACTGTTACTTTATCACATCTTGCAGACAAATGAGACGGGAAACCAAGCTCCAGGTTTACGTACAGACATCAAGATAAGGGAGCTGCATGGCATGGTTAGATCATTATATTTGGAATATTTATTTATTCAAACAGCATAAGCCTTTTCAAGTTTCATTTGTTGTATTTATTTATGATACCAGATTTAGCCTCTAGCTTATTTCTGCCTGCAGGCCCTGGGCAGGTAGACACAGCTAAAGCAATTAATACAAATACAAGTTTGAACTACAGTACAGGAAATACCACAGTCTTTATTCAATATGGATGCAGTCGCCATGACGTCGCCATGAAGAGCTGTTATGAAGTTCAAAGTGGGTGACCCGAGTTTTTACCATCATGAGTCACGGCTAATCCAAAAACAAGAAATTAACCATACCTCACTTTAAGTCTTGATACTTGATATAACTTAAACAGGTGTATAAATTCACCCTCTCACAGTTGTCATGGAGGGAATAACTTGCTTTTAGAGCCTCAAGTGGCCATTAGAGGAACTGCAGCTTTTGGCTTCATTTCTCTGCAGTCTGCACCAGAGGATGCCTCTTGGCAAATATTCAACTCAATACATCCAAACACATTTCAATCATTACACCCAATTCTATGCAATAAATATAAGAAATATTAATAATTCATTAAATCCTGATATTGACTGATAGCTGCCTGCTTCTAAAAGCCTTTCATTAGTCTTCATCATAGTCTAAAAGCTGAGTCAAACAACCATTTGAAAATTTAAACTAAGACACTGAAAATTATTAATGGAAACCACTACCTTGGTCACTATCTTGACAGAATCCAGAAATAATTAAAACATAATGTCAACAAGTGAGCGATAGAGAGAGGAGCATGAGGACAGACTGCTGGTGGGAGGAGGTTGTGGATACAGTGAGAAAACGAGAGAAGAAGGATTAATCTTTAACTGGATGCTGCAATAATCATGTTTATCTAAACTGCTGTTAAAATGAGGAGGAGGACAGAGGGACAGAGCTACGGAGATTAAATGAAAGAACCTGACAGCATCTAAAATATTCACTACGCTACTGCCCAGGCAGCATGCACGTTTATGACATCTATATATGTTTACAGAGAGGCAGACTTTTTAACCTACACTGGGACATTGTTTGAGTGTGTATAAAGTGCAATAATTCTTCCCAGACTTTCACTACAAAATGGTACTATTATGGTGGGTGAGATATTTGCCACTAGCATGCCAAAAAGAGGGCGAGTTTGCCATGAGGTTGTTTAGGAAAAGATGAATCCTGATCTTATTCTCATGTGAGAATAAGATTGTTGATCTTGACATGGCTACAGTTTGCAAGTTAGCATACAGGTTAACATCTCAATGTGAATCTTAAAATGTAAATAGATTGACCATAAAATGTTTTACATTAAGATGACATGATAAATGTCTTTTAAACCCTTTTAGGTCACCTCTGGACCAACTGTCCACCTGTTTAACAACATGTGCAACTATCCATCCATCCATCCATCTTCTACCGCTTATCCTCACATAGGGTCGCTGGAACCTATCCCAGCTGTCTTAGGGCGGAAGACAGGGTACACTCTGGACAAGTCTCCACCTCATCACAGGACAGAGAGACAGACAACCACTCACACTCACATTCACACCTACATGTTCATATGGTAACATGCGCCACGTTTAGTTGAGTTGTGACGTTCAAACACGACTGACATGTTAAAGCACATCCTCCTTCACACTTAACTAAACATGTTAAATATCATATACTGAAGAGAAAGAGAGTCAGAGAGAAGAAGGATGAGCAGCGAGTAAGGAGAGAAAAGAGAAAGAGGGATGAGCAGGGTTCACCTTCATCTCCTCTCCTGTCTGACACCTGTTTAAAAAAAAAACACTGCACAGACATTACTTTGCAATCTGCCCTTGAATTAACACACACACACACCATATAAACCAGGAGCCTCATCTATTTGATATTCAGCAACACACACATTTTATATTGCAAGCTAACTTCCCTCTCTGTCCCAGCACAAACAGACAGTAGCTGTGAAGAAAACCCAGCTCACACATGGCTGCTGTCGGGAAGAGGAAGGAGGATGGTGGGCGAAAGAGAGAGAGTGAGAGAGAGAGAGAGAGAGGGAGGGATGGATGGATGGATGGAGAGGAGGAGGAAACAAATCAGGAGTTGCAGAGGAGGGAGTAAAAAGGGAAAGACAGACAGAAAGATATGGATGATGAAACGCGGGGGAGGGCATGGTGGAGATGGACAACGGGAGGTCGGCACAGGGCAGTGAAAGAATTGGCGGTGTCATGGTGCGGTGAAGTGG
Organism: Synanceia verrucosa; assembly: GCA_029721515.1. Taxonomy (NCBI): domain Eukaryota; kingdom Metazoa; phylum Chordata; class Actinopteri; order Perciformes; family Synanceiidae; genus Synanceia; species Synanceia verrucosa. Next base: position 22,060,714 of record CM056559.1, read on the forward strand.
TGATGAAGGTGGAGCTTGTCTCCCCTACCTGCCATTGCACCACACTAAGTGCCTGGTCACTCCTCCTGTCAGTCCACTCAGACACACAGCGGTCAGCTTTTCCACTTTTCTTCCCCTGGAGGCTTTCTGGACTCGGACGCCCTCCCCTCCCCGCCGGTGCCTGGTCACTCACTCTCTCTTTTCTACACATTCACAAACTCCCATCAGCCTCTCCTCCTCTCTCTTGCTTCCTGGACCACTCCCATCTTCCCCCAACATCCCCTCCCCCCTCATGTTGCCCTCCTCCTTCCTTTGCTCTCCTCCTTTACCTCCATCCCTCCTCCTCCTCCTCCTCCTCTCTCGTTGGCTATAGACAGAAGAGGTGGAGCATGGCTCAGGGCCATACAAACACTGCTGCACCACCAGCATCAGCATCTGTACAGCCAGGCACCACCAGGAAGAGATGCTGCAGAGCCAGGATCACACACAGACACACACTTTCCTTTCCATTTCATAGTCAAATGTCACTAAATAGTCTTCTTCAGTCTCTACAGGCTCCTGAAAATGTTAAAACACCTTTTTTTTTTTGTGTTTTAAGGGGCATATCTTGTGATAGTCTACATTTTTGTCAACTAATCCCATGAAAAGACCAAAAATGATCATGTATCGCCTTAGTTCTTATTACTGCAACATGCTTTCAGATATTTCATCTAAACTTACAGCTAAAAGTCTCACTCACTGGCTGCCCATCACCAGCATGCCCTTTCCAACATCACACAGGTTACATATAGCACTCCCACTAAGCTGCACTATAAAATAGGGCATTGAAAGGAAAATATGATTCCCTCTTTGCCTCTGAATGCGAGTATTATAGCACTATATAAGTTAATATATATTAATGTGAGACAGAGAAAGCTGGAAGCACCAGTGAGAGCTCAGATGTCCTGCAGACACTGAAGGCAACAGGTCTGAGGAGCCCAGTTCACTGTGGTTTCATGGTGTGAGAGACACTGACAGTTACCCCTCACTGCCACATGGGACTGCTGGTGTGTAACTCTACATAAAGCATATTTAATTTAAAGTTTTAGCTCTTTACTTGTTTCAACTGCTTATTTTAAGTACATCAATTTAAATAATAATCACATAAAGGACTGAAATGCTGGGCTATAGGCCAACTGTTTTTAAAAAGTTATTTTTGAAATCAAGAAGGCTTCGCAACACCTCACATTAACCAGTGTCCAGAGTACTAATCTGTCCTGTGCAGTGTTATATGTATTTTGGAGGGGGCCCTGCACCCCCAACAGACACCCCTGTTCTGCCAACAGGATACATTCATCCATCCATCTTCTACTACTCTTTCCTCACATAGGTTCGTGGGTGAGGCTTGAGCCTATCCCAGCTGTCTTAGGGTGAAAGGCAGGGTACACCCTGGACAAGTCTTGAGTTCACTGCAGGGTACAAAGAGGCAGACAACCACTCACACTCACATTCACACCTACGGTCAATTTAAATTAGCCAATTAACCTAATCCCCATGCATGTTTTTGGATGGTGGGAGGAAGACAGAGTACCTGGAGAGAACCCACGCAGACATGTGTAGAACATGCAAACTGCACACAGAAAGACCCCGGGCCGGGGCTTCTTGCTGTGAGGTGACAGTGCTAAACACTACACCAACCCCTGGCAACAGGATCCCCACACAGAAATTCAAGATATTTTTTTTTAATCCATTATTAAATTTTTATTTGAATTAAAATAAACTCACTCCCCAGGGTCCTAAAGAGGAACTGGAAGCAGTCTGTGTCTGTTGATCATCAGACCATTGTCTAGTATGTCTACCATGACAAAGTGAACACAAATCAGCATTACCTGTTTATTCAGGTCCAAATGCTCTGTAATTATGGTAATGGAGTCCTGAGGGGACAGGGTCCTGCAAGGGCCCCAACAACAGACCACGCTCATTCCGACCCAGGTGCCACCCCACTACAGAATAAAACCACAAAAACAACTATAAAGGGAGACCACAGAGTGTATTGGCTGCCTTGGCCAGGTGGCAGAGGAGAGCGGACCTGATGAACACATAGTAGAGGATCTCTGGTTACAGAGAGAGGACAGGTGGCAGAGGAAGAAAAACGGACACAACGGCAAAGCAAGGAAGAAGCTGGTTGACTGAAGCTCACTTGGCAGATGCTGCAGTGTTGAGCTGAACAGACCAGACATCCAGACCATTAATATTATTATTACTGTCCCCAGTCTGTTGTTTCCGTATGTACCTGCTGCAGCACAGCAGAGTGAAACACCTTGCTGTTCCCCTCCTCACTACTCAGGGTTGCTTCACACTTAGCATAAGGCCTATTTTCAGCACCTACCACAGTGAGTGTTTTGCATTCAAATTATCTTGTCTTTTAATGTATTCACCTTTGCTGTTGTCTTGTCTAGTTTTCAGTTAAAAAACTGTCACCCTGGAATGCAGCGTTTCATGAAACCAAACCTCAGAACACCGGTTGGTTTTGGGTTTTTAAACATACAGACAGGCCAGCAGGGGCTTCTTGATAAGATGCTGAATCTCTCCTAGCTATAGAGAGGTTGACCTCTGACCTCTGAGTGGAGGAGGGCGAGCAACAAGACTATTTCAAGACTCTTCTTTTCAAGTATCAAAACACTATAGGCAAATTCCAACACTTTAACTTCTCCCAAGACATTTATACCTTTATCTTATTCCTACACTGAACCCTAAACCAAAACCTAAACCCAGAAATAATGGTCGCTGGAACATCTTTGCCTCTGAGCATTTCTCTCATCCTTCTGTCTGTAAGCAGCTGATTCCTCACCGCAGGCCCAGCTGTCGGTGGATAAGCTCTCCTGATGACCTGCAGCTGACATCATTCGCTTCATTATTTCTATTTGGCTCATTGTATCACCTGCACTAAGCTCCTGTGTCTGATGCAGAGGCCTGACCCTTGACTCAGGGGAGCTGCACCACCACGGCACTCACAAAATAGTTTGACTGGTAAATCTTTGGATAACAAACACCACAGCTCTGATCAGACTCCCCTGACCCCTCACTGTCTCTGCACCTGTCAGCCAATATGGCAGTCTGCTGTGAAGTCTAGTAGACTGCATGGACGGAGCATCAAACTGCACAGACAGTTCACAGTATCTGTTTACATGCAGACATCAGCTGCGCTCCAAGAGGAGTAAAGTGGCATCCACTGTTTGAAACAGCTGCAGAAACCATCACTGCTTTGTTCAACTGGCAGGACACAGTTTCATAACAACAATACTAACAACCACCAGCCATTGACACCACCACAGATATGAGCAGTAGAAGTATTTGCATGATATTTGGATATTTATAGGAGGATGTGACAGATATAGACTTTTGTTTTTAAATAACACACGTGAATTAATCAAGTGAAAAAAATTGTCGTGACTTAAATTAATGTTTCTTTAATTCTGTGAAATATATCTGATGTTCTGTTCCCAACTGCAACAAGGCTTGTCAGCCAATAATATTTGTAGAGCTGTAGCTGGCGATTAAGTTGCCAGTTACTGTGTGGAAAAAAAACTATAAATGGCATCTGAATGTTATCAATTGCACCTCTAATTATTTTTTAATTGGCGGGTCCAAAATGAATGTTTTGTTTTTCGATTGCAGCTTTAATGTCATTCATATATATAAAGCAGCCAATCAGGCTAATTTGTGCAGGTATGCAGCTGGAGGATGTCTTGTCTTCAGTCTCTCCACTGAATCAATGTGATCCTTCATACATGCTGGCCTGTTGTGTGTGATGAGGAGAGGCGCTCTCAGTCTCTCACCGTTGTTGCAGTACTGTAGCAGCAGGTTGGTGCTGTCATACAGGCTCCCACACGAAGAAATCCTCTCCGACATTCCCCCTCCTCTTGTTCCGTCCTTCCTCTCCAGCTCTTCCTCTCCTCGGCTCCTCGTGTCCTCCTCTCACCCCTCTCTCCGTCTCTTCTTCAGGCCCTCGCCTCCTTCTGTCTCCCCCACATTAACAAACAGACAAAACACACACATACACACACTTTTACCTGCTCCCCCTTTCTCTTTTTATCTCTCTCTATCTCGCTTTTTCTCTCACACTCCCGCCTCTCTGGCAGCGTCTAGCTCTACGATATACATACTACACTTCCGCTCCCCGCTTTCAACATAAGGGTCAGTAATTGACTTGAGTAATTGAGCGTGTACTATATAGTATGATTTCAACAACTTTTAAATGGTGCATCCGGTAGTTTGCACTGGGGCCAAATTTGGAGGCAAAAACGCCTCCTTGTTTGGTAAAACATCCACAACTGCCCTCCTGGGTGGAAAAACATGATAAAATACCTTCTTGGGTGGCAAAAACACATGCTTAAACGTCCTCTTCAGTAGCGAGAACACACTGTAGGTGCCCTTTTTTTCTTTGCACCCTGCCCTTCAAAAAAAGTGTACACACGCCACTTGTATCAATGGATTCATGAAAAATATCTGCATGACGCGCTCATTTTCACTAGACCTCTTTTAAAGATAGTTATCTTCATGTCATTTAAAATACAAAGAAAAATTATTCATTCATTCATTCATGAAGGAATGTTGGCTGTGTATCGCCAATTTGACGAGCCCTTGATCTTATTTTGAAAGAAACACCATCTGTTTCCGGTAACAACCTCTTTGACTCTCGCTGACTTGACGACACGTCCTCTCCAGTATCTGCCCTGCGTTCGGCTGTTACTATAGCAACAGCCTCTCCACCGGCTCTTGATTCGACTGGAGGCGGAGAAAGACGGAGATGAACGACCGGAGGCTACAAAGTATAAACTGCAGTCACTTTAATGTGAGTTAAACTGGAACTGTCGGAGTCGGTCGTTCTTCTCCGTCGGACTGAAGCTTCAGTTTCCGAACAGAGAAATGTGATCCTAGTGTCGGCACTTCTAAATAATTCATTGAGAAACTGTGAGGAACACACGTGCTCGTAATTGATGCCAAAGACTATATAGGCAAAGCGGGAGGTTGAACGCCCACCCTTTAGCAGAAGCGGTCATGATTTGTTTTACACGGATAACTGCTGAAAGCCTTTATTGTCAGACAAATTAAAACGGTGGTTATTTTATTTCAGTAGAATATACAATATGTATTAGCTCTACTTCAGCTGACTGGGTGTTAATTTCTAAATATAAAAAAAGTAAGAGCAGGTCACATCTAGGTTAAATACTACTAATAATCTTAATATTATAATCCCATCATGCCATCATTTTTCAGTATGGCTGGAACAGCGCGAATGAAGCAGGTCATGAGCTATTCTTGAAAACAGTCTTGAAAACTCTTTAGTGCCTCCAATGACTGGATTTTCCAACAAGACAATACCCCTTGAGGCAAGGTTAAAGCCTGGAAGGAGAACCAGAACATTGGAACCATGCCTTGTCCTGCTCAGTCACCAGAACTAAATTGAAAACCTGTGGAAAATCATCAAACTCAAAAGGAGAGCCACACGCACAAAAACAAAGCAAACGTGTTTGAATTAGTGCAACAGGAATAGGCTGCTGTGACAGCAGCACAATGTCAGGAGCTGGTAGAGAACACAATCAGACGCATGGCTGCAGTCATCAAAAACAATGGTTATGCAATTGAGTAGTAACTCCTGTGTATCATGTGACTGTGAATAAAACAGACATGGAAAGCACTATTTTGTCAGTACAATGCTCCAGCTATTGATGTAAGAACTTAAGTGATTTTGGTTATTATCAAGAAAACCATGGGAAATGTCTAGATTTCAGCTCTGACTTTAAACTCTTATGAGCCATTTTTGTTGTTATCATTATATGTCCAAACAAATGTACCTTTAGTTGTACCAGGCATTAAAATGCACAAGAAACTGAAGAAAAGGGTGGTGGAATATTTTTTACATGAATGTATGTAGTAGTGTAGTTTCTCCTGGTGACCACTAGACGGCAGCAAACAGTTATGTTTCTGAATGCACTTACCTGTATCACTAGACGGCAGCAAACAGTTATGTTTCTGAATGCACTTACCTGTATCTCTTAGGTCACTTCCTCCAGGATGTAAAACGTTTACTTAAAGAGCAGTTGTCTTGATGAAATACTGGATGTACATTGGGGTGGAAAACTATCAATCAAAAGCAACCAGAGTATGGAGATTGACAAAACACAATTAATGCAAAGCACAAATGACTGAGAATATTCCTGATGAAAAATATGTACTAGTAATGATAAAATTAACTCAGAATAGTCTGAAAAGAGAAGAGTGGGAAAAACTGTTTAAAAATAAAGAGGAAATTAAAGCACTTAATCACAAGAACTGATTTAGCATTGATGCAGGTGAATATAAAGCCTTGTTTCAGTTTTCAAAAGAAACTAATTGAATGAAGAGACTTTTACTTAACATTTTTTTCTTTTCTTGTTAATGTACATTTTTAACGTCATGCCACCCACCATTAAAGATGAGGGATAAGAAGAACAGCAGGACATTTAAAGCTATTGTCTGTGATCTTGGACAGCTAGCAAGAGAGCTAGAAAGTGGCATCTCCTCAAACCTCCTCTAAGCTCCACCCCTCCTCACCCTCCCATCAGTGCTCTGTCCAATGCCACGCCCCCTCTCCTGCTTACTCTGTATTTCTGCAGAGGAAAACAACAGCAATTCCTGCCCTCGTCCTGGAGGAAACAGCTGCATGTTTTGCTCTTGTCCTGGAGAAAACAGCTGCATATCTTGCTCTGGTGACAGAGGATACAGCTGCATATCTTGCTCTGGTCCTGGAGAAAACAGCTGCAATTTCCCCTTCCCGACAGAATCAAGAGGTAGTTGTGGTACACACAGGGGTGGTTCATGAAGTACTGGTTCTGCTGGATTAATCAGGAGCAAGGGCTGGTGGATATACGCAGTCATTTTGAGGTGAACTGGGAGGATGAAGTCCCAGTCCAGACCCGATGAGACCAGCAGCAGGAGTAAGCTTTAGCTCCTCTCAGACCATAGAGCTCCTGTGAATCACAGTGTGGCTACCTGCAGGCATCCTAAAACAGTTCAGGCCATTTGAGCAGCTGTTAGGATGCTGATGCTGTGACCTGAGTTTACTGTGGGTCAAATGCCAAGATGAGCTCTAGTCCCTAAATGAACCTTTTCAGTGCTTGTGCTGCATTTATCCAGTGCTGTCATCTTTAGTCGACATCTTCACTTACCGCCTACCTAGCTTTTTTTAGCATTAAGTGTCCAGGTGTTGTAGTTTACCAAGCAAAAATAAAATACAAATAAATACAGGCTACTTAAGATCAGCATCACTGTTGTTTGTAATTTGCAATCAGCTGCATTGCTTCCTCTTGAATGTGCCCTCTGTCTGCAGAAGTAGCCCTGCTAGGAAACACTGTGTCAGGCTCCACAGTCCTTCATATAAACTGTGTGCAGGGTTACATCAGCACCATGGACAGAGACAGCTTCACTAGTTGTAGCTTTCATACATACTGTAACGTAGACTACATGTGGAGGCAGTATACTTAGATAACAGCTATATAATGAAAGTAACTTATTCATGGACATACTGTATCTTTGAAACTTACTCTTCTCACACTTTGCAGAATGAAAGATGGACAAAGCACCTCACACAAACCAGAGACACACATTGTTTTTTGTTTCATGCACAAACATCACATAAACAAACACTCAAATGTGGCTTTACCATGAGACACAACTACAGGACAGAAAGCAAATTATCCTTTTCAATAACACTGCCATTGTTGCATTGGTAGTTTCTTTTATAGCCAATCTGTTGTATATTAAGTGGAAATATTCTGGATAAATTCAGCTACATCTGGTCCATCAGTTCAGCTGGTTGGTCACAAAGAACTGAATAAAGACCAAAAAGCACCCCAAACAAAATCAGCGACAAGGTCATTATAATTATTTATTTGTTCACTTTTATTCTGTTATTTATTATTAGAAATTAATAAAGATGGAGGTCGTGATTAGCATTCAGAATACAATAAGGTCAAATTAGAAACTGCATTTCATGCTGAAAATGCATGGGAATGCTGAATAGCTGAAGCTAATCTACTAATTCTAAATAACTGAATCTACGCTGAAATCCCAAAGCACATACTCATAAAGGAAACATTTATAAACATTTTATTATGGAATGTACTCAGGTTTGACTGTGCAATATACAGACACAGATTTAACTGTTGTGATATGTTTTTAATTTAAAATTAAATAAATATTAACCCAAGACTCAGAGAGAAAATATGTCCGTTTCTTTCCACGAAAGACCAAAGTGGGGGACTTTGTAATATTCTTTGACTTTGGTGGCCCTGGTGAACCACAGTGGGGGAACTATTCTCACTCCCTCTTCGTGCCTATCCCATTGCCCGTCGGAGCACCCCCACTGCGCATGCGCTAGTTACGCATCTATGTTATTGTCACGTGACAGCTGACGCAACGCCCCAAAGTTTTAAGTAGTACCTGGCAGCTGCTAGAAATGATGAAATATTCAGAAACACTTGCCTTGACGTCTCATTAAGCTATGCACAAGCATAAAAGTGTCTGCCTGAAAGTCGTTAGTCTGCGTTAAATCATTTGCAACGGACTCAACGGGGTTAAAACACACAGCTAACTTTAGCATTAGCGTTAGCATATCCGTAGCTGAAGGAGGAAGTGGCGTCCAAGCATCCCGACCACTGACTGAACTCACAGTAAGTTTCTTCTAAGTCACATCTTGTAATAAAATGTAGTTGTTCTGCGAAGACAATAACAGCGTTTTTGTGACGGTATTGACTGCTGTGAGCGTAACTCAGTAGTTTGCTCAGAAGCTAGTAGGCTAACCGAACTAACTGAACCGAAGTGGACTGTTGCTAATGGTTTTAATGGATATGCTACTTTTAGACACAACTCAGTTAGTTGGTCTTTATTCTGTCTTCCCCAACAAAGCAACAGTATAAGGCATATAGGTATTTTTAAAACGGACATAACAAATACTTTAGTGTATGAAAACAAAAAGAGGGCAACGAAGAGTCAAAATACAGCATTAACTAGTGTGTTCAAAGATGATTGTGTACAGATCTGCCCTGACCTGTCTTCTCTGAGATATTGAAAGTGGTGGTTTCTGAGTCGAGCAGCGATGGCACCAAAAGCACCATCACCTTTTAAGTTATAACTATCTCCTCTGACTCCTTCAACTATTTTTTTGTGTAAAACAGAAAGGGTTGCTTAATAATGTTATGGTTATCCTCTTCCAAGCTAGTATCAGTATGCGGAACAGGCACAGAGGATCCCACCTGGGCTTGATGCTCCTGGCCTCCCAGCTGTTTCAGGTGGGTCTGGACAACATCCCCCCGGTCACCCTGGCTGTCCTGGGACTCAACGTGTACCTTTACCTGTTCCCTGCAGCTCCACTTATGCAGGTAACACACTAAAAGTACAGATTCATTCATACAGATTCAGAACAATATGTTTTTACCTTTACCAGACTGAAAACCTGCCAAGAAAATCAAGAAAATATTGATTAATCAACAATGAAAATAATCACCAGTTGCTGCCCTTGTACTAACATATATATTCTGTCCAATCCTCAGGCCTGTGTGAGTGTCCATAAGGCATACTGGCTCAAAGACTGGCACTGCCTTTTGCTGTCCCCGCTGCACCACGTGGATGACTGGCATCTGTACTTCAACATGGTTTCCTTCCTCTGGAAAGGTAGAAAACTGGAGCAACGGCTGGGCAGCCCCTGGTTCCTCTACCTGCTGTCTGTTTTCTCTCTGCTCACTGGAGTGGTCTATCTGATGTTGGAGGCCGTGTTAACAGAGCTCACTCAGGACCAATCTTATAGCATGGCCTGTGCAGTCGGCTTCTCAGGTACAGACCTTTCTACGAAATGCCGAAAGATGTTTTGTAATAATAATTTTTATTTACAACATGCTCTAGTTGTGTTTTTCTTCTAAGCTGTCTGTTGTCTCTTATGCATCCATGTGTTTTTGTAATAGATGCTGTATCTGTATCATTTGATTCCACTGTGAATGTGCAGCAAGGACATCACATTGCACCAACTCCTCACCCCATGTGGCCGATTGCACTTGTTCCTTGTTGCTGACCTTTCCTAACCTCCCTGTTGATTGGTCTCTGTTAATGTATCGGATATTTCTAGGTGTACTGTTTGCTCTGAAGGTGCTCAGTAATCATTACCACCCTGGAGGTGTGACCCATGTTATGGGGTTCCCTGTGTCTAATCGCTATGTGAGCTGGGTGGAGTTGGTGCTGATCCACATAACATCACCAGGGTGAGTTAACCAGTCAGATGTCTGTATGTAAAGAAAAAACTCACCAGGATTCAGTCAATCAGATATACTGGTAGTGGAGATATTAGCGTGTTAAAGGACCAGTTCCCAAATGTTTCAGTTAATCTCTATATATTTGCCATAGTATGATAATCTTGTTGTTTATGACACTATAGTTGTCAGTACCCTTCACAACTTATGAAAAAACTGTGCAGTCCCAAAAACACGTAATCACGTGGTTGAGAAAAAATAACCTGAAAGCTAACACAGGTGACAGTTTGGAAACTCTGATGCTATCCATTGAATGTCCACTTGGTGGCAGTGTTTGATCAATTACAAGGTTAACGTGCGCTTCTTCTCCAGGACCTCTTTCATTGGTCACTTAGCAGGTATCCTGGTGGGTCTGCTCTACACTGCTGGACCACTGAAGGCTGTTATGAAGACATTTGCAGGTCTGCGTGTCACTTTATTGTTTAGTTGTTCATGTTTGTTTGGCCCTTGTTACCTGTTTCCTTGTAACCTGTATAATTTAACGCCTTCTTATTCTGCCTCCCTCTTATAGATAGGTAGAAATGGTCTCGCTGCAATGAAATGGCTACAATGGAAACTGACATAATCACACATGAATACAAAATGGGCTCAACTCTCCAGTCAAACCCAATTTATGTAATTTCAGTATTTACTTTAAAAATGATTTAAATGCACCATTTATATTAATATTGCATGCAAACAGCTGCATGTGATTAGCATAAGGTGGGCATGGTTGTAAAGAGGAGAGGGTACCTATGTAACCCATTTTCATTTGCGTATCTTGAGGGTATAAGTCAAGGAACCTTCAAGCTATGAAACCATGACATGGTTGACATTGGATTTTGTTTCATATGGTACCAGTATCTTCAGTCTAGCTCTTAAACTCAACGAGCTCCCAAATTCAAAATACAGAACTAGCCTCATGGCAGCACTCGTTTTCAGGAAAAATCAAAGCAGGTGTTAATGTGGTAAGTAAGCAGGTGCTAAGTGACGCAGTGTGTTACTAAATGATAGCGCTAATGAGGTGGTTCAGATCAGGGCCAGTAGAGAGATTGGAATATTCTTGACAATACTTGTCGTGAGATGGATATTTGATATATGATAGGATGGCTGAAATAGTTAGGGATTGCAGTAACATAGTTGCATAAGAGGCACATGACAACAAGCAGATGTTAGAGACAGAGGGAATAGGTCTGTTGCAAGACTTGGCAGGTCAATTGATGAAAACAGGATGAGGCCTTGAGCGAAGGCCAAAGGAGTTAGGGTCACATCAGTTTTACTTCTATTGAGATGAGACTTGAGTGAGGGGGTTTCCTTTGCAAATAAACCACATCTGCAAGTGTGATGTGTCCAATAAATCCACAAAATATTCCACAACAGAATTACTGGTGTCCAAAGAAATCAGTGGAGAGACAAAGTTTTATGGACCACTCCTTACATGTAGGGACTTTTCATACACTTCCCGTTATCCTAGCCTAAAGCTGTTTCTATGATGCTTTGTTTTCCTTCACCCAGCCCTCTTCTGTGTTCGTTTTTTGACACCATGTGGTGTGACTAACTAATCCCTCAGACAAAAACACGTCTTACAGGCTACTTAGCAGTTGTTCCTTGGCAGTATACTGTTTTACACTGTATAAACTATCTCATGAACATATTTTATGCAACACTATTTACACACTGGAGATCACTTTGTGTCCATATGTCGCAGTATTAATCCATATGTAGAGCCATACACACTGTTTGTACTGAAATTGTTTTTTCACCAGGGTTCGTGACATCAAACGACTACAACTCCCGGCCCAACGCATATCACAACTCATCAGGTTCCTCAGGTACCAAGTTAGTGTGTGTGTGTTTGTGTGCGTGCGCATGCGTGCATGTATACTGTATATTCCCTGGCGACACTGCTTGAGAGATTGGCTCACTCGTTGTTGATTATCTGGTCTCCTCACAGGATTTGTTGTCAGTAAGAAGAATTATAAAATACACCTCAACCTTTTAACACATTTTCTCTTAAATTTGAATGCTTGTGCTACGTGTGCATGTCTGCAGGCTACAGTGGCAGTTATGGAGGGCACTCAGGATACCGACAGTATCCACCAAACTACTCAACAGCATCTTATACAGGTGGACTGACAGAGGAGGAGCAGATAGAGGCAGCAATCAGAAACAGCATGAGTGATCAAGGTAACAGATGGATGGAGTGCCACTGCATTATAAAACCTACCAGTTTAAAGCTACTCTTTCTTAAGTATATGAATCTGTTCTATTTTGTAGGACAAAGTAACCAGAGACGAGCTCCTCCTCCCTACGGTTTCCACCTCTCTGAGGAGGCGACGGCTGAGGATATCAGGTTGAGGAGGCTGAGGAGGTTTGACAGCTGAAGCTGAAGAACAAGGTGGAGGTGACGAGTTTCCTCCTGAAGCTGGGTCCTGTCTCTGCTTCACAGATAGACGAAGAGCAACCTGAACGATAAGGTCCAACCACACAGACGGACACTTTTCACAGCTCTTTTACTGCGTTCATTTGGGCCTCTGCCTACCAAAGAGTTTGCTCATGTTAGCTGTGGAGAGCTACTCTAATGTGAATATTTACAGAGTTCATAGGCTTATGAGCAGGTTTTGGGTGGATCTGACAGTGCATTGAGAGAAAAGTTGAGAAGTAACTCTAATTGATTTTTTGTGTTTTTACATCACTTATCTCATTTTGATTTAAAAAAAATAAGTCTTCTTCAGAGATGTAAAATTCAGTTAAAGGTCTGTGAAACCTTTATTTTATTGTCAAAATCAGATAATGGATAACATCATCACTTTTTCTCCAGATCATGTCTGACCGAGTCTGGCTCAAAAAACAGACAAAACGGTAAAATCAGCTGTCTTCTGTTCTCACAAAAAATAGAACAGTTCAGGTTTCATGAAAATCAGACCAATAGCTTTTCCATAATCCTACTGACAAACAAACAAACAAACTGTGTTCTTTTTTTGGTTCTTTTTTCCATGAGATGTTAAATCTAAACCAGATGGTATTTACACAGTCGTTCAAGCAGATTGACACCAGCGATTCCTGACTGATGCTTTTGCTCTTGAGGAAAGCTGTGTCTCGCTGTGCATGCTGCTCATAATTTCCTTCCTGACTGATTCCTGGTTTCAGCCTTTATCAGATTACCAAAGTGTGGTAATGCGTGGTACCAAATAGTCATGCATAACAGTTAGACTGCTACCATAGTTGAATGCTGCCCTGATGACACATCTGGCTTCACGAAGGCCTGGTTTCCTCATGTAATGGTACATCTGTAATAAATGTTCTTTTGAGAACAAAAAGCACCGCTCGTGTAACTATGTCTGACTTCATACAATCTATGCTGGCTATCATGTGCATGGCTGAATTTCACTCAGTATTATTAAGGACATTAGTGACACCAGACATGGATTGTTATGGATTCTTTCTTCATATTTCTTCATTCTTCTTCCCAACCTGGCCACAATACTTAAACTTCCTTAAAAAGTCATCTCACAAGAGTGACAACTGGCTCTAAGCAAAGTTCCAAAAGCAATGTCGAAGAAGTACATTGCTGCCTCTGATTCCCCTAAAGCCCTGAGGCATGATGGGAAGTAGGACAGCTTAAATTAGAGCCAAGAAACCCAGTGAGCCATCGACTCCCATGGGTCTAAAACCATGCTGTAGATGCAACGGATCCAACCATAGGTCTAGTCCCAGTCCCTGCCACGTCCTCTCAGTAGGAAGAAGAAGTGAGAAGGTTGGTGTTAAATATCCAGACTCAAAAGTCAGTTCTACCATGTAGAACTGTTTTAACAGGGTTCCTGTGGTTCCTTAAAAAGTCTTAAATTTACTACAATTTTGCACGTTATTTTGTTCACAAAAAAGTTTTTAAAAAAGTTCACTTTGTTCTTGAAAGTTGTAGAAAAAAATAAAGTTTTATTCCTTTAATTTATATTGTTGTTGCAAGTGTTTTAGGGTTGAAAAAAATAATAAAAAATATTATTGGAGATTAATTGATTATTGGATTTTTTTTTCTGCTGAATATCAGCATCGGCCTCAAAAACTCAAAGAACAAATATTGTTCAAGCCCCACAAAACATTGACTACTTTCTACAAAAGAAATTGTCATGACAGTTTTGGGTCTTAAATTATATTTGTTGAGATCTTGAAAGGGTCTTAAAAAGTGTTAAATTTGACTTTAAAATGGTGCAAGAACCCTGTTTAACACTGAACAGATTTGAGGTTTGCATGCTGCTGGGGGGAGCTGAGTGGAGCACAGTGCCCTGGCAGAGCATGAAAGGTGGAGGCTGAAGATTGACGGAGGGGATGACAGGATGGGAACAGGGAGGACACGCACCACCCAGCAGGTGCTGCCGTTGCAGCCTGCATGTACTCCTAGCATGGGTGCACTTTAAAGGCGTTTCATGGAGTGGTGGTGGTTTTCTAACCCTTTTTCGTGTCTGTGCTTGTCAGGAAAGTCTCAGTTTGTCATCACACATCACACATCGTCTGTAAACAGACTCAACAGACTGGCTCTGTGAAGTACTCCACATGCTGTGACTCTTCACATAAGGATGGAAGGTGAGTTCCTTTGACCATTTAGGGTGGCACAGAGCCACGGCAATCATCCAGAACATTATGGTTCAAGATTTATAGGCATCGAATTTACGCATCCGTGTCCCTGAGCACGTCTCTCAATCTGAAGCTGGTGTCTACTTGATAAAGGTCACAGATGGAGCTGTGTCATTTATTGTCTTTACATGTGGAATATCATCACTTATATCTGTAGGGAAAATTGGCAGTCGTGTCCACATGAAATAAAAGTGGGACAGAAGTAGATAAGATAATCCTGTATTCCTCCCACAGACAGCGAGTTTGACAGTTACAGCAGCAAAGTGGATAGAGTCACATTTCCGAGGGTTTACAAGCTAACCCTAGTCTTTTCATTGAAGCCTATGTATAATCTGTGAGTTATTATTTGAGTTATTAGTATTCGTGAAATCATGTTAACACTTTCTTTGACGCCCATGTCTATAATGTATTAATAATGATACTTAAAACTTATAGTTATTATTACTTATTGTGAGAGGTCCTGCATTCAAAATGTTACTAAAATGAAAGTACAAATGTGTTGGCATCAAAATATGCTTAAATATTATTAAAAGTATTAAAAGTAAAAGGGCTCACTGTATTAGAAATAATAATAAAGTTGCAGGAACCATCACCCTGTTAAAAATACCTGCTTATATTACTCTTTAATAAGAGTTACATTTCATATATATACTTCATAATTGCTGATCATGCTTACATTTATTCTACAGATCATAATGTAAAATATTTAATATGGTGTAATAATTAAATTATGCATTAAAATCCTGCATAACGATGAAAAGTCATTGTTTCCCTTAAGTAAAGTGAAAATTGATTGAGAACATTTCAAGTGTTGTTCTTGCGTATGCTATGCAAACAGTGACAACTCAAATTCTAAGAGTTTTTACAATGATTATAAAAACAATTAACTATAATTACTACTTCAGGTATGAGGTATTATGATACTTGACCTTTATAAGTGATTATAAAGTGCTTCATGGGCATGGGCGTCAGAAAGTGAGACTCATACTGTGAGACTGAAAAGAAAAGTTAATTTTATTCCATTTTCTTGTTACAATATTTGACTAGAAAGTCATCCTTTATACCCAATATATATAATATATGGTGACCTTGAACCCTCAGTAAACAAACCCATCATGACGGGCTGTATATACAACAGGGACATGCAGGTGACCTTAAATGACGAGTCGAGGAGTGCCACCCCACTGCCATGTGCTGCATGCCCACTCTGATCCCTTGGAGGGAGAAAGAAACATCCTCCACTCAATCCAACATGAAGGTCAATTTGTCTTTGCATCTGCCAAAGCCAGCAGAGAACACAATGGACTCCCACTGGACCGATAAATGTACCATTGCATGAATGAAACCAGCTTTTGGTGGGAGTTTTTGATCACATTTTTCTCCCCGCAGTGCAGTGATTAACTCCCTACTCAGCATTCCGTAAAGTCTGGTGGAGAATGGTATTAACTTGTGCAGAGGTATAAGCCCAGAGCTAATTTTTAGAGCAGTTTTATCGCTTGTGTGCCAGAGTTACATGCTGGCGTTGACGACTGGAGAAACTTGCCACACTATTTATAGGATAATCTCACAAAATCCCCATCCCTCCCAACCCTCCCTTGCCCTCCCACTTATAATTATCCTGCTGATTTTGTTCTCCACTCTCACAGTGGAACTTCCTGTTTCGCTATCAAAGGCCTGGCACACCCGGTGAGTGTCTTCAGTCGTTCGTTGATTAGAGCTCCACTCAACAGGACGGTCAGGGAGTTGTCAAACACATGGTTTTGAGACGAGGTCTAATCAGGCAATCTGAAGTGAGTGTTAAGATTAGTGAAAGGCTTTTAGAGGATAGTGTCAGGGGCATGTAGCCAAAATCAGCAGGCTCATTACATAGAAAAAAATGCCCATGCACACTGGGAGAGGTTCTTAAAATGCAAAATTAATCAATTTTGTGCAATCCTTGTGCAAAAGGACATTTTTCACAAAGGGCTGTTTGCATAACTTAACAAAACAAGTACTGAAATGTAACAGTATAGCCTCCTGTGAGGCCTTTGTGTGCATTTTAAGGTGTTGACAAAGATCTAGAGCTAAAAACGAGTGTCATATTACAGTTTTTCTCCATGCACACAAAAATGAAACTATGTATGTAATTCTAAAAATCTGAACCTCACATACAGTGCTTAACAAATATATTATTCCACCTCCCAGTGTAAGGTGTTTGCCACCTACATGAACAATGTTGCTGATTAAAATATTTTTATGTGTCCGTAATGGTTAATCCACCAGTATGTACAAGCTCTTTAATCAAAATTATGCACTTTATGCTAAAATATAACTGTACTGTTGTTATCCATGGATTTTCAAGTTTACATTTCATTGTTTTTTTTGATTGAGTTGCCAAATTCCAGTTATTTCCTGTCATTTCCTGAACAGAAAAATGTGTTTTAGTGGTTGTATGTTATGTTGGTAGTACACATATTAGAAATTAATGCAAGGCTTCATGAGCAAATACAGTATAAGCTTAAAACATAGTTTAAGACAGATAAAGCAAACACAAACACCGACTGACGCACACTAACATTCAGTTGATTGTATCCCCAGAGCACAACCAGCCTCAGAGTTTTTATTTCATCTTCAACTTGCTGGCTTCATGCATGACCTGTCCGTCACTTGACTAGTTCCTCTACAGCAAATTGAGGGGTTGAAAAGAGCACTTCAGACCATCACGTTCACCCCGTCAACAAAAATCAAGTCAAACCTTCTCACTTCTCTTTTACCCTTTTGTCTTCTGTGCTGCTGTCACACAATCTCTCCCTCTTACATTTCTCTCTTTTGTTGTCTCCTGCATCTCAGCGTGTCTCTCTGCTGCTTTAGGAATTTTCCTCCCTTTGAATTTTGATTCCTCCCCAGTGTCTGAGCTCTCCTCCTGCCTTTCCCAAAACTCTCTTTTCCCCTTTTCTCTGTCTGCATCTCTGCCTCATTGTGTGCGTCTCTCTTTTCTACCCCTTGATGTTTCTTTCTGTTTGTCTCTCAATTCGTCTCGCACAATCTAACACTGGTTTTGATCTCGCTATACCTCTCTCTTTTCCTCAGTCTTTCTCTCAGACTGTCTCTTTCCTCCTGGGTTGCCTGCAGATCAGAGTTGACATGTCTCTCAGTAAGCTACAGAGTTACCAAGCTCCTTGATTCATCCCAGCTATCTGGGTGACCCATTTCTGCAAAAACTCACATTTTAATGCCGTGAACTGAAGTACTGTGAAGTCTTTTACCACATCAGTTTAGCAATATACCTATACCATCAACATGTGCTTCTTTCCTCACTATATTCCATATATATCCACTATAAATATCTAGCCTTTGATTTCAGAAGTGGAGTAGAGCGACCTATTCTTGGCCCACCATGTAGAAGTAGGCACACTAATCCAAACGGCTGAATAATAAAACTCATCTCTGCCGACACAAGATTCCTACAACACATCCACTTTGACCACTAAATAATAAAGCCATGAGATCAGTAACACCTGCTCTGTTTACAGGACAATCAAATCAAATCAAAAGCCTTTATTGTCATTATATGACAGTATGAAATTAGGAGTACTTCTCCATGTGGTGCTCAGTCAGATGTAATGGTCAAGCTTAAAAATAAAATAGAAAAGACATAAAGTAAGAAATAAGATACCATTTACAGTAGTAAGGCACAGTTTTGCTACAAAAAACATTTTCAGAAATGCAATATTGCACATGGAAGTGGTATTATTGCACAAAGAAATGGAATGTAATTATTGCACATTGTTGTTAACTGTTATTGCACAGAAAGATATGTATTTATAATAAATAATATGTAACATATACACGAATAGATAAAGATAATACATTATAATATGATATGAATCTATAATACATAACAGATATGACAATATAATTATATAATATACATTAATACATATTTATTTGACATGATGTCCAGTCCCAACAGCGTACAGAGTATGGCTTCTTAATGGTCCATTGTAACTAATATGAGTTGAACCAGCCCCTAGTGCCTCCTAGTAAAATGGATTATGGGATCATTGATTTGTTTTTCATACAGGGCTTTTAATGATAAAATATCTATATGGCCATGTTGCTTTATGGTAATACCAAGCCATGAAATTCCACTGTTTCCTTTTTTTTCAATGTATTTTCTTTTTTTTAATTCTAACCGGCACATAGTTTGATTTCACAGGATATTAAAAGCAGCAGTGTTAACTCCAAAACTCAAGTAATAATTATTAAAATGATGATATGCAGAGCAGTAAACAACTGTTGTGAGCTTCAGAGTTGTTTCTTCACAGCTGATAACAGTGACTTGGTTCCTTTGCAGATAAACATAACACATTTCTAACTGTAGCTCATAAAATATACAATGCTACAGTTTATTTGTATATTGGTTGAGCACCACCTGCAGTTACAACATTAAATAATGCTTAATGCATCAGTTACTTCACTTTTACATTTGACTATTTTAATATGTGCATGGTGAGCTTAAATAATATGGAGAATCGTGTACTGTATTTCTTTGTTACCATGTGCCATTTTTCCAAAGGTAAGAGCTAAATTCCCACTATGATGTCACATCAGATGTTCTCAAACTTTTCCCTGCAGGCGCCTTAATCTAGTGAGCTGTCTCCCTGTGAGGAGGAACACTGGCTGGGATGATTTAATATAGAGCACAACTGGTTACTGTCTATTCCAGTTTAGTGATGGCCGTGGCATCTCTGAACACAGTGGTCTGTGTTCAATGTTACCCCACTGTGTTCTCCTCTGATTAATTAAATTAACAACATATTTTTAGCCCATAAGGTACAACAAACCCCACTAGTGTACCTAAGAAACCCACTGTGCGACCCAGGTGGGATATTTGAATGCTCTCTAAGTGTAGATAATTGGCTGGCTGGAAAAAGACACCCCACCCACCACCACCACCACCCCCCTGACCCGCTGTGAAGTGAAACGTCACCGGATCCACTCCACGTTTTTCCCCTCTGCGCCTTTTGCGCCGTGCGGGAGAATTCGAGGAAATAACAAGGCGCAACAAACAAGAGGAGAGAGCAGAATAAGAGGAAAACGGTGAATGAGGAGACATGTGAAGGGAAAGCAGGACGTCTTTCTTTGCTGCTGCTGCGTTCCTGGAGCATCAGCACCATCATCACCATCATCATCGTCATGTACCTCCGCCGGAGGAGGATGCTGCACCTCCAGAGCCGCTGCTATCCGCTCACAGTGTGTGCAGTGTCGGGGGGCAGATGATGTGCGATCAGGCTCTCAGGGAGCAGAAAAGGTTGACTGGACATCTGGAAGGTTTTCCCTGGAGCATGCGTGCAAGGATTTCCTCTGCGCTCCGTCCTCAGTAGCATCACTGCCGACTCCTGCTAGACGCAAAGGAGGAGAAAAGAGACGGACCTGATCATCTCCTCTCTGTTCAATTATTTACCAATATCTGTTCCTCGAGGTTGACATATGCTGCTGTCTTTGTCCCACGGCTCGTGTATGATCTTAAATCCCGACTTGAAGTGGCGTCAACACGGATGTAGCCGATGGCCAGGCGCCCCGAATTTCCTCAGAAGGGGGACGCAACCTAAAATAACCCCGGTGCCAAATGGTAAGAGCAGATTTCTGACCTGGAATCAGTGCAATGGCACATATTTGCAGTAAATGTCTGTTGGTCCGTGCTGTTAATCCATAGGTGTGCCGGTTGAAGTCGCCTGCTGAATTATCCCTGCAGCTCTCCGCGCATCTCCAACAGAGGGACCCCTGAATCCCCGGAGACCCTCCACCCTGTCCCCGGTCCACTCGGAGCCCGGACACCGGCGACTTTTTAATGGCTTTTGTGTTCAGAAGATGGAGGGTCTTACTGGTACTGAACGTGCTCGCTGTAGCTGGCTTCGTCACTTTTTGGACCAAGTGCAACACGCGCAGCGTCCAGTCCGCCGGTCCGGAGGCTCTGAGGGACTGGAAGAGGCCCCGGGGCAACGGGACGGCGGTGCAGGGGCCCAGCATCAGCCATGAGGTGCTGCTGAAGAGGCTCAGCTCGCTGGAGGACGTGGTGTACAGGCAGCTGAACGGTAAAGAGCAGTGTTAAAGTGTTAACATGTTCACACCATAGAGCAACACCTGCAGCAAACTCCTGGCCCATCATCGAAGTCATTTTTAAATGAGATTATACTCTGCCTGCTGAAAATCTGCATGCAGCTCTCCAGCTTTAGCTATTAACAATCAAACGTTCATTAATTTACAATAAAGCATCTAAATGTAAAAGCCAAATTTGAATGGAATGGGAAACAAATCCCAAGTTTTTTTCCCAAGACTCAACACAAATGGCAGAACATTTCCTTTTCTTTACCCTTTTCTATTGACTGAAGTGAAACCATCTTTTTGCAGATGACTTTTAAAAACGCTGTTGTTGTTTCTAGTCATTAAGTGTGACACCTGTCCCTGGAGGACATTGTCTTTGCTCCAGAGCTTTTAGGGATTCAGGGTCTTCAGCAGGCTGTTTGCCAGCACAGAGGCTTGAATGCGACTCATCGTGAACCATATAGTCACTTGAATCACTCTGCCACCCACAAATACACCCAGTCAGAGGAATCTCACTGTATCCTGTATTTGAAGTGGCTCGAGGCTTCATCAGCAGCTTGCAGCCCGGAAATGGAAATGTATTTTTGACCTTAACAGTTAAGTAGTTCTATGTAGTGTGTTTTACATCACTGACTCTAGTCTGCTAGAATAACAGACCTTTTTACACATAATGAACTGTGGCCCTACCTGTGTATTCAAGAAGAATCTGTGCTGACATTCTTAATGTGACTTGAGCTCAGACATTCACCTATTTTGACAGAAACTGACTCCATACTGTATGTTCATGTGAGGCTGGAGCTGTGGTGAGGAGGCAGGCTATCAGCTGTAGCCACACAGTGCGTTGCTGAGAGGAGAATGACTCAGCCACACTAAAGGATCTTGACATGTAATCTTCTCTTGTTTACCTCGCTCAGGTCTGTCCAAATCTCTAGGCCTGATTGAGGGCTTCGGGGGTCGGGGTAAAGGCGGTCTTCCTGCCACATTGGCTCCGGCTGAGGAGAGTGATGCTAAATACCTGAGGGAGAAGTATGGCTACAACGCCTATCTCAGTGACAGGATCTCTCTAGATCGGACCCTACCGGACCACCGGCCCAGCAAGTGAGTACATGTCAAGTGGATCAACTTTTAAATTCACCTCCAGGGTTTTTGCAGGGTATTTACAGTTAAATGCATAATTTATTTAGCTTGTGTTTTATTGGAAATACTTTTTTCAATAAAGTAGTTACTGTTCACTGTTTGTTCTGTGCATTAACAAGACAATGCCTGATACAGTTTATAGATAATTTACTGCTGTGTGAATTACAGTGTTTGTAGCAGGCTCAGTTTGAAAACTAATGCTCTATTAACTCATTGCGTACTAGTGGTTTATAAACAGCCTTGTGCAAGCATTTTTTTTTTGTCCATTTTGAGTTATATTTCATAACCTACAGAATATTTTGTACTATGTCTCTGAAAACACTGAATAGCTCAAATGAAAGAAGAGACTCTATTTCATCATGAAAAAATGTTTGTTTTTACCTTGTTCCATTCCTGTTTTATCAGAGGTAGAGTAGAGGCCACTCCCACCAAAAACACCACTTTTTGTCCAGAATCCGTCCGTTTTGCTCTCTAATCTCGGTCGTCTCCACTTCCTGCTTTGATCTCTGTGGTGTATACCGTCTCTTTATGCTCCCACTACAAATCCCAGAAGCCCCAACATTACTCACAGCCTGCAGGAGGCCACGATCAGCGACTTGCTGCCAAAAAAACACTTGGACGTTGAAATATGTCAGTGGCACTCAAAGAGCCATCACTTTTTGCAGTGTACATTTGATGTCTTTTCAGACTGGTCTGATATCAAGTCACAACACTGGTCTACTATTCTAACTTATTTTGATAGGCATATTGTTATCATGTGTTATCATAAACATTGTTGTTGATTATTCTATTGAATAATGTGGCGTTTAATAGATTCATTGTTTATCATCACAAAAGTTCCTAAAGGTGACATGTTGATAATATTCTGAACTCAGAAAGATGGATCAGTATTTCTCTACAAGCTTTTAGTCGCGTCCTTAAAGCCAAAGCTCATGCTTGAGTGACAGGAAGTGTTCCAATCTGATTGATTTGCATGAATTCACATTAATATAGAAAGTGTTCCTGGACCTGCCCTCATATTAATCACTAATCAGTACACAGTGTTCTGCCTCTACTCAGTATACACATCAATTAAAGTCCCTTTAATGACTCAGCTGACAGATAACAGATTTATTCTGCTTATTAACTATAACTACCAGAGTAAGATCTGGTTATTCAGGTTTTAATACTGAACAGCTGCATGAGAACTATAAATTCTGTTCGTAGAAGTATTCCATGATTAATATCCACTTTAGACATTCAAGGAATGTTTTCTTATTTCAGTTTCTTATTTCAGTGTAGAGTGCCAGATAAATTAATGTGCCTTTATCAAGATCTAGCAAATAAGACATATGTGCATATCGCTTGGCTCTTGAGGAGGTTCAACATTTATTAACCAAATGGTCTAAACTGCACCGATCCACATTCACAGCTTTAACTTCATACTCACCATCAGTCACAGACACCCTCTGTTAGTCAGCTTATAATTTAAACATGACATGTCAATCACCTCGTCACATTGCTTATTACTAATGCAATACTAGCTGGGTTTAGTGCTGTAACGCTCTTGCTGTCTAATGCAGGTGTCGGCTACTAGACCAGCAAAACCAGAAAACAACCCAACCTTTTTTCTCTGCTCCTCTTGCATATCATGTCCATGAGAGCGAGTGTTTGCATCAACTCATGTTCTTCCACATAGCGTTGTGCAGTATATTGTATCTGCATGCACTGAGCAGGTCTTTGCTCGATAAACGAGTCTGTCGCTGGCCCACATTGCTGAACAGTCCTTCTGTTTGAAAGTCAGTGTTGAGAAAGCCCGTCGGCCCACCGCTGCCACCAGCTCTGTGTGTGTGTGTTTTGGGGGTGGTGGAGGAGAGGGCTCTGAATCTGGCGCTCTCATTTGTCACTCAGGGGGTCTTTAATGTTGCCGGGATCAAAGTGGCGTGTAAAGCGTGTTGGGGTGTGATATCTTCAGGCTTAGCAACAGCGTGTAAGCTGGAGTCTGAGGAGTCTGCTATGTTTGGCTGAAGGTCCCTTTACACCCCACAAAGCTGGAGGTGGTGATGAATCAAGAGCGAGGGAGTGACAATAGGAAAGAAACAAAGAGGAAGCATGGGGTGTGCTGATGATTTCATCAGCCTGGCTTCCCCAACATGTTACGTATGGAGTAGTAAATGTCGACTGAATGCAGAAATGGAGTACATGAATGCCAGAAGAGGAGCCATCAGCGGCTGATCTCACTCTTACCGTCACATTCAGATTAGTCAGTGAAGCCGTACTTGTAATGTGACAAGTTCACACTCTCACACTTGTAATCATTCATGCTGCTTGTCACTGCTGTTACGGGTTACACTGATTTACACCATCCCTTCCCCCTCCTGTTCTTACCTCTTATTACCATAATTGCTGTGGCATCTCTTGACTCGTACATTATGTGCATATTTTTCTTATATCAGTGTAATATGTAACTGCTGGGCTTTAATATGTTCCCCTCACAGCCTTGCACAGCTGCTTGTCTTCAGGTGGGGAGATGATCTTTTTCTGTGCCTGCAAATAATTCTAAATAGCCTTTGAATCAAGTGTCTCTCAATGAAATATATTTCTAGCACACACATATTCCATTATTAGCCGTGTTGTAATGGTAGGAATCATTTTTCTTTTTTATTATTTTGATTATTTTATCATGAAATTTTGCGGCCGGTTCGTATTTTAAAGGGCGCAAAAATAGACCAGAAAAAGTTGCTGCATAGCGCCCCCTTCAGATTATCATGATCAGCGTGTTTTTTGTATTACTATGAAATTTTGTACGTGTAGTACTCATCGAGACCTTGATTTTGCGCACTTGGACTTTTCTCTAAAATTCACTGGTAAGGTGCTACTTTTTTTTCAGATGATTTTTGTAATGTATACATGTCACATGTAATTTTTTTTATTTTTTTTTCTGTCCATGTAATCTGGAAAAACTCGATGCCACTGTGCAAAATTTGCTTTCAATGAGAAATGTCGAATCACAAATGCTAGGTTGTGCTGAGACCTCTAGGGAGCGCCAAAGTGCAACAAAATTTCCAAAATGCAAAAACCTTTCTAATTCTGTCATCTTGTTTGTAATAATTATAATTAAAGCCCTCTTGTCAGATATGTTATGTAACTAAACACCCTCTTTTAGGGTTTCTGCAAAAAAAAAAAAAAAAAAGTGTCATCTGACCTTATAAAGTTTCATGAATCTACTGGATTTCTTATAAAATTTCATATAATTTTCATATAATTTATTTTCCATGGGATTGAGAAAAGGAATTAAGACATTTCCTCTCCCACTCCAAAGCCTCACCCTGCCTCTTTCCGCCTCATTAGAGCCATTTAAGACGAAGGCCTCCTATCTTTAGCAGACACACAGTGAACAGGAAATGAACATGATGTCAGCAGCTCAGAGGAGGCAATTTCATCTTTTACAGCACTGAATGAGGACGAGTTGAGTGTCCAAAGCCCAGAATGCAGGTATCACAGGCAGACACGGAAAAGTTTCTGTTTACAGATGTTATGTTTGCATGTCTCTGTTTCTCTGTGCAGATGCAGAAATGCCAGCTATCCGAGAGATCTCCCCCAGATCTCCCTCATCTTCATCTTCGTCAACGAAGCTCTGTCAGCAATCCTGCGCTCAGTCCACTCAGCTGTCAATCACACACCGGCTCATCTGCTCAAAGAAATTATCTTGGTGGACGACAACAGCGATGATGGTCAGTAAAAATGGCCGATTTGTTTTTCAGCTGGAAACTAATAAATGATCACATTTAGGAGATTTCATAAAGGACAGACCAGAGGTGTTATGTGTTCCCCAGTTGCCCGTAACTGTATTTACATTTAGCCATCACAGATATCCAGTGGCATTTGTTTTGTAAAATATGTTAAAAAATTCAGACAGTAATGTAGAGTTATGGTATGAAGAGGGCATATGCATGTTGTATATGCATATGTATAACTATCAGTATCAACCCTTGTTCACTGTCTTGCCCAGAGTTGGATGAGAAAGTGAAATGTAAAAGTGAAAATTTGCCGTTTTAGCAGGAGGCTTCTGCCAAACTACTTCTTGACTCTGAGCATTGGCCACTTGAATCTTAAATAAATATTTGTGTTGTTTTCTTTTTAAAAACACACATTCATACTTGTTGCATGCATGTTACTTCCTGATGTTTTGCAGCATGGCATCAAACATTTTATGGATTCACTGGCTTGACACCGTGGTCATGCTTTTGAGGAGCATCGAGGTGACTGATGGTGTTGATTTTTTTTACAGAGCAGACAGGCAGATGAATGTCATGGGAGAGGTGTCCCTGTCTTATTTATTGGGCAGGACTGCCAAGTCTGGCTTAGTGAGATGAAAGGACGAGGAGAGAGACGACGGGAGGGGAAAACAGAGAGAAGGAGTGCAGGAATGATATAAAGCAAAGGGTGTTGTTGTTGGAGAGAAATTAGAGAAGAAGGAATGAAACTAAAAGAAAGAAAAGATAGAGGGGTGAAGACTGCTGACGGGTGGAAAATAGGCAAAGTGGAGAGGAAGAAGAGAGAAAGGGAGATGAAGAGGTGTCAAAGAATGAAAGGAGAGACTGAAAGAGCAAACCAGGCTATTAGAGAGAGTGGCAGAAAGAGAGGAAGAAAGGATGACAGACGAAGAGGCTGTAAGATAAATGAGGTCGGACTGAAACGAAGAGAGAGAGAAGAATCTGACAGAACGGAAAGCAAAGACAAATAACGAGGAAACACCAAGAGAGATAAGATAGACACGACTTCAGAGGATAAGGCTGCCGATATTCTATCTCTCTTATTGTTGTGAAAAAAAACAAAACCAACAAGGCTGTCACTCAACACTTCCCTGTCCTGCCTGGTTTCTGCTGAAGGCTCACAGTGCATCTTCACGTCACATAGAAACACATAGAAAAGGCTGAATTATTTACCAAAAGATCAGTAAGAGATTCAGGTTTATTACCACAACAACTTATTATTGGTGTTATTGGTGCAAATGGCCAAGTTAAGTCTTTGAGTGTCTTGTGCCAGTGTTTCTGGCCATTTTGAGTCATCTTTCAAGACCCACAGAATATTTTGTACTATGTCTTTGAAAACACTGAATAGCTCAAATGAAAGAAGAGACTTTCTATTTCATCATGAAAAAAATGTTTGTTTTTACCTTGTTCCATTCTTGTTTTATCAGAGGTACAGTAGAGGTCACTTTCACCAAAATCAACACTTTTTGTCCAGATTCTGTTTGTTTTGCTCTCTAATCTCGATTGTCTCCACTTCCTGTTTTGGTCTCTGTAACGTCTCTTTATGCTCCGACTACATTTCCCAGAAGCCCCAAAATTACTCACAGGCTACGCGAGACCGCAATCAGCGACCCGCTGCCAAAAAACACTTTGACATCGAAATACAAATCAATGGCACTGAGTGAGTGAATTGCTGATACCTGGCAACGTAAACTAAAAAAAATAGAAACTACTGTATGTGGTGAGAAAGAAAAGCATTCAGACGAGCATCAAAGGTGAACAAAATCATTCTTTCCATAATGGTGCTATCACTACCTTTTTTTTTTTTAAAAGCCCCTTATTGTAAAATGTGAGATTTTCATGTTTAATTTTTATGAGCATGATATTGATCATTTAAATATTGTAATGAAACTATGAAACTGTGATGACAGTTCTGTTTCTACTTCCTCTCAGATATTGTAACAATGCCACCGTGTGTGAAAACTATAAAAACAAGGCCACAGATGTAATATCAATCCTAACATTTATTTTTCCCTGTTAAAATGTTTTTTGAGGAGTTTTTCCTTAAAAATGAGGGTCGTTTGTAAAGGACAGAGGGAGTCATATCCTGTACAGATTGCAAAGCCCCTGTGGCAAATGTATAGTTTGTGATATTGGGCTGTACAAATAAAATTGACTTTACTAATAATAGATAAACTCTGATGTTCGTGGGATTAGCTCAAAACAATGTGCAAAGCCACCGTTCATTGTAATTAAGGAACATGTCAGTCAGTGTGGTGCTAACTCATTGATTTGTTTTATTCTGTTTTTGACAACAATCGTCGTGTGATCCCTGGTGAAAAAAAAGTATTGTATTTCAAGTATATTCATATTTTCAATAATATATTGAAAATGTACTTACACAAATTGTACTTTCTGTAATTACATAAAAAGTATACTAACTTCACTCTGTCATGCTAACACTTTGTTTTTACACATATTTTTGATATATTTTAAAATGTGTGCTAAAAAATGTTGTAACACTAAAAGCATATTTTATAAGTACACATTTTAATACCAACACTGAAATATTAAGCTTGAGTGTATTTTAAGTTACATTTAAGTCTAGTTATGAAGTGAAGTTTATTTTAGAAAGTGTTCAGTATTATTACTATGACATTTTGTGCTGTGTGTCAAGTACACAGATAGCAATTGCTATTGATATATAAGTATAAGTCATATACTTATACTTAAAGGATACAAAATATACTTTAATTTGTTCCACTGCAGCACATGAAAGTAACTAACTAAATACACTTCAAGTTGAGTTTTCTACAATTTAATTACATTTAAAATATATTTAGTACAAAATAAATAGCATGCTTCAAGTACACAAAGTATGCTAAATTTCAGTACACTCAGCATATTTATTTTTCACCAGGGATGGCTTGAATGAAAACAGAAAATACCTCTAGAAACAGTTCTTTTTTTTTCTTTTTTTTTTGAGATAACCAGCTATCCATCATGGAGAGGTTGCAGTGGCTCAGAGGGCGAGGGATGCTCAACAAATAAAAGATAAAAATAATGCTCAGAGCTCTGACGGCTGGACTGAGTCACTCAGCTCTGTGGCCTCACACTGAACACACCCGAGTCTGCATGAAAGATGTGAGCGAGAGAGAGAGAAGACACAGCATGGGAGATGAGTTTGTGATCAAGAGTGTAGAAAAAGAAATGGAAAGCACAGAGAGCATGAGAAACATGCTCTTTTGTTTGAGGGAATTTTTAAGTGTATCTTGTCTTGTGATGCTGAGTCTTTGACACTCAGGAAGCTGCAGACTGCAGAAAACCAGATTTATGTCACATCTCAGTTTCTGAGCCTGTATCATTTTACTGACCGATGCCTACTTATGGTGGAGCTTTTCATTTGGCTGTTTATGCCTGGGGTGATGCAGTCGTGTAATCAGACCATGGCAATAATGAGTACTTCTCAGATTAGAGATAATGCATTAACTATCCAAAATGTTCCAGTCCTTCAGGTGATAATTATTTGCAGTAATCATGATTTGTATGTAAAACTAACTATGGTTAGCAGGGTCGCTGGTTCAAGTGCAGGTCGGACCATGTGTGAGGAGTGGACTGACCGGGGCGCCTGGTTATGGGGCAGCCCCCTCACTCTGACACCTCTCCTCTGATGCATGTGTGTTTCATAACTTGTGTGTAATGTGCAACTGAAAATAAAATACTAACAGGGTGTAAATTGAAATTTCCTTCGCTGAGGGACTAATAAAAGAATTCTAATATGTTGTTTGAGGACATCAGATCAGCAGAAAGGATGATGCTGTGACCTCTGGTCTGTCTAACCATCACTTGTTGTGTTGTTTTGTGCTGTGTGTACTCACTGTTTGACGACTGCAGAGCAGCTGAAAAGACCACTCGAGGAGTATGTCAACAAGCGCTACCCCGGCCTGGTGAAGATTGTCAGGAACCAGAAGCGAGAAGGGCTGATCCGAGCCAGAATTGAGGGCTGGAAGGTGGCCACTGCCGAGGTGACAGGGTTTTTCGACGCCCATGTGGAGTTCACCCCGTCCTGGTGAGTACATCTGTCTCTCAGGATCCCCTCTTCTCTTTTCAGGGAGAATGAGGCCAAAATATATAAATTTTATTATTCAGCATTCCAAACCGTGTAGTGTACAACCCATTGACTTACAAATCATGATATTATGGCAACAATAATGCACTTTATGTATCACTTTCAACAGAAAGTGTTTTACAGAATTGTTGAGGGAGCAGAAGCAGCATGAAACAAACACACAGAAAGCAATTTCACACCTGACAAGGTTTAAGATAAGGAGAGAGGGAGAAGGGTAGAGCCTGTCCAATCAGGCTTTAAAGATACCGAAGGACGTGTGGCTCATTAAATAACAAATAAAACATAAAGAAAGTAATAAAGGCAACACAGGACTGTTTGTAAAAGTTCCTCTCAGGGAATCATTTAACAGAGCATTTGGCCCAGATGTAAACACCTGACTTGCCACATCCCGCTGACACCTTTTTGTAGGTCTGCTGCTCTTCTTCCAGCTCAGTATGTACTTTAGAGTATGTACACAACCCAGTTCACTCAGCATAAATAGACACAAGCCCTCCAGAGCTGCACTGAGCTGAATCAAATCGAATTTGTAATAAAGTTTGGACAACTAGAGGGACCTTATAACTGACTGAAGTGTGAAGGGTGAGAGAGTAGAGATCTGAAGAGACACCCTGTGCTGTCTGTCTTCTGGTTTACATCTGAAAAGTCTGAACATGTGTTTACACTCTTGTCAGGGCTGAACCAGTTCTGGCCAGAATAAAAGAGGACCACAAGAGGATTATTCTGCCTTCCATCGACAACATCAAGCATGACACGTTCGAGCTGGAGCGCTACGAGAACTCAGCCCATGGCTACAACTGGGAGCTGTGGTGTATGTACATCAACCCGCCCAAACAGTGGTGGGACGAGGGGGACATATCTGCTCCCATCAGGCAAGCCAACTTTATTTATAGAAACACACACTCACATTCACACATTACATGCTGTAATGTTATGATTGGAATTCTCTTTTTTAATTCTCGATTAAAGCTAAAGTCTGTCATTTTAGAGAGCTAGCAGAAGAGTTGAAAGTAGCAATTCCTTTTAACCTCCTCTAAGCTCCTCCCCCTCCCATCAGTGCTCCGTCCAAAGCCACGCCCCCTCAAACTTGAACATCTACAGCAGGATTCAGCAGGGAGAGGAGAGTCAAAATGTTACATCATCACAGTTGTAAAACGTCCCGTTCAAAGCCAATATATCAACGTCATTTTATCACCTTTATAATGCAGACACTGGAGACTATGGCTGTGCAATATGATCAAAATGTCATATCCTATAACCTCTTCAATACAAGCGGCACTGATGACAGGCTTACACCCAAAGAGAAGCTAATGTTAGCAGTGGGCTAATATGAGTCTCCTTGCAACTCTACTGCGCCCCCACCACCCCAACAGATAATGTATTGGCTGCTCTCAGGTGGAAGGTCCATTTCATACAGTATATCAAAAAGTGCTTCTGAACAGAATGACAGACTATAGCTTTAAATCATTTCATTAATACAACACATAAAAAAGTAATACTTGCAAATGAAAACACAACAGAAAACATGCAGAAACTGAACATTTGCATGCTCACAGTATATAAAATTCATGCAGACAAACCCTGAGTTTCTAATTTACATTTATATTTAAACACACACCCTACAGTAAGTACAGTCTGGAGGTGTAAAGGTTCATGTTGGTTTTCATATTGTTGCATTTTCCTCATCGCAGGACTCCTGCCATGATTGGCTGCTCCTTTGTGGCCAGTCGCGACTACTTTGGCAAACTTGGCCTGCTGGATTCGGGCATGGACGTCTATGGAGGAGAGAACATCGAACTGGGCATCAGGGTTAGTGTGTCACCCAGTTTTCCTCCTGTTCCTGCTCCCTCTTTACCCCCTATAGGTTTAAGTGGAGCAGTGACCACCGTATTGTGGCACTGCTGATAAATGAGGCCCCATTAAGAGTCCTGGAGGACCGGCCCTGTGTGTGCAGCTCACAGCAGGGCAATGGAGATAAATAGGTCACATAGTGTTGCCATACATTGAGAGACTGGAGAGCTGCTGTTTGGTGTGCTAGAAGGCAGGTCATGGAAAGAATATTGAATCAAATCTCTGTCAGTGTACTGTCTACTGTATATATGTATATAGAATATTGTTTTAACATTTTATACCTTTTTGATTGAAGTGGGAGATATTCAACCTGGTTCTTCAAGTATTTGATATTAACATTAAATCAATATAATATGACAGATGTCATCCCAGCATTGATACCCACCTCCTCAGCAACATAGTGTTCTGTTTTAGTTTCATGACAGGTGTGGTTCAGTCTCACCTTTCATCACCCACCATAGCAAAATGCTCTGATAGCCACTCTATGCTACCTGTATACTACCTAACATTTTCTGCAACATTTTCTCCCTGTCCTTCAACACCACCTACCTGCAGGTGTGGCTGTGTGGAGGCAGCATGGAGGTACTGCCTTGTTCCAGGGTGGCTCACATTGCTCGGATGAAGAAACCCTACCACAGCAACATAGCTTTCCACACGAGGCGCAACGCCCTACGTGTGGCGGAGGTCTGGATGGATGAATACAAGTCCAACGTCTACCTGGCCTGGAACATCCCGATGGAGGTGAGAGAGGGCTGCTGTGGCCAGTCCTGTTTTTATGAAGTCAACTTAAGACCAATCCTTCCTTTACATCAGCTCTTTT
Organism: Synanceia verrucosa; assembly: GCA_029721515.1. Lineage (NCBI taxonomy): Eukaryota > Metazoa > Chordata > Actinopteri > Perciformes > Synanceiidae > Synanceia > Synanceia verrucosa. The sequence continues at coordinate 22,093,381 of CM056559.1, forward strand.
CAATGACAGATGTACAAACATACAGTATATTAACTGCTTTATTAACTAATTAATAGGCAATAGTAAAATGAACATTTATGCTAAGACTATTATTACATGATTATTTCAACTACCTGTGTGGAAAAATGGATAGAAAACAACTCCTTATACTTTTGCAGAACCATGGTATTGATTACGGAGACATCTCTCAGAGGGTTGCACTGAGGAAGAGTCTGCAGTGTAAAAGCTTCGAGTGGTACCTCGACAACGTTTACCCAGAGATGAGGAGGTACAACAACACGCTGTTCTACGGCGAGGTGAGTCAGCAGTCAAACACACATGAAGGAAAAAGAAGCTGGTGCATTTTAAAACCACAAAAAGTTTAGACAAATCCATCCAGAGGGGTTTATAAAAAAAAAAAAAAAAAATCAGTCCACCAAGACAGCTAGAAGACAATCAGAGCTCATATTGATACAAAAAACATTTAAATATATAATCTACATTTGGGTCCTTATCTTACACATAGTGATACATATACAGTAATGTTGATTCAGATCATGATTTTTACCTTAACTCATTGAGTGCCAGCCCTTTTACAAAACAGAAAGTGCCTTGTGCCAGCGTTTTTGGCTATTTTCAGACATCTTTCATGTCCCACAGAATATTTTGTACTATGTCTCTGAAAACACTGAATAGCTCAAATGAAAGAAGAGACTCTCTATTTCATCATGAAAAAATGTTTGTTTGTATCTTGTTCCATTCTTGTTTTATCAGAGGTAGAGGCCACTTTCACCAAAATCACCACTTTTTGTCCAGATTCAATTTGTTTTGCTCTCTAATCTCGATCGTCTCCACTTCCTGCTTTCATCTCTGTGGTGTATATTGTCTCTTCATGCTCTAACTACAAATCCCAGAAGCCCCAATATTACTCACAAGCTGTGTGAGAGCACTCTTTTGTCCCTGCTGCCAAAAAAAGCAGACGGCACTCAAGTGTTCATTTTAAAGGACGTAAATAGACATTCTTGGCGTTCAGAGGGCTAATACTGTTTGGAAACATGCGACAAAGAATTGTGAAAGTGAAATTTTTGATTTCAGATTCGTAACTCAAAAGCCAGCCACCTGTGTATGGATCAGGGGATGAAGGAGAACCACACGGCCACCCTGCACCCCTGCCATGGATGGGGTGCTCAGGTACGACATCTCCCACCACTGTCTGCTTCGCTCTGGAAAACACTCACAGCCCATTCATGTCTTTCACCAGTGACAGGATTTACAGACACACACACTCAGCTGAAATCCTCTTAGGAGGAGAGTTCTGCTGTCAGGATGAAATGTTTCTGTGTTGCACTTTTTTGTGTTGAAGTACTTAGTCAGCAAGTGTCACTTCCTCAGCCCATTGGGCGACGGGGCATCTCTTTTTAGCCTGGTAAACAGGTGCTTCTTGACTCCAGGAGTGAAATGTTAAAAGCTCGCAGAGCCAGAATTTCTAAGTGATCCATTGGACTAAACCACAACTGGGCCCTGGAGTAAAATTTATGTAGAAACGTGGATATGTGGTGGAGACTTGACAGAAGACAAGAACCACACATGAATAAATACATAAATACTAATGCCTGTTGACCTCTCATAGGATTAGTCTGCTATTATCCAAAGCTATTTTTTTCACAAATGGACTGTATATTTCATTACTTAGCAATATGAGTGAAAATCATATATAAATTACAATTCATAATTCATTCGTTTCATTTTGCAATTTTAATTATTGGTCTTATGTTGGTCTACCTCCACTTAAACAATTAAAAGAGAATAATAATAACTCTGATTTAATAAATAAACTATTAAAATTGCCTAGCACAGTCCTTGCATGAGGCGCAGAGAGCCATGTTTGTGATCCTTCTCTGTGTTTTCCTTCAGTTAGGACGTTACACCAAAGAGGATCAGTTGTTCCTGGGCCCTCTGGGCAGCACCGGGGAGGAAACACGTTGTGTGGTGGATGATCAGATCAGCCGCTTTCCTCAGCTCCTCAACTGTGACAAGGTGACCAACGTAAAGCAGAAGACATGGCATTTCACCCAGGTGAGGAGTACAAAATTACATCTTAGTTTTTGGGCTCCTTCCAACAGTGATCATACAAATGTGCACTGCTCTTCAAAAGTTTAAAATCGCCTGTTATACTGACATATTCCTTCAACTCTGGCTGTTTTAAAGAATACTAACTGCACAAAAGTTAGTCTGGGTGAACCACTGAACTGTGTTTTGTTCTCTATGTACAAATGAAACCCTTTGTGTAAGATAACCTCTATTTGTCAAGAGGAGTTGTTAAGACCTAAAAGTGTGAGAGACCTTTCAAAACTACAGAGCAGTCCTCTCAGCCATCTGGTTGCAAACAATCCAGCTTTTGAACAGTAGCGTGAACAGAATACGCTGTGTATTATATATTATTGTATTATAATCTGTCAAAAGTTGAAAATTGAAAGTACAGTATGTTGAAAATTAAAATAAAAATAGTATGTCATAAACGGCAACATGACATATACTTTTCAAAAATACATTTTTTATAACTTTTTCAACTTACCATATGACTTTTATGACTTACTATACTGTGAAGTTTTATGACTTTTATGTTTTTATAACTTTTTGCAATGCACTGTTTTAACACACAGTCACTTAATGATATATTGTTCCAAGGTTTTTCAACATACTACACTTTTTAGTATGGATTTTTTTCAACATATTATACTGTTTTTTTCCTTGACATACTATATTATGCCCTTTTCAGCATACTATCCTATGACATTTTATTGCCTTTTCTGACAAACTACACTGTAATATTTTCTGTGTTCTGATGTTTTTCAACACTATATTTCTTTTTTGACATATCATATGCTTTTTCTACATCCTGCACTAAACTTCTTATGACTTTTTTGACATGCTATTCTGTGACTTTTTGACTTAAAATTATACTGAAGCTTTTTAACAGTTTTTTTTTTCAATAAACTATCATGTGACTTTTTATAGCTTTCTAACATGCTGTACTATCTTTCGTGACTTTTAATTTTGATGACATGAAATATGTGTAATAATATAAATATCCTCAAAAAGCTGTGTTCATTTTTCATAATTACGAAAACATCCCACTGGTGCACAGCAGGCCTGAGTCCTGTCATATCCTGTGATAATCACATGTGGAACGTGGGTCGTCTGTAAAACCAGTTAAACTTGAACGCTGTCTCTCCTCCTGCTGTGCAGAATGATTCGATCATAAATCGAGCCACAGGACGCTGTTTGGAGGTGGTACCAGCGAACGCTTACTTCGGTCACCTGCTGGTTCTGCAACCCTGTTCTGGGCAGAGATGGACCATCAAGAACACCATGAGGCAGTAGCTGACCAGCCATTTACACCGAACAATGAACAGTGAACCCAGAGGCCATTTTTTTAAGAGCCGTCACCTGACCTCAGCTCGACAACAGCACAACTGTCGAGACAGAGACTCCTCATCTTCTGAAGAGACGACAGAGATGCATTAAAAGAGATATGAGATGTGAACATCTCAACAATACAAGGTGTGTGTGAAAAATGGACATTAAAAATAATGAGTTTAGCATGAGGACTGTCTGAATTTGACAAACTTTGATGTGACCTTGTCATAATTCCTGTGCCACTTTTCCAAAATGTTTTTAGGTTTAAGGATGGAGGTTTGGTTTAATCAGCCTCAACTCTGTTGACTTTATGTGGGGCAAAAAAGGTTTGTATTTTCATTTTAAGAGTAATTTGAAGAAAAATGCATTAATAGTAAATATTACTTGGTGTATCAGAGCCTATTTGTTTGCAGTTATTGTAAATCATCACAAAAATCACATTGTCGAGGGCTACTAGGCGAAACCATGGTTTGGTATGTTGTGGATGCGTTTGTCTTTTTATTGTCATTTTTACTGAAAACATTTAATAGCACCAAATGCAGTACATCCTGTAGCATGATTGTAAGTACTGTATGCACATGGGGACAAAGTTTAGTTGTTCTGTTAACTGACTGCTGAGTGCCATAACTACTGCAGATGGCCAAAAACAAAAGGCTGCAGCACCTGGACGCAGGGAAAGAGCTGAAGGCTATTAGAGGAAGATGGAATCAGGAATGAAAAAGTGAATTGATTGTGAAAGTGCTGGAAGCCTTTCAGGCTGCTATTATTATAGTATATGATGTCATCAATTGGATAGATTGTTATCAGTTGGATTTTTGCTCTTAAAATTGTCTTCCAATAAACAACTGGTTTTCTGGTTTTTGCATATTTTATTTTTATTTTTGTTCAAACAGTTTGAGGTAATTATTTAATTTGCATACAAAAGTATAGATTACTCTATAGATCAAATTGTGCCTCTGCAAAACTATTATTACACTAAAATGTATATTAAATGCCAAAAACAGTCAAACAAATGGAGAGGAAGTCAAAAAAAGACATTGTATACAATGTTGAAATAAGTAATGAAAAAGTCCCAAGAAAGGCATAAAATAGTGATATATTACTCTATAAAAGTCACAACAAGTTATGGTATAGAACGTAAAACTGAGAGATAAAAAAATATAGTATAGTATGTTGAAAAAATGTATTTTTTTTTACCTACTGTACTGTTTTTTTCTTTTTTTTCCAACACACTATATGACTTTTTATGTGAATTTCTCTGACAACATACAAGACAGTTTTTTTCCTGACTGATTTTAACGATACTATAACTTTATATGAGCTTTTCCCTACATACTATAGTCTATTGTTTTCTGTAGATTATAATGTCTTTTTCATGATTTAGGAGTTTTTATGTCTCATTTTCACATTCTATACTATAGCTAGTTATGATTTGTTTCAATGTCATACACTGACTGGGGGGGGGAGCCTATCCCAGCTGTCTTAGGGTGAAAGGCAGGGACAAGTCTGGGCAAGTCTCCAGTTCATCACAGGACACATAGAGACAGATAACCACGGTCAATTTAAATTAGCCAATTAACCTAATCCCCATGCATGTTTTTGGATGGTGGAGCTAGAGTACCTGGAGAGAACCCACTCAGACACGGGGAGAACATGCAAACTCCACACAGAAAGGCCCCAGGCCCAGGATTCGAACCCAGTACCTTCTTGATGTGAGGCGACAGTGCTAACCACTACACCACCATGCCACCCCTGCAGCAGACTTTATTAAAATTAATATTTGTGTCATTCTCAAACATTTCGGCCACAGCTGTACTGTCATTTTAGCTGCACGCTATCAACTTGCCCTTATACAAAACTGTGTTATTGAAGTTTTTATAGATATTTTCAGATATATTATTTTCAGCTGGCAAATTCACACTATAAAGTAAGATTTATGGTGCTGGGCTACTTTCTTTTTAGCCACTCCATCCATTTCTGTGGTTTTGGTTGAAATGTATTTTCTCATTCTGTGAGATTATCTATGTGTCCTGTGCAAAGTGTCCTTCAACCAGACGTTGAACTCCTGCTGCTTGCTCTCATTAAGCTGTTCTGGATGAAGCTTCAGATGTAAATGAAACGGGAGGAGCCTGCTGGGAGCACAAGGGTCTGTTTCTAGCAGGGAGCTCTGCAGGGCAGAGTCTGCATGCTAACTCAACACTGAATGCTGTTCAGTGTCTTTAACGACAGGCCTGCTGATCTCCTCTTAACATGAAACGGGATTATTAGATTTGGGTTAAAATCCTGCTGAACGACAGTCAGCTCCAGTTACTGTAAACAACACCAGATCAAATGAACTTAACAGACTCCTGTAATATTACTCAGGTAGATTATTTGCTTACTTTGTAAAATACAGTTCTAGTCAATTAAAGTAGTTGAAATAAATTAACCTTAGTTTAGGAGTGATATGTTAATTTGACACATTATGTCATTTTCTGTGAGAAAAATCAATTTAAATAACCACTAATAGTTTCCATATGGACCGAATTATCCTCAGCATCTGTATCTGTGAGCAGATTATATAATCTGGTATAATCACAGGACAGAGTCCAGTCACCTCTGCATGTTCTGCTTTTAAATGTCTCTGGATGATGAGTTGTAATTATCTGTGTAAAATGTGTTAGTATTATTATTATTGGACAGAAACTTAATAGTTGCACCACAATTTAAAATGATTCAAAATGAGTATTCCTTTAGAACCTTTGGAAAAAGGTGATTGAGTAAAGTTACTCTGCAGTGGTGAACAATGTTTTGGGTTACAAAATGAAAATATTTTCACCTCTGTATGTGAAAGCAGTGATGACTTTCAGTATCAGTGTATTTGCGGCAGTACAGCTTCATCAAGTTAAGTGCCTCATGCTCGCCTCTTGTGGTTTTAGCGTGGTCACAAATGAATGATATACATTCAGCAGCCACTTTGCTGAGGTACACTTGTTGACTCATACAGTATGTATCCAATGCAATAGCCTAGCTGTGACATCTATCTTTAAGAATCTCATAATTATATTTACCCTTGTGTATGTGAATATGTATAGAAATGTAGACCAACACCACCTTTAATATTAACCTCAATGATAAACATATTTAAATGTGTACATTTGCGATAATGTCACCCTGTTTCCCTGCACTGTAATCTGCGACGGTGCTGGAAGCAGGGGGTAGAAAATGTAAGCAATTGGAAGCAATTTAAGTTTTCAGTTTAGAGACTGTTCTGCAAACAAAGTTTGTCTTTCATCCTGAAAACTTCCTTTATAATGAGCTGTTCAATGTAAAAAAAACAAACAAACAAACAAAAAAAACACCATTAAAAAAAACAGTTTTATTGCATCAATGCTTAATCTTTTGTACAGATTCCCATATTTACAATTTCACAATTATTATGCCTCTAATAAATAGTACAACTAAAAGTCTCTTTCTAGTCTACATCTTTGTATATTGCACATGCAAACTATGTATAGTGTGTGCTTGTCTAATACATATGCTATATTATTCGCTATGTACAAAATTAAATAACAAAAAGACATCCAATCCAATTGCCATGCTACTGAAGAGACACTGTGCATTTCCCCTCCACAATAAAAGTCATTAAACATGCAATTATTCTGCAGGGGCAGGGACTATTTGATTACAGCAAAACTGTAACCACAGTGAATAAAATTCCCCCCAAAACCCACCACCCAAATAAAAAGAAATTTGAAGTTCTTCTTAAAGAACAATAAAGTATAAAATACTTCTCCAGTTAACCACTACATGTCAGCAGTGAGTCACTGTGAAATTCATTGAAGACAAAAACAATATAATTTTAACCAGTGTGACTTTTTCAGATTGAGAAAAAAAAAAAAATCAAAACCAGTGTGACCTTTTGCAGACTGAAGTGCTCTTTCTTCAATCTCTGCACTATCAGGTTGATAATTTGCCATCAAAAAGGATGTTTACTGCTCTGAACAAGAAATTCACTGTGTCCAAATACAAGTGCTGCTCCACCAGTGCCAGTGGATCAAAGCCAACCTATACAAACATACATAAAAACTGTCATAGTTTAACATTTAAGATCAACAACTGCCAGACACTGTGACTATAATGTTGTGAGAGTCCTGGCTGACATCACATTCCCATAGTGCTTAGAGACTGAGACACAAACACTGCAGTGGGACAACAGCATGGACGAAGTGATCTCTTTTTGCCTCTAGGTGGCTCTCTTGCACAAACCTACAGCCCTCCTTGCCATTTCACTGGAAGGGACGACAGGTGTGGTGCAGAAGAAACAATGACAAGAACAAAACAAATTCTATACGACAAGACGTATTTCTGCCAAAAAGTTGCCAGATTGCTCTGGTGTTCCCATATAGGAACAGGGACGAGCGTCTATAATAAGTGTTGTCTGGTTCACCTCTGCAGAGATCTATGGCTTTGGCAAGAGGTTGAGAGGGAGCAGAAAGGGTCTTCATCACCTGCGCCTGATGTGTTTGCAGTGAAGCAGCTGCTTCTTTCTGCTCGTCTTCCTCCCTGCACCTCTGAACCCGAGTGAGCAGAGAGCACCGACAGTCATGCACACACACACGCACGCATACACACACACACACACAGATACTGTACACCTCCAGAAGACATTTGAGACACTTCAGACATGGGTTACAGTATTTACAAAAAGACGAAGACTTGATCGCATGCACTTGATAACGTGGGTGTTTCTGACCCCTGTCTGGGTCTACATATTGAGATGAGTCAGTGCAGTAGTTCAGAGCTCAATCAACAAATCAACACGTGTCTTGATATCATTTCATTTTCATTTCATTCATCATTTTCAATGCAGAGCTGTGAGAAAGCTTTCAACCCCCCAAGGTTTTTAAACGGGATTTGTTGTAATGTTTTCTGCAGCCTGCACGCTGACTTATATCACACAACAGGTCAAAGTTACAAAACTGAAAAAGTACTTAAGCAATTTATGCTCAAATTAAAAAAAAATTATGATTAAAAAAAATTAATTTAAGAACTTACTGTAATTAGTGCCGTTTTGTTGTTTTGAATGCAATAGGGCAGGAGACTTACAGTAAGGGATTCCACTTCACAGCACCGATTTGTGATTAACAGAATTTGAAAAAAAAATCCACCCTCAAACACTTCATCACTAAAAAAAAAAAAGGTTATGTTGAGGGTAATATAGTAGCTTCAATTATCATGTGTTCATGGACGACTGGCCATCCCAGATCATGTGGCAACACTTATATTATTCAATTCTCAATAATATGTCCCTCCGGATTAAAGAATAAATGCTTCCTTTAACAGCGGCAACAACAGACACGCAGGTTGAAATCTGTCATGAAGCCACTTGACATTGAGGTTCAGCTCAGGTTTTGTCTAGTGGAGAGTGTCTTGCTATTTCCTTCTTATCGTTGTCATTGAATACGGTGGTTTCACACTTATTCTCTCTGGGTTGTCTAAAGTCATTATGGGAAATGTAGGCAATCACCACCTGAAGCAGAAGCAGACAGGGCAGAGTGAAAGCTGAATTAAATCCCTAAGTGCATTGAACACCACAGAAAGGTGATACATAACAGTGTGAACATTTAAAGGGTGGATTTTTTTTAATTTTATTGGACAAAAACTTTTCATCTGTACCCCAAACAAGTGTTCACCCAACAGTGTTCAAACCTTTGGAGGCTCTGTGTTCATTCCTGACTATCACAAGGCCAAAACACAGGCTTTGAATCGTCATTTAATACCTCGTTCTCTTGCCTGCTTGGTGTGCAGGGCTGTTGAACTGATGCCGGCACTTCACACCAGTCTACAGACGCAGTGGTTGAAAATAGAAAGTTGGAGAGCTGAAGTATCGTAGCACCATGGGAGCTGCTGGAGCTGTGGCCTGTCGCGTACACATCGTTCTGCTTGAATGGTGGTGGGCCCGTCATCATGCTTCCAGGAACTATAATAAGAGGGCAACTGTTTCCTTTCTCTCCTCCAGACTGCAGCCCTGGTAGCTCATCAGACTCCTAGTGGGTGACAGTTCTGCAGTCACATCTCGCAGCTCTGAACTCCTGCACTCAACGTCCTTTTTAAAACATTTTTTTTGTTTTTATTGCATCAAGGAAAGAGACACAACAGAGTATTATGTGTAATGTCAGCCCTTTAAGTGTCCCTGTCAGAGTAAAGGGGGAGGAGTTCTGCATGACTCCTCATGCTGGCTTCACGGTTTCAGTGGTTCAGTGGTCGGGTGGAGATGCACCCCACTCATTCGAAAAAAAACTAGGAATATTGTTTTTTTTAATGGAATTCGTCGATGAGTGTCTTTCCTTGTAGTTCTTTTCCTATCAACGGGGATATGACCTCACCCACTGGCATGCACATGCAGGCTGGCTGGTTCTCCCGCTCACAGTGAGCGCAGCTACTCCATGCCGTTCCTCAGCATCTGATTGGCTGCAATGAGCATGACGCTGATGATGAATGCCATGGCAAAGGCGCAGATGAGGCTTTTCCTCACACACGTCTGACGATTCTTCTTCGAGGGATGAACTGACAGAAATGAGAAGGAGACAAACAGGAAACGGCAGGTTTAAAGAAGGGTGCACCGACACAGCACAATGCCAAATAAGCCCACCCTAACAACATAAACTGAGCTCTTTATGATTTACACATCCATCCATTTACTTCCACTCATCTGGGGCTAGGTCACTGCTTTGTATTCAAGATGTTCCTCGATACAGCAACGTTTTCCAGCTCTTCCTGGGGACCTTTGAGGTCTGATCTAACCTGAGTGTTGCTGGGCAGAATTCACAGCTCTGGATACCGGGAAGTGATCAGCAAAGTGGGACACTGAGGTGAGCTTCACAATTTACAAGATTGGACTGATTTTAAAGAAGAGACAAAAATGTGCCTGAAGAGACCTGTCTAGTCTGGAGGCCTAACAGTACACGGTCAGAGACAATCACATGATTTTACACATGTTCAAGTGGTGATTTGGTGAAAGTCGCCTCTACTCTACCTCTGATAAATCAAGATGATTTTTTTTTTCATGATGAAATAGAGAGTCTCTTCTTTCACTTGAGCTCTTTAGTGTTTTCAGAGTCATAGTGCAAAATATTCTGTGGGACTTAAAATAACTCAAAATGGGCAAAACGCTGGCACAAAGCACTGTGTTTTATAAAAGAGCTGGTACTCAAAGAGTTAATTTCCTATACATCAAAAACAGACCAGTCATGGACATCAGATGTTTTCAAGATCCTGTTAGTTTGTAAGATGCATGCAGCTGAAACTGGAACTGCTGTCTAAAAGAAAAGAAAAAAAAATACCTGCAATAAATCCTACCTTCATGAAGGTTTTAATGTTCAGTTATTGTTCAAATTGTTTGTGCTGATTCATTGTTATGTTCATTCTGGGATTTATGGTGCTGGAGAATCGCATTCTGTGATACTTAGCGGTGTTTTAATGCATTGTCAAATCCCTTTAAAGGTTAGACTAAATATTAGCACCACTGTCACACAGTGGGGAAGCAGTGAGGAGTATTACCTTCATGTTTGGATAAAATCCACCTCAAGATGAGTGATTGTTTGTCTCCATAATAACCCGTTTAAAGAGTTTGTCAATGACAGCCTGTTGAACTTAAGGACATCTTGAAATTCAAGCACGCACACACAAACACACACACACAACAGCAGGCTCTCCATGTGATTTTCTGGTTAACTCGACTTCCGTCACCAGCCGATAACTCAGCAGCTCTTCCTCCCTGCAGCGGGTCGTCAGACTGCGAGCAGCTGAAATGATTTTAGCGGGCCGTGCAGGGAGCTGGGCCAATGACCCACAGCTACATGGCTCACACTCTCTCATTTGAGCTATTTTTAACTCTCAATTCGGGAAGCACTGAAATCATCAAAAATAATGTTCCAAAGAAAATTCAATGTGGAAAGTAGGGCAGAAATTGCCACATCTTTCTTGGCTTATGCAACGAGGCGGTGTCATTAGTTGGCAAACTGCAGTCGAAAATATACTATTCCAGACTCTCACATCATATAATAAAACATGACGTGACTTTTGGCCAAATAGATTATCTAACAATGAATTTTCAGCCAATAAGCAAGGTTATGTAAGGCAACACTGGATGATCTTGGACAATATGTTTTTATTATCCAGGGTGTTTTTTTTTTCTAAGAACAAATATGTTTTTTCAGGTTCACACTCACAGTTACTCATCTTCACACCTTGGAGCGGTCTACTACAACAGCCACAGTCGTATCCATTGGCACATACATTGGTCAGTTTCATCCTGCAGGTCTGGGAACTGAACCAGGACGTCTCAGTCACAAGCTGCCTCGCTCATTTTGAGACAACCACTGCTGTGACAAAACACAAACACCTACCCTTCAACCGAGCCGCTGAATCTCTCCTAAATCATATTTTTTTTAAACAAGCAAAGCCATCTGGGATGAGATTATGCAACTGATTTATAATTCAAGCTGTTTCAAGAATGCATTAGTATTGTGTCATTTCCTAACAGCTAGTTTAGATTTCAAACATCTACCTCCAGTTGTATAAGTCAGGCTGAGTTGGACAGGGTGTTAATGGAAAGAGCATGTGTTCAGCTGCCTGCTGGACTGGAGAGTTGTGGTTCATACATTAGCTTTCAGTCCAGTCGCCTGAACTCGCTGTCAGCCTCATAAAACACCTCCTCAGCCACCTAAAGTAACGACACCACTGCCAAATGTCCACAAAGGACTTTCCTCACTGTGGTCACGAAGGTAATGAGGTGTACTCTGATTTCCAAGCTGCTTACGTATGGTTCTACATTCTTCAACATCAACTGGCCAATGAAATAAATGTACACATTACAGGTCCATCCATCCATCCATCCATTATCTACTTCTTATCCTCACATAGGGTCGCGGGGGGCTGGAGCCTATCCCAGCTGTCTTCGGGTGAAAGGCAGGGTACACCCTGGACAAGTCTCTAGTTCATCACAGGACACATAGAGACAGACAACCACTCACACTCACATTCACACCTATGGTCAATTAAAATTAGCCAATTAACCTAATCCCCATGCATGTTTTTGGATGGTGGGAGGAAGCCGGAGTACCCGGAGAGAACCCACGCAGACAGAGGGAGAACATGCAAACTCCACACAGAAAGGCCCCGGGCCTCGAACACAGTACCTTCCTGCTGTGAGGCACATTACAGGTCAACTAATTTAAATGAATTATTTGACTCAAAAACACATTTTTTTTGTTCCTGTGGACCCACCAAACAATAGCTGTTGACGCAGGTAATAGGATCTAAATAATTAAACAAATACTGACTCTATGAGCAAACACTAACTACAGGTGTTGGGTTGAGGTTTGGGAACAGGAAGAGTTTAATAAATTATACCAAAATCCTAATTACAATCTCTGGGCTAAAGGGATATGTAGCTGAATTTTTCCAAGTCAAAAACAGATCTTGACTTTCAAACTAAATGTATATAGTGAAGGGAAATGTGGTTCTTCTGAGGCAGAAAATTAGTCCTTCATTCTGAAACCTCAGTTCTCCAGAAATGTGTCTTATTGGACTGAAAATCCATTTTTTCAATAGTCCATTATCCTGAAGACAAATGCCCTTTGTTTCAAAAGCTCATTCCACTCCACTCACTCCAAAAATAATGAAAAACAACAAATAAACAGATGCATGTGGCTAATTATTATACAGAAGTATGTGATCGTACCTTTCTGTCACAATGTTTTTTTTCCAACCATGGAGAAGGCATGAGTTGGCTTACCCTGATATTCTTACCCTAAACTAATATCCTGCTGCCAGCAGGAAAACAAATGTTAAAACATTAAATACAATGTTAAATACATCATCTCAAGCTCTAAAGAACTGCTCTGCTCATAACAACAATAGCACAATTTATATTTACAGTACATACATTAACTCTTGAGTGCCATAGACGTATATGTACATACGTCTGTCCTTTTTTTTCGGCAGCAGGGACAAAAGAGCACTCTCAGACAGCCTGTGAGTAATACTGGGGCTTCTGGGATTTGTAGTTGGGACATATAGAGACAGTATACGCCACAGAGATCAAAATAGGAAGTGGAGACGATTGAGATTAGAGAGCAAAACAAACAGATTCTGGACAAAAAGTGATGATTTTGGTGAAAATGGTCTCTACCTCTGATAAAACAAAAACTGAACAAGGACAAAACAAATAGCAGCAGTACAATATATGACTCAAAATGGCCATAAAGGCTGGCACAAGGCACTCAATGAGCAGATACACTTCAAACAGGTATATTACTAAGATGTGGGTTTTATCTATGAACCTGCGTGGCAGCTGTGACATTCATGGATCAAAGCTGATTTCTACTCTTCTTCTGGATGCTGTGGACAGCTGCTACTCCAGCGTCTCTCTGCGCTTCACGCTCTCCGTACAATTTATCCCGTGATGAAATCGGTGCCTGGTGAACGTCTATGGATCAGTGGTTAGCTTTTGTATTCGCTTGTTTTTCAGCTCCACACCATATTGATTCCAGAGTGAGGTGAAGCCAGATGGGAAATCCAGTGTATAAACCAGTATAAGCTGAAGCAATAAGCATGAGAGTAGCATGATGAATTGTGCTCAGTATCGCATTGTGACACAACATATTGATTTCGCCATGACTGAGCACATTTTGGTGTCCCTGTGTGGCAGGTGGTACTCGTGGACCTTGAAACTAACACACTGAGTGCCAGTTATAAGATAAGTGCTTTTACAACCTGTGTCCTTCCTCATTGACACCAGTGTTGGCCAAGTGGATTCCCAGTAGGACAGGCTGGTGGTGTTTGTCAAGGGGGACATTAAGAGCTGTTTGGCATCTCAGCATCATTTTAGCCAACAGAGGAAATCAACCCAACCTTGATCAGAAAGAATAACCTCAGTGTAATGGAATCTCACACTTACAATATTATTAACTCATTGAGTGCCAGCAGTTTCATAAAACAGAAAGTGCCTTGTGCCACTGTTTTTGTCCATTTTGAGTCATATTTCTAGACCCACAGAATATTTTGTACTATGTCTCTGAAAACACTGAATAGCTCAAATGAAAGAAGAAACTCTCTATTTCATCATGAAAAAAAAGTTTGTTTTTATCTTGTTCCATTCTTGTTTTATTAGAGGTAGAGTAGAGGACACTTTCACCAAAATCACCACTATTTGTCCAGATTTTGTTTTACTCTCTAATTTTGATTGTCTCCACTTCCTGCTTTGATCTCTGTGGTGTATACCGTCTCTTTATGCTTTGACTACAAATCCCAGAAGCCCAAACATTACTCACAGGCTGCAGGAGACGATGATCGGTGACCCGCTGCTGAAAAAACACTTTGACGTATTATTACGTCAATGGCACTCAAAGATCTTGCAAACATCACTGACAAGGACAGAGTCACTGCATAACGAAGTAGGTCGGGACCCTGATCAACCATGCTGCACTCAGGACATGTGGGAACTGGGGACATTATGACTCAGCCTTTCCTGCACCTCAAATTCACGTGATTAGTGTTGTGACGAAATGGATGCCAGTGCATTTTTTAGGCTGCTTTCAGAGCACACAGTGTAATCAGTCAAGGCACACACGCCATCAATAATGTCACATCAGGCTACATTTTTTTCAGTGTGACTTTTCTACTTCAGCTTATTTGTCTGAAACATTAGTCATCTCTGAAAATGAGAAAAAGACTGGCAGGCAACAGGAAGAAACAAACCTTAGAGCAAAGATTGGTATGAGCATGGATGTGCTCAGAGGGCAGAGGTAAATAAATTAAAGTAACAACGTTCATCTGAATATACCTATTGGCTTAAGAGCAACAAGCATCTGCTCAGCTACAGTCAAACAGATGCTTGTTATCACGGTGCACTGCACATACATTGTTAATATGGGAGTACCACTACTGCATACTGAGCACTTTAACACTAGATCTAACTTTCATTTTCTCCTCAACTATATAGCTTCAAGGCTGAGTTACTGAATCCGAAAACTGGGCGTATGAAAACAAAAATACTTGCTCAACATTTTTTATGGAAGAAACAATCTAATTTCTCATTTGTTTACTGAGTAAAAAACTCCTAGTGCACCCCCGCTGCTCTGACATCCATAAATCTTGGATGGCTAGTTTTGCAGAGTGAGGTCCTGCATATTTCATCGGCGTCACTTCTGAGCTGGTGACCAGCTGATTCCAGTCCAACGCCCCAAATCAATAAATCAGCAGGTGTGCTGTGACTCTGTGTATCTTGACGAGAAAGCTCAAATTCTTCCTGACAGCACACACTGTAATGTCTCTGACACACACACTTTGAAGCGTCTGTGTGTGAAGTCAGCTCAGGGACTGTGGCTCACCTCCCTCAAACTCCGTTTGACAGTTCCCTGCGTTTTCCTTCAGGCTCTCTTCCTCGTTGATGATGATGTTCTCAATGTCCTTCATGGTCAGGTGGTCACGGAAGGCGTAGAACAGGATGTGTTTCAGCTCCTCCAGGGTGATTCTCTGCATGTCGAACTGCATGAGGAGAGAGAAGAGGATAAGGTATTTAAAAAAATAAATAAATAAAACCATGACTGTTTTACTTACACTTAAATAAAACGTGTACTTCTGCAGTATGCCCTGTATGACTACATATTAACCACAGAAGTGTAAACTGGTGTGTCCTCATGTGACACCTCACTCTTCTAAAGTCAAAAATAAAAAGTCACACTGCCACCATAAACTGGGCAGCAAAAAAAACAAAAAAAATGTTTTTTGCTGTAAACAACTGCCCAACAGTAAATTATGTGAATTAAAAGTACAGGAAAAAAAAGCACAAAAGCATAAATCATCATGCATGTACTAATTCTTTACCATGTACATCCCAGTGTTTCTTACATCCCTCTAATGCATTCACTTTAATGAGAGTGTTGCACAAAACTGATGCAACTGATTAAAATGAATGCGCCTAAAAGTGATTGATTGGTTTATTGTTCAGTTTGAGAATTTACACAAGTCAGTCCAGAGAATGGCACACACATAGAAAAAAACACACCATGACCACTAAACCAAGGTTTGAAGGTCTTACGAAAGCAACTTTCCAGAGGTTCAGAGAAACTTATTGAGTCCAGTTTGACACAAAGGCATTTCTTACATTTGATTTTATCCCCTGCTTGAAAACAGCACTTGACCTCATGATTGGCAGAAGTAATAACAAGCAAAAAGTGTTCAATGGAAGGAAATGAGTCAATGTGATACAAACCTGATGGAGGATTAATCAAGTCCAGAAGCAAAAAATGAAAATGACTCTAAATTGTTGGAATCATATTTACTAACTCTAGATAGTCATTTTACCAGGCTCTTTTCTGTGGAGTATTATCTGCCACCTCTGTGAAGTTTGTAACGCTAACTGGCAAAATGTATCTCTTTTCCTTGTCTAAAGCTGTAGGTGGGCCTGAAACTTTTTTCTTGGTATGAGGGGACTATAAAACAAGATGACGTGGTCAGAACTGACGTCACATTATGGAGGACGGACATTTATGACTCTACCCTCAGCTAAGCAGCAGAGTGGCTGCAATTTTCATGGTGCAATGTGCAAGATGTGGCTCAAATTTTAGTTTAAAACATTCAAAAAGGTCAAAGTGCTATATTTCTGAATCCTTATCAGTTTAGTTAATGAGGAGACCAAATTACTTTTAGTGCATGCAAAAGAAATGTTTCATTAATTTTCTAGTCTCGACTGAAGGTTTAGACAGAATCAGTGAATCAAGTGACTAATGTGACATCAAGTCAAAATTTTCAATACTGCTTTAGGAAAAAAAATGAGAAATGACAGGACAAAAGTGAACTTGCAGTGGATGAACTTTTTTTTTTTTTTTTTTTTTTTATTCCCACAGCAGGTATGTAGCACTGAAGCACTCAGTGATAAATCTCCACATTCATGGAGAAAGAAGGAAAACATTCACTGGACATCCTGGTGAGCCCACTGGGCAGTGGTGCAAAAAGTGGATATGCACTATATGTGACAAAAAGGGGCGCCACGCTAGAAGAGGGGTCAAAGTGAAGTCTGCATTTTCTGTATTTAACAGCTGTTTGTGCATGGAGAGGCAGAAAAAAGCTCTCGGGGGCGTTAAACAGAAAATGGAAGAGGGAAAAGGATTTCATACGGATGAAATAAAACTTGGTTGAAAAACAGAAGGTCAGTTATGTATCAGATGCACTGATATCCAATAAGGATATAATTTATATTAAAATTTCAAGTTTCTTCTATGTGGTTTGGCAGCTGTATTTTTGAAATCTCCTTGAGACGATGGAGAGAAGAGAAGATGAGAGAATCAGGACAGATAGGGAAAAAACAGAAAATAATAGGGGGGGCTGTAATGTGTCTGTATACCCCTCTGAAAGTAGGCAGTTGCGAGCGCTGCCACAGGGTAGATAATCACATAAATCACACTTACCGTCAATACCATTTGTTATCTATCACACCAATTTAAGAGTGATCTAATGAACACACACACACACACCAATCAAGCTTCAAATGTTAATCAGCCTCCATCAAGATTCATTATCAAAGCTAATTAAAAGTTGGGGGTCAATGTTTCATCTTTGGTTCACAGGAGAAAGTATGGTAATGCTGGCAAGACAAAAGGTAAAGTAAAAAACATGAATAATAGAGTCATAAATCACATATGCTTTAGTGCAAAGTAAATTCAGAGCAGAACAAGCAATACTCTAAGTTGGCTGTATAGTTAATGTGCATGTTGAGTGTAGAGAGGACTAAGTGGTCAGATTAATTTAGGTTGCTGCAGACAAAAAGTAGGTAGATTACAAAAAACATCATAACTCTAATAATGTTACTGCCACTGCTGTACAGCGAGAGTTGATAATGCTATGACTAGCACTGCTACTTCCTATCATACAGCCACTGTCTAAATGCAGCCACTGTCTAAATGCATATATTCTCTATTATTATATTATTATTAGTAAACTGCTAAAATATGTTGTTAGATGTTGCTACCAATGCAACAGCTACAGCTACTGAATATATTGATCTTTTTTGGGACTGTGGAAGAGTTAGAATTATACACACAGTGCTGCATTAAGGTTGACGTTATCAACAGAAATGAATCAATGGCCCATAATACTGACTTGCTTTACTAACTCCACCAATGCCCACAGCTCACAAAGACACACAGCTATCAAAGCTCAACTCATAAAATTCAGAAACTGTGATGAATTTTGAGTTATTGTAAAACTCTGTCCTGAGACTTTCCTGTCCTTGAGTCTTTAAAACTTCAGATTCATGATGTGTCGTCAATCTTAAATGTATGAATTAAATCTAGGTCATTATTACCTTTTAGGAGAATTGAGCATTGACATTGAAAGGTTAGGATTAGGATAGGATGCCAAACAGTAAGTCTTATGAGAATTTTGCTCATTTTTGCAACTTGTGGGTTTCCTTCTCAGACACAACCATTAGTCCTTCAGGGCTGAAATGTTAGGCCTACTGTTAATCTACTTGAGAAGACCATAATTTGGTCAAATAACCAAAATGTGCTTGAGGATGCGTCAAGTCTGCTCTAAACCAAGAGCAAATCCAAAATAAGAAAACACCGGTGGATGTCAGAATCTACATGAAAACGACTGAAGAGGGTTTTAAGAATACATTTCTGCTTAAGAAAGGTTTGTGAATGGAGCCCGTTTCACTGTCCCTACATTCATAACCAAAAACATGCCCACAAACATCCCATTCCGTGTATGAATATGTGTCCCTACACAACAAAAGACATTCAAGTGGAGTTTTCGCAGGTAAATGGAAAACATTTTAGTATTGTAAGTACTCTGGATTCTATTTGTTTTCCAAGTAGTACTGACCAATCATGCTTGAGCAGGTCTGTGTGGAGAACAAAAGAGGCAGAATGCATTAGATGAAATGCACTCTGGGAACCAGCTGGCTTACGTCTGACAATGATTTAGCTCTTTATTGGTTTCATATTAGCTTGTAAAATGGCTTCTTGAACCCAACTCCTATCTTACATCTCCAGTTGCTAACCAGACTAAACATTGGAGCTCCAGAAACACAGCCACTTAAATCTAGAGGTTTGATGGGTTACAAGACTGTAAAACAGAGATTTTTGTCTTTTTTCAGTACCAATATGTCCCAAAGACAACTGAATGGGTCTGTTTATTTCACCTCGTCTCCCTCTGGATAGCCAAACAAAAAAGAAATGTTGGGTTTTGTCAGCTGTGTTCAGAGCCATCCTGCAGAATCTGCCATTAAAAGTTACGGTCAGCTCCTGTATCACCTCCCCTTCGGGGGAGGTCGATGGCCTCCTTGGGTTTACATGACCTGAGCAACCATGGTGCTCCTAACAACACCATCACTGGTGAACATCAAGAGACCATCTGAGCTTCATTTGCCAGGGAAAAGAGGGACGAGCTGGAGGATATGTTCATTCATAGAGCACTCCAGTGGCAGATAAGAAAAAGCCATTTTCATTTCTTTTTCGACATCCTGTGGACCTGCTCAGGCTATATTCACCTTCGAGTATTGAGTGACCTTTATGGGAGAATACGGTGAAAGAACAGGGGGGAGAAAAGAAGGAAGCGGACCTGAAGTGACTCAGACAAAAAGATCTTTAGTTAGACACCCGGAGTTGCGTGACCTACAGTTTTATAGTGAACCCCATGCACCGAGAGGAAACATTCAGTAGTGTTCTTTGTCACACAATCTCCACAGAAGTTCAGCCTGAAGTGTAATCACATGCCTCGGGCACAGGGGCTGCTAATGGAGACTCAGAAATGTCACATACTGTAGGACCTGCTGCAGTTAAAGCTCACAAGGAGCCCTATAGTGACACATAACCCCAGATAGAGTGATGATGTCAGTGAAGATCGTCGTGCTTACTAAAATCTCTCTACAGAAAACTTGAAGCTATGGTATCTGATCTGGTCTGATTTGAATGAAACTCAATATAAGAATTTAAGATGTTTTAATTGTTATTTATTCACTTCTGGCTAAATACTACGCTCTCTCATCATGGTGACATTTTTCCACCCTACTGTGACTCTGAAAACACTGAATAGCTGAAATAAAAACCGTAAGAGACTATTTCATAAAAATAAAAAAAAAACATTTATTTGCACCTTTGTTACATTTTTGTTTGGTCTGAAGTAGAGGTTATTTTCACCAAAAACACCACTTTTTTTCTCGTACCGATCGCTCTCCTTTCTGATCTTGACATCTCCACTTCCTGCTTTGAACTCTGTGGCTTATACCGTCTCTTCATGTTCTGACTACAAACCCCAGAAGCCCCAAAATTATTCACAGGGTGCATGCACCCCCTTGTGCCAACTGTGAAAAAAAACATTTTGATATATGTCAATGGCACTCAAGCGTTGGCTTTTAAAATTTTAAAATTATTAGACCACCCTTGTTTTCTTCAGTTTCTTGTTCATTTTAATGCCTGTTTGGTCAAATATAATGATAACAACAGAAATAGCTTATGAGAGTTTAATGTCAGAGCTGATATCTAGACATTTTCCATGGTTTTCTTGATAATACCCAAAATCATTTCTTTTCTTACATCAATAGCTATGGCATTGTACTAACAAAACAGTGCTTTCCATGTCTGTTTTAGTCACATGACACACAGGACTTTGATTTGATTGCATAGCCATTGTTTTTGATGACTGCAGCCATGCGTCTTATCACGCTCTCCACCAGCTCCTGACATTGTTCTGCTGTCACACTAGCCCATTCCTGTTGCACTAATTCAAACACATTGACTTTGTGGTTCTCCTTTTTGATGATGCTCCACAGATCAGCTGGATTTAGATCTGGTGATTGAGCAGAGCAAGGCATGGTTTAAATGTTGTGCTTCTCCATCCAGGCTGTAACTGACCTTCCTGTGTGGCAGGGGGCATTGTCTTGTTGGAAAATCCAGTCATTGGAGACAGGAAAGAGTTTTCCAGCTGATGGAAGAAGACTGTTTTCAAGAGTAGTCCTGTACATGACCTGCTTCATTCTCCCTGTTCCAGTCAGACTGAAACAAGCCCAGATCATCACTGACCCACCCCCATGTTTTATTGTAGGGGCAGGACCGTGTGGTCTGTAGGCTCCTCCAGGCTTCCTCCTCATCACTAAGTTGGCTGGAGTGGACATCAACTCTAAACTGGATTCATCACTGAAGAGAACCTCAGCCCAGTCATCTGATCCTTGTGATCCCAGCAAAGAGTCACCAGGCCTTCCTCTTCCTTTGGTTGATGAAGGGCTTCTTCTGCTCTGTGTGACTTCAGACCAGCTTCAAGACGTCAGTTTCAAACTGTCCTTTCTGAACAAGTCACATGTCTGGACAGAGCCGCTCCTTTTTAAGGTCCCTGGAGGTCTGATGATGATTCCTGACACAGGAACAGATGAGTGAAAGATGTTTCCTGCCTATGATAGTACCATGTTGTTTTTTTTGTTCTTGGGGTAATGAATGGCTGTCTTGGTTATCTTCATTTTTTAGCTACTTGTCTCTCACTTGTGCTAATTTCCAGTAGTACCAAGATGGCTGCCTTTGTGGCTTCACATAATTCTTTAGTTTCAGGCATTATGTGAGAGCTGACAACTTCTGAGTTGTGCTAATGAATGTAAGCAGGATCCCACTCCAGGCTTTTGCAAGTGCAGCACTGCTGCTGACATGAAATTACCTCTTACAGACCCTGGGAACACAATGAAGCTGAAGCCTGTCAAATAGGACATATTTGACATATATAATACAGAGTATTATGTATATATGTATATTATGTACATATGCATAGTCAGTTGTATTTTTCTTGTGCTCATTGTATTCTTCAGGTAATATACCTTTAGTGGTACCAGATATAAAATGAACAAGAAATTGAAAAAAATGACTGTATGTACTGTACATTAATGGCACTTAGTGAGTTAAGTGTGTTAAGTGTTGGCAGGAATGATGGATGGCCCACTTCAGACTTGAAACATTTGACTGGAATGACACTGAAGTGATTATAACACATGGGTTTTAATGAAAAAAATGACAATTACCCCTATTTGGTTACAGCATGACATCAAATCTTTAAAAAAAAAAAAAAAAAAAAAAAAAATGAAGATGTCACCATAAATCTGATTCTCACAAGACAGAAAGAAACACTAAAACTGCAGCACTCTGCACAACCACTCACCAGGAATCTATTCATGGATTTCTCTTCTGCTTTTATTACTGCACCCTGCTATACCACCTCTCTGACCTTCAGGTCCACCACACACTGATTTTATGGATTTGGAACTTTCTAAAGAATGGACCACATGCTTTTAAAGGGGTTTAAATCCAGTACATTGATTTTAAACACAGGGCTCCCGCAGGGCTGCATTCTGTCTCTGGAAAAAAAAAAGTTTTTGTCATTTCTTGACTAACGTGTGATTTGTTAACTCTTTGAGCGCCTGCCTTTTGATAAAACCCTAAAGTGCCTTGTTCCATCATTTTTTGGCCATTTTGAGTCAATTTTACGACCCATAGAATATTTTATACAACTCTGAAATCACTGAATAGCTCAAATAAAAGAAGAGACCATTTCATCAAGAAAAAAAAATGTTTGTTTTTACTTGTTCCATTCTGATTTCATCTGGACCAAAATCACCACTTTTTGTCCAGAATCGGTTTTGCTCTCTAATCTCTCTAAATTTGATAGACCTGAAAAGAGTTTAGTGTGTACTCCAGATTTAGTGGCAGATTTACACGCTTTTTGATAAATGTGGCGCCTGGTCCAAACATTCACAGAACTGTCTGGAGCTCCAGAACCAAGGAGCTGTGCATTCCTGCTCCAGCCCCTCAGTATCCAAGGTCAACTGGTGGAGCAGTTCATCCTGGTTCAACTTTCTCTTCATCAAACATAAAACAAAACTCTCCCGCATTGTTAATCAAGTCAGCAAAATAACTTGTTTACCCCGAACCCTCCTATCAGAACTGTACAGCCACTCAGTGATGAGGAAACCCACCCTGATCACTGAGGACCCACCCACACCCACTCCTCCATGTTAAAGAGTAAAACTAACCTGCAAAAACATCTCTAAGATATCTTTCATTCCCTCTACCATAACCACTCTGACCAAGATAAAAAAAAAAACTGGATTCTGTTGCTGTTTTTGGATGTGTGTCTTTTATTATGTGTGTTGAGCCATGTCAAAGAGGAATTTATGTTACCCTTCTGAGGCAGACAATAAAGCCTTATCTATCTATCTATCTATCTATCACTCTTTCACATCTGGCCTTTGTCTTTAGTAGGAAAAGTTACCATCAGTATTTCATCCCAAGGCAAATAACTGCTGTAATCACACTTTCGCTCCTTTTCTGGCATGACGCTATGTGACATTGAAGTCAATATGTTATAAATAACATCAACAGGGTTTGAAATGCTACTATATCTTATATATACTCAAGAAAAAAATAAATGCATGAACTTTAAACGGTGAACAAAAAATAGTCATGAGATATGCTCCGATTCTTGATGTATTTGTTTATTGAGTGATTTGCTCAAACTCAGTGGTCCAGTTTCACTTGGCCACTCCGACTGACTAGAATCTCAAACTGAGTTTTTCAACTCATGAAAGTCATTGAGCATGGCAGAGTGGTGGTCAATATGTGTGACCAGTTCACAGACACTCTTTACAGACTGGTCAATAAAAGGGCACACCAAAATATGGACTTATTGACGTTTGTGAACTCGGACCATCGACCCCCATTGTGCTCTTCCTGCCATTATTCCAGGACTAGTGCTTTAAAATTGATGCTAATGCTTGCAAATCAAAGTCCCTTTGTTGATAAAATGGCACTGCTATTTTTGGATATTTACGCTATTTTGTGACATAAAAATAATTAAACGTGTGTTTATATTTTTGTTGAGTGTACATACTCAGAGAGCAACCAGACTCCAAAGCAAATAAACCTTGCTCATCACTGTTAAACATACATTCACTAAACACCAACTCTTATGTTATCTTAAATTGTGTATTATCAAGATTTGTGTCCATAGAAATTATGAAAGTATTATCAACTTAAATAGTCTTCACATAGATGTAATCAACATTCAGTAAAAATGTAATTGCCCTAAGAATCATCAAGCTCAATCAAAAAGGAGGTGGATTTTCTCATGCTGCACAGGAAACAGCCCTTGGATTAAACCATGAACCTTATTTGCGCTTTAGCTCAAATCGATTGTGTGCCTGTTCTTCACGCTGCAAAGTGGATCAGGGGTGAAGATGAGGAAGGGGAGACACCACAAAGGGCTTCTCGACGCTCGTAAATGAGGCGCGCTCAACTCCTCACACATTCAGGCGGTGAGAAAGTGCCAAGAGCCAGCATCAATCCATCTGCTGGGTTCAGCCCTTTGCTTTACGGCCAAATTACACAGCTACAGATAATGTTCTGTGCACACTCTCAAATCCAATTAGATGCATTTGCTAATCTACATTTTAATGCAACGAGTTGGCAAGGGTTGGGTTTTGAAATGGCCGAACTATTAATGCATTTGAAATACGCTGCAGCTGGGGACAAGCTTGTGCTCGTCAGTAGATTTGAATGCAACAATGTAGTTTAGCCACAGACACTCAGCTACAGATTTCAGCAAGTCCTGTATACACTCTTTGCTCAATACATCATCTCTTTAAATTCACCACGTGTATCTTTGTCAAGGTCTGAAGTTGATTTTGGGACAGTGTGAAGTTGTGTTTTCCAGGAATCTGATTGCGTTTCAGCCTTGATAAGTGTTATTTTTCTTTTTTGTGAGGCATTCTTACAATAACACAAACTGACACTGTAATCTGTAAATGTTGTCACTGTGTTTGAAAGGAACAAAAAAAAGTATGAGCAATTACAGTCTCATACAAACTTGACAGCCGAGGGAAACAGCAACAAGTGCAAAAATATGTTTTCACAAGGTAAACAAAAGTACGTAAATGAAAATCAAGAGCAGCCTACAGACTTCCTCTGCAGCTGTTAGAGCAGCGTTCAGTCAGACATATCACATCTCAAGGCTACACAGTGCTGACAAAAGATCACACTGGCAATACTGAGGTGAGATAAAGACGTAAACACTATATCTTTATGATAGCACTAAATGGTCAGAAAATCAAAATAAAACAAGTTTATATGTCATCCAGGAGGGGGAATACAGTTCTCTTCCCTCTGAACACAAAACTGCATCCTCTTGCACTCTGGGAAGTTGCAGCTGTCAACTTAATAATTTGCTTTAGATTTTTGTGCAGACCACTGCATCCAGTCAGGAGTGAGGAGAGAAACCCCCAGTTTGAAGACCTGTGCATGAATGAATGAGAGGTTCTCCCCATCATCGCTGACAGAAGTGAACAAGCTGAAGAGTTTGACGGCTGGAAGTCGATAAGCACTGAAGCCCGGCAGCTGCTGCGTGTGGAGGAAGTTGTAAAGTCATGACTCGTCATTACGTGAAGCCATCTAACAATCTCCGAGCTATCACTTTTCAGGACATCCATTTTACAAACCTTTCCTCTGCTTACAGCTGCTAATATTCATCGCCGGGGACATTTATTATTTACAAAGTAGTCCCTTGCATTATTCACAGTATCTGAATCTGCTCAACAACATTTCTCAGTCTCAAGACTCTCCACGTTCTCCAACGCTTACATTCTGGTCTGAGCTTTTTGCTTTTGCTAGGCCTACAGTTCAAAGGCCAGTGGCGTCATTAAGCCTATTTTAGGGGGGCTGAAGCCTCAAAAAAAATTAGCCTCACCTGGGAGCTAAGCCCCCCTTAAAACCTAGTGATGCCCATTTAAAACACCTGTAGTAATGGATGATACCTGGAAATTAACCCTGGAAATTAATATTAACAAGGGTGCAGTCATGTACAATTGCATGGCTGCCCAGGCGTCACTATGTACCTTTTGCGTAAAATCTTGACGTTGAAGGTTGTACTGGGGCCCTGAGTAAAAATAAATAAATAAATAAAAAAAAAAACTGGGCTGAGGGTCACTGCCCAATAATTACAAAAGGCTGCACAGGTAATGAGGCCAACCTAACCATCAACACCCACACCAATGCTTGGCATCTTTATCGATCTCTGCCTATCTATCATCCTCCAAAAGGTCTCCAGACTTCAGGGGAAATTTATGTCTCAATTATCACTGCATCACCCAGATGTCAAAGGACAGGAGATTAATAGCGATGAAAAGAAAACATAACAAGCACCACGAGTCCCAACATGCAGAAAAATGAATTGAGGCTCATATCTCGAGTGAGCCACTGGAGAGTTGGAAGTGACAGAAACATTGGCCACATGGGACATGGATGAAAATTGACTTGTGCTTCAATTCTCAGGGACTAAAATCGCTACACATCCAGGCCCTGAGGACAGCCAGACCTCTCTGTTGAGGTCTAAAACCACTGGTATGTAGCTAAATGTGGCATGCAGTCACACACAGCTTCATTTTACGGCTTCTTCAGTAAACATCAGGTGTTAAACAGCCTGTGGATCCTTCAGGGAAATCCATCTGTATCTCAGTACAGGTTCCCTCAGACTTTAGATGGCTCAACTTGGAGGTTATTTGAGGAAAGCAAGGAATGATGGGTAATGGCCTATCAAGCTATCAGTTGCCATTTCCTATTAGCGTGCTTAATCAAGGAGAAATTACCACCATTAACAGCTGAAGAGAAGCAGAGTAGAGGAGCTGCCTGAGGTTCATGGCCCTGATTAGTAAGACTCTATGTCCTGCCTTATTGCCTTTTCTGAAGAAGAAGAAGAAGAAGAGAGAAAGCAAGAAAGAGTCCCTAGAAAATTGAATTGAGGACATTGAGAGACACCCAAAGGGATGATGAGGTGGAGGAAAAAGTAGAGACCGAATTAATTCTTGAACACTGAGTTGTAACTTCTTGTAACACACAGTTTGTCCTGCAGTAGCTTCTGTCAACAGGACCCAGCCTCAAACCAATGACAAGCCACATTTCTCATCACTGTTTTCACTTTGGTCACAACCTGAGGAACACTGAAGACGGAGTGACCGCCTACAACACTGAAACAGGAGACGCAGGGAAAGCAGAACGTTATGTCATCCTTACTGCTGACACATGTCGGAAATTAAAATTCTCTTCAGAGAAATGTCACATCGGTCCTCTGTTTTAGTGACACTTCCACTTAGTGTAAAAAGGGGGGAAATGTTAATTAATGCAGGTATTAATGTTTGGGGCTTGATTGAGGAGCAAAAAGCCTACACACGTTTTGATGTCATGCTTCTATAGTCTGCAGCACCTGAGGAGACTTTCAAGTAAAAGAAACAAAACCTCAGGTATTGTTAACACGCTGAACTACACTGTGAAGGATGAACAATGAAAAACATGCCCGTGTCGTTTCCATTGCATTTAGCTTCACTCATCTAAATAGGATTCTACACTGTGATTACTTTAATAGATAAAAACTAATAAGCTGCCCCGCTAGTAAAACCCAGCATGGCTGTATAATGCAGTCTGAAGCATTTTGATTGACAGATACATCATTAAAATTCTGGGCACACACGAGCATAAATGATCCTCCGGTGCGTGTGCCTATGTGCAAGCTTCAAGTTAAGCGACTGTGCAGAAAATGCAGTAATATGTTGCTGATACTCCTCTGAGCTGTGGCCTGCATGAGAAAGAGCTGTAATGAAGGGAGTCACTGAGGTAGCCAAGCTGAGTCACCAGTAATTAAAGCTACATGGAACATAAGGAGGAGGGGTCCAGACAAAAAGAAATCATGGTGTATGCACAGAAAAACAGGCTGGTCTAAAATCTGACGGAGAGGCTTCATAATATGCAGATCAGGCAAAAGGAAGAAGCCAAACAGATGAGCTTTCACTTCTCAGGAGGCCTGAGGTGTGCTGCTGATGCTGCTTCTCCATAAGCAGCACAACTTCAGTCATTTCTTTTTCTCAGTGCTGGAAGAAGGAGAGCTATCAGCCTGACTGGAAGCATGAGATTCGACACTTCTAACGACATTTACATTCACACTGCATTCTGGATAATAGCTTGAGGTTTAATCTGGATAAGCCTCTTTCTGTGCACTGGATACATTCTGCTTCATTTGTGTCTATTCATCCACAAATACAGTTCCTCCTGCAGTAACCTGTCAATCAACCCTAACATGAGGCAAGCCATCCTGAGAAAAGCATCAGCTTATCCAGAAGCTTAGTGATACTGTCAAACACTGGTATATTACATATTTACATACAGCAGTAACACTTATATTACAGTATGCTAATGGTAGCTGTAGTTCAGTGTGATGTACAGGCCAAATGTGTCACTTTAGAGATGTTATTGTTAATGGAAATGAGCATAAAAGGGACTGCTGCTTGTGCCGCAACAGAGAAAAAGTCAGCTATTATTTAAACTATTAAACAGGTGTGGTGAAAGATTTTTCTGTAAGAAAAGCACTACAATGGTGTGCCATAGCCATGTTTTATGTCTTTTGTTTTAACTAATATCTACATCTTATACTCAGGATGATTGCTCTAATGTGTCTTTTTTAACACATGTACAGTATTATTCTGGCTGTTAAAAGTATTTTTGGATTTAAGGAGTGATAAAACTAGATATCCAAAACCCTCTAAAACCCTTTGACTTTATGTCAACAAAGATTCTTCGACAAGCACATCTTTAATAAGATAAATAAATATTCATTTAAACTTGTACCTCTAAAATTGATTTAATCTAATGTAAACAATCAACTAATGAAGTTTCATCTTTTTTTTTAGTCTGTCTCCACTTTTTCCCCATATAAAGACATCTGCCACTGAAGCACAAAAACACTAAAAGAAAAAATATATAAATTCAATCTGCTGCCAGAAATGCTCATAATACCATAACTGAAACATCTTCTATCCATAACTTAATAAGAATAATGTTCTGTAGACTTTGGTTGAGCCGAAAGACAGCTCGACGAAAACATCTGGAGGTCATCATGAAAACACAGTGAAAGCAAAGACTTCAGAAAAAATCCATTGATCAAAAATATGTTTTTTTGTTCCCCCCGTCATAATAGCACTGTAACGTGTGGCGCGATATAGAGACAAATCGAGTCATTTTCACGTTGATAACCCTCCATAACTCACCACCCAACCTCTGAGCTACAATCTGAGGAGGAGCGCAGTCAAAGCAGCTCAGGCTGTTTGAAGGAGGGTGATTAGGTATATGAAAAGGAAGGGAGGACGTGTGCATAAGTGTGGGTGGGTGTTGATTAACAGTCTGTAATGTCACGTCTCTCTGCCGCCTTCATTGCTATTCAAGGCCATGCCCGGCAGAGGCAATATGATTTTTCTCTCTGTGTTGACTTCCCTGCAAGTCTCTGAATGTCCTTACATGTTTACATCCTGCATGGCCAGCAGGCAATTCAGAGAAGCACTGGCTCTTCTTATAATACTTCACTGGAGCACGACTACTTTTCATTTGAGTTACAGAAGTTTAATGTTTAGGTTTGGGAAACTTCAATTTTGCCTCCAAAGGTGCAACCAATGGGGGAAAAAAAATAAGAAAAAAAAGTATCATTATATATATATATATATATATATATATATATATATATATACACACACACACACACACACACACAGAGTATATGACCTAGGGCTGCCAAAATTAGCATGTGCAAGGGTAACCACTTGGACAAACTGCCTGAAATGCGTTGACAAGAGTTATATTCGTGGATGCCACACGCTAATTTTGACAGCCCTAGTATCAACATATCCAAATACTGTCACATCAAGAAAACACCTTCTTATTAACCAGAGTAAACTTGCTCTGATACTAAAAGACAAAACCACATGAGGAGCAGCTGATGGTTCAAACAAACAGATAAATTATACTGGACCTGCATAGTTAAATGATTGACTGTTGTTAAAGTCCATGCCCAAGGGTAGGAGTGTCCCGATCCTTAATTGATATCAAATATCGGTCAGATATCAGGAGAGGGGAAAAAAAAAAAAAAAAAAAAAAAAAAAAGTATCAGATTATATCAGCCTGCATCTAAAATCACTGATATTATCACTCTGAGCCCATCAGTCCATTCCAGACTCTGCTCCAGCTCTTTTATCCAGCAGCAGAGCCCAGTGATCACAACAGGAGTGATGTCGGTCCTGTGGCAGCATTTTTAGTTAAAGTCCAAAAAAAGATGTTGAAGAACAAAACCTGTCATGAACAAATTTCCATGTAACCCATTAGTCAATAATAAATGGCTCAGAGAAGAGTCAACTATTGCTGACTACTGTTCTCTGTTAATGTTACTTGATCAAGCCTTTTCTTACTTTCAATACTACAAAATAAGTAATAAAAGTATGTGTGATTAGTGCTGATATTGTATCGGATCAATATCATATCGGCCAGTGCTCAAGGCTGCAATATTGGTATTGCATCAGAAGTGAAAAAGTTGTATCAGGACACCCCTACCGATGCTGCTCCTGCACCACCTGAAACACCTTGTTTGAAGTCCTACCTGTTCTTCCATAACATGGTGATGTCACCAACTAACACACTTTGCCATGTCCTGAAAGAAAGCTACTTAGAGCAGAGTCGAGTTAGAATATCCAATCACAACAGCTGACCAATCAGAACAGACTGGACTTTTCATTTCTTAGTCAGGTTGAATATACTTGCCGACTGCCAACGTGGAAGCTTGTCCATGAGACAAAAAAATAAAAAATAAATAAAAACCATCATATATCTGACATACTAAAAAAGGAAATTTAGTGTATAATACAAGTTTGGCATGCTTTGATTAAACGATCAGCCATCCAGGCATCATAATTTATTTATGGGAATGAGGGCTTTAAGTGATGAGGACAGAGACTTGCTCTCTCCTCCTAGCTTAACCCTGGAGAGGCCAACATAAATATTAGCTCACCTCTCCAGAAAAATCATTCTAGCCAATGTATTATTCATCATGGAAGATTTGTTTCAGTGTCATTATGAATCCAAAATTGTGCCCTGGCACAAAGGACAGAAAAAAAAAAAAAAATCAAGATTAATGGATCTCATTTCAGATGAAAGTCTACATTTTTACAGCTTGAAGGAGTAAGGAGCTTTATGTTCACCCAGCCATGTGTCGAGAAGACCTAAAACTAGATCCTTCCACACCACAGGTAACCTGACAGATCCACTTGATATTAAAATGCACTTCTTTTTCAAAAGGAGTAGTGTTAAAATATTTCATACATGTATACTGTATATGCATGCATCTGTTCTTTTTTCATACCATCTAAATGAGAATGTCAGTCCCTGAATCGAGGAAAAACATGAAAACCTGCAAGTTTTAACTGAACTGTATTTGCATTTCAAAAAGTGACATCTGATTTCATGTCAAAACCTTTCAGTGGTACATGAGTAAATCACCATTCCACTTGTTAAAATGCATTTAAATGATACAAGGTGTGTAAACAGAAGTGTCCACTCCTGGCTGATTTAGTTTATTCAGTGTGAGCTCGGCGTAGTGAGTATCTGCTCATTAGACTCAGGGTTCCTCACACCTCTGCTGCTCTTCATCCTCCTGACATCTGCTCTCTGAAATACTCCAACTCAGAGAAACTCTGCCCTGTTTTCTCATTAACTTGAAAAAAAGTGTATTTTTCTCAGAAAGGTTTGTTGACATGTTTGCAGTGAGAATATTTTAATTGCACTTGGTTAGCACATGCAGAAACCTTGTGGAACAGCTTAAAAACTGCCAAACTTACCTCAATTATCTTTAGCATTTAAGACTTGATCACTTCATTATACTAGGTTGCTTAATACATTTTTTTCACAATGAAATAAAGAGTCTCTTCTTTCATTTGAGCTATTCAGTGTTTTCAAAGTCATAGTACAAAATATTCTGTGTATCATGAATGATGACTCAAAATGGGCAAAAACATTGGCACAAGGCACTCTCTGTTTTAAAAAAAAACGGCTGAAACTCAGTGATTTAAGGAAAGCATCATGTTTGGGCTTAAAATAATACCTGAATTAAGTAAAATGTGTATGGAAATCAAGTCACAAAGAAATGCAACATGCCTAAAGTGACTATAAAATAACCAAACTGTGACATTAACATTTGCTGGGTACACCCTCCTCCACATCCTCAGCAGCCTTTTCTCGCTTTATAATACAAGGTCACAACTCTTGACCACGGCATTATGCAGATGTTTTTCTACTGCAGTAAATGCAGGACATGGCATAGGAATGCCATATGGATCTGAAGAAAGGTGTTATCGCTGCACTCTAAATGTCTGAACATTATTATGGCAGTTTGATGCACAAGAAATTCAAACATTAACGATCCAACTTTGCTACAAAGGAAATTTGTTTTCCATAAATATTCCTCCTGAGGGCTGCAATAAAACACTGTTTTCAGAGTGGGCGTAAAGTAGGAAAGTACAAAGAATGAGTAGGGTGCAAAAATCATTTCACTGTTGTCCTGTCAACAAGGTATGCAGCCTATAATCAGTCATTTCTCCTGGCTGTCAGTTTACCTGAAACATGATTGGTGGGCAAAGTCAACAACAAGCACTTTAACAATGTTGTTCTGAGCAAACTGAGCAAAAATTAAAGGGGAAGTACCCCAATGCAGCACATCAGAGTCTGTTTACAGGTTGTTAAACGGTTGTTGTATGACGTCTGCCTTAAAGCTAGGGTAGGCAATTTACCTTTCAAGCATATTGTTATATTCATTGACATTTACTGCTGAAATGACAGCAATCAATAAATCAAATCCTCTGATAAAAAGGAAAGGAATATAGACTCTGTGGCTTTTTTAGGGCTGCAATAAGCCCCTCCAGTCATTTCATGTCTGCTTATCTGCACACTAACATCAAGCACCCCTGTTGATGAAATAAACTTATCGTTTATTGAGTTCTGGAAAACAACCACAAGACTTTTAAATGCCGCACAGAGGAAACGCCTGAGCATATTTCTAACTAAAACACTCCTCCCTCAGGCGCTGCATCTTCCTCAAGGCCATAAACTCATAATCCAAGTTTTCAAGCCACCATTCAATAATAATAATAAATAAGACAGTGCAGAGCAGATACCATCTACTCCACACAGAGAAACATGTCTCTGCAGAACAAAGCCCATTTCAAAGCTAATTTCTCAAACCAGACCTGCAGTGCTCAAACACTGTGCACTGTGAAGTTGAAGAGATGACTTCTCGTGTGTCAAACTCAGCTGACATTTAAAGAATTCATATGCATTATGCCAGCAACGTTGTTTATTATTTCAGGATTTTTCAACAGTTCATGAACTTTAAACTTAATGTTTATGAGCATCAACTGGCATTTGAGGGGGGAAAGTATGAATGAGTACCCAAGAGATTTTTTACATTATCATGGGATAAATGTCATGAGGAAAATACAGAGAACTGCACAGATATACATTAAAAAAATCACAGGAAAAGCTGCTGGACCGAAGAACAGCAGATTTTTTTTTTTTCTATTCTCTAATTACACCTCCTCATCTATAACTTATTAATGTTTCATCAATTTTCTTCCCAACTGGTCCCTCAGTAACTCCCCACATTTTTGTGTCTACTATAATATGAAGTGTAACCAATTTTCTGGATGAGACTCCCTGTTTGCATAGCTTAAGACAAATTAAGAAAAGTAAATTATCAGCTTATCTGTTTTGTTTTTTTTTGTTTGTTTTTTTTAAATGTAACTGGTGTAGATCAGTTTCACAGCATAGTGCAGTGTATTGAATATGCACACAATATTGATTTTGGAACAACGTGATGCAGACACAGACCTCAAAAGACATACAGTATATATTCCACATTGGACAAAATCCCAGCCATACAAATGATGGTCATAAATAGATGGAAGAAAGCTCAGGCTGCAACTAACGATTATTTTGATAGCCGACTAATCTATTGACTATGTTAACGATTAATCAACTAATCAATCGACTATCTTCATGATTACTCGGCTAATAGACTTATGAAGCGTATGAATTTTGACTGGGAGTTTGGAAATGCTGACATTCCTGTACCACCTGAATGCACCATGAGTTGAATCACTGAAAGGCTGGGTTCCCAGTAATGCGTCAGACTATTAGTTGCAGTCAAAAGTAATGGTAATGGTAACAGTGACGCGTTTCTATTAAAAAAGTGTCACTGCCCAACACTGCATGCCTCCACTTTAAATGCTGCCGTATCACAGACGTGCTGCATGTCGAGCTCGTTAGCCATATCTTTGATGTGTTTAGGGAGAAATGTTCCCAGACTTTAGATCTTTTACCTCTTGATGCTGTTGCAGTGGTCGTAGCAATTTCTCTCTTGCTTGCCGGTCGCCGGTCACGCTGACTCGTGCATTTTCATTTCCCATCAACTCAGTCAAGTCACATGATGAATTTCAAGCAGACAGAGACGACACACACCATGTTATGTTCTGTGTCAAGCTATGACAAGTTTTGGCTTATGAGTTTTCACACAATCTCCAGCCCCGTTCAGAGCTGCTGTGCACTCAGGTCACTTTGCATAAAATCACCATCTCAATAGCAAGTCACAATCCTTCACCAGGATTAATCAGTACAATGTTAGTGACACTGACCTGTAATTCATAGATCAGAGGAGCCTTGATCTTCTGAACAGTGTGCCACACACCATGACAGAAAGAAAGTCCTTGCATGTGATAAAGTAAAGTCAATCAGTGTTACCTTTTCTAATGATGAGAGCTATACCTGAATGTACATAAAGCATGCTTATTAAAGAGATAAAGTCAGTGGTGTCCATTATTTATGAAGCTCTCTTTCTGCTAAGAGGAAAATAAAATGTTTGCTGTTGTTCAATTACATGCTCGTAATTATCCAGACAGGATAATTGATACATTAACAAAGTGTTCAGGAGCAGAAATGAGTGAGTAGGAAGGTGAATGTGTCACAGCGAGTGAATCATTATCCCATCACTCCAGCTGGTGAGGATGTGACACTTTGCCTGACATTCGTGGAATGAGAAAAATCTCTCAGCTAAGACGGGAACTGAACCGCTCTCAAGACCGAACCAGAACACAATGTGGAGGATCACTGGAGTTAGCCGAGGCCTGCTCTGATGGAGACGAACCCTGACAGTCCCGGCTGGGGAGAATAAATACTTAATGAGAAAATTCTATAAAACAGCAGATGGAGGGAAATGTAATCCGTGAAACAGTGTCAAATGCTTTGATAACTGAGGATTTTAATAAGAGCTGCTACACCAATCCCCTCCGGCGAAATGCTTTCAGCTTTGCATCGTAGTTGTGCGCTTGTCATGATCCATGTTTTACAGGAAAAGGTTCACTTGGGTTTAGCTGTAAAGAGGGGAAATCACATCAGTCATAACTACTGTATATGTGTGCTGATTTAAAAGCTCTGGGCATTTGGTTCGTAGCCCTCAGTGTCTGCTTGGCTTTCTTTGGTGAATGTAAAGGTTATTGCAGTTGTGAAACTGAAGAAAAACAACAGTTGCTGCTCGCTTGAAATCTTCTAATAACTCTGCACTGCGGCTGATGCAGTCATTCTTTAAAATGAGTTCATTCAGTTTTTATTCTTTAAAGGCAGAGCATTAAAATGAGATGTCCAAAAATGTACAGAAACACAACTTTAGAAAGATCTAAAGGTCTTTTATAAGCACATATGCAAACCATTCCAGTATTTTTAGACCAGGGGTCAGCAACCCACAGCTCCTTCACCCCTCTGATGCAGCTCCCTGTGGCTTTTGAAAACGACTATTTAATTAAAGTGCATTTTATTTTAGTTTGTTTGTTTTTAAAATGTAATTCTAAATTTAAAGATTATGGTGATCTTGTAACATCTAAATAAAACATGTTAATTTGTCGTGAAAATCTTGTCCCTTATTTTGTTGCTGCACCACAAAGTCCGGTCGCTGTCCAGAGGGAAGGTGCTGAAACGCTTTGCTTCGTGTTTGGAGGAAGTGAAAACTTTCCTGGGCAGCAAAGGGCTCACATTTCCTGAGTTGGAACAGCCAGAGTGGTTGGAAGAGCTACACTTCATGGTAGACATGACAGCACACCTGAACACAGCTCTTCAGGGGAAAGGACACACAGCCCTGCACATGCTGGAGGAGGTTTTCAAAGAAGCTCACATGATAAATGTGGTGTATTTATTCTGAAATCAATACAATGCAAACATTGTTTGGGAATGAATTCTGTGAGTTTAGAGAGGGAAAAAACCCACATTATATTTCCCTGTCACTCCCCTCAGCCTCGATCCATCCCTGCTGAATACGAGTGCATTAACAGGTGTGAGTCGACCTGATCTTGAGATGGAACGGGCCAACATAGCCGTCAGACACATGGGTGTCCAAGTTTAAACGCTTGAAAACAGATCTTGAAGTTGCCCGTCACAGGGCCGTTCTTGCTCAGAATCACAAATGGTGTGAAACTAAAAACCTCCCCAAACTGGATAACATTGTTCAAAACTTGGAATGCTATTCCCAACGTTTATGTGAACATGAAAAAGTATGCAGTTGGAGTCCTGTTGATTTTTGGATCCACATATGTATGTGAGCAGGTGTTGTCCAACATGAACATCGCGCACGCCTCACAGATGACAGCTTAAGATCCATTCAGTGAAATATTCCTTTTATTATTCAGGTTGACAGCTGACTGCATGCGCCAGTAAAAGGATGACGGCACACAGGGAGAGGATAGCATTTTTGGTTTGCTGCCGGTGGCTAAATTAATTTTGGCTTTTTTTTTTTCTTCATAAATAAAAGGAGGAAAGGAGGCAAATAGACACTGAGTATTTCACTTGAATGTAACTTTCAACTGAACGAGTTCCAAATGTTTTTGCTGCATGCAGAAATATAATTTTGTTTTCTCTGCAGTCATTCGTTGATTTCATAAATGCAACACATTTTGTTTAGCATAAAGGCCAAAAACCTGTTATATGTAGTGTTACTTCATTTTAAATGTCAAAGGGTTTCGTAGCACCCAGTGTTTTCTTTACTGTGGGAAAGGGGTCCAAATGGCTCTTTGAGTGGTAAAGGTTACCAATCCCTGTCTTAGACTGACCTGTTACTTTTGTGACACAAAGCCGTGGACAAACCCAGAGACTGCTCACGACTGATTCCTCATATCCGACAAACTATACTGTAAATTCTCTGCAGACCATTTTCTCGTAGGAGACTAACACACAGTCTAATAAACGGCATATACTTTCCTCCCAGGTCAATAACATACGGCACTGCTATACCGGCACTTACAGCTCAATGATGCAGGAACACTCTGCACAAAAACAGCATAGTTAAGGTGGCTGCTCCACGTCTCACTGTTCTCATTTAGTTTCTCATTATAACTTAAAGCTGCATCGGAAACTGATGAAGCCACTACGCAACAGAAAAACTCCCAAACAACCTGAAAAAAAAAAAAAACCAAAAAACATCAACTGGCATTATCACCTGTTTTTTATGACACATCCAGCAGACACTGAGCATTATTGGCACTGATTTGGAGACTTATGTCCATCTGATGATTAATAGAGAATGAGTGAAGAGCATCTCTGTCATCTCTGTCTGTTCAAGGCTAATCTTACATACTGCTGGACCCAACAGCCTAATATTTTCCTCATACTATTTATGACTGTATGTCCAAACACCTCTCATGTTTGCCATGATTCACACTATTTAAAAACATATTCTCTTTGACTGTTGACCCCACAGACTCTATGGGGCTGCAAGTGATAAACAACTGCACTTAAACTAAAAATCAATAAGGAAATCCATTTCTGCAAAACTGGATGACATAATTACATAATAAAGGGCCCATATTATGCTCACTTTCAGGTTCATTCTTGTATTTAAGTTTCTATTAGAGCTGGTTTACTTGCTGTAATGTTAAATAAACATTTATTTTTCTTAACGTCTGCCTGAATAAGCCAGTATTCACCCTCTGTCTGAAATGCTCTGTTTTAGCACTTTGCGAAACTACGTCGTTTGGCAACAGCTCAGGTCCATGTTTACCAGAAATAAACAGGGATACATGTAGAATGCTTCAAACTGATGTGTTGTTAAATGATGACATCACAAAGTTACATAAATCCTGACTGCTTGTATCAAAGGTACAGTTGATGAATATGAGCTGTGTGTATTTCTCCATTTAATGATACTTTTGAGTATTTATATAGAGCCTAAACCTGCTTTTTATGAAAAGAAAATCTTGACAATATGGGACCATTAATTTCTTATTATGGACATTCGGTCCTGTTAGTTGACACAAAGGAAAAACATGTGACAGTTGCTGATTGTGAGGGCAGTGTAATTTCTGAATGTTTTATGAGTGGGGCATAATGAGCCAGCAGCATGACTTGTCCTGGTTGATGGTTTATTCAGTGTTTGCTGAACTGTTGGGTGGGCTTTTGAGCAGATAGTGTTATTTGTCTTCACTCGCATCGTTGATCATTTCCATTCTTCTACTGCCACAAAAAAAAAGTTACCCTGTATCTGTACTGTTGAACAGAAGCAATACTTATCATTTTATGACTGTAATGTATTGTTGAGCAATAACAATCATATAGTCCCCTACTACATGCACCAGCATGTAAAGTCAAAATGCTGCATTTTTTCCACCTTTTCAAAAGTGTAGAGTTTCACACCTGGTACTTAAACAGGCTGAGTCACACACACCACAGTCCATTAATAAACTAAACTAAGCACCAAACTGTAATACCTCAAGCAACGAATGGTCTGTGAAGCATGTGGAGAAATAATCATGATAAATCAAGGTTTGAGTACTTTTTTTCCCCTCTGAATACGCTCCACACATAACAATGAGGTACTTGCTGATTATTCAGGCTTCAATTACCAGACAAGAAATGTGACTTTGGAAGTTTAGACGTAACAAACCCCAACGCAGACAACCTGCAACCACCAACCAGCTTTAAAAATAATAATAATTAAAAAAAAACATTTTCAGGCCAACTGCTCTCCTTGCACTAGCCAAGGTCACTGCAGCAGCCAAATGGGGCTGGCAGCACTTCTGCCCAGCCTGCACTCATACCTCCACAGACTCGTGGTGTAAACCACAAGCTCCAGCCCCTGAGAAAAAGCCCCGGTCAAGCTGATGATTACATCAAGACGACAGGCATGCCAAGTGCTGCTATCTGTGCCAAATGTCCTGTTCTTCCCCTCACACCTGCTCCATTTGTCATCACTCCCATTCATGCTCTCTCACTTCTTCTATTGTCGCGCACATTCATCACTCTGCCTTACCCGCTCAAAGTCAGTTTACTTCACTCCCGTACTGACATTTTCTCTCACTTGTGTTATATGCCACCGATTCCTCCCTCACTCTGAATCTCTTGTGATTCTCACAACCCTTCAGGCTGTCCGGAGGGTCACATATCACCATCACCAGTCATAATATCACTCAGAGGATGTTATATTCAGATTTCTTTCTGCATTGCCCTTAAAAATGCACCAAATAGTAAAAGAAATCGTACATCCTGGAGGACAGAAGGCTAAAGGGGGGCAGAATATGAAATACGTCTCTCGAAAAATGTATTTAAATGAGATGAATAGATGAGTTATAGTGCAATATCATCTCACAATCATACATGCACTGTTCTCTGATGGTTTGGGACAAAGATCATTTCTCACTACCTGTCAATCCAAGGCAACAGACCATAAAGTGCTTCTTTGAACCACACCCTGGCTATTTAGAAATTTTAGGCCCCTGTTCCCCAGGACAAAAAGACTTCTAAAGGCTGAGGAAAGTATTAGTAATAAAAGTCATAATCCCTGCTCTACTTTCCAGTAACTTTCATAGCATCCATTTCTTTCTCATGACTCAGCAAAGATTGACAGAAGATGTTCAAGAAAAAGTCTTACCTGCCAGAAGATGGTATCTATTGTGCTGCCCAGGAAGCCTTCTCTCGTTTCAGAGGACAGGAGTTTGGGTCCAAGGATCGTCATGAACTCCTCAAAATCGACCTGCCCATCACCTGACAGAGAGAGAAAGGACACCTTATTAACTGCTGATGATGTACTGATTTGTGCAGCTGGATTAAACCAGGATACAGCATAGACATAATTGAAATATTTGGGGTTTTCTTCTACAATATGTCCACAGAAAATCCATTATTTCAATACACCATTCACTACTGAGACAAGAGAAACAATAGTGAGCGCCATCATACTAGCAGATAAAGGTGTACAGTGACTGTATGTCAAGTTCCTGTGGCGCACATTGATTCCAACAGCACAGACCTGATCTGATCTGGGAGTCTGCTCATAGCTGTTGAAGCTACTCCCAAAACAAAGCATCAAAACTCCACAGATAACACACTCAAACTAAACTTGAATATTTCTTTCCTATTTTTTTCTTGGAGTGGAAAATTTTTATAAGCCTGCTGAGGTTTCTTAATCTGCCCTGCAGATTGTCTGGTTTTCTTATCTGCGTGTTTGGATGAACCAAACTCAGAAAGCACTCGTTAAGGGAATTGTGAAAAATAAAACGTTAAGTGAGAGAAATCAGTGAATGTACAGCAGAAGGCATAATTCTGTTACTTTTCATCCTTTTAGAAACACCCTTTCTTTTTGTTGTCTCATGAATTCCACTGTTGTAAACTCATTTCACTTCCCTCATCTTCCCACCTGCTCTTTCTGAATCTGCAGATGAGGCTGGGCACCGTCTAATCCTCCCTGTCAGAGGAAAGTTAGCGACGCAGGACGAGTCAATCTGCCTCGACCTGCAGTACATCTGCTCCTGGTCTGTCTGGGGCAGGCTGGCACACTGTAACTTTTAATGCCAATGACTGCACTCCTATTGATGTATATTCAACAGGGCTACAGTGCCAGATGAAGCAGTGCTTAGAGGATGTGTGGACACAGGGATGGTTGGGTGATTATAAGGAAAGAATGGGTAACTTTCTTTTTGCCAGGATGCCAAATAAAAGTATCAAGAATGTTTCCAGATATGATTTAACCTGTATACAACCCACGTATCCACATTAAGATCTGAATGAAATCTGATGGCTCTGTCTGAAAGGAAGGCTACATTATGCACAGGTTTGCACTGCTGGAGAGGAGATTCACAACGCATGGGTACATCAGCCTCAAAATGCTGCTGTCTGGGTTAGAGGGCCTGACTTTGAGGTACATCAATAGTTGCACACACTGAGGAATGAGAACAGTTGGCCTCACGGTCACAAACTGTTCTCATTCGATGTGGTCAAGCACTAGCCGACTGCAATCCAATCACCCAAAACATTGTTTAATGCCAGGTGTAGAGGAGCAATGGCTGCTCTCATTTTGATGTAGCTGCCATTTGTGACACCTCAACATTATGCACAAAGACGCTGAGTCACTTTCACTGTCTGTTATAGTCTTGTCCTGTTATGTCACACCTGAGCTTCCTGTTTCAGCTTGAAATAGAATGATGAATTATTAAATAAAACATGCAAAATGCTGCTCTCTTTAGTTAGGGACAAACAGGTCTGATTAGTTACTATGGGGAATAACATTTAGTAAATACATGGCAACAAAGACCCAAACATTGAGATTCGAGCCACAAGGTCATTAAGACCAGAAGAAAAAGAAGAACATGCCTAATCTACACTGAAAAACAAAGGATGGCACAAAGCTGTGATCTGGAACAAAGAAGAGCAGTCACACCTCTCCATGAAGGGCGTACGGAGCTCAATAACAATCACATGGATGGGCCTGACAGTGGAGACGAACGAAGCAGATAACCTATCAGTATATTCTGGAGATCAGCTGGACTTGGCCGAATAAGCTGTGAGTGAAAATTCAATCCTCACAGCTGCCGAGATCTAATCATCCACTGTCATTGACCTGCTAGTGCCTCCTTTCCTCCACGCCACCCCCCCTCTGATCAGTGGCTCTTTGTTGTGTCAACACGCAAGATCATTTCACAAACTGCTCCATAAATGCACTTCATATTTGTCATTTTAACTGATATTGTGAAGCCCGTTCCCACAGCTTCCAATCAGTAAGTGATGAAACCATTATCGCCCCCCCCCCCCGTGGCTATAAGTCATTAGATAATTTATGAAGTAGGGCTCCATCTAATGCTCATTTCCATTAATTTATTCTTGATTAACTCAATTCAATCTATTATTATTTAATGAATGCATCCATCTACAACAGTCATTTAGGCCTTTATGTTAGAATTTCTTACTCAGCTACAGACGCTTTCGAGCTATTCAACACGGCATCATTCTGTTGTTTGCACACTCTAAAGTCCTTTTCAAACAGCCTGTTCAAGATGTGACTCTACGACCCCTTTCTGAGAGTTCATCCATGTTAAGCTGTTTCTAGGAAATTCTGCATATAAGAGAGCAATCATAAGTGCCTTCTACTGACCAACTGCAGCTGGTTGTACCATACACACGTTTGTTATGTCTCATCAAGTTACCAAAGTTAAGTTAGGTTCACGTTCTGTCTTTCCT
The DNA here is from genome assembly GCA_029721515.1 of Synanceia verrucosa. Lineage (NCBI taxonomy): Eukaryota > Metazoa > Chordata > Actinopteri > Perciformes > Synanceiidae > Synanceia > Synanceia verrucosa. The sequence goes on from CM056559.1 coordinate 22,136,205, forward strand.
GTTTTATTTTGTAGTAACCCTCTTGTTTCAGTGACGTCACTGCCTGCCCTCCTGTTTTCCATGTCTGGTGATTGCCCAACTGTTACCTTGTTTTCCTCATGTTTAAGTTTGAGTGCCATTGACATATACACCCATGTCAAAGTGTTTTTTCTGCAGCTGGCCCAAGAGCGCTTTCACACAGCCTGTGAGTAATACTGGGGCTTCTGGGATTTGTAGTCAGAACATAAACAGCCGGGATACACCGCAGATATCGAAGCTGGAAGCAAATGATCGAGAGCAAAATGGACAGATTCTGGACAAAAAGTGGTGATTTTGGTGAAAGTGGTCTCGACTCTCCTGAAGATAAAACAAGAATGGAACAAGGTAAAAACAAACATATTCTGTGGGTTATGAAAGATGAGTCAAAATGGTCAAAAACGCTGGCATAAGGCACTTTCATTGTTATAAAACAGCGAGGTAAGGACAGAATGGGTGAACAGGTTCAAGGTGAGACAGAAAAATAGTTGTGCATGTATTGTGCCAGGCTACAAAAAGAAAGTATCCAGACTGTTCCCAAATATGATTAAACCTGTATACACCTGGTATTAACTCATGCCTCCAGTGTCGCATTGAGATCTGAATGAAATATGATCGCTTTTTTTTTTCTTGTCTGCATTGTTCTCATTGTTTAACATCACAAAAAGTGTCAACCTTTTATGAGAGTATGCATATTTTAATCTTGCATCAAAAGCTATTAATGTTTGGTGCGTGTGTGACCATCACCGGCCCTCCCTGGAATCTAAACTTACATTCTTTATTGGAATTTCCTGTTATAAGCCAGAGTGGGAAGTGCTACACCTATGTGACAAGAGGGGGAAACAAATGACAGACAGGGAGATAAGACAAAAAGAAAGGGAAGGGTACAGACCGGCAGTGCTGTTAATATAAAGGAGTGTAGGTTGCTGTGTTATTCCTAACACCTTCATCCCAATATTAACAGCACTGCCGGTGCTGTTAATATAAAGGAGTGTAGTAATGCAGCCTTCCTTTCTTTCTGAAAGGAAGGCTGCATTACACACAGGTTTGTACTGCTGGAAAGGAGATGCATAATGCACAGATGCATCAGACTCAAAATGCTGCAGTTTCGAGGTAGAGAGACATCTTTATCAAATCGAAGTTTGGCGAAACACAAAGCCCTTGCAGTCGATCCCAAGATTCAATAATGCCTAAATGAAGAAAAAACAAAAGTAGTTTGCGTATGACAATCAATACAAACAAGTTGGTCGGGGCCACATAAAGGGAAAGAGGTGTTCCAGACTACAAGTCCAACAAACTGATTTAATACACAGAGACAAAAAGAACAATGAGAACGAAGCGCATAAATAAACAAACAGCATTTTCTTCACTGTAACCTTCGTCAGCTCCAATAATAGCCTTGTCTGCTTCTTCGAGCTGCAGTGGACGACGCATCAAGACCCAGCCCCAAGGCTCAGATCTGGTCTCCTGAGATCCTGGAGCAGATGAGTCAGCGGAGGAATAAAGGCAGTCTACCATCTTAAACTTAAATATTCATCCTTCAGTTCTTTATAGCATTTCTCTCTCCACAGTGAAACTAAAAAAGCTCTTATCAAAAGACTGTGATAGCAGCATGAAGAATTTAAATATTGTCCCAGTGATCTGCCATTTTTCATACTGCATTTTCCGCTCCCGGCTTTATACAATTTTAAGAGCCTCTCTTTTATAAAATGTCAATCACAGTTAATGCAGGCAGCTTTGCCTGGAACCTCATGTCACACAAATGCCGTCTGCAAGAAGAGGCATTGCTCTGGTTTTGGTGCTGCTCAGTGTCCTCTGCAAGGACAAATGTTACAAAGGTCACAAGTGAGGATGGCACCACAGAGATAAACCGCCACCAATTCATATCTTCATGCTTCAGCAGCACTTTAGGATGCATTTCCCCACAGATTCAGCTGCTGCACAAACACATTCATTAAGTGATTAGTTTTGGTCCAGCTGAAAAATGATAGGAAAACCAACATTGATCGCTAACCTCTTGCTAAGTGTCATTACATTCTCACATATTTTTTCCATTTAGATTGCTCTCTCCTCACTCCTGGCACCAGTTTCACTTGAGACTGGGATAAATACTCACTCTAGCATGCATTAATATGTTTTAAATATGACACAAAGGTCTATAGCATGTGTGCATCCAAACAGGCTAAAGTGCATAGGAAACACCCTGTGGTTTACTGTAAAGAAAGATCAAAATGTGTTTTTAATGGCCATGCATGATGTAATACAAAGGATGAAGAGCCCATTTAGCACAGTGCATTTGTGTGTGTGTGTGTGTGTGTGTGTCTCACCATCCATGTCTAGTCTCTGCATGATGATGGCCAGCTCCACCTCGCTGGGCATGTAGCCCAGAGAGCGCATGGCCATACCCAGCTCCTGCTTGGAAATGAACCCGTTTCCGTCCCGATCGAGCACCTTAAACGCCTCCCGGATCTCTGCCAAGACAAACAGGAAATGGACTCAGCATCTACTGTATGAACATTGAATCCAGAATGCACAAACACAATCCATGTCCATTTGCAGCCCCGTGTGTATCAGTCTGATGGACAGCTCTTTGTATATTTGGGGTTCCTTCCTTTCTCTGGCAGTGATTTTGCAATTCATCTAACGAGTCAGTCGGTATTTCACCCTTCCCCCCCATTCATCTCCATTCACTTGGCTCTTGCTTCCTCTCTCCTCCTGTCTGACCCAGCTTTGGGCCGCACATTACGCAATTCGTCTCGCACCACTGCCTCAAGTTAACAAGATCAATTCCACCCATCGATTCATTTTCCCCACCTGCTGTCACAGCCACCGTCACCTCTGCTCGCTTTCGTAATTTCACATTCAACAGAACTCTTCAATGTGCTCCTTTATCCTCCTGTTTCCTCATGTTTCAGTATAGTTTAATGTTTCAATTAGTTTGTCACCAGAAAGTGACATTCATAGAGGTAGCAAGTTAAAAAGGGGCAGTTTGCTTATGGTGAAACCTGTATCCTTCAAGATACTGAACTTTTCCTCCATCATTGTGGAGAACATCCTTCCCACTGATACGCAACCATCCCAGTTAACAGCCCTCACTAAACACTCTCAGTTCATATTAGAAAGGTCATCAGAGGGAAATACCTCAAGTTTATTAAGTTTAACAGCACACCTTCCTCACCACCTTACTGGCTTAACTCATCTTGTAAAAGACGTTTTACCTGCAAGGCACAGCGGCGGATCCCAGTAGGGATGGGACTATGGAGGATTTCATCATTAACAAGTTAATCGTAGTGAATATCCATTATCAACCCATAACCGACGTAACCCCTAGTTTCTACTGGATGCGGAATGACGCTGACGTCCTTCGATGTCCATCAGATTAGGAGATTTCGTGAATTCACAAAAAAAAATTTGCACGATGTAGCTAAGCATCAGTGAAAAGAGAACCACCCTGTGTCCACTGTGTAGAAGGAAATCTATTATACAATCCACTACAAACATGGATTATTTCATTTTGAAATAATTTTTAAACCGGATGTTTTCTTTTGTGCCTGTACTCAACTTCCTGTCCCACACTGCTCTGTGCAGAATTCATGCACCGTATGCCGACATCCCGCGGCAATAGAGGCTCTGTTGGCCCATCAGCAGCGCTTCGTGTTCGGTGGAAACTGACACAATGATTTGAATGGAAACGTATCGGGTCAACGTCGGCGTCGTTCTGCATCCAGTGGAAATTAGGGGTCAGAGGTTCCCTTTGGAGTTTTTGACCTATTGTATGAGTGGGTCCTCATTTAGTTATTTCATGGAGGATGAAAACCCACTGATCCACTAAACAGGTGGTGGTCAAAATATGATGCAAAGGCAGGAAAGAAGAACCAGTCTGTAAACACACTGACACAATTCAAACAGCTTTGCTGATGTTGTATGAGGAGGGATATACACCAAATAAGTTAGATGGACCACAAGGACACATTTTATATACACCCTTAAAATGACTATCAGTTTAAATGTCAGGTGTTTTGTCCATTTTGAAATGAAATAAGGCAAATGATTTTATTCCAATTTAGGCATCCTTTACAATTTAAACCTCCATTTCAAATGTCTCCAGCATATTGGCAGTAACCTGCAGTGATGTCTTGGGTTTGTTTGCTTTAATAATGGTACGTACCTGTTGTGCTACAGCCACATATTACTAAACTGTCTTGTTCTCACAGCAAAGGAATAAAAAAAACAAAAAAAAAAAACAAAACAGATTTGTACACCAACGTGATCAAGTGGTCAGAAGTCAACAAAGGCTTCTCTATTTTTCTTTAATAAATGCATATTACACAAACTGTGTGCCTACGGACAGGAGAGGGTGTGCAGCACGAAAAGAGAGAAAGTGACAGGCATCTGAGGCAGAACGTCACTTCCCTGAAGAACACTATGACTGCATGACATGCACGAGCACACTGTTGAGCACTGTATAATTTGAGGCAGTGGAGTAGATGGTTTCACTCCATCCTTTTCCAGGAAACAGAGGCAGTCTTTGGACAAACACTGCATCTCATCTCCATGCAAGAGTTGGATAGATTATCACTACTTTTTACCTCCGCCAAGGAGGTTATGTTTTCACCGGGGTTTGTTTATTTGTTGGTTTGCAAAATAACTCAAAAAGTTGTGGACGGATTTCGACAAATTTTTCAGGGTTGGCCAGAAGTGGCCTAACTTAAAACTGATTCAATTTTGGTGGTGATCAGATCCGAGTCAACGGCGCCACCAAAGATTTACTTTTTGTTACTTTGCAAACCGATAAACCGACAAACCAACAAGCCCCAGTGAAAACATAAGCTCCTTGGCGGCGGAGGTACCTTCAAATAAAAAAAAGTTGCCACCGTGGTGGAGGTCTGCGCTCTCTGATTGCTTTTCTAGTTTCTTCTGTTTTTGTTGTTGCTGTTGGATTCAACATCCAACCCTTCACTGCAACACAATCTTTGACTGTTGTCCAGGATTTCTTGTAGTGCTCTCATAAGTACATAAAGGATGAGGCAGACTATACCGGAGAATTGTGTTACAAAGAAAATCCATCTCACCTGAGTGGAAATGAATTGCTATTTAGTGTTTTGTTTTTTTTTTTCTGAGAAAATTGCCAAACTGAACTAAAGCCGTCATTAAGAAATGAGCCCATCAGTCATCTTACTATCTGCTGCACTGCTGCCACTCTGGACCAGACTGCTGGTAAATGATTTGGAACAACAAAACATGACTGAAGCTTTGATTACAAATTGTCTGTGTTGAGCACCTACAGTAGATAAAGGGTCGCAGTCAGGGACCTGCATCCAAACAGCATGTTACTGCTTCCCCCAGCTGGTCCTGAGCAAATAAAGCCTCATCTTCATCATTTGTAACAGTACAAAGCCTAGAGGTCATATTTTCCAGGATGCACGCATGCACACACACACGCACACACAGCTAACAAACACACATGAAAGGCATACAGATTATTCACTGTGTATTAAAACGAGCATCTCCTGAGCAAATAAATCAGTGACCTTTGCTGAGTGCTTTGCTGTGTCTGGAATGTGTTGGAGCAGAACAACAACATGGAGACTAGGCAGGTTCATATATCCAAATGACTCAGTCCATTTCATGCACAAATGCTCCTAATCTGTCAAGACTCATGACACGTGGAGAATACGGAGCTGCTTTCCAACTCTAAATCTGACATTTGGAGTGCCAACGTTTCCTGACAGAAGGACAGAGGCAACACAGTACAACTTCAGCTTAGATGGAACAGAAAGTTGCAGAACTCTATATGAAACTTATAAAGGAGCCATAAGAGGTTCATTCTTACAGAGCATGTTTACACACTTTAAAGTTAACTCTTTGAGTGCCATTGAGATATTTCTACATCATTTAAACTCCAGTGCTTGAGTGCCATCAATGTAATAATTCGTCAGTGTTTTTTTCTGCAGCGGGTCGCCGATCATGGTCACTCACAGCCTATGAGTAATGTTGGGGCTTCTAGGAGATGAAGTTGGACCATATGGAGACTGTATACGCCACGGAGATCAAAGCAGGAATGATCGTGATTAGAGAGCAAAACGGACCGATTCTGGACAAAAAGTGTTAATTTTGGTGAAAGTGTCCTCTACTCTACCTCTGATAAAACAAGAACGGAACAAGGTAAAAACAACTATTTTTCATTCCATGATAAAATAGAGTTTCTTCTGTCATGTGAGCTATTCTGTGTTTTCTGTTGTTTTTAGAAATATGAATCAAAATGGCCAAAAACGGTGGCACAAGGCACTTTCTGTTTTATAAAACAGCTGGCACTCAAACAGTTAAGAACACCCACCCACACATCAATTAATCAACTAATTATTTTAATACATAACCTCATGCAAGATAAAGCTCCAAAAAACAACAGGGAAATCATAAAAGACTCAAATCCATTTCGTTCTTTTGGCACCAGTATTATCAATAACTATGAGGTGCTGTGGATCTCAGTGGGACTGAGTAGAGGGAAACACAGTCAGCACCCTGGACAGCTCCTCAAACTAAAGACAAGTTGTCTGTTGCAGTCAGTGTACACAGGGCTCTCAGCCCTTTGCTAAGTTTGGATACAAGTCGTCACAGCCCAAGCACAAACATTTCCAACTGGGAAGTGCTGCTCATATGCCCATGGAGTTGGAAACATGCTGCCTAATGCTGGTGCCTGTCACCCTGTTCCTCCTCCCTCTCAGCTCTGGTGGGCTGAGCAGACACAAATCAGCTCCCTGCAGACTTTACTTAGTGAGAGGAGAGCCTGAGTGCCAACTGGGAAGGATTTCTCTCCAGTGCCCTTTCACTAAACCTTTAATAAAATGGCATATTTTAGTTTTTGCTGTACAGCCCATCTGTGGGACTTCTCTCTTGTCAAGACGTCCAACCTGGACTACCACCATGAGTATGGACTGAGCCCTACATGTGGTGCAGCATCAATAGATGCTTTACTTTCTACTGATTTGTGCAGTCTGCTGTTAGAGCCAGACTGAAGCTCTTACTGTTCCAGTATGTAACCATAACATCTTACTATCCCAGCATATACTGCAAACTGAAAGAATGAAGATGCTCTTGGTGCATGGATGTAACTGAAGAGCACTGGTCTGGTGCAGCTCTTGACATGGTGTAAAGTATTAACCTCACTCAGTGAAAACCTGACTGAGAAAACACAATACACATGAGGAAGACTGCCACTACAGTACATCATAAAACTAAAGAGGTCAGAGGTTAAAAGTCAAATGTCCTGAAAACTGTAAAGTTACCCTGGAAAATGATTCATCCTCTCCCTGAATGCAAATGGTTTAAAAGTTACTTTTAACCTGTTTGCATAAATTATTTTCCAGGATAACGTTACCATTTCCAGGACATTTGACCTTTTTTCTCTTTTCCAGGACATGTGGGAACCCTGTTTATGCATTCACTGCTTTCTGTCCATCACTGCCACTATAAAGCAAGTAATCTCTGTCCATCTCTGATATTTCGAGAAATGCCCTTCTGATCAACTTCACACTTGGAGGCTGTATTACTCAGAACACAAAGCAGTGCAGCATTGAATGTGTTGTAATTTGGCCTGATGGTGACGCTAAAACAATTACCTTTACATATTGTGAATTATAACAAACCAAGTTATTTTTGTGGGGCCGGATATGATCCATGCATTTGGTCTAATTTTCTGCCATTTTCCATATTGTCCAAATCCTTTTTTTCTTTTTTCTTTTAGACAGTCTATTAAGCAAAAAAAAGTTTCTAGTTTTATTTTTTGAGATTCTATACAGTTTTTCTCTGGCTTGACCTCAAAGTTTAAACTGCTGTGAACACTGTTTATATATAAATGTATTTTGTGAACACTGTTTGTGAGAGAGAATCTATGAACGGACCAGAGAGCACTGTACTCACTTCTTTTTACACCTTGCCTGCACCATATTTTAACTGCACAAAAATTATTTTTAGTGTTGCAAAGCATTGTAGGTAAGAATTGAACTGCAAGAGCTTGTCAAAAAGGCTCTCATTACAAAATGTGCCTCTGTCTGCTGCAATAAATACTGTGCAGCCAGCCATCTCCAATTGCCTGAATAAATCTCAAGGCAATATCCATACAACAACTAAAAATTATATACATATACGCTATAAAAAGACTAGAGGGTCAGCTGCAGTCTTTTATAAAGGCAACAACAGCTTCTCTTGAGAGATGAGACGTTTACAGAAACACCCCAGCTGACTGATTTCCATACCCCCCTAACCATGTGACAGCTCAGCCCACTGCTGCAAGCTTTTTAATGGCTCTGGACAAATACAGTAAATTGCCTCCTTAAATATTGTGAGGCCAAAATGTTGAATGTGCAGATTGTGAAGGCTGCGTAAGCAGCACCAGGGAGGCATATGGAAGTTTCTGATGGCTCTTTAAAAAGACACAAGACAGGTAAGGATGTTTCTAATGGTGTCTGATGAAAGCCTTGCATGTCACTGAATTTTAAATGTCAAAAAATGCATGACTGAAAGTGTCAGTGTTTATAGTTTGAGCTACAAATGCTTTGTGGGACTCAAACAGAAGTGCAATGATGACTCAGTAAAGCTGTTTAGTCCCTTTCTTTAGCCTGAAGATATTTACATTTTGCATCAGTTTCAATATGCTGGCACAGTCTGCAGCATATCCATATTTGACTTTCATTATTATGAAGGGAAATATCCCTTCTTTTTTAGTGTCAATTCATGAACATTTATCCTCAATGGACATCACAGTGATTGCAGCAGAACGTGGGTGTGTGACATCTGCGCTCTGTTGGTCTGACTGATTTATGACACAGAGAAAATGGGTGAGATTTATCATGTGTTGAGTGCCTTGCTGACAAGCACTTCGATAATCGTTAAGGCACGAACGACTCATTTCTCCCACTCAGATCTCAGACAAGTAGAGGGAGTCTAAACATCCACAACTGTACAGATCTTCTCGCTGTGAGCTCACAGTGGTGCCACCACTCATCCAACTTCTAGCCGTTCATAGTAAATGCTGATGGAGTAATTAGCGTTGGCAGGCTACAGTTTGTCACTTTCACAGTGTTTAAATGACCTCATGAACCGTGAGCTGTTTCTTACTCGCAAAACATGAACCTGTTGAAACGGGAATGAGAAATTAATACGCTGCAAATATTTCCATGCATATTGAAACTCGACCCTGAGTATTGGGTTATTAACCATGCGCTGTGCAGCCAATTTTCCAGGCGGCAGCTTGTGATGGATTCATATTTTGGAGCTCCGGGGAAGTCTAGTTTGTTTGCTGCCTGTGAGCCTGCCATTGCTGACTCTGGCTGACTGTAATTGATCAGGTTTGTTTTGTACGGGCCAGGGTGATTACCCCGAGACTCGAAAACAAAAGGGCTAATGAACACAGCCTCTGCAATAGCATACAGGAGATGTGAAGGCGGAGGTGAAGGCCAGCAGACCGTAAATGCGCTTGGTGAGATTACGAAGAGAATAATGCAATGATGTGCCTTGTTGGTTCAGACGAGGAGGATGCTGCTGGTTTTTTAGTACGTAGTACCACAGTGTTACCGGCTGTAAAGCTGCCTGGGGTCAGAAGCTGTCCTCTCAAACTAAACCTGTGACCAGTTTGATAATTATAGCTCTCTGCTACACATCATTTATGGATCAAGTAACAAGTAAGCGGAAAGGTTGGGGTGTGGGATTCTGCAGTATGCTGCAGCTTTGTTACACAAAAATAATAACCTTAATATCATTATAATAATAAAAATAATAATCTAAATCCTCGACTTGTTTTTCCACTGAAGCCAGTGTTGGTCTCACTTTCCCCCGAGTTCTGGGTGTACAAGCTGCTCAAGCCGCCATGAAGCATGACTAGACATAAAGCTGCCATGCACTGAGAATAATTAGTATACATGCTGGATTATATTGCAGGTATTTCAAGTATTAAGTAAAACTTTGTGGTGTTTCTTGAACCACAGAGCTGACCTTGGTGTTACTTGAAAATAAATAAACTGAAAGCACATACTGTGTGTGAGATTGTGACTTTTTACTGAAATGGTGCTAAATAAAAGAATCACCTTGGACTAAATTCTACAAGTATGTTTTTTTTTATGTTTCAGTGAATACAGTTATGCTAAAATATGATCAGGTCATCTTAATTTTAAGTCAAATGTATGGGGGTTGAGAGGCAGGCAGCATCCACATCCCTCTAAATGGACATTAAACATAAGTATATAGTTTTCAGAGGAGCCTTACCATCAAGCTCCTCCACAGAGATGCTGGCCAGCACATCGCTGTCGCTGTCTGACAGCGAGCGGCTCAGGTAGTTGCCCTTGTAGAGGAGGCCCGCCGTCACATGGTGGAACGGCATCTTCTCCCTGAGAGACAGCACAAGGAAACGATCAGACAGCAGCGGAGGAAAGGGAGGAGCTGAACACGTTTCTCTCCTGGGGTTTTTTTTTTTTGGAACATTAACTCTGAACACAAATGCCAATTAAAAGCTCCACACATTTCTAAATGAGGTTTGTCAGAAAGGGGAAACTCCCATATGTTTTTTGCTTTGTCACTGTAACCATCACATCCTGTCATCAGGCATTCAAATTAGCCACTAATCATGGATTTATTTATTATGATCAATGACCTGCCAGGTGTGGAAATCTTTTCAACCAAGCTTTAAAAGTAAAAATGAACTACGTTCCCATGCAGCTAAACAGAATTCTCAGTTAAGTTTTGGGGGAAATGCATTTTGTTGGTCACAGGTAGGTGATGCAAAACAGAAGTGCAACAAATTTACATTGGTGTGTTTCTGCAGTAAAAATACTTGGTTATGTTTAGGAAAGCAACATTACGTTCATAGCCTGTATATAAGTGGTGGATCGAATCACCATGAAGTCATTTGTTGGTTTTCCAACTACGGTTTTGAACCCTCGGGTTCAGCATTTTGGCTGTTGCCATCTTTTCTCAAAATGTTCCAAGTTAGTTTTATTAAGTAACTGTAACATTATTTAAGTTACGGACATATATTCAAATAGGTCAGTGTTGACTTTTGGTTTCACCAGGTCAAAATGTGTTTTCCTCAAAACTGGGAACATGAGTTTCAGCAGACCAGGCTGACATGAAATGTAAACCCCTGCTGAGCAACAGGAGCTGCTTTGTCCATTTGTGATATTGGTGAAAATTATTAAAAAAAAAAAAAAAAAAGGAACCTCCAAGGTTGCACATTATAAACGAGATCCATAAAGCAGAACTCATTCGCTAAATGGAAAGTCACACATTGAGGGAGGCTCATATAACTTGTGGTAAAGGCAGTGAATGTGTGTGTGCATGCATGGATGTACTCTATGTGCATAATGTAAGTGAGCCAATTAATTAGTCAATAAATCAAAGCCCAAGGGCACAAGAGGCAAATAAGGGCACATAGAACAGAGTTTTAGACAACGACTTCCTTCTGTCTGACTGGATTTCCTCTGGAACAGAATGAGGAGTTCAATATGAGCTGAGACATTACACCACATCATAACATCACATACTGTATCTGCAGACTCTTTGGAGAACTAGAGGACATGTAAGCTGTGCAGCAGTGCTGCTGTTTTCAGTAGCATCCACAGTAGTAAAGTTTTATGAGTGTAATCCTCAGAATGACACATGCAGGCTGCCGTCCCAGGTTGCCAACAAAATTAACAAGTCTTGAGATGAATGAGTCTAGTCCTGCAACTTTTAGTGTCGCTTTGCTTCCTCCATCTCTTTTTAAAAACAATTATATACACAACATTCGCTGTTGCAGGACTAGAGTGAGCCCATCCAATCTTCTCATTCAGCATGGACAAAATGATTGGAAGACCAATATATCGAGACTACAAGATGGAGAAGAAGTAAAGATGCAAAACACCATGTGCCATGTGTTGATGATATCAGGGTCAATAAATCACATTCATGACAGAAAACTGTTTAATCTGAGCCAAACAGAATCAAGGACTAAGTCAAATTGTTATTTCATTTAGTTTGTTGCTCTCAGCAGTGAAATGTATTTACATTTCCCTATCTGTCCAATAATTGACCAACTACACTTATAATTTTTTCCTACCATTAGCTCCTGTTGATGTTTGACTCGTTGGAGCTACCAGCCATCCGTAGCCTAACAAATTGAAACTTGGTCCCTGCATCGTTTTTGTTTGTCAGCTTAATAAGCATGCATAGCAGGACGAGTGAGACGACGCCTAAAGCTTTTTATTCCCCCTTTTCACAAACCAGCTTTCCTTGCACATAATATCAGGATTTTTCATTTCATAATTCATCAATTATTCAGTCGTCTCTCAGCTGTCATTACCAATATTATGGACATCGCTCTTGACCGTTCTTTCCACGTCATTATTACTAGCTGGCCCATTGTCGGCTGTTTGATGCCGGTGGATAGCAGCCTGGCTTTTGCATCGCTGCAGCCAACATAAAGATATATCGATCTGAATGATTTACCATGCAGGTACATAATTTACATTCATTTCATTATAGTAAATCCTTCAGGAGCATGCGGTGCATCTAGTGTTCGATAACTCAAGTGTGGAGGGAGACCACATTAAAGGCAGGAATGTCGTGCAGCTCAAACCTTTGGCTTCACAATAGAAAAAGTCTGCTGTGTGCGTTTGTTCTGTATGTCTACTCTATTAGGACCGAGGGCGACTGATGCCTCCGTTGTTAGTTTCCTCACGTTTCTGACACTTGGGCTGAGCATTTCTTAAGTAATTTGCTTATTTGGCTGAAAGCTTGCACCAACCAGCTCTGAGCAGCACAGCAATGCCAGGGACACATGTCAAAGATGTACTACAGGACATCTGAAGCCTGTGCAAAACTCATTTTAATACACACAGTATCTTTAGTAATGCCTGAAACAATTCACTGAATTAATCAACATGTTGGTACTTCAGCACATTTACTAACTGACCTTGTTGTGACATTGTTTTCTTGTTGTTTGAATGAAACATCATCATTTCAATTATTCATCAATCTGAAATCACATTTACTGGTTCCAGCTTCTAAAATAAGAGGATCTGCTTTTCTCTGTTGTCCTTTTCATTTCATTCCTTCAATTTTTATGTATTGTGTCACACAAAGTACAACTACACACAAGCAGGGCAAATATAAATATGAAAACATATCCATACGTGTTCAGTGCAGAATGTGCAGTATATAGACACAAACCATTGTAATCATGATGTGAAATGGTTTTGTAGAGAGCAGTGTGTTAAGTTTAAATGTCATGAATATGGTTCAGCTCTGGACTGTTGGTCAATCATAAACAAGCAATGTTTTTCTTATTTTTTTTTTTACTTTCATTACAATGCATGAAACTCAGAGATGTGCTGAAACCTTCAACAAAGACACAGACATGCTTTTGTGAACAGACCAAGTATGGCACATTAAGAGGCCTGAGATTTTACTGCATTGTTTTACTATAATGAATTGGTTACATACAGTAAGGAAAAGTATTCATTAGATAACAAAGCATTGCACTTTTTAAAACACCACAATTGTTTCATATGTGAAAGGAATCAGTTTATGGAATAATCTGAACAAAGAATCAAAATAAAAATTTACATTTGGAAGAACAATTAAATCTATTACATATGAAATATGTTAGTTATTTTTGATTATTAGACCCACTCTGTGGTCAAGAAAGGTAAACAAACATTTATTCTTGTTTTGCTTCGTTTGAATGAGGAAATTGTATTTTGGGGAATTGAAATGGAAGTGACTTTCAGTAAATTGATTTCTTGGGGTAAAAGATTAAATAACATCATTATTCTTTCTGATTCCTTTCATTCAGATTTGGGAACACTGTGTATTCTGTATATTGAATTGTTTTGATTTTAATCAATGAATAAAATAAAAACATATAGTAAAATAATACCTCCAAAGGATGCAGTGTTTATCAGTGCAGTAGATGAAGATAGCAGTGATATAATGCGCTGCAACAGTAAAAACAGGAAGACAGTGTTGAACAGGGCTGTTCACAGCCTTTCTACATCATTACACTTGATTAAATTGATCAAGGTCTCAGCTGAACGAGCCGATTTGCCCTTCAGGAGCAGAACAGCAAAGAGCAACCACTTAAATTGGGAAGTAATCACCAAGACTGACCCAACCAAGAGAAGAGCAGACCGAGAAAAAAAGCAGAGGATTCTGGGATTTAATGGTCAGACTGCTAAAAGTGAGCCTTGATAAAATCATAGGATGGTACCGCAGTATTTTACAGAGCGAGCTTTGATGAATTCCCTACACAGAAACACAAACAACAGGGCATAATGAGCAATTATTTTCACTGTTGATGAGTGATTAGAATTATCAATTCATTCTTTAATTCATAAAATATCACTAACTGCTCATCACAGTTCCCAAATTGACAGTCCAAACTGATGTTTTCAGTACTTATTGTGTCTGACCAAAAATCCTAATTTACAATCACATCACCACAAGTAGAAGATGTCTTTAGTTGAGCGGTTCCATCGAGACCGACAAAGTAAGAATGTGTGAAATCACACATGCATGTGACACCAAAAGCAGAAGAAATTTGCCCTGGTTTAACTCTCTGAGAGCCATAAATGTGTATATACTGTATATATACACACACACCTTTATTTTTTCGGCAGCAGGGACAAAAGAGTGCTCTCACACAGCCTAGTGTTTTCAGAGTCATAGTACAAACATTCTGTATATCATGAAAGACCATGATGACACAAGGCAGTTTAGTTTTAAGGGCTGGCACTCAATGAGTTAATGGGACAGTAACTCCAACAACTCGTCACGTTCAGGCTGAGTGTGCCACTCAGGAGAACTTTTGGTGAGTGAGCAGGTCTGGATTTAGTGTCAAGGACACATGCTTGTTGCTCGCTGCACTGTGACTGTTGAAAAAATCTGATTGGCCACCCCAGGTGCCACCCTGCATGATGTATTGACAATCAGATTTGACTTGGTTTGCATTTCTACCTCCGACCTGAGGGGCAGTATTGTGCCAGAACGCAGTTCAGCCTGGAACATGATTTGTACAGTCAAGCCTTGGAAGTTTTGTATTCATTTATTTATTTATTTAGTTTGGTTTGGTCGGCACTATATATTATGATTTATATTTTTGTATTGTCTTTATTTTTGCACCTTTCATAAAAAAAAGATTAAGACTTTGAATTACACTTGTATCATCCCATTTGGTTGTGTCATGAACACAAGTTATATTTCAATTTATACTAACATTTAAGATAATATTAGTAGTCAAATTAATTCTTAGGAACAAAAAAAATGATGAACTGGTGCTATGTTGATGTCAGTGACTGATCCTGCTGACCACCCCTGCATGACATAGTGCCCCACTTGGGCGACCCCTGAGAAAAAAAAAAAAAAAAAAAAAGTCTGGACACACCACTGCCTGACACTCTGCCTGAATATACCTCCACATCATCAACACCAATCTATTCATCTCTCAGAGCACAGTTACTAGAAGGTGGTTGCAAAAAATGTATTTCAGCTGAATACAGACTTGTTACAATCTTCCAACATGCCCCCCCCCCAAAAAAAAGACATGTAATAAGATCCATCTGCTTAAAACTGAACAGGTGTGTTAAAGAAACGATAAACAACCTGATAAAGGTCATGAAACTCAACATATTTAACTGCAGTGTGACAGAAAAGACACTACTGTCAGAAAATGATCAACTTAATAAAAACCATTGAGAGCATACATGGTATTGGGACAGCAGATAAACTATTATTGCCTCATTATGGCCCCTAAGTCTTGCCAGTGCAGTTAAGACTGGGTCACAGCAGAACTGAACCCAATTACAGCAGACACATAAATAAAAGCAGCCCCACTGAAGTTGTGTGCAAGCATTGAGAAGAAAGCACTGCTTGTACGGACACTTCAAGGATAAGACAAAAGATGATATGATGAATAAAACCACTTTGACCTTGGAGGGAAAAGCTGAAAGCCGCAATTACACTGCTGCCATTAAAGTGCCGCCATTAAGACTTGGCAGACGGCATGTTGAACATGTGTGCAGCAGCTAGACATCATAGATTGGTGTCATACAGCATGGACGTGCTGTTAAGAGATTAGGCTGAGGCATCAAGTCTAGTTAATTAGTGCATTTGTTGACAAATCACAAACTGAGATGCCAAAATGTTTAAAGCCCACAATAATTATATTCCATTTACAATAATGCAACATTTTCAAACAATCCTTCCTATAGAGAAGACACTCCTTTCGTAAGTCTGTAAATGATCTCAGAGAGATCAACCATGTGATTAGGCGAACAAGCATTTATCATAACAACAAAACTAATTCTTAAAATAGGATTTCATCTCATCTTTTTGAAACACTGAGTGGTAATCACTAGACTGAGCAGGCAGACAGTAAACAGACTATCTGTACACATCGATCATCTCTGTATTGACATTTTGAAACATAACTACAGGTCATCAGTCCTGTGAGTGCCAAAGCTCCATCCCTTTCTATATGAAATGACTAATCAGCCCACAGCCACACTGGAGTACCAAACCAGTCCTCAGCTCTTACTGTACGGCTCGACTCTTGAGGAGTGCACAACCTGATGAAAAGAGCAGAGATTTATTCAAAGCTTTCTAAATGACGAAGAAGCCAGATGGTCATTTCTCACAGCAGACCCTGCAGCACAACGGCCATAGGGCCGACGCTCGAGGGGGGGACCCAGGCAGGACACTGTGTACCTGCAGCACTCCAGCCACAAAATCAAAATTCAAAATGTGAAAAGATGTCACAGTGATCTCTACAAGTCAGTCACAAAATACAGTCATGGAAAATATTAGCGCACCCTTGCTTTCTTCAATTTCTTATTTGTTTTAATTATTGGTGCCACTTAAAGGTACAATACCTGAAGAATACAATGAACACGAAAACAAAACAAAAAAAAACAAACAGCTATTTTGTACTATGTCTTTGAAGACACTGAATAGCTCCATAGTTTTTACCTTGTTCCATTCTTGTTTTATCAGAGGTAGAGTAGAGGCCACTTTCACACTAGCCTGGGCCCGCCCATACATACTGACCAAGTCAGTCTGGCCAAGTTGCCTATCGCTTCAATTTCAGATTCCCCCAGGAATGGGGACCAATGAAAATCTATCATTTCTCATGGCTCGATAGAGACGTGTCTGATGCATTGACGCACTGGTTCTTTGGATCAAGCAGTTTTCGTCACTCCGCATACGTCAGAGGAAAGAGATTGCTTGAAGCTTTGTCCAAAAGCACACAGAGGCATTTGAAAGATGCGGGTTAAGTCTCTGAGAACTTGGTTTACAAGGCAGCTTGGCCAGACTACGCTTGCAGAGCTTTGTCGTTGCAATATCCAGGCTTTAAAAAAAAACACTTTTTGTCCAGATTCTGTTTGTTTTGCTCTCTAATCTTGATCATTTCCACTTCCTGCTTTGATCTGTGGCATATACAGTCTCTTTATGCTCCAACTACATCTCCTAGAAGCCTCAAAATTACTCACAGGATGGGGGAGACCACCATCGGGGACCTGCTGCCGAAAAAACACTTTGACGTATTAAGTCGATGGCACTCAAGTGTCGGATTTTAAATGACGTTGAAATACATTAAATGACACTCAAAGAGTTAAGAATAAAAACTTGACTTTCACTGGCGGGGGTCTTTTAAAAAAGGTGTCTTCTGATTGACAAACATGCAACAACAAATTTGTGTGTGCAGTTTCACCATTTTCCATCACTGTAGCAGAAGATACACACAACTGGTCATTAAGAAATGGACAGGTCAAAAACAGCACTGACAAAACAGCCAAGAAGATTTTTTTTTTTTTTTTTCTAGAACCAAACATGAGACCAAGTCATGAGGGAGGTGGTCTCACTCATTTCGATAAAGAAGCAGGTTGGTGCTGTGTAATGGATCAGTGTAAACACAGGGAGCCTTTGACAAAGCTGCAGCCTCACACAGAGGACACGCTAAAGCTACTCTGTGTAAAAAGAAAATGGATGGTCTTAGGATGAAGGCAGACTAACAACAAAATGCTCTTGGCTAAGATGTGGAAAATGACAACAAGTTACAAAACAACACAACTCTATCCCAAATATGTCGCTGTAGTGTCAATAAGACGGTGAATAATATTGGTCTGGATCAATACACACATGCCTGAACCTTCTGCAGTTACTCTCTCGTGCTGTGGACCGTGCAGTGGATGCTCACAGGGTGCTTGAAAATGCAGCCAACTGGGTGCAATTCATTTCATCAAACCATCGCTGTGAAACAGGGAGTCAAACACTCTCTCTGAACTGAGAAAAGAGACGGGAGCGTCCCAGAGAAGTGCCACCTCTAGTCTGCACACATCATCAGCTGCTGCCTGCAGCAACACACACGCTCTCTCTGGTTCTCACCCATACTGGTGGCTGTACTCGGCCGGATACTGCAGCACAACAGGCTCCCTCGCCGGACTCTCCATCACGTCCACTGCCCCATCCCTCAGGTATGGGTTGCCCGGCAAGTCTCCATTTACCTCCGGCGGCATGTCAGTGGGCTCCACCATGTGGGGATCGGGCTCTGTGACCTCCTCCTCCATCAGACTCTCAGATGCAGCAGTGGCAGCAGCAGGCTGTCTGTCCACAAACCACTGAGCCCGGCTGCCTCCACAGTTTGGGCTTTGTCCCAGAGCAGCGGCATCGGTTCCCAGAAACCCGTTGTTAATATTTGAGCACTGAGAGCAGCAGGTACAACAGCTCCTCTCATGCTCCACTCCCTGGCTTCTCGCTCACTCCCTCCCTCTCTGTGACTCCCTCCCTCCCTTCCTCCGCCTTTGCTCACTCACTCTCCAGTGCAAACATTCCTCCACATGGGGAGACAGAGTGGAGAGCTCATTAGCGAGTCCCAATGACAGCCTGCCTGCGGCTGCACTTTCAGAATACACAGGGAGAGGCTGGAGGGACTCTGAGACAGACAGAAAAGCAGAGAGTCAGGGTAAAGACAGACAGACAAATAAGGACTGACAGACCCAACAGGGGCAAACAAAAAGTAGGAGGCAAGACCGGCAGACATGGTGAAGGAACAAGAGAGGCTGTTGGTGACACAGACTGTGCTCCCAGGGCGCTCCGTAGATCAACATCTCACAGGAGGCGACGCGTCTTCGGGACAGTGCGCCGTGCGTAATGAAGGCGTGCGCCACCCTGTGGAGCAAGTGCGCGCGTTTTGGACGCGCTGCGCAACGACAGGATGGTGATGGTGGGCGGCTTCCCAGCGGGAGTCCACACTGGGAGAGCTCTGCTGAAACCCTTCACAGCTCCAGTACATCTCATCGACCTCCAAGACACACGTACACACTCACTTCCTGCGAGCAGCTTGTCATCTGTTAAATAGAAACTAACATCTTCCATCATCACTAACGGGCGTTTTAGTGTCGACATTCTGCACAGAATTGATAAATAAAGCTTATATTTCGTCTCTCCGGAATGGTCTCGAGGAGTGATGATCAGGCCCGTTTAGGAGGATTTATCCTCAAGAGGGTCAGCTAGAAATAATTAATTTAAAAACTTGATGGAATCAGAGCCATGTTCCCACTGCAGTCTTTGCCGAATCTCGTTCCTCAAAAGGGTAAAATATAAATCGGACATATTTCTCACCTGCTCTCCACACAATTAACCATCTGTCATATGAAATAATGAAAACGAAACAAAATAGGTGCGACTTAATGCAGAGGGAAAAACAGCATCAACAGGCTATAATGATTATGTGCTTATTTGTTTCCAAATGAAGGTAAGTTATTGTCGAATTTGCCCAAGCTTACCTTCGAGGGTGTTCTGAAGGTGACCAATCAAATCCTCTGATCGATGCGCGCAGTAGGATCCAGTTTAGAGACTTGAGGCGGACTCAATCGATCCTGTTGCTTGTTGCGTAATTAGTGAATTATTCCTTTATTTTGGGAAGGCAGTGTAGTCGTTTCTTCCCATTGTAAAAAGATGAAGATGGTGTTGTTGTTTTTTTTCCTGATATGAAATCCAACAGCAGAGCACGCGCACTCAACCGAGTTGCACTTTTCGCCAAACTCTCACCTCATGTCTTCCAGTTTATTTCGTCTCTGGCTCCACGTCGTATCCGGTTATATTGACGGATAGTGAGGATTAATTAATAAAAAAAAATCAACCGGGCAAGAGTAAAAAAAAAAAAAATCCATGCAATGAAGATCGACACACACGTGTGTGTGTGTGCTGAGTGTCGGTGAGATTGATGAGAGCAGAATCCGGTGTGTCCAAAAGACTCACCGACCCGAATCAATACGCAATCAAGCACGAGAGCAACGATTGGCTGCTTGTGCTCCTGTTTGCCTTCATGTTTTTTGTTTTTTTTTTTGTTTTTTTTTGGTCATTTTCAAGCAGAAAAACTATTGGCACCGTTTCAAAAGAAGAAACGAGAAAAAATCCTCCATGTTTTTTTTCCTCTGCTCCAAAAAAAAGTAAAAAAACCAGATATATATATATATATATATATATATATATATATATATATATATATATATACACACACACACACACACACACTCATATATAGATATATATATATATATATATATAGATATATATATATATATATATATGGACTGCTCTCTTCTGGACCACGTGGGCTTCACCTTTCAACCCTACTTCTCTGTCTTTTTGTGCTCCTTCTTCCTGATGTTGGCATCAGCTGGTACCTCCACATCTATCACCACTCCACCACCACTATGTCCAGTTAGCCAGGAGCTGTTTGTCAGTCTGGATGCTGAAGTCCCACAGGACCTTAGCCCTGTTGTTCTCAACCAGGGGGTATGTCCCATTGGGATTTGGGTACTTCTAGTCTGTACTGGGTACAGATGTTACACTATCCCAGCCACTTGGTTGTGCCTCTCCACACTGATCCAGGCGGCATCTTCCATCCCGCTATGCTGGACTGTCTCTTCATCTCTGCATTTCAGTCTGTGAAAGCTATAATATTAGCTATAATCTGCTTTTGGCAAAATACATGGTTGTAATCAGAGACACAATGGAAATAAATAGTAACTCTTCATCACAGAGAAAGTAAAGACCTTATTCCAGTGGGAAACGGTCTTATTCTCATGATAAATGCTGCAGCTCAGACTACAATGACTGATGTCAACCAGAGGCAGAAACAAGCGCGATGAGTCAGATCAGCCAGCAGCTCTGTGATGAATGACTGAATGGATCAGACAGACTGCAGGAAACGCATGTTTCTCTTAGAGGGGCCTGTAGCTCCTGTAAATGATGAGTTGTGTTAGAAATAGAGTCGACACCTGCTCTGAAAGGTCACCTGGTGTCTTTTAAGGGACTGTGAAGGGTGGAGGGTTCTTATAGATCATAGTTTATAGCTGGACAAATACAGACATACAGGCAGTTTATTAAGACTGCATTTATGCATTAAGAAGGCTCGATTAATGTAGTTTTGTCTCCTGGACGTTCTTACAAATTGCTTAAGGTGTTTATGGATGTGAATAGGCTATCTGAGAGGAGAAACGCTGAGCAGCAGGGAAACAATGAAGAATGAAATCCCTGAGGTTTTGCACAGTATTAGAGTACCTGGAAGAAGGAGAAGTTCTGCTCGTTCCCTCCTCACCTTGATCTGAGTAAGAAGCAACAAACAGATGATCAGGTGACCAAAAACCATATCACACAAATTCCCCTCATTTAATATTTACAGAGTATGTTCCTGGGGATTATTACATCAGTTACAGTGGAGAATAATGATGAAAAGGTTTACATTTTACTATTTATGCAGGCTGTTCTCTTCTAGATGATCAAACTGTTAAAATAAAGCAAAGAACAAAGGGTGGAACAGATTTTCTGTTGAATGCCTGTTAGAGGTGACTTCTCCTGAAGGCTCATGGCAGAGCACTTTGTGTGCACCCACTCTCTTTCTTTATTCCTATTCCTGGCAGTTAAATCAAATGAAATGCCTATGTCTGACAGGATTTTGTAAATTAAACAGTTGTAATCCAGATTCAGGTGTAATTTGCCCACTAGGATTTCCACAGCACAAAAAAGGCCAGGGCAATAAATGCAACTCGATTTCTTACTGTCAAGGTTATTTTTCACATTTTAGAGGTGCAACATAGTGTGAGTCAGCACTTAGGAGTCTGACATCTCAGGTGTGGATGTGCACATGGTTTTGGGCCCTTTTGGTTGATGTGGTCGCCCACTGCACTGAAAAACAGTGGCTCACTGTGTGGGGTTATTTAAGCATTATTTTGCCAGCAATATCTCTTAAGTTCAGTGCACGTGGATCTCTTTTTCATTTACATAACAGTCTATAGGCACGTTACCAACAATGACGTAACCCACTGACACAGTACAACTACTGTGGACTGAGGCTTTACACCAAAACAAGTGTGTGCACAGTATGTATAGGAAGTAGAAGCCACAGTTTGAGCAGTTCCTGCCTTGTGAAGTTTGTCGGCTATGATGCAAGGAACAGCAAAGGAGAGAGAAATACACTCTGTTCTGATGCTGTAAGGCTTCAGAGCTCTGCAGTGTTTTATCTTGTGTACTGTACATTGTAATTAGAGCACAGGTTTTTCATATTATATCAATTTAATCTAATTAAACAATAAGCAATGAAAATGTTCTTGCAGTTTTATCAGGATGGGCCTTGTGTGCCTCATGCAGAGCTATTCTGATCTTTTCCCTTTCATATGGACTTCTACACACATAACAGTACACGCACTATGTGTCACATATCCAATCTGTGCTCAGTTCCTTCATCGGTTCAGTCTTGGAAAGCTCATCATCGCCATGTTCACGTGTGAGCGTGTGTGTGTGTGTGTGTTCCTGATGGAATAAGTCACAGTGTCTCTGTGTTCCTGCTGTGGCCTCATCTAACTTTTTCAAAAATGAATCTAATGAGTCAGTAAGTCTGTTCTGGATTTGGCTGTAATGAAATGAAAGTCGTCACTGAATGCCGCCCGACAGCTGCTGAGGAACGCTGAGCTTCTAGCTGCTAAATATCTTTGTAGGGGACAAACAGAGGGATCTGATTTTCATAAACTGTAACAAATACCACGGTGATACACACACAAAGTGAACACTGAATTATTATTGTCACAGCTGTGATTCTGGCAGCCACATTCATTAGAATAGATAAAAGGATGCATTGAAGGCAAAGTTTTTCCAAAAAGAAATAACTGTTTTGACAAGGATTTAAACCTGGTGACTTGGTGCATGACATCTAGATATATGCAGAGATAAGAACTGAAGATGATAAAGTGAGTAAGAATAAATATGCAAAAACTCTGACCAGGTGGTAAAAAACAGAGACAAAAACAGTGCAATGTGGCAGATGTATGAAACGGTTAACATGTCACTAAAAATCCTGTCTGCTTTTTTATTTGCCAAGGACAATATTCCATGTAACTATAATGGCTTGCAATGAAACATCCATATTTACAAAGCAAAGTTCAGGTTCACACTAGTGAACAAATATAGTGAAAAAACAGAACCAAGTCCACATTATGACATTCAATGTTGCATTCACACAATGCTGGTAACAGATAGGAGGACAAGCATGCCTTAGCTAAAGGCTGGGAATACCTGTGGGTGACTCCAGGGTCTGACAGGTGAAGCCAGCGCTGAACCGCCCTAAAGCTTTGTTTCTAACAGCCAGCAGGGGGCGACTCCTCTGGTTGCAAAAACAAAGTCTGGAAGTCTTATATGAGCCTACTTCTTGGTTTATTACCTTAGTAAACATTGTAAAATTAGTTTATGGTCTCAATCACTAGTTTCAGGTCTTCTTCAATACAGCCTGGTGTTCATTTAGAGTCAAATAGACCATAAAGCAGGGGATGCTTCAGGGCAGGGTTACCTTGTGAGGGACTAACATGGTGTGGTCTGATCTAGGAGCTGTCTGTGTTTTTCTCTTACAACTTTAACCCTCTCACAGTGTGTTTTCAGGTCATGAAAGTTAATTACAACCTGTTTCGTCACCTAAAAATGTCTTATTCAGACTCTGGTAAACCGCCTGCTGTCTGTTCAGTCACCAAAAGAACCTCACTTAAACACCAGAGAGTGTGACAGTCATGATGAGTTCTACACAGAACTTAAAACCAGCTTAAAACAAGCACTACGTCACACGGATATCATTTCAGATTTTTTTTTTTTACTGAACTCTACTCTTCATACATAACTCTCTCGCCACAAACCACATTGCTTTGTTTTTTTCCAAAATAAAGGTAGAAGCCAGCAGACAAGACATACTCAACACAGCAGCAGCTTCAGAAAAGAAAAGCATCAGTCGAGCTGCTTCCTGCTGCCTCACTGGCCCATTGCCATGCCATAAAAGAAAATTCTGCTAAACTGAAGGCCAAAATATTGCAATTTTTCTGATGCGTTTTTTTCTTCTATTTTTTATAGTGTTATGCTGTGTTATTTTATTTTCTACTGTGAGGATGCTCTGTTTATAACCTGCCAAATATTAAGAGCAGAACAAACTGTTGGGCTCAGCTGTGCAGACACAGAAGTCCAGGTGTGTTAAAATGACAAAAAAAAAGCCTGCTCATTTCAAGCATTGTGGGAACAGACCTAAATATATTATTCTTACTGGTCTTGCTATCTAAACTAGACTGTCCTTTCTTCACATTTCTTGAGGTTTCTCTGTCATTTTTGAAGTTGTTTTTTTAGATTGTGATTCAGTTGCAATCAAAAAAGTGTACAACACAACACATAATACAACACATTTGGATCTTCAAGTCTTCCCTTTTGTCATTCAGAGACACTAAACTGACTGATAGAATTGATTAATTCAGCAGAAAAGTACTGTAACCAATGTGCATATTTTTACAAAACAAAAAATATCCCCAATACCTGAGTCTGGGGTGACAGAGAGGTCATCCACTGATATAAACACATGTTAAACAGTCAAACAGCTGGTCATTCCTCACATGTACTATGCTGTTTATTCTGCATGATGTCCTTCCCTGTTTTGAAAGCGGCGTTTTTCTAGATTGACTGTTGCCTTTCAATCACGTTGCAAGAGTTCAGGAAATGTAACGTAGCAGAAAATGTCATCTGGATGCCGCAACAGTCACATCCACGCTGCAATATTTCAGAGGCTGTTGGGGGAAGGGGTATCATTTCTTTATATGCTGTCATCCACACCTGGTGAACTGCATGTATAATCACACCAAGCTCAAGCTCACCAAGGCACCTGTGCTCTGTGACCACTCATGTGTTTAACACTGAGTCCATGTGCTGAGATGACTGATGACTAGCCATTGTTATTTTAACACAGTAACCAACAAAAACATGACAAATAACATGTTGTTGCCCGAGTGCAACACATTTAGGAAACAAAAGGGTGACTTCCAAGAACCTTACTGAACCCAAAATGAAATAGTTTATCACAGCAGGAACAAGAAAAGGATGCAGGTGAATTTGCAGCATGAGCACGCAGGAGTCTAAAGACAGATTCATTATGCTGCCAACACGTTGCTCCTATCAGACTGAAATAAATCTCCTTATGCTGACTAATGACTTTTTGCAGATGAACAAATGCTTTACATGGTAATGACAGAGTTTTTACAACCACATATCCATCACACTGGCCATCTCTTTTACATGCAAACTTACTGATTGAATATACGTATGTGTCCAAGTATAAATATACAAGTTCTTATTTCTAAAGCACAGATCTGACCTGGAGCCCCCACCCCGCAACAAATAGACCAGTTAAGCTCCAAGTGTGAGTTGTGAGGAGATTTTCCAGTTTGAATAAAACTCTTCGGGCTGTTTCTAATCTGCACAGCAAAGCAAATGCTGAGCTCAGTGTGTTTTAAACAGGTTCAGGAGAAGGTGAGCAGGTGATTCCTGTCATGTGCAGCTTCCCATCATTAACACAGTGTGGATAAATCATGCATACTTCACTAACTGTAATGTACTGCACAACAGTTTAGTACTTCTAATGCAATGACATGTAACATATGACTAGGGGTGGGAAAAAATATTGATATGACAAAATATTACGATACTTTTTCTTTTGATGTAAATTGGTTTTTAACTTCTTAATATAGATTTTTTTTCCCCAAAAAGTCATGTACAGAACAACTTCTGTACGGTGAAATAAAGTATAGTTATAGTTAAATAAAAAAGTAAATAATCCACATTCACTCTGTAACTTTGACGATATATCACACATATATACGTGTGTGTGTGTGTGTATATATATATGTGTGTGTTTACGTATATACATATAAATATGTGTACATACACACATATATGTACATTACATGTACAACATATTTTAAGCTGCATTTAAATTTCTCTGTGATCTATGTAGAATACCGCAATATATCACAGTATACGTATTGTATCGTGAAGTCCTTGCCAATACCCACCCCTACAGCTGACATTAAGTTGCCGTTCGTATCTCTCAACTACTGCCTAGGCACTTGTAAATATTTTTTTTTGTGATTTTATGGAATTGATCAGCAGGGTGTGATTCAGCTCTGAGGTCTGGATTTCAACCTGCCTGAAATCCATGTGCCAAACTATAGACAGAAGGAAAATTAAAAGAAGAACAGACACAGACAGACTCCACTGTACTATATACAGTATATGCCACCAGGCCTGGGAGGAGCTGAGGACTTGGCTGGAGAAAAAGGAAAGGTCTTGGCTATTCTGCTTAGGATGCTGCCACTTCAGCATGGATTGGATTAAGAAGTAAAAAAAATAAATGTCTTTATGTATGCTGATGAGGTTATACAGCTGTGCTCAAGTAAACAACAGTTTTGATCACTGATGTGTGGCCATAAAGTGCAATGCAAACTGTTCCTATTGCAGCAGCCGCACGCATGCACGCACAGCTGCAGTTATCCAGTTACACACAGACAACATCTTTTCAGTCTCAGGGTCAATAAAACAATCTCTCACCTTGGAGCTGATTCAAGTGTCGCAGGTCTTTATTTCAGCTCGCCTGTATGATGGATAATAATCAGCTCGGTGTGATTCAGCTCACTGGCTTCTTGCCTGCTGACCCGCCTGTGGTTCATTCATCAGTCAGACACTCTGGTCTGAACAGCACATCGCAGACGACAGGACATAAAGGTTACAGGAAAATATGCTTCCACTGATAACCCACCAATGACCTCTCTGAACACATCCACACAGATGTGCTCTTTCTGCCCAGGTGTAAGAAGTGAACAGACCGAAGAGATCGAAGAGCATTACCTTCATCTTTATCTCAACTGGTGTTTGTATTTTTTTAACTCTTTGAGTGCCATTGACATATATATATATATATATATATATATATATATATATATATATATATATATATATATATATCATTTATAATCCAACACTTGAGTACCATTGACGTATACACATCAAAGTGGTTTTTTGGAGGGTGCTCTCACACAGCCTGTGAGTAATGTTGGGGCTTCTGGGCGATGTAGCTGAAGCATAAAGAGACGGTATACACCACAGAGATCAAAGCAGGAAGTGGAGACGATCAAGATTAGAGAGCAAAACAAACAGAATCTGGACAAAAAGTGGTGATTTTGGTGAAAGTGTCCTCTACTCTACCTCTGATAAAACAAGAATGGAACAAGGTAAAAAGAAACATTTTTTTTATGATGAAATAGAGAGTCTCTTCTTTCATTTGAGGTATTCAGTGTTTTCAGAGTCATGGTGCAAAATATTCTGTGCATCATGAGAGATGACTCAAAATGGGCAAAAACACGGACACAAGACACTTTCTGTTTTATAAAACGGCTGACAGTCAATGAGTTCGATGTTTCATCTTTTGGTCAAAGGTACATTCAAAAAAAACTCTTGACACACTACATTTATCAGTTCTTAATTAGATGCTATGGTTGAATATGGTCAATCAATTACCATCCAGGTAAGAAATGGTATCAAATGCACATCACTTCTAACTGCAGGGCTACCAGAAACATTGTTCATGTTTCTGTCAAACACGGTCACTTCATAACTTAATCATAACCATCATCTAGTAGTAAAGTCATTAAAACAGGAAGCAGAAAGCAACTAACAACAATAATAAAAAAAAAATCATCTGACTTCATGTTGGGAGTATTACAGGTTATTCTTTCCCACTGCATTTAATGATGACTTTGTAACCTGATATATTATAAGGTCAACATCAATGGTATCTCTTTCACCACCTGTGAAATGTGGTAAGAAAAAATAAAAGATACAGACAGAAGATGGTGAAGGCCAAAACCTTTAAAGTGATATTTTAATTGCTTCTGCTGGTGCACAGCTTGGACTGTTCCCTTTTATACAGCTGAGTCTGAGGAGAGAACGGATGATCCTGGACACACAGCAGGCAATTAGCACATATCTCTCCTAATCGCTCTGCACCCCAAATGAATTTCAACGCTCGTTATTGAGACAGATTGTCTGTGATGCATCATCTCTGTGTGATTTACCACAGTGGAGTCAGTCGTCAAGCAGGAATTCATCACGCCATTAGAATGCACAGATCTCCATTTGAAAAATTAAGCATCAAAATGCGAGGCGCTGTCTTTGTTAGACGGCCATTTGGTTAATTGAGTCACTTTGTTTAAAGAGACTATTATCATGGAGGTCACTCCCCACAGCACCTGCCTCAAAGGCAGCACTTGATACAAATGACACTGCACACTCACACTTCCAGCACTCAAATGTCAGCTTTGAGCCAGTTGTGGTTTTGATGATAAGCGATGATAAGCGACAGAAGTGAGTGAGCAGGAGGTCAGGCGTGTTTGTCTGTTGACACAGAACATTTGTGTTGCACAGCTGAGCTCTACTGATACTTCAAGTGAGGTGAAAACAGCAGTGGTCCTGGGCAAAGAAAACATCAGATCCAAAACACACTGTCAGCTTCAGCACCTCAGAGGTGATTGCTTTTATTACAGCGTATCTGTATATTGGAAAATATTATTCAGAATGAAGAAAATTGAGATTGGAATGGAAATGGAATGATAAATGTTTCAGTAGGTAATATAATACAATATAATATAATATGATATAATATCATAAAATAAAAGGAACTGAGTGCAACATCCACTGCCTCCACATTTCGTAGCATCCAATGAAACAGCAAATAAAGTCATGTCTCTGCAGTGTGACACTGGACAAGGGTGTCCATTGTGCTCTAATATGTTTTGGGCTGTTGATGTCATTTTTAGGGACTCCCACACTGGCAGAGGCAGCTTAACATTTGGCTCCTGTTCCCCTAAAGTCTGTTAGTTTGCCGACAAGCTCGTCCCTACATGCCTAAACGCATTCATCTACTGACAGAGAGGCAAAGCATTCACATGAGCGTACAGACACTAACACATGAGGACATGGCCTGTTAGGCTAGTTTACAATTATGGGATGTATTACAATTACTGACACAAGTGGGCTCTCTACTGTAAAAATGAGAGAGTGCAGATCTCTGCAAGGTGTGTCTTCCTCTCCCCTCCCAAACAGAGATAGAGGTAAAGATAGCACAAACAGGGTTTCATTCATCTTGTATCGTGAATAGCTCTGCAGGATCATCATATATCAGGGACGGGATTCATCTGCAGACTCTGGTTCAAAATGAGACCAAACTTTTCTATGGATGTCCATTTTTGAGGTGTGAAAAAGGTCACACTGTAGTTTGCATCGGAAGCCTTGTTTTTATCCTAACCAACTCCAGGAAATGAGCCAGCTGTTGATCACTTTCAGCCTCTAGTGGTCTGTCAAGCAGAGTGAGGATAAAATCAAAGTCAAAATCAAAACACCGCCATATTGACAGGACGGCATTCTGTTCAAACTACTGCCAGGGATCTCGCTGCTTGCAGTTTAACGCCTGTAATGTTTCTCAGAGATATGGTGGAT
This sequence comes from Synanceia verrucosa, assembly GCA_029721515.1. NCBI lineage: Eukaryota > Metazoa > Chordata > Actinopteri > Perciformes > Synanceiidae > Synanceia > Synanceia verrucosa. Next base: position 22,166,097 of record CM056559.1, read on the forward strand.
AGCTGTTGTGCTCCCGGATGCCAGAAGAGCTGAGGACGAGCAAATGGAAGAACATTTCACAGGATTCCCAAAGCTCCTGAACGAAGACAGAGACGGATAACTGCCAGAAAACAGAGTGGCAGAAACCAGCAGCGACCACTTTATATCAAGTACAGAATCCAACATTCCCTAAACTTTATATCTGATTTATTTTACATGCATTTATTACATTTCGAACGGTTGTACATTCATTAAACACGTGTTAGACCAAGGTATTATGGTGTGGATTTTGCGGTGCTTCCTGTTGCTCACACAGCAACAAGCACATGTAACAAAAAAGTTTGTGTGCTGAGTCGTTTCAGTCTTCTTTCAGATAAAAGTGAGCTGTTTGCATGTCTGTTCTTGTGATTACAGCAATGAACAGAACATTGTGTAATTTATACTAATATGATTCACATTAAGAGATTTAGAAACATCTACAACTACTAAACCTTTTCAAGATTAGTGAAAAGTATACCAGGGACATAAGGGTCAGGGATGTTTAGTCTCTCTAGTTTACTTGTGCATATAGTCATATCTGTGATTTAAAACTCAGACGGCGTAAATTCACTTCTGGCATCAGTCACTTTGAGGTGGTTTTTCCTGCCAATATGGAGGCGTCCGGAGTGCTATACAATAGAGTTCTTCAAAAAATTGTGAATCACCGCAACCATGTGAGGTCTTTGAGGATAAATTCATAACTGAGCAGAGAAAAAAATCAGGCTGATGTGAGACTGACTGGACAGACAGACACCCAACATGTCCCTCTGTTATCCTTAGCATAAGAAGACATCCACACACAGGGACATTTCAATCATTTTGAATAATAACCACAATAATGATTTCAAATGAACAAATGAAGCACAGTTTCTTTCTTTAAGCTGCAGAGCATTTGCTGACAGTGAGTCTATCAAAGGTTTGGCTCCACATCAACCCAGAGGAGAGCTGGAATACAGATGGACACTGACAGGATGAGCTGTCTGCTTGGAGCCCAGAGTCTCTGGACATCTGGCCCAAACAGGACACACATACATATACAGATGCATGAATACAGAGTGATAAACAGCAAACACACACAGATAAGATGAGGGGGAGAAGTTGCACTGCTTTAAGCTGCTGGTGGTACAAAGCAGTCTGTGAACACTTTATTCTCCCCATTTCTGACAAACACATAATTTCACACCCTCCAACACATTCCCCAGCCATGTGTGAGAACCATTATCACTCTCAGATCTAGTCTTGAGCACATTATCATCGGGCACGCACGCAGACATCACCTTCATAAATATACAAATGATTCCAGAGTCCGAGTGCTGAGCAGAAGCTGACACATGGACTCACGTACAAACTGTTCACAGGCTGACTCTGAGCTCGTATGCACCACCAGCAGCTTAAAAATGGATGAGAAAGCCTGCGGGACGAAGCAGTGAAAACATCAGCAGCTACAGCTTTCCTAACAGCCTCTATCGGGGCTCAGTGGACACCCTGCTGTTGTAATGAAATGAATCGATCACTCTGACCTCCGTGCTCAGCAAACACAACAAATGTTAGGTGTCTATTTTAATGAATACCTAATCAACAGCATTCTGTATCTTAGACTTAAAGCTAAATAAATACCTCCTCTGTATTGGGTCCTTGCTTAAACGGCACTTCACAGTTCAGCAAATTCAGTACAAAGCAGTTGACATGCACTGAAGCCATTTACGTCTCCATCTGTCATCGCTCAGCACAGCCAAGTGTGTGTTTTAGCTTCACATATGTTGCAGCTAAATGCTTATTAAGAGGATTTGGGGCTTGGGATTGAGTTCTTGATGTGTGGAATAATAATAATAAAAAAAACTTTCTCCAGCAATGTTTTTGTGATATGTGCAGTACTTTTATGACAGGAATTACTTAAATTTACAAAAAAAAAAGTCATCCCCTTTGTTTCTCTCTCAGCCCTCCTGCAAAGCGTGCACACTGCTAAAAACAATCACTGTCATCTTTTTCAGTCGGTTTCAGTTATTAATTATTTGTCTCTATGGTGTTGTGGGAGGATTGCTGGAGGACGATAAAAACAAATTTCTCATTCAAAAATCATCACTGCATGCTTTCATAGTATGAAAAATGCATCTAACACCTCTGGCGACTGGGGGTGTGCACCCAGAAAAACACATGGATGATAACAACATCTCATGAAACAGTGTACGGAGACAATAAGCCAAGAACATGTGGTTTCATTTGTCCTCTGTGTTTCACTTCATTATCTGACCCTTTATAGTCCAGAGACTTGATCTCTGGGCTTTATTTGACAAGGTTAAAGAGACAATTATATGTTCACTGAATGGTAATAGAAGCTCTTTAATTACCATAAATGATTTCACCAGACAGCACTGAGTCAATTTATCATTTATATATCTCAAACTGGGTGCTGAGTAAATACACTACCAGTCAAACGTTTGGACAAACCTTCTCATTAAATGCTTTTTCTTTTTTTTACTATTTTTACACTGTAGATACAAACTGAAGCCATCAAATATATGAAGCAAGATACAGGGAATGATGCAGCAAGGAAAAAAAACATGTTAAATAACATAAATGACAGCTTTGCAAACCTCGATGAGCTTCACGAGATTGTCACCTGATGTTTTTCACTTCACAGGTGTGCCTTGTCAGGGTTCATTTGTGGAATTTCTTGTTGTTAGAATCCATATTATGGCAAGAATCAGCTAAGTAAAGAGAAACAACAGTCCATCATTACTTTAAGAACTGAAGGTCACTGCAGAAAACTACAAAAACCGTCAATGTATCCCCAAGTGCAGTCGCAAAAACCGTCAAGAGCAATGACAAAACTGGACTGTGTTTATGCTTTTACAGAGCCTGACTGTTTGAAAACCTAAGCAAAGAGAACAGGGGAGGGAAGGTATTACATGGAAGGAAAAAGAGAAGACTTTAGATTTGATGATAAAGTTTAGTCACCATATACAACAACACTTTAAGCTTTTTGTTTTTGTCAAGTTAAGTCACCTTTTTATTTATTTGTCTCCCTCTCATCTCGGCCATTTTATTTCCTGCCCTCCTGTTTCCTACATCTTTTGATTGTCAGTCTCGTCCCTGAGCCTTTTCGTTTATTTCCTTAGATTAGTGATTCCCTTTCCTTCCTCATCTTTTGTGAGGGTTTCAGTTAGTGTCCTCACTTTGGCGTTTTCCCCTAGTCATAGTCAGCATCTTTGTTGTAGTTTTGTAGCCTCATAGTGTCTTAGTGTTTTTTTTTCTGGTTAAAATTCATAGAGAAGTGATTTTCAGTTGTTTCTGGTTTCTTTGTTACATGCACATAGTCAGGTTAGAGCGTTAATCCCTCCCTGTATTGACAAATAGATTCATTTTTGTTGTTAATCTCTTTTGGATGTTACATTGTGAGTCGTGAGTTTGGGTTCTTTTTTCATGCAAAGACGCGTTCTAACAGATTTTATGGTGAAAACGGGACACAAGTTCTCTCTGTGTTTACTATTCTATAGCATTTATATTTTTAGAGTGAAGAAAAAAACAAATCAAAAAAGTGATTGTCTCATTCACAAATACTGTGAACTCACAGCAGTTTCATACCTCAAAACTACAACAGCTGAGTAAAGGTGTTAATGAGAGCTACTGTATCACTGAACTTCACCTCTGCCTCCACTCTTGTTCAGTTAAAGCTCTTGTCTGCCTCTAAGTGCGGACCAAAAAGCTTAGTGTCTTAAAATGTCAACTTCCCACTTTGTTGCCAATAAAAGAAGAAAAGCTGCATATGAAATTCACAAAGTACACTGTTCTGTATAAATTTATTATGATGATACAGCTACCCACGTTAGCACCACATTGTTTTTCCCAACAAGGAGCCGAGACAGATTAAAACGGACTAAAGAGTTCACATCTGGTTTTACATTCAAATAAAAAAAAAAAAAGGTTAAAAAAAATTAAAACAAATTTTACATCTGGATTTACTGATATATCAGTAGAAGCTTTTTATTCTGGCTAGAGACGTACATGAGCTAGACTGACATGAAGCTACATCCCATGATGCCTCTCTTCTTCCTGGACAGCGGCTGAAATGGGATCTCTGGGACTCAGATATTTATCAATCTTTCTTCCCATTGTATTTTAACTAAGTGATGGGAGACACTGCCTGAGAAAACATGACAGAAATTATGTACAATATTTTCCTGAACTGCAATACAAAACGTGAAATGGTTTTATCAAATTTATTATATTGGAACTACTTTTTTACTGCATCATCCATCAATAGTTAAGTAAAAAAAAAAACAAAAAAAAAAAAAAAACGGTAACCATTATCATTTTTTGGAAATCTTGTCCACTCATGCAGCATTAAGACCTCACTAACAAGTGAATTCATCCCATCTGCAACATGAGGATGAGGAGAGCTAAATGCTAAATGTGTCCTGAGCTGTACAGCAACAAGAATCTGGATTATTTCAAAGAAATATCAGAAATGCTGATGATGAAATCACTCCTGACATTCGACATTAACAGTGTGCTGCCAGACGTTTGGACAGATCAAAGCCGCTTGACATTTATAATAGTGACATTTAAAAAAAAATAGGAGGGAAGAATTAAAGATCTATGTACATATAGGAAGCAAGACCAGCACTTAAAGTGAATGTGAAGGGGAATGTCTAGAAAACGAGCTGAAAGGAACTGATTCTGGCTGATGTTTGAGCTCAGGCCACTACAGTGAAGGATTCAAATTAAAGACAAATGAAAAGTCAAAGTGAGGGCAATGAGGGAACGTAAAAAAAAATCTGTCTGGCATCAGGAAAGTTTAAACCTCAAAGAGGAAAAACAATGAACCCAACATTTTTTTTAATCATCATTGGCGACTAATCACTGTTCTGTTCATCCTACCTCTCTTTCTCTCTCTCACATTTATCAGCATCCTGAAATGTCTTTGGTTTTGTTGCGTCGCTGGAATCGTGTGTCGGCGGGGTCGAAACCTTGCTCGTCTGCTCCGAACAGAGCCCAGCTGGGCGTCTTGGCCATGTAGTCCAGGGCTGAGAAACCCTGCTGCCCCCCACTGTCCTCGTGAGCCTGGACCAGCTCCTGGAAACGCTCGTAGTCGATCCACGTCCACCACTCTCCATCCACCTTGAACTGACAGACGGAGAGAGGCGGTGGGTGATGAGTGAGCAGAGATGAAGGATCTTCAGACATTTTTATGACAAAATATATTATGTATAATAATAACATTATGTATACACTGATATCTGCTTAAAAATAAATAATTAATCCAACTGGAGAAGTAGCATGGATTGACTGATTGTTTAAAGATGACAGGACCGTGAGCTCTTTTTAAAATTGCCAAAGACAAAAACGAAGGGATTTTTATCTATAATTTCAATATGTTTTAGTTAGTTTTGTAAACACACAATACAGTTTCAGCTAGTTATCTTTTTCTCTTTTAATTATAGATTTTATTTATTTCAGGTTTTTTCCCCAATTCATTTTGTTCGTTTTCATTAACGATAATAATGTTGGTTGAGAATAACTTTTCAACACCTGTTGGAGGATTTTTTTGTTTTGTTTTGTTAGGTAGGTTTGTTCTGTTTTCAACACAGATATGTTGTTCACAATGTAGCATTATCAGAAAAAAAGAGGCATGATGGAAAAATCTGACCTCTAAATCTGTATTTGAAACATCATGATCATTTTGCAGCATGAGATCTAGATAATTTAACTTTTGTAAATGGACTGTACTTATATGATATCAAACCACCGACCTTTTGATAGGTGGTACCACTGAGCCACAGCCGCCCGTTTTTGTTTGCTAGTTCCCTTTTGAAGAAATTAACAAAGAATATCAAACTTTTTATAGCACATTTCCATACCAATAGATATGCTCAGATACGTGCTCATGTAGAAAAGATTTGAGTTTTGTTTTAACAAAAAAAACAAAAAAAAAAACAGTGATAATGGAGCTTCTCGCTCCACATCTGCCACTTGCTGTTAGTTTAGTGTTTAACTGAAGTGTTTAAATCTCTCCTTTTATCCTCCTCCACCCAACTCTCCAGCCATCTCACTGAGGAGAGGAGAAGAAGGAAATGAACGGACAGAAGGAGCTGAAAAGAGGGAATGAGAGCCTCCAACATCCTCCTGCCTCTCATCTAGCTTGTTTTCCCAAACCATCAAAAAGGACCAAGAGTGTGACCTCTAATTTCCCAGCATGCAACAGTGTTTTCCAACTGATACAATACCATGTGTCCCTTGTTGTCTGCAAATACGGGAGAGACTGAGTAGAACCAGAGTGCAAGCAAAGCAGGTATCACACACAACCTATGCTCTGAAGTCAGGTGTTGTTTCATGTTGTTTCATGAAAGATCTCTCTGCTCTTTAAAATCATCCAGGATGACTTTAACTCACCGGTTTTGCTTTGATAAGCTGTGACTGGATGTAAGCCGTCACTGGGGACCAAAGTTGTGCTTTTAGCTCTCAGCATTTAAATGCTCTTTCAGGCTTACGGCCTCGTGCTCTGCAGCTTCTTTAAAATTCTCAGCCTTAACAGCTTCTCAAACTGTAATTCACACACAACGGGAAGGGAAAAGGTTTCGCATTACATCACTGGCTTTCTTTTCTTTCGTAGAAAAATAGCAATTCATACTCACAAAAAGCACTCAAGAAGGACTAACATTTATTTGCTGGGTTAAAGACAGAAATGACGGCATGCTGAGGGAGCCACGGCGATAAGCAGCCTTTAGATGCTTTGTGCCTGCCTCAGCCATTAGGGAAACGCTACCCACTGCATTGCTAATGAGGCGGGGAACGGAAGCAGCGCCGATATGGCGGTTAATGTTTCTGGTAATGAGAAGGGAAGATATTTGTTCAGCAGCCATCTTGTCAAACAATTTCATTCTCTACGCGCCACGGCGAAGCTTTGTCGTCTGGGATGAGAACAAGATAACTTGACTGAGGATCACTGAGGACAGCTTCTCCACTGAGCGCCACGGGAGGCGCCTTCATACATGTGGATAATACGCTTTCAGACACACATTCACAGAGAACTGATGGAGGATTATTACGATCAGCATGTCTCTGTGACTCAAATTCTGTTTCAGGCCAATGCCCTCTTCTTATCTACAAGCAGGACTAGACAAACATCCACCCTGCTGTGTTGTACAGATGAGCGGCGGAGTGTAAAAAGCACGTAAAGCCATTAAGTGGTAACGACAGAACTGTCAACAACATGGTGACAAAATGGCTGCAAAATCACCACTGGCATCATTTAATTCGAAATAAGTAATTTGTATGCTCAAATTTTGTTTTTTTCCCATTCTCCTGACATGAATGCAGCAAAAATGCAGGTAGTTAGCAACAGAGCTGCAACAAATAGTCAACAAATCAGGGAGAAAAAAAATGATCTGCAACTATTTTGACAATCAATGAATTGTTAAAGTGGGCATTTCATGAGCTCTCATCGGCCGCTTAAACTGTGAAATAAGATGACAGCTTTTTGTGAGCTTAAAGAAAGGAACAGGTAATTCAACAAGCCGTTCAGATCTGGCTCCCCTTCCCATGTCACTAGAATATTAGATTACATTCAACTTTACTGTCATTCCACAACACAAGTGACAAAACGCAGATTGCAAATATTATACAGCGAGAACAAAATGTGCAGTTTGAATGTGCAGTATAATGGTGTGCTATCATTAGTGCAAACAGATTAAAGAGAATACTTGATGGAGCAGTGATGTCAATTCAGAATATATCACCCAGAGTGTGGGAGAAACCGTCAACCACATTTATTGTAAGCAAAGCAGACTGGGATTTTTTTTGGAAAAAGGACTTAAAGCTATGGTGAAAAAGTCCTTATAGTGAAGCTCTAGCTATAGTGAAAATGTTCCTTCCATCCTGAGAACAGCCATTATGTGTTCAGAAAAAGGAATGAAAAGAATCAGACCACTGTGGCAAAACTCTGACCAATCCCTGCCATTCGGTCCGAATGGAAAGAACCAATCAGATGCCTTCATGTCTCGTCCTGCTCATATCTGCTCCTCCTCTGTCTCTCCCTCCTCCCCACTGTTACTGGAAACATCCAGCACACTCCTCTGCAGAAATACAGAGTTAGCAGGAGAATCTGTTCTGTAGGGAACAATGGCAGAGAAAATGCAGCCAAAAACACCACTTCCAGCATTACTTCTGACGGCTCACCCTGCTACACAGGAAAAGAGAAGAGGGAGGAAGAAAAGACTGAGACAAAATTATGGATAAAACTAAGAGGACAAACCAGAGTCAACATCATTGGAGACATAATTATTTGTTTAGCTTTATGAAATATGTAATGTTTGCCAACTTAGCTATTTTTGAAGCTCGTATTAGCCCAATGCTAACACTAGCTTCTCTTTGGGTGCAAGCCTGTCGTCAGTGCCGCTTGTATTTTGGAGGTTATAGGATATGACATTTTGATCATATTGCACAGCCATAGTCTCCATTATAAAGGTGACAAAATGACGTTGATATATTGGCTTGATATAACGGTACGTTTTAAAACTGTGATGTAGCATAACAGCTCTCCTCTCCCTGCTGAACCCTGCTGTTAGATGTTCAAGTTTGAGGGGGCGTGGCTTTGGGCGGAGCGCTGATGTGGGGGGGAGGGGCTTAGAGGAGGCTTAGAGGTGGTGCCACTTTCAAATCTTGCTAGCTCTCTGACATGACAGACTATAGCTTCAAAGAGAAGGGTGTTGAACCAGAGCTTTTCAGACAGTTTTGGGGGAAAAAAGAGCTGTTTCCTTTAATTCTTCTTTCAAAATAGGTAGAAAATGTTTTTGGGGTTCAGTATCTTGCCCAAGGACACTTGGACATGTGAACCAATGACCTTCTGATTGGTGGATGACCTGCTCTGGTCAAATGTGGAGATTTCCTACCTTTCTTTGTTTTTTATTCAACGGAATATCTTTGGGCTTCAAAGATATTCAAAGACATCACCTTGAACTTTGAAGAAGTGGGAGTGACATTTTTACTATTTTCTGACATTTTCCAGAAATGAAATAATGGTTAACTGCAGTCATAGTTTTGTTGGGTGATGGCACTTTGAGCATCATAAATCTCAGAGTCATAATCTGTCAGCATGATTCATGACGTGCCTTTTAGAGACATTTTGTTCCACATGGTAATAAGAAATATGAATAAATAAGACAGGATGCTTGACTGCTGAAAGGGATAAGGTGACTTAAAGCATGGCAGGTCAACTGATATTTGTAAGCCAACAGGTCTTTCAGAGGGATTATCTCTGGGACGTTTGTGACTGTGTTGTTTTCATTATAGCTTCCTGAGAGAAACAGGGACTGAGATGAATGGATGAGAATGGAGAATGAGAGGAGTGGGAAAAAAAAAGACCAGGGAAGGAAAGGAGATGAAAAAGAGGAAGGCTGGTAGAGAAAGTGGAACGAGGGGCGAGAGAGGTGGAGACGTGCCTACGAATGGGAAGATCCCAGAGGTTGAAAAGGAACTAATGATGATGATGTGTCACTGCAGGGAGGATCTATCGCTACTGCTGCTAAAGAGCGATCTCTCTCTCTCACACACACACACACACACACACACACACACACACACACACACACACACACACAACCCTGATGCAGGACTAAAGGACCACATCAAACAGTGATATCATCCATCTGGAACTAGAAGATCTGAGGACTCAGCAGTGAGCTGGCACGCACACTGATGAGTTTCCTGTGATGCATTTTGAACTTTGCTGTTATGTAAGTTAACATAAAAAATAGGAGGACTTCTGGATTCTCCTCCTGCTGAGACGGTGCGGCAAGACATTCAGGACACTGAAGACAGAAAAACATGAGAGTCTCTGTTCGCAGGAGGAACCTAAAAATGCCTCCAGCTCCAAAAGTGCTGGATTATTGATGCCTGCCCAAAAGTGAGGAGCAAGTATGTCCAGAAAAACTGTCAAACCAAAATAAAAAAGCTGTCAGTATCTATGTTCACTGATGTGGTTCCTTGACAGATGACCTAAAATGGACCTCAAACACTGTACAACAGTCAGGATGAACAAAATCCAAAAATATTAAATGGTTACTTTCATTTATTTTTCATCCTGCAGCAAGCGATATCAAGTTGTATGTGTTTCATTCTATGCATAAATCCCTTCGACATTATTTCTTATACATTTTTCACCAGTTCAGTTTTACACTTTCTCCTCTGCAACTTTATAAGTTAGAGTGGGTACTTCTTTCTAACTCATTCGAGAGCATGTGAAGCCACATGTGGATACAGAGAAACACACGGTAAGAAAAAGGATAAACCTAAGCTCCTCTACTTTTTTTTTTTTTTGAAAAAGGCTAAAAAAAAAATGCTGAGAGTGCAAAACGCTGTTTATTCCTCTCGCGGTCGCTCAGCCAGAGATATTAACAGACAGAAAGATCCTGCTTCAAAACATCTCATACTAATACTGCGATCTGCTGACTGAAAGCAGGAAGTGGAATGAGTATGAGTGTGTGTGTGTGTGTGTGTGTGTGTGTATATGTATGAAGAAATACTGAGAGGTGTAGGCGAGGAGATGCAAATGAATTGAGGTGTCTGAGTGAGTCCACTTGCACAAATGGACTGTGTTATAATTGTGGCCGTGAGAGGATGATAAAAGGATGAAAAAGATTAAGAAAGGTAGGGCACAAGGAGAGGGTGGGATGATTCAATTATGTGAAATATTGGTTGTATCATAGCTGTTGGTGTCATCACTAGATGATGGTGTTTTTACATCTTCATAGGCATGCATGTCAGTTCAGTAATCTGGGGCATCATTATAGAAACTATAATAGCTCCTGTCTTGGCTTAAGATGACATTCAGGATGTTTGGGATCACATAGTTTAGCTGTTACAGAAATGTCCAAACTTCCCATGTTAGGAATCCTAAATTAGGATGGCACAGACTCGATCCTACATTCAAAATCCTAAATTTGATTTTGGTGAGTCTTGCGGACTACATCCCCTCAGAATACCTCTTATTTCACTGCAGCAGGGTCTGCTAGTCTGCTGTCTTGGTTCTCCAGAGCCTCATATTAAGCATAACGCAAGTATAATGAAAAGAGCTAAAATTAAAACGAAAAGTCACCACAATCTTTACGCTCATAAAACATGATGTTGATGTTGTTTGTGCTATCCTGCACACATTTCCATTTTCCACATTTCCACGTTTTTGTACAAGACGCAATAGGCATAGCTACTTAGCAACTAGCCTATTTAACAAACATTTAACAGCAAGTATGCATCTGTGTTGTTGTCAAAATAGTGGTCTATTCTCAATAGTTTCTTTACATTGTAGCACTGAGCAGAATGAAAATGAAAATCCAGTTTGTTTGTTTTTTTTGAAGAAGAAGTTGCTCTTATGTTGCAGAAGCAGGACTGCACTGATTAATGAGTTTTTGATTCTCAGAAAAGCAACTTGGGTAGCATTTTAAATGGAGACATAATAGAAACATTTCCCTGTGTAGTACAATTCACTTCAGGCATCGATGGGCCGTAAAGAGCCTACAGACACCACAGAGGTAAATAAACCTGGAAGAAGTTCCACAAAACAAAGCCCCAGGAAAGAAAAACAAAGCATCATGAGGAGTCTGGATGCTTAAATAAACTGTGATTACACATTCTGTGTGTGTGTGTGTGTGAGGTGAGATAGAGTGGCATGGGTGCCTAGCTGGCTTGAATTTGTATGCTACTCTGTCACAGAGAGCCAAGATTAATTATAATTAACATTAATCATAATTTATTAATTACTGACAGACTTGTTGCCTTGGCAGAACCCACTGCTGACTTTCTGAGGTGGGTGAGCCACAGTCGGTATTAAGCACTCTGGTGGTGATGCATGCATATTACGAAATGTAAGCAGAGAGGACAATAAATTGTATACATAATAACACAAGACAAAATCAAAAAGCACCAAATTATAACCAAGGAACCTGCTGTGAGATTCTGAGCAGTCTGGAAAGTTAAGAAAGTTGAAGGATGTGAAAAGAGGTGCTGCAGGATCACAACAGGTGCAAATAATTATTAATGAAATAAAGTGTGACAGGGAAAAAAACATAAATAGAATTAAAACTTACTAGCATAGAGGATGAAGCAAATTAAACATTTAAATGTGGTGAACAATACCTGCCTTGCAGTTTAATAAACTAACTGAATAGAATATTTAACAAGCAGTAGAGAAGATCAGTGCTCTACGTTGTGACCTACACACCATACCTGTTTGAACCATGTCAGTTTTCAGTAGGTATGACAGCTGAAGCTTGAGTCTCACTATGTTTGGCTGTTATGTTGAGTTATGAGTGACCCTGTGAAGCAAGGTTCTTACCTTGGTGTGTGCGATGAGCAAACAGTTGGAGTGCTCATGTTCGCAGGCGATCTCATACTGAGGCAACATGTCGGCGAGCTGCTGGACGAAGGCGACCACTTCCTGGTGCCAGGGGACGTTAGCCATGGTCAGACTGCTGGCAGAGCTTTCCCCACAGTACGTCACTCCCTGCACACATGTGAGATGAGAAAACACTGGGCTTTTAAACTCTGCAACTACAAGGCCCTGACCGTGTGCTGGGCATTTGGGGCACAAGAACTACATCCAGTATATAATATTGCTTCTGGAACAATACTTTTTGTTTCCCTTTTAATCTCAAAGCAACCATGACGACACATCTTGAACATCAAACTAAATAGCATACCAACAAACTCAAAAGTGGCCCAAACATTGGACAATTTTGTCACCTGCTCCAGTTTCACTTCACAGCCCTTCACAGTCTTGACAGTCTGGAGCGAATTGACAAAAAGGCTTCATATACAACAGCAACCTGTGATCAGCAAGACTGAGGAGCCCATGTATCTTCCCATTCAGCTGATGTGAGAAATGGAGTAGGAAGCAGAAAACCATCTGGACTCAGCCAAAAAAAATCAATCAGGCTGGCCGCTGAGTGTTTTCGGGTCGATATTAGCAAATCTGTGCTGTGGTTACAACAAGCAATGAGGAGGGCAGCAGCACCGACAGGAGACCAATGGCTCCCTGTGGTCAGAGACAAACTATTGACAAAAAGGTGTGAGGGAGCCATGAAGAGAGGGTGTCTCTGATGCCCATTTTGTATGAACTGATGGAACCCGAAGAAGGCTTCAAACCAGTGCCGTCCAAAACAAGCCCTGCATCACCAATCAGACTGATCGCTGCTTTAATCTGGACTACAGCTTTGATTCAAGAGGATTTCAATTAAAACAAAAAAACGTATGGTTCAAATTAGAGGTGGGAAAAAATATTGATAGAGCAATACATCATGATACTTTTTCTTCTGATATAATACTGCTTTTTAATTTCTTAATAGCAATTTTTTTCCCTCAAAAAAGTCAGTTTTGGGTCAATTGTAAATCCAGAACAACTTCTGCACATTGAAATAAAAATCTAAATGAAAAATAAAATAAAAAAAAAATAATCCACGTTAATGCGGTAACTTCGACAGCCCTAATATATTTATATATACATAAATATGTATATGTACTGTGCATACTGTATATACAGTATATAAATATGTCTATATGTTTCATTTTTCAGTACTTCTATGAGCATCAACATCAAATTGGCCTCTCAGTGTCCTAAAACTGGAAGGAGAAATAAGGGAGGGAGAAAGACAGCAGAGGAGTTCAATGGAGTAATTAAGATTTCAGGAGTTTTTAGGGCAAAAATGATGAGGCAAATGTGGGCTGAGGACAAACACTTTTGTGTCACGGTTGTCTTCCAACTGTGGTGTCAAGACACACATACAGTGTTTGTTTGGGATTATGACACTGAGCCATCACATCCCTTTGGTGCAAAACATGCTGAATTTAAATTGACTTTAAATCAGTCAAAGCTGCTTTACTCACATTTTTACTAGCTTTCAATCTTTGGACACACACACACCACCTGTGTTTCAGTGTGCCGTAATAGAGCCAAAAACAGCAGCTGCTACCGTAATTCTCTGAAGCGCTGGCCAGGAACACCTTCTGATACTCACCCAGCTTCCTCATGGAAGAAAAACAATTGAACTGTCTGTGTGTGTGTTTGTGTGTGTGTGTGTGTGTGTGTGTGTGTGTGTGTGTGCGTGCGTGCGTGTGCATTTATGTCTGCATGTTTGCAAAAGAAAATGCCTGGGAGCATGTGAACAGTGAAGTCATGCATTTAACCATAATTCTACCCTATGTCGTGTTAGTAACTGGATAATCTCCAAAAACAGCAGTGATCACAAATCTGTGTTGTAGTAAAGGTACCTGCATAAGCCCATTGTTCCAGTGAACCATTCATAATCAAGCCTCACTGTACAGCTTTACACCCCACATACTAAATCATAGTCCTGTGGCAATTAGCTACTCCCAAAAACTGTTTGCTTAAAAAGAATCTTTGGTGAAAACCAATGAAAGATATACGATATAAGAACCATTTGCCATTATTCCATAGCAAATTTGTCATTTACCTACATCTGCATCTTTTCTGATATTGTTATACAGTTTTACAAAGTGAAAAAACCCTCCCTCGGCACTATTCTGACTAGGGGTGGGTATCGTTCCAAATTTTTTCATACAATGACAATTTTGATGCTTTTGTTTTGATACTGGTTCCAGAATGATACATTTTTTGATACCCTAATAAGTTATTTTTGTGTAATTTGGGCTTTATCATGGTATACATACTTGACACTAGTCTAATGATCAACAGGCACAGGCTGCTACCAGTTCCTCTTTAGGACCCTGGGGAGTGAGAGTTTGCCTTATGGTGTGTTCACTGGAAGTCAGAACTTGGAGCTCAGATCAATGTAACCCCAAAGTTGAGTGCTCCAAGCTTTTCCAGCCTTACAGACGTACAACAAAACATGTAGCTGCTGTTTACGTCAGCAGCAGATAGCATGAATTCTGTTGGGTTAGTGAGATTAATGCAACTTTCGGAGATGGCGATCCGAATTAACGGGGGTTCTGATTTGAATTCTGACTTGGAGCTTGGAAATTCGTGTACAACATGAAGGCACCGTGAGGCAAAACACAAACATCGGTCTCCCAGTGCTGCTGCAATGACATTAATCCTCTGTTTTACCAGCGATGTTTGTCTCATTATGCTGGGAAAGTCGGGGACGGATCAGTGTCACTATGAATCTGATGGGGACATGTCCCCCCCACGTCACACGTGCCATCTGAGATCAAGTTTGGTAGCCAGCCCTAATTCTAACTAATGTGAATAATTTCTAAAGATTTCACCATCTGATGCCTGAGGCCAGCACCCTAAACCAAATAAGAGGAATTTCTACCCAAGACAGAAGTAGTTTAGCAACAGAAAATTCTCTCCTCCTTTCGGGTATTTACTTGCTTTCCAATGTGGCAGATTACACGAGAAACATTCTTACAGCTTTCTTTCATGGACCAGCTATCTCTAGAGTGCCATAGGAGCCTGTCAACTCTGCAGCCGTTGGGGATCTCTGCCTCCAGTTGAGAAGTGCAGCCATTTCCTCAGTAATTTAACCGCATACATCTTGTAGGGCTGCTTGTGAATTCTCTGCACACAGAGAACTTAACACAAACAGAAAGTGAACCGTATCTTTAGAGGTTGAGAGAGAGAAAGCGTGCTGCTGGGGAGGGGAAGGCAGGGCTGGGTGGAGGACAGAATTGATGAGGGACCTTGGTGTTATCAGCCTTGCCTGGAGGCCCGCTGAATAAAGATCAACTATCCAGGACTCGATATAAATCACCAGGAATGGGCCAGTCATGAGGAGGGAGTGACTGGGGTAGATGGAAAAGATCATTGTGATGCGCACAAGAACGAACTGTATTACTGAGGAAGTTATGAGAGTAAAGGGGGAGCTGGAGGGGAAGAGAGATGAATAATCTGTCTTTCAATAATAATCACGTCTTTGATGGAAATGTTGATTGTGAAGGACCCCATCACCGTGAACAACATCTAGCCGTGTATCATAATTAATTTTATTAAAAATTAACCCATTTGCAACAGAATGACTCTGAATGTCTCCAACTCATTTCAGTCAGTTGGTCAAAGGAGAGTTAGCGGCTCAGATGGTCAATTGAGCTGGTAGTGAAAGGAAGCAGAAACAACCAGACTAGTTTCTACTTCTGGTCTCATCTCAGTGGAGGCTACAGAGCCTCTGAGTCTCTGCAGACCTCAAACAGACCAGTTAATGCTCCTCAGTGGTTGGTCCACATCGAGACACTCTGTCTGTCTGTGAGCAGCTTTTGGATTAAAAACATCCAATGTTTGACTGACATCAACTAATAAACTCCAAGAATCCCCCTCATTGTTCACTGACTGCTCTGATGTTCACGTGTTGCAGATCGAGGCTTCCTGAGCAGTTTAGGAGCTTCAACAGTCACCAAATATCCACTTCTGTCGACTCCAACTGGAGGAGAAGCTGCCCATCATTCAACCCTGACGATCACGTATAGTGGAGCAGATAGAAGAACGATGGTTGATTGTGGATGAATGATTGTTCAAAACTAAGAGACTGGACCTTGTTAAGCTGTTTCAAGTTGTGTTGTTGAAACTAGAAGAATAAAATGATCTTCATTGTCTTTATGCCACTGTGCAACAAAACTGTAGAGTTTCTCCCTTTTCAGTGTACAAGAATAAAATAAAATAAAAATAAGACATCAGTATGAAAAATAAGTATATATATCTCAGAATGTCAAAACAAAATAAGTATAAAAAAATGCCTTAAATACCAATATGACCATGAATATGAATTTACAACAAGGATAAATACTGAACATAGAAACAGGAACTGTACAAAGGTATTACATCAGATGTTAGACTATGTACAGAATAAATAAATTATATTGCACAGCGTGTTTAATAGAAGAGCTGTGACTGTTTAATAAACACATTCAGTGCAGATATATTCCCTGCACAAATTTAAACATGATTAATATAAATTAAAAATGAATGATGTTTAAGCGTGATTAATTGAAATTAATCCAAAACTACCTGTGAGTAATCTGATTAAGAATTTCAATCTTTTGAAGGTCCTAATAAAAAAACATATAAAAGTCAACATTATTATATCCATTAAAGCCATTCCACAGACCTCATGCTGATGCCCTGGTCTCCCATCAGTCAGGGCTAATTTAAGAGCTGCTGATATGATGGAGCAACTCCTTCCATCATACTGCCACCAGCGCATCCTGGGACGCACTAATTACTGACTTCATGATGCTGCAGTCGATAGCTTGCCTGAGCAGCCAGGGGGGTTCATCTGTTCAGTAAAAGACTATACGCTTATAGGCAGGAGGCGTGGGGGGAGAGCAATCCGAGAGCCACAGAGGAGATTATTTGGAGATGAAAGACAAGAGAGCGAGAGGCAGCATTCACTCTGACACTGACCCTTAGCCTGTTGCCAGTGAGACTGATTAAATAATTTACTGTCAAGATTAGAAGAGATTTCACTGTGATTTCCACCATTCTGAAGGTCAGATGCCGAGGAAATGAAATGCTTTATACAATTTATAAAGAAAAGGATTTCTAACTGCAGTGCAGACCGGGTTTTGAAGAAATGCCAGGTTACAGACGGCAACATGAAATATGAAAATGAAACCAATTGCTCATTTGTGCGTGAGTAGCACTGAAACTAAACTTCTTGTATATATAGATTGTAGCTATACTACCCATATATTACCCACAGTCACCCAGAGCCCCCAGTTTACAGACAGACAGGGTTACCTTTCACATGTACTGCTGTGGACAACATGTTCAGATCCGAAAGTCATAATAACACAAATCAATAAATGTGCTGTTTATGTGCTCAGCACATTGTAATTGTAGTCTGGTGGCTATGAAAAAAGCTTCAGATTTCTTATCGTTAAGGACCATCTGATGGTAAGGTAAATTTACTATTCAAATATACAGCGCTTAACAAAGAGTAAGGTGTTTACCACCACTGCCCTAAATTAACAGTATTACTGATTACCGACATATTGTTTCTGTAATGGTTAATCCACCAGTATGTGCTGGATCATCAATCTTTTTTTTCCTTAACGCTAAAATATAATTATTGTTGATATCCATTAATCTTTACTGTTTTATAAAAAGAAATAGCAAAGCCTGTTATTATTTTTGATTGAGATGAGAAATTACAGTTATTTACTTCCTGAGCAGAAAAATGTGGAAAATGTGAGCGGAGCTCAATCACATTAACATCTCAGTTCCTATGTGAAGTGTGTGTGACATTTGATGGGTATTTCTGATAACCTGTCCAACACAACGCTCTCTGCTGTCTCGTTAGTGTTGTGCTCTTTCCAATATTATGAAATGCCATGTAGTGGTGGATCAATACGCACGCCTACAAGAAATCCTTAATAGAAAGCCAGCAAAGTCTCAGAGGACAACTTAGATTCAGAAGTGTGTGTGTTTTTCCTCACCCATTGACGGCACATCATAAACCCGGTCATTAAGCCAAAACTCGCTCGAAGCAAGTTGTTGATTACTTAAGTAGCGATAGAAACGCTGTGTAAGTGGGTGAGATTAGCTTAATGCAGAGGAAACAAAGGGAGGAGATAGAGACACAGCTGGCTGAATTGTTTTTTGCACAGATGGCAAAAAAAATTGCTTTGACATTTACACACATGACAAATTTGAGTGCAAGAGCAGAACTGAATACAGTGAACAGGATGAAAAGGAAGAAAAGATAGAGGGAAGTAGAAGGAGATGAGTTTAGCAAAGTTTATAGACATCAGGGACTCAAGACCAAGGAAAAAGAGAAAACCTATTCTTATGAGCCTAAACTGGATGAATTTAAGGACTATTAAGGACTGCTGGCAGTGGTAATCTGCACAGTCCTGTGTGTTTCTGATTCTACATACAGCACTGAGACTGGTTAAACTGTCACATACTGCAAAGACATTTCACTGGGTGGACAATGGACGAAAAGCGACAAAGAGATGAGACAAAACATCCTGCGTCTGTGGTCCGTAGGGGGATGGCTGATGAGAGGAGAGTAAGCTTGTTAGATTTAACACGGGAACATGCCAGGTCCAGCAACATTCCAAAAACATTTCAGCGGCAGGGAAAATGAAAAGCATCTACTCACAAACCCTGCCAAAACGTGTATGAATAAGCACGCACATTGGATGCCTGTTGGCCCTTCGAAAAGTTGCGTTTGGTTTGCACACCACATGCTTTGACTGCAGGAACCCCTCATTACAGCGCCCGTTCCCTCGCCTCATTATTTTGAGCAGAAATCTGTATGCTGTTGCAGTTTTCTGACGGTGCTGAAAGTTTAATGCTGCTTCTGTGGTAAATGTGAATATGAATGTTAGTGCAGATGTGGTTGTCCATCTGTTTGCACTGGTTCTTAAAGGTTAAGCAGATACGCAAGTGTTAAACTTGACCTTCAACACTGACTCCTCTGCTTAAAAAAAGTGAAAATGATCCTACTTCTGTCTTGATTTATTACCTTGGCAATCATTGTAAACATGAGTTTATGCTCTCAGTCTCTAGTTTCAAGTTTTCTTCAATACAGTATGGCGTTCATTTAATAATTAATAGTTGTACTTAGAATCAAATAGACCATAAAGCAGAGGATGCTTTAAAGCAGGTTTACCTTGTGATTGACAGATTACTACCACAGTGTTGATGAGCCTGGGAGTTGGATGTGTTTTTGTCTCACAACTTTTCCCCTTTCAGTGTATTTCACTTCAAGGAAGTTAATGACAACATTTTAGTTGCGTAAAAATGTCGTATTTAGTATTTGGCTGTACTTAGTTCTACCCTGGGGTCACTGCTGATTGCAAAAAAACACGATGACAATGGACAAACATCAAGTTCAAGGCTTCAAAGCGGCAGTCCACAAACCAGTGGGTGACATCACTGTGACTATGCACACTTACCTCATCAATGACTATGTTTGACTGTGTACACACAGTGGCCACACATATTAGCTATTATCACATGAAGGATTCATTCTCAATACAATGTACAAACCCAAAGTGCACAATTATCTCAAAGTATTAACTACATATATTATTGTTAGCAAATTTGCCATTGATACACAGTGATTGGTAATCACAGGATTTTGTTTTTCAAGTTAATGCAAAAATGCGACAACAATGATCAATGATAAATTATCCGTAAAAAATTAAAGAAAATCAGAAATCCTATTTGTTCCTTGTGCCATGCAGGTCTAAACACTACAGGAAGTTACATGACAACTGAAGTTGTTCAAACATGATTAAAAGAGTAAGAACCCCCTGCTAAAATGTTTTTGTTTTATTTTATTTCTATAAGGGTCAAATTGTGGGCTTCAGTGTTTTCTCTTCACTGCTCTGCCTTACTGTTTACAGTGCTGCATTGTTGGCAAAGTGATAATCTGCAGATAGTGTTAAAGTGTTTGGTGTGAACAGTTAAATCAATGTGCTGCTCAAGGCTACAATGTTATTACTTCCAGTCTTCTATACACCTGCGCATTTTCAACAAAATAACTTGGCTCATAACTAATTCTTGTGTGCTCTAATTTTCTGCAGCATCAGCACCACAGTGCAACACCCAGGGGGAAAGAGCACAGAAAGGGTGAGCACATAAACAAGTTGCTCCTGCAGTTTTACGGAAAAAAGTCTAACGATTAAATGTGCATTTTCGATGAAATATTAATGAAGCAGTGGAATTACAATTCACATACAAATGTTGAGGATGGGCATTGAGACGTCGAAGTGAGCATGTTTCCACCGTCTTTATAAGACGACAGACACAACCAGCGGGATAGATGGAGGAACATCACTGAAGTCTTAAAGGAGGCAAAGAGCGTGAGTAAACATATTACTAGGGGTGGGTACTGGCATGGCAAGTTTTGCAATACTTAAGTCACGATTCGATACATAATTGTGATATATTGAGATATTCTCCATAGTTCACCGAGAAATATAAAATGCAGCTTAAAACACAAGTTGTATGTACATATGTATGTATATATGTTCACAAATTTCTGTGTACATGTACATGTTTTTAAACACATGGATATACATATATACATACATAAATACTAGGCTTGTCAAAGTTACTGCGTCAATGCAATCAATCAGCCCAAAACATGACTTTTTTGGGGAAAAAAACAACATTAAGAAATTAAAAATTGATATTCTATCAGAAGAAAAAGTAGTGTGATGTATTGCCATATCACAATTTTTTCCCACCCCTAGGTATTACTGCCACTGCTCTCTCTCATTCTTCTCTGTTAAGGTGTCTCTGAGTAAAGCACTCGACACCAAATTGCTCTTATTTGCTGCTGGATAGACTGTGTTTATACTGAGCAGATCCCAGGTGTGATTCTGTTTAACTGCTGATGAAAAGGCCGTTCAGCTCTGCAAACCTTGCCTGCCACACATGAAGGTTAAACTTGAAGTAATAACTGCAATAGATGGGAGCAGTGGGATCCCAGTGGAGTCCGGCCAGTGATGACACTGTGTTACCAGATCGGGAAGGAATGAGAGGATGTGGGGGAGGCATTCCCATACGGGAAGAGGTGCTTCATGAATGCTAACTTTGCCTGTGGGAAGTCTTTCACCTCTTCTGTTGCCTTTATAGTAGGATGTTTTCAATGAGGGGTGCATGTAATGGGACACAGACAAAGGGGATGTCTGAGGGGTGTGGGGGGGGGGGGACAGGATGAAGCCTGATAAATGAACAGACCACCTGTTCGAACCAATTAGCTGGCACCCCTGCAGTGGAATGAAAATAGATTGCAACTGAATCTCAACTTAGCTGACTTCAAAAGGTCAGGACTTCCTCTTATCTCCTCTATCTGAGATAAAGACAATTAATTGTGCTGGCCTTATTTTTAGTCCAGATACAGTTTACAGAGGCTGTATTGCACTAGACAGCAAATTCAAGTACAATTTTAACCAAAAGAAGGCAGAATACATTATCCAAACAAAGAATAAAAGCTGAGTGCAGCATTTAATAAACTAAAAAGGGAGAAGAGGGGTATTACATGCATCACCTTAAACAAGAGTTACAAAGTGCTTTCGTAGGCCTGCCACAAAAAAATTTTGCTGGCAACATACTGTCCCAAACTTATTGTTGACAAACAATATTATTGACAACATTATTTTCAGATCATTTTTTCATTAATGTAATGTTAATATGGTATAATAATGCAAGTCATGAGAATGCGACTGGCCCCCTCTCATGTTAAACTCTCTCACTATTATTCACAATAACTTAAACTGTCTGTCTGTCTGCCATGGATGCCTTTATTTTGTACTTGACTTCCTATATTTAAGCGTCATGTCAGACAAGCTGCTTACTTGCAAAACTGTCAAGTACAGAAATCTCCAGAAACCCTTTCACCTCTTAAAGAGGAAATGGCAGGTTATGAACCTTTTACTTTTTGGTATAAACAAGAAATGGCAAAAATTGCTGCCGCAGCTGCCAGTGACACAACTGCTACTGCCTCTGTTGATGTGATGCACTGAATAATGAACACAGGCTGAGGAGAGTTTGTCACAGTGACAACCACAGCTCAGACTGCCACCAGGTGCCCCTCCCTTTCTATTAAGACATCTGCCAAACATGACAAGGTTGATGCTGTACACAGCCCGCCACTCCACTGAATTACGACACTTACGAGTGACACCTAGAAAATTCTTGCCGCAAAAACTCCTGCAGGCTGTTTGAACAACGGTAGTGTTGGCACAGAACAAATGTCTTTTCATCTGTCGGTACATTTTCGGCAGAGGGACACTGGGACCTGTGCCATGACCTGAACAAAGATGAATATTTATATTATATTTATGTTTTTAAGGTGTAAAATCACCAATAGTCATCCAGTTAGCTCTAAACTACCAACTAGCCAACAAAAGGCACCCAGAAACTTCCTCACACTCATAGAATAAAACATTTACAGACTATGTAATTTAAGGCAAACATGAATTTGATTGCACAGAACTGAAACTTGAATGAAGTTCATCTGTCAGACTGTTCAGTCTGTTCCCTTGAAGTACACACCAGAGGAATGCAAGAGAGACGAGCCACAAATGCAACGATTCACCTTCATTTCAAATATTTAGGTATGTCTTGGGGTGCTGAACTAATTCACTACGAATGTTTCCCATTAAATTGCCATTTAATTCTACTTGTTCAGCTGGGAGTACAATAATAATACATGTATTTCAGAGCAGTCCCACAGATACAGTAGTGTCATAACTTGGTGGACTTAAGAGATTGCAGATGATGTGTATGTGGTGGGAGATCATGTGCCAACATTTTTTTTTTCTCCATAGAACTATTGCTGACCTGCTACTGGCTCATTTCCTTTAAGAAAACTCATTAATGAGGAGAAAATGTGAAAGGCTGTGCTATGAGGAGTCTGCTCCTCATCAAAGCTCAGCACAGAAAGTTAATATGAAAAGAGAGGCCAAATAGAGAACTGAAGAAAAAGAAATCTGGTGCAAGGATGAAGACACTAATTGCACTGTGAAAATAAGATATTAACTAGGAGGGGAAAGAGAAAGCAGATGCATGCTGCTGTACCCTACCTTGACCTCAATGAAGTCCGGCTGGCCCAGAGCAATGAGCTCTGAGTAGGCCTGCATTTCCTCCACGTTCCAGGCCTTCACCAGGGTCAGTCTATACACCGTCCTCTGTTTCTGGGAGCACAGATAGGGGTCGGGGATTGATGGACATAGTTGAAAAGTGAAGACATGATTGTTAGGTATTTTATATATACAAATGAATACACCCCAAGATTTGTCAGAAAAAGTTTCCTTTCAGAATCAACATTTTCAATGGGATGCTAAACCATAAAATACTCCCAAGATTGCAAACAAGATTTGTTTATTTGCACATAAAATGTTCAAATTCATCAAAGACCATGTTACGAAAATGAGCACACCCCACAACAAAAACTACTGCAGTCTTTTGTCATGGGATGAACACGTTGGCGACATGTTAGAATATCTATCCTTCTTCAATTCTTCAAGAACGACCTCTTTTAGGGTGAAGCTATCCAAATGATTCCATATTTGATATTGGTATTGGTCCTGATGATGCTCCTCAGTGTGTTATTAGCAAAGAGCTAAGCTAACGACAGGATGCATGTAATCTCCGGAATCATATTGAAACCATGGCTCTCATGTGTCACACATTCAGAGTGTGCCACATGCATTTAACCCTTTCACACTTGCACCCGTCACACTCACACATGAAAATGTATTATTTAACGCTGACCAAGTTACACCGCTATATGTGCAGTGGGAAGTGAAGCATGTACTTCTGGGTATCGCAGAGCTCACACGAGAGCTTGGTACGCTCCAGCCAATCAACAACAATCAACAAACTACGTGTCAGCTAATCACAAAATAGCACTGCTCTATCTGGGTAAGATACAGGTGATCATTTCAAGTAATCCACAATGTGGGATAATGTCAAATGAGTGTATTTAAAAAAATATGTTGAAAAGTTAAATTGTGTTTAAGAGTAAAGATTTTTTTTTTAAATATTTAAAAGTATTGAAAAAGATGTTATTAAACACACATAGATGTTAAAATGTGTAAAACAAATATAATTAAGCATTACACAGATAAAGATGTTCAAAATGTTTCAAAAAAGTTTAAGAACATACAAACATGTTTAAAAAAAAAAAAAGGTGGGAGGGGGGTGTGTGCATTTGAGTTCTCTTAGGGGAGGCTCACTATCCCTGAGTTAAGGAAAGTATTAACAGAAATATAGGTTAAAAAATACATCAGACTTGGCTATGCCTTGGCAAATTTGGCAGATTCGAACTGGTTCCTGGGAAGGTAAAAGGACAGTTCAGTGGTGTAGATGCAGGTTATTGTTGTTGCTATGTGGCAGGAGAAATAGGATTATTGAGGATGTGATGGAGAGGAAGAAAGCCAGGGAGATGAAAGCGGGGCTATGGTGAAGACAGAGGACATGAGAGACAGATAATACAAAGACACAAGTAAATGACAATGAGGAGAGGGCAGAGCGCTCTTTCCCTCATTTCCTTCCTCTCTCACTACAATAACACTATGGATCCTTTCAACCCGGTAAGGATGGGGATAATTGGCCAAAGAGAGCAGGGAGGTGAGGTATTTCAAGCTGCCTCCATTCCAAATCCGACACCGAGGCACAACTCCATCAATCCCACAGTGCACTGTCAGGGAGGCCAGGTGGAGGAGAACAGACAGGATAAGCACTGAGGAAGGATGGATCTCGAGCCCACCGTGAAATGGAGACTTAGAAACATAGAGCTGAGAGGGGGAGATGGCGGTAATGTGGACAGAAAGGGAGAGCTTATTTTTGGCAACTGGGAGGTTGAGCACAGGCAAACTATATTTCTACACTGACATGCACATGTGCAACATACTAGGAAATTATAAATCACATTAATAATGCAAAACTGACACAGGGGTTCAAAATGCATATGTAACAATATTATATGTAAAACATCTTAGTCCATTTCATTTTCATAATATTAAGTTTGCATGTAGTGTCATCCTCCTCTAACCACATTTTTATGTCAAATATGTTTAATTTATTTTAATTCATTCATTCATAGTGATATGGCAATATATTGCAATACTTTTTCTTCTGATATCGATTTTTAATTTCTTAATATTGATTTTTCAAATATTAAGAATCAATTGTAAATCCAGAGCAACCTCCACATGTTGAAATAAAAATTTAAATAAAAAATAAAAATGTGGTAACATTGTCAGCCCTAACATATATGTGTGTATATCTATATCTATTCATATATAATGTACGGTACATATATAAACATGTACATACTGTATATACAGTGCAGCTTATATTTTAAGCTGCTTTTTAAATTTCTCAGTGATCAATAATGTACCGTATTGTGAAGTCCTAGCAATACCCACCCCTAGCCAGCGACAGGTTGAGATAAGGAAAAGGAACAGTACGACTATCTGTAATGAATCATAGAAACCTGGGAGAACTGAGACTGCAGGAGGAAACCATGGCAGGGCAATGAAAGTTAAAAAAAAGTCCCTCAGGAAAAGTGGACGGTCTGGCATGTATGATGTTGAGCCAGGAAACCCTGACATCATTAGACATTTGTTTGACACCAATTATAAAAGCAACTCTTGAGATTGATGGCTCCTTTAACTGTCAGACTGATGCAGAATTGGAAATAATGAGATTCCAGTGAGTATGCAGTCAAAGTGCCAGCAGGCAAAAGTGTTGGTCTCTGGTCCAGCAGGACTTCGCTGTCACCCGTCTGCCCTCGACTGGACTGACCTTTAGTCACTGAGAGGATAGGAAACCAGTGATACTAACATACCCACAATCACTATCGTCCTTCATCAGATGTCTGACAAGCTGTTTGCTTGATTGCAGATTTTTCATATGGTTAGATGAACTTTGTTTAGTAGTTAAAACTGTCACTATACCATCATATGCAGTATTTATAGTTCGACTGAGGAGGGAGGCTGTATGACCTCACAGACTTGACACAGTGCTGACAGAAATGGAGCATCTGAACTTCATAGTGATTACTACAATGCTGCAGATTCATATCATGCTAAGATGTCCCCGTTATTATTATGCTCACCCCTGCAGTTACCTCACATTGATATGTTAGTTGGCGTGTGGTGAAAATGGCAATCTTGATGCAATCAGAGTGCAGTGATCCATTACCAGGGATTTGCCTCGAGTCTAAGCTGAGTGTTAATGAATCTGTCCATAGTTTGCTAAAGTGCTAAAGGAGAGGAAGTCAGCCCATTACGGAAAGGTGTAACAGAGTCTTCCTCTGAGAGACTTTACAGCCCACATCTTACTTAAGGTTCACTGGAGTGCCCAAGCAACCACTCCCCCCCCTAACATTTCTTTAGGAAACATGCTACCAGGATGAGGTGCTTTACACTGAAGCTAGTGGCCAGATGCAGGCAGTGATGATGGACTTTCCCTCTGCTCACAAATAGGTTATGGGTTATGGGATGCATTCTTACAGTGTTGGCAGTGGCATTATAAAGCTGAAGTGTTTAAAGTTTTGAAGTGCTCTGACATTTATCGCCATCGCCATAATCGTAGAGGACATCTGTGGTTTCTGAGAGGACTCAATCATACTTTTCATCTGCTGCTCAGTCTGCACAGGAGGCGAGAATCTGTCACTTCCAACACTCTGACAGTGAGCTGGAGATAAGAGATTGCTTCTGTTAAAAATCACCACAACTGCATATTTTCATTTACATTCTACTGAGAAATGAACCTGTATCAGGATATTCAGTTGTTGTGGCGCTTCAGTACATTGTCAGTGCAGGGTGAGGCAGAATGGTTTAAAATCGGACAGTTGATTTCCCATTTAAAGCTGTCTGTCACTAAACCTAGAGAGGGTTAGCTGCTTTCTAGGTAAGACTGATAAGAGGAACTTCTTGGATAAAAGGTGTCCTGGAAATCTGGTTTGTGCCACTGAAAGTTCACCAACACGGCAGCCCAAACCCTTTAATTGGTTTTTAATTATCTATTCCATAAACACCTCAAATAAACATGAGTAATGCAAGTAATGAAGCAGGGATACATTTCCAAAGGACAATGAGTTTTCCTCTTAGATACAAACCAAAACAAAAAATGAGCAGAAAATTATTATTATTGTCTTTAACAGTGAGAGAGGTGACAGATCTTTCAAACTCTCAGCTCTTCTTGTCTTGTAATTATAAAGTCCTGGGATCTGAACAGTTATATGCAACACATGCTGCACCATTTTAGAAGTCAAGTGTAATGTTTTATTAGACCTTTTTAAGACGTCAACAATTATAATTTAAGACCCAAAAATGTCATAACAATGTCTTTGGTAGAAAATGGTCAATTTATTTTAGGGCCCGACCAATATGCAGAGTTTCTGAGGCTGATGCCTATCCAAAAAAGAATCCAAAAACTGATTAATCTCTGATAATAATTGTTTTATTTTTTTATATTTTTTTTCCAGCCCTTTAACACTTCAACAGTGATATAAATTGAAGGAATAACATTTTTTCTACAACTTTAATTTCACAACTTTCAAGAACAAAAAACTTTGTGAACAATATAACGTGCAAAATTGCAGTAAATCTACGAATGCTGTGTTTTCCTATTGGCATTAAATACACCATCTGAAAACATAATACCTAAACGCACAGTTAATTTAAGACCTTAATTACCTGGATTTTAATTTAAGAATTTTTAAGGAATGGCAGGAACCCTGTTACTAGTCCCATTTGACTTAAAAAAAAAACAAAACAAACAAACTGCTGTGAAGCCACTCTAATCCTAACCCAACCACAAACTCAACTACCTGACTATGTGGCTGGAAATGGTGAGCAGCTTACCTTCTCCCCCAGGGCCCTGAGGCTGTCCAGGAAGCGCGGCCAGAAGTCCTTGAAAAGTGGCCGGTCGATCTTCTTCAGACTGTCTTTGGTGCTGGCGTCCACACTAACATACAACTGGGTAACTGGAACCAAGCTCCTAGAAATTATAGTCAAATGCGGACAAGAATGAAGCTGTCTAAGCAAGAAAGACGACAAGAAAGGTAGGACAAAATCTAGGCCGCATTTTAAAAAAAGACAAAAAAGAAAACTCCCACAACACAAGTGTTCTTGTATGCTCTCATATAGTTGAACTTGATTCACATTAAAATTTGTCTTACTAAAAGCAAAAAGTCAATTGCATGGAGAGATGAAAATGAAGGGTCAGAGGAGGATGATGGACATCTCAGTTATCGTAGGTGCACAATGTACATGCCTCCAGGGACTGTCAGCGTGTAGTTAACTCCTGTCAGAGAAACATGGACAGAACATGGCTACCTGGGTGTGCAGCTGGGCTACTGTTTGCAGTCGCACGGGCAAATAAATCCTTTCAATTTAATACAGTAACTTCTGTGGAGCCGGGAAGCAAGTGATCATTAGAGATTAGAAATGCATGTTTCAGCACTCAAGCACAGGCTTCAACATTCATTAAAGAAGGTTTAAAAAGGGTGTGTTCACCCAAATGAACATCTTATTTACCCTCAGTGGCACATGTGGTTATACAGACAGTTTCAGTACGATGGGCAAAGGTTTTGAGTGTTGAAGTTAACAAAATCTTGTTTAGGCTCCACAAAGAACTGAAAGTTATATATGACAATGTATTGATGTATTGGGCCTAACTCCAGTCATTATCACTGTTAACTCTTTGAGTGCCAGCCGTTTTTAAAACAGAAAGTGCCTTGTGTCAGCGTTTTTTGGCCATTTTGAGTCATATTTCAAGACCCACAGAATATTTTGTACTATGACTCTGAAAACATTGAACAGCTAAAATGAAAGAAGAGACTCTCTATTTCATCATAAAAAATGTTTGTTTTTACCTTGTTCCATTCTTGTTTTATCAGCGGTAGAGTAGAGGACACTTTCACCAAAAAATGTCACTTTTTGTCCAGAATCCATCTGTTTCGCTCTCTAATCTTGACCATCTCCACTTCCTGCTTTGATCTCCGTGGCGTATACCGTCTCTTTATCTCCCAACTACCTCTCCCAGAAGCCCCAATACACGAATGGCACTCAAGTGTCGGATTTTAAATGACGTTGAAATGTGTCAATGGCACTCAAAGAGTTAAAGGACACAATTGTGGAGACTGACCCTTTAATCCTTCTTGTAGCAACACACTCTCGCTCTCTACTTTCCAATTCATCCCCTTTCAGACTTCAAAGAAAAGCATACACTGAAAAAACAAAACGCGGAAGAACAGATTGGCTGGAATGTATATTTTGAGAGAGGAAATAAACAGTAAGGCCCACACAAACAAATATGTGTTTTGCCCTTACCTTATTTCCTGTGGGAACTGTGCATTGGTCACCAAGAAGCTGGAGATGCGTTGTGTGTGGAGGAGGCGGATGAAGGTGTTGATTTCGGGGTACATGATTGGCTCACCAACCAGGGAGAGGGCGCAGTGCTTGGCTGCCAGACCCTCCTCGTACCGCTCGGGCTTCACGCCAGGGACACCTGGAGGGTGAGAGAGGCCAGTGGCTCAATACACAATGGCAGGTGTCCCTCAACAGTTTAACAGTTTTAAAGTAATAACTTCAAACAGCATAAGGTCAGGCTTTGAAGTAAGGTCAAACTGAGTAATTGCATATAACCAAAGAGGCAAAATAGAGAGACATGTGGTGCTGATGACAAATGAGCAGAGGGGAGGTTTGGGCTTCGGGCATGAAGCCCAGTCTCTCTTCCCTTCTTTCCACTGGGTGGTCTTGGACCTGATGATCAGTGGATCTACCGGCACAGACAACAGGGCGCTGTAAAAATATGCTCAGCATAAGTTCCTGAGTATTGGGGATGAATGTTATAAAGTTTAATGGACTATTACTATTAAAAGTTTAAGGACCCCATTTAAACGATCTACGGCGTGTGGTCTGAAGTGCATTGTCCAAGTGCATTTAGGGCATGTTCAAAGTCTCTTTTTGCTGGATAAATGCTGTATAATCTGGATGCAGGTATTTTTGTGCATTTTGCATTTGACAAACTATGTATTTTGAAACACTAAATCTTTTTCTGGCATGCATAATACTATGGTTGTATAAATATTAGGACGCACTCTGGGGTTTCGTTGATTAATGACACAACCACTTCCTGTTGCTTCTAGATAGCAACACGGCAACAAAGTGTCTGACCACACCTCACTTTGAATTCATTTACACAACGGGGGTGCAGGGTGAGAAAACTGTGTCGGTCTGAAAACCAGCAATGACAGTAGCACTGCACCAGGTCTAACATAGGTCAGTAACGTTACTCATAAGAATTAAAAAAGGAAAACTATTTATGCATAGCTGCAGTTGAATAGACATCTGTGACACATTAATCAATTATGTGCTGTAGCCACAAGGCAATGGAAATAATTGTCCACATTTGGATGACAACCATAGTCCATCAAACTTATAAATTACAAAAATTAAGTACAATCAGAATTAGATAAATGCGCACATCCACCTGGGACATGAAAAACACCTAAAGAGTTTTTATTTGAAACAATTATGTGTGATTATTATGATTTGATCAAGTCAGCTTTTGGGGTTTGGAGGGGGTCGAGGGGTTAAGTAACAGGAGCTCATGTATGCCTGCTCTCTGTAGACAATATGAAGTATTAAATACTGTATGATATGGCAAGATGGAGGGGAATAAACAAGTAGAAAATAAGCTTGAGGCAAAAACACTTCATATGCTGTCATGGGGATTTGGCGTGATATTGCTGCAGATGCCATGTAATTCAAGAGTACATTCAGTGAATCTTATATAAATAAATCTTTGGACTGTTTCTTGCACGTTTTATAACAGCGTCTTTGAATTATTGTTAAGTTTGCAGCATATCGTACAGTTGAACCACAGAAAGCAACTGTTACCGTGCTACGCTACGCAACAGCTGCAAAGACGAGGAGCAATCCCACCAAACTCTGACCATGACAACCAGTTGCGAGGATGATGTGCGGGTGTTAAGTGTGTGAAACCTATCTTATGGTATTAGTGACGTGAAATCACATTACATTCTCACATTAATTCCCTCTCTTGAGGCCACTTCTTTCTGAAATGGATCACTCAGATAAAAATGAAGTCTATCTGCAAAGACGTGACTCTATTAGTAGTTGTGTTACTGAACTAGAAGCTGAAAAATTTTAAATTAAAGGGAAGACAACTATTATCAAAGACCTTCAAAGTCCTCTGGATGTGACCTGCATTATCTTCTGGCGTAACAAGACTCACAGATGATGGTGAAGACATCATTATTCTCTGACTTCTGCTCCTTGTTTAGTTTGTTTCTAATGTGTGAGTTAGGAGACACTTCCTGGTGGTATTGTTTGGCGTCCACTCAAGGCATTCACTTGGTAAAATTAAACACGGGTGCTTGCATGGAAGGCCGCAGCGTATAAGTGCAGTATGCATGACTGCACTGACTCATTTTAAAAATTAATAGTGCTGTGCTGTTGCAGCCAGGACAATCACAGAGCAAAATGTTTAATTCATAAAATGACTTGGCTGCTAACGTTACAACATCACTGAGGCTTCTACCTGCAAATATGGAAATGTCTTGACATAAAGCAGGCTCATGTGCATTTTATCATATGGACAGGGTTAACTGCCAACCTAAGAACATGTACCGCATAATATCCAAGGAGATAATTTCACACAACACTGCAGTGAACTGCCTTCTGCTGTCCTCTGGGCTGGATTCATACACTCAGGTGCTGTTCCAGATGTTCATTCCTAGTTTTGGTCATCAAGATCACACAGGTTTTGTTTGCCAGGCCCTTCTCCCCATGAGGAAATAACATTTTGCTTTAACCTGTTTAATCACACTGGCTTTTGACACACACTTTCTGGATAGTTCATTGTGCAAGGCATTATGAAACGTATCACTGTCAATGGTAAGTGGAGATGGGGACTGCCTGATGTCATTTTGAGATGCAACTGGAGAGAAAATTATGGATGATAATGACAATATAGGCCGCGCTTTGCTCTAGTTTCTAATTATCATTGCAAAGCTTTGCTTTATAAAAGCATCTGAAAATGTGCTTTTCTTTATTTTCTGAACAAATTATTTTTTTAAATTTAAGTGAACTAAGAAGCAGCTTGTTGTTAATATAAACTATGTGCACTATTGTTTCATCAGCATCAGGAAAATTACATTTTCCATGATGACTTGCATAATAATACATCATGAATAACTGCTCTGAGAATGATATTAGCTATAAAGTATGACCCTTTGAAGAAGATATGTCTCAAAAGCTCCCAGCATTTGGCATCTGTCATTTCCTGAGCACAACTGCTTCTCCGTTATATGAGATCAGCAGTAACTTTAAAGTTAGTGAGGCAGCCCTCTGACTGTATGGTCACAGGATCAAGCCAGGCCTTCTTAAGACTTTAGCTGCTGGTACATATACGCAATATATGTTGTTGATATTTCATGTCAATGTACTGTACATTCTGTATATGTTATTAAATGTAAGGGTGTGTGCTATCCTAAACCACTACTGTAGGCCAAAGTGCCAGTCAGGGAAGAGTTGGTTCTAGCTTTTATGGGAATTTTACCAAAAATACAAAAGAAATCACCAGCGAGCTGAACTGGAAAGAAGACAGTTTGGCAAACTGAGACTGGACTTGACAGGAATGATCTTTATGTGAAAGTGTGTGTGGCTCTGGCTGTGCTGACGGGGTCTGCAGGATAAATTAGTTCAGGATCTCAACGGGCTGTGCAGAAACAGTCATGTCACAAAAACCAAGAGTTAACTTTGCAGCAAGAAATAATGAAGGGGATGGAGTTTGGACTGGGGCAGTGAAAATGCTTAATGCTTAACTGTAGCTTTTATGAGAGAGAAGCTCAAATTACAACACTGCTGAGAAGGCGAAATCTATTCACGTTGTGAGCCCCTGTGTGGCTGCTCTTCCAGTACTTCTGTCTTTCAAAATATCAGTAACCCTGTGTGCTGGTCACAGTTAATCAAATAAATGCAGGCCACTCGGAAAGGATTAATCGATTGGTAAAAGATATGAACTATGATGTCTCTTAGGTCGGTAAGAATATAGGATGAACTTCCAGAGACTGTAGTGAATCTCTATTGATTAATTCTTTTAAAAACAGACTGGATAAATTCTGGTCAAACAAGGAGTTTGTATATAATTACAAAGCAAGTAGGGCTGCAACAATGAATTGATAAAATTGATTATTAAAATTGCTGGCAAAAAGTGTCGTTATTGATTCGTTGTGTCACGTGATTAATGTCAGTCACCACCACATCACGGAGCTCACTGAGTTGAGCAGATGGATGCACACTGCTGTAAAACACCACAGAAAAGAGCAGAGTGTGGCTCATATGGATCAGAGCCTGTGTTTTTTTAAACCATGACAGGCTGCTTGATGGGAAATACGGCATGTACAACACGGCAAGCTGTAGTCTCGACAGATGGCATCCTCGATGTGCTCGTCACCTCTATCGATGGTTGAAGATGATGGCTTCACTATAGTGATGTGCACCTTTAAATCTTTTATGCGCTAGTTAATGTCGACAATTAGTTTTTTCTTTTTTTAATTATTCATAATTAAATTATTGTAAGAGCTCTGGGATATTCATGCAGCAACCTGTGATTTGTGCACTTTTTTGCAGTGTCAATTTGATGTCCTGTTTTCGAATAAGAGGATGGAAATTAAGATATGCTCCTTTTTATCCAATTAATCGAAAAAATAATTGATTATTTAAATAATCGTTAGCTGCAGCCGTAAAAGCAAGGTTGTCACTTTTTGTGGATACTGGTTTATTGTCGAGGTAACATGAAAATGACTTGGATTATTTTGTTATATAAGTAAGATACTGTATGTCTGAGATGAACTGGAGACTTGTCCAGGGTGTAACCTGCCTTTCGCCCTAAGACAGCTGGGATAGACTCCAGCCCCCTGCGACCCTATATGAGGATAAGTGGTAGAAAATGGATGGATGGAGTAATATATGTTTATGTATAATTGTTTTGTTTTTTGGTGTGTTATTATTTTGAGTCTGATGTAGAGTATTAATATCCTGTATCAGCTTTATTTCATTTAATTCTGCAGTGAAAATCTGATTCAAACCCTTTAAATCAAACTTCTTCTTCAATCAGTACTAGTTTGCTTTAATAAATGTCTGACAACTGTGACCTCACCATGTTCTGACAACATTTCTCAAAACCTCTCAAAGAAAATCTGCTTAGGGAATACTCACAGGATGATCATTAAACATGTTTCGACTGAGCTCAACTGGCCACCCTCAGCCAAAGCTGGTAGCAGCCAGAGAAACAAGTCCCAAAAGGCAACAGTATTAGTACAAATAGCAAAGCCTGAAAATGTGGGAGCAGAGATAATTCTTCTAGTGCAAACCAGTGCATACATGCACTGGTTTGCATACTGGTTTACATGCATACATGGAATTCTGTCAAACACAACAGTAAACATGGTTACAGCTAAACTTGACTTGATGGAGGTGCCAGATGGAGAAATGAAATTGGGAATGTGAGCTAAGGAGCAAATGATGAGCTGGTATGGCAAATGTGACGAAACAGTAGACAGAATATCAGTACTTTTTCCATTCTGCTTCAGTACACATAGGCGTACAAGAGGTCACAGGGTGTCACTAAAGATGCAAAGTGTGCAGGACAATGTGTTGTGTGAGTCACAAGAGCTGAATTGTGGGTACCAAGTGCAAAAATACTGAATGCATGAGTGAACTTGTTTTTCTACAGAAACACAAGTACGTAACTAAGTTAATGTAAGGGCTTGCTACCAACGGTGTCCCATCATCAACAAAAAAAAAAAACATGCTTGGGATAAAGTAAACTCATTATTGACGAGTCCAGTTTCTGCCTGATTAAGTAACCTTGAACCCGTTCGCATTCGCGCACAAGGCATGGGGAGGATAAATGATATTCCAGAATAACTTAACTATTTCCAGGACATTTGACCTTTCTTCTCAATTTCCATATGTTTTCTATCATTGGAAAATCGGTGAATAGTTTTTCCATGTCTTCCATGGATGCATGGGATCCCTGTGAAAAATGTGAAATTTTTGGCAAGAAACCTCAATATGTTGGAGCTCTTTTCACAACAATATAAAATAGATGGTAGTGGTGATTCTGATCTCTTCAACTTCACATCAAAACAGTAGGCAAAGGAGTGGATGTGCATGGGCACACAGGAATTTTTTATTTTGCTACCGTGTTATCAAATTGATATGGAGAATCATGGAATTTCACAACTAAATTTCTGGCATTGTGACACCCCTCATGTCGGTATTTAATTCTACAAGATATAAAAATAACACACGTCTGCACGTGTGAACTGCTAAAAGGACGAACCTCTGAACTGTCGAATCATGGTCTGGTGCTTCTCCAAGGCATCCTGCAGAATCTTCTCAGCAGGGTCCATCTTCCAGCGCCACTCTGTGCCCACGGGGTTGGTGTGATGTCTGTCGGTGAGGCACACAGACAGACAAACAAATAAGGAAGAACAGCAGAAAATACTGTAACTTCTCAGTTGGGAATGCTGCCACAGCACTGCTTCACAGCCAGTATCACTCCCTGGCCGTCACTTTAATGAATTTAGGCCATGAGACTGGGGTCAGATTCAGTTTATTCACAAACTGAGAGT
The DNA here is from genome assembly GCA_029721515.1 of Synanceia verrucosa. Lineage (NCBI taxonomy): Eukaryota > Metazoa > Chordata > Actinopteri > Perciformes > Synanceiidae > Synanceia > Synanceia verrucosa. Next base: position 22,202,231 of record CM056559.1, read on the forward strand.
GAATTATGGAGGCTATGCATATTCTCGCCCTATAAAAATATATAAAGACAAAGAATGCATCATACTGTAAAAAATGGCACCTCTTTACGTGTTAATAACACCTTCTGACTGTGTAAGTGTGATGTCTAGGTGCAACAACAAATTCGGAGGCATCTCAAATTTCAGACAGTCTGTCGCATGCATATGCACATGCTCACACTCACACCACATGCTGGCCTCATGCATCATATAATTCCACCTGTTGCTGCGGAAGAGGTGGATGGTGAAGGCATCTGCAAAAATGCATCTGCGGTCTGAAACTACTTACTTCCCGTCATCCCACATAGCTGCCTTAAGCGAGACGGGCATATCTGTGGTGACAGGGAGGCAGCTCACCGCAGCTCATCCTGACAGCGACCTTTCAGAGCTCAACACAGCTGCCTTTGCTGAGGGAACTTAAGGGGAACAAAAGGCCTCAGTCTCTCGCCAGTGTCATGATCAATCAGTGTCCACCTTTAGGCCTCAGCTATGCTGGCCTTGTGAGTAAGTCATTAACTTGATTGCCACAGCGAGATCATGGCACTGTGTGAGTGATCTGGACTAACGTGTTTTTTTTTTTTTTTCAAGCTACACACAAAACACATCAATGAATAGGCTAAGAATGACCTGAAATAGAATAAATAACTAATGATGGTTTAAAACTTAAAAAAAATAAAAAATAAAAAAGTATTTACAAGAATCTTAGGCTTAGGTTTGCTCTCACATCACGTACGTAAAATAAAGACTAACTTATTTGAAGCTTAGAAGAGTTATCCACCCTACCTCCTGACTAAATAATAAGAGCATTGTTGCCATGGTAACAATGACCAATGACCAATGACAAAAGAAGAAAAGAAAACATGGCTCATAATTTGTAGTTGTTCAATGCAACTTATAATTGTTGTCAGCAAATGTAATCAGAGGCGGGTACATTATTGAAAATAAACCACTAGATAGATAACCACTAAGCCATTGTCAAAGTCTGTTAGACTTGAACTCTGCAGTGGCATCATTCTGCAGGTACATACCTCCAGCAGAAGACACACTTGTTAGCACAGGCGAGGCTAGGGGTGGTCTCCATGCACCGGTGGGACTCGATACCATAGAACGTGTGCTTGTAACAGCCTCCTCTACCCCGCAACATGGACTAACCAACAAAAACAAAACAACACCTTTAAGGTGAACCATCATAAAGACAAATGTTTTATTGAGGAGTAAATGCTGGTACCTTGGTCCAGCGACAGAGCTTCACTCCTGAGTGACTCCCAATGAGTTTGTAACCTGCACAGGAAGAGAAAAAGAAAGATTTCAATCAATAAATACCTCTTTGATCAAGACCCACACAGGCCAAATTCAGCAGATAATTAATAAATAAAAAGAGAGGACTTCTTTAAGATTTTCATCATTAAAGCCCTGCTAAACATTCATTAAGTCATATTCATTCACAGCCCTCTGAGGCCACTGAGATTCTCCAATAAAGTGAAAAGCAGAAACTCAAGGGCCTCAGCAGGAGGATCGTGTTTCAAATTCTCTTTCAGCACAAAAGCAGAATAAAGTGCTTCACTTTCTTCACAAGTCTGCCTCTCTATCCTCTTATACTACCACAGGCTAATACCACTGGCTACACATGGACACGCTTGGGTGAGTCCTTCTCTGCACTTTTTTTTTTAAATATCTTTTTTTTTTTTTTTTTTTTTTTTAAACACTTCCTCCTCCATCTGTGATGCCTGTCAAAGGGAATACTGGTAGCTTCATCTGTATCACTAAATCTGCTCGAGAAATGCCAGAGCATGATGTTGGGATTGCTTCCAGGGGAATCAAAAGGGCTCACTTTGAAAATCTCAACGTTTAAAGAGACTTTGTAGTTAAGCCATGCAGTGACAGAACAGCCTGATGTGGGATTTAGGTGGGAACTCTTTTATTGTGAAACATTTTGTTATTAAATCCATGTAGCTGAAATATCAAATTAAAACGCAGAAGGAAATTTGTGTTAGGGTGAGTACGAGTTTGACACCAGATGAGTCAAATATAAAATGATTTTTATCAATGCACAAAAGGCTGAATACTGAAAATGCTCATTTTTGATTTACCAGCTGAATGAAACAGCTTGCCTCTGATAAATCATGTTCTTTTGATAAGTAATGACAAATACACAGAACAGAACTCAATTTATTTGTAATAATAATAATAATGCATTGTACTTATATAGCGCTTTTGATGACACTCAAAGTCGCTTTACAGTATAGATACTTTATTCATTCACTCCTCATTCACACTTGTTTTTTGCTGTAACACCTAACGTTTGCTGTACATTTCCTCTTTGGGGGGAAAAAACATGCTGACCAGCATCAAATTGTTTTTCCACTTGAAAATACCTTGAGAGCACATGTCCTCCACTAACCCACGCCTAGCAACTGCAAGACATATAAATATATAAACTACGGTGAGGAAGCAGAGCTGCTGGCAGTTTGTCTAACCATTAATGAACTTAATGTAAGCAGCGTTTCCCCTCTGGTGTTTGTTAGGGAAATCGATTTCCAATGCCTCCCTGTCCTTCTGTCAGGGGACAGCATTGAGCCAAAGTGAGGGGGAGGTGGATGGTGGGGACTGGGAGGAAAGAAAAGGTCTCTCGCTGTTATCTCTGACAAATTGCATCTGCTGAAAAAGTGCAATAGACTCTATGAGTAATTGTATATCAATGTGTGAGGCATCAATATTTGAGACAAAGAGGAAAATGAACAGCTTCACTGGGAGTTCACTGGCCTGTGCAATGGTATTTAAATGCCCGTATATGTGTACAGTATGATCCTGTGTCTGTCAGGAAGGAAAATAATAATTCACAATAATGTGTACTACTAAAATCTATACTGAAAATGGCATCATAATTTTATCCTATTAGATATTTCTGAGAAACTGTGATGATGAATTATGGTAAAAAATGTGTTTTGTGATGTTTGACCAACATATTCTTCATCAGTTCATCGTTGAGTCTCACACTGTTGTGTCACTGTTAAGTCTTGGAGTGCCAAAGATGTATGTATGTCTTTTTAATTACAATGTTTGAGTGCAATTGACATATACTGTGTATACGGCAAATGTTTTTTTTTTGTTTTTTTTGGCAGCTGGTACAAGAGGGCGCTCTCACACAACCTGTGAGTAATTTTGGGGCTTCTGGGATTTGTAGTCAGAGCATAAAGAGCTGATATACGCCACAGATCAAAGCAGCAACTGGAGACCATCGAGATTAGAGAATAAAACAGAATTTGGACAAAAACTGGTGATTTGGTGAAAGTGGTCTCTACTCTACCTCTGATAAAACAAGAATGGAACAAGGTGAAAACAAACATTTTTTTCATGATGTAATAGAGAGTCTCTTCTTTCATTTCAGCTATTCAGTGTTTCCAGAGTCATAGTACAAAATATTCTGTGGGTCTTAAAATATGACTCAAAATGGCTAAAAACGCTAGCACAAGGCATTTTCTGTTTTATAAAAGGGCTGGCACTCAATGAGTTAATCTCAGATTCTGCATTCAATTGTTGGTAAAGAGTCCATGTGGAGAGGAAAAGAGGCAGACAGCAGTGGTTTAAATGCACACTGGGAACCATCCAGCTATCACTTGATAATGATTTTGCTTTTTATTGGTTTGAAATAATCTTGTAAACTGGGTAGCTGTGAAACAAATCTGACCACTTCCAGTCTCACATGAGATGTGTTCATAGACAGCAGTGACCTTGACTTAGTCCACAAATTCTATCTAATCTGTTTCTGTGATTATAATAGTGACCACTGGCTTGTCTAATAACTCTTTAAGAGGACTTCAATATTCCACTTCCAGGCAGCCTGCTTCTGCAAAAAGCTGTTACCCATAAACCCTTAATCTGTAAAGCACAAAATGCAATTCAGATTAATGCTCCAGTGGGCCAACTGTGGGCTTAAATAACGTGAGATAAAAGACAACATTATTGACAATCGAGCAAACATTTTGCACTTTGATCTGTGATATTCCACTCAAACGCTGAGCGGCCTGAGGGAAATAAAATGAGCAGGGAGGGAAAGTGTTTCATCAAAGAATCAGCCTAATTTGCTTGGAGAGGTCTGCAGCTTCTGTTTTCAAAAAACTATTATCTGTGTGGTGAATATTCTGCTGAGAGATAAAATTCTTCAGTTTATTCATCTTATAATTCAACTTTGATGTTACGTCATTTAAAACCCACTTTATGGCGTGGTTGCATCACATGTGAATGTTCTATATCACATGAAGAAACACAGTTTTCCTTTAGATGGCAGGTTGTGGACCCTAACCCCTTACAACGACAAATCTTGCTCTTTATCGTCACATATCAAACATATTTTAGGCACAGATGTACACATTTACATCTCATTTGAATATCTAGTCTTTTGAGCATCAGCAAAGTATTTTTTGGCCATCGGTTGTAGTTTCAGTAGATGTGTGAAAAAGGGAATAGAGCCCTCCAAGTCCCAGTGTCATTAAAGCAGCGGCAACACTTTCATCCTTCAGTCTTTCATTGCAAATAAAACAAAATGTCTATCGGGACAGACTGGTGCCAACATTAACACCATGAAACAGGTCAGCATTTGGTCAAATGGAGTCCTATTTATAGAGTGTTGTGTAAGCTAAAAATAAGCTAACAGTGTGGGGGGGGGGGGGGCTGACCTGCCTGTGTTATACGAGTGAATGGACCACATGGAGAAGAGAAAGTGCTTCCAACAGAGCTGATGATCGAACAACCAGGACACAGGCTTTACCGCCAGAGAACATATGGATGCATATAGCACATGTAGTTCCATTCACCACAACACACACATTTTTGTATTCTTATATATTGTATATTTTTTGTTATATTGGTAGAGTTTATATTTAATCTTGTATTATTGTCTTGAGCAGTATAATGACAATAAAGTCATTCTCAGTGTCTTTCACACAAGGCACTATTCTTACAACATTTCATGTATTTTAATCCAATTTAAACCTTATAAGTGTAAGACTCTCACTAAAGGCCACTACGGCATACAAGTTGAAGTACATGGTCTGAGTGCTGAAACAGGACATTTCCATGTTAGCAGTAGTTTTGCTGAGGTCTTGGTGTGGGAGGAGGGAGAAGTGAGACTCTTGGGACGACACCCTGAGGACAGGAAGAGGCAGAGATGGTAATTGAACTGCAATGCATCATTAAGTGGCATTAGACAACACACAATCCCGGCTCCACACTTCTCCTCAGTAGCACCTCGGACCAGCTTTAATTTCTCTGTCAGGACGTTAGAAAAAAAGAGGCTGGAACACAGGATGCAATTTCAGCAGCTTATCAACCTTCCAGGTTACATGCTTGAGAGGAGGCTGTTGACACCTCAACAACACACACACACACACACACATATATATATATATATATATATATATATATATATATATATATATATACATACACAAATATATATATATATATATATATAAAATATATTTTTGACCCCGCACATTTGGTCACATTTTCTGTTGACCCATAATAAAGTCATAAAAGAACCAAACTTCATGAATGTTTTTTGTAACAAAGAAGTATCTGTTCCAATCACTCTATCAGAGAAAAATCTGAGTTCTAGAAATAACTGGAAACTCAAAAGAGCCATGACATTATGTTCTTTACAAGTGTATGTAAACTTTTGACCACGACTGTATATACACGTGTGTGTTTGTGTGTATATATGCACACACGCGTATGTACAACTTGTATTTTAAGCTGCATTTTAAAGTTCTCAGTGATCTATGCAGAATATCACAAGATATCACAATATCGCAATAATGTATCATATCGTGACAGAAGTATCGCAATTCGTATCGTAAAGTCCTCGCCAATACCCACCCCGAGTTTACATCCTGTGTATCATTTTATCATATGGATTGTCTTACTGTATCACGTTGGCTTATTCTGTCTGCACATCTATTGCATGCCTGTCCGTCCTGGGAGAGGGATCCCTGCTCTATTGTACCTCAAGAGACGATTATGCAGCGTTCAGTCTAACTGGAGAGGATGAGGCAGTAGAGCTGCTGCCAAATGCTTATCAATAATACAGCCATAGTCTGCATATGTTTTAGTAGTTTGCTGATTGGATTAAACCCAACGTTTACATACCTGGGGTAAATTGAGTCAACGTTTACCCTTTCAATTTGGGGCGGCAGTAGCTCAGTCTGTAGTGACTTGGGCTGGGAATCGGAGGGTCGCCAGTTCAAGTCCAGGTCGGACCAAAAATGTGAAGAGTGGACTGGTAGCTGGAGAGGTGCCAGTTCCTCCTCCTGGGCACTGCCGAGGTTGCCCTTGAGCAAGGCACCGAACCCCCAACTGCTCGGGGCGCCTGGATAAGGGGCAGCTCCCTCACTCTGACACCTCTCCTCTAATGCATGTGCATGTGTTTGTTTCATGACTTGTGTGTGTAATGTGCAACTGAAAAATATATGTATATATATACTAACAGAGTGAAAAAATGTAATTTCCCTCATTGAGGGATTAATAAAGGAATTCTTCTTCTTCTAATTTGTGTATGCATGTTTGATCTGCTGAAATAATGATAAAAAAAAAAAATGAAATGACCCATAACTCATGTTTAAAGTGAATTACTCTGCTGATAATATGAATATATCATCTAGCCGCCAGTGACACCAGCAGCCTCAGTTATAGTGCATATTAATAGCTACTTCATTATGTTTCTAATTCTGATTCTTACCTTGTTTTGTCAGTGCTCCTCTAAGGGCGGGGGTGATCATCTCTCTTCTTTCCCCTTCATCTTCAATCTTCTTCACTCCGTTCAACTTGGATAGCTTCACCATCTGGCCGTCTGTTCGACCCTCCTCTTTGCTCTGTGGCAGACACAAAACTCGTTTACTGTTTATGGCAGCACTGAAAGACTTTGTTGTTGTGTTGCTACAAAATCATAAAGTGTAGTGTTGTAAATTTGATGCTGAGGCAGAAAAACAAGAAAAGGTGCTCTTACCAAAATAAAAATGAAAAAAGTGGTGAATTTACCTCACAGGGGCAGTTATAAGTTATTCATTTTGAAAAGTGAGTCAACAAGAACAGAACAAATTTAAGGTGTGTAGACGAGAAACTGAGATTACAACAATTCACTCACTTGACCTACATGCACTGATATCTATATCAAATCTAATACTCCAATTTAGTCAAGCATAAGGGTTACATTTAGCGGTCACCCGTGCATCAGCATTCCCTCCTCTGCAGCAACAAATTTTACACATGTCATCTGAGCTTTCTGCCAACATTAAACTAGGAGAGTTATTATAGAGTAAAGCCAGTCTCATTATGCTCTGCATGCTGGACAGAACTGGAGATCAAGGGTTGTGATCCTGCAGGCCTTGTATGACTTAGTGTTTTTTTCTTTTTAAATCATCCTGTCTGGACAGTACAAGGTCACCTTGGTTTAATGCCCTTAGGTGGCCTGGTGAAACAAAAAAAGGCCTACAACACAAGACTTTACACCAAATCTGAATGAATGAATGGGTCTGCTGCAGAATATAGGTTTGAGAGATAAATAACTTCCTCTTGGCCATGGTTACATTACAGCAGTGTACAGTATTTGTATGTAAATCAAAATATCAGCACTTTACAAGCTGAGCAGAAGATCAAAGAGGATGGATTATGCTTATTTACATGTTCATGCTTTAATCTTTTCCTCATATCATCTGTGCTGCAGCAGCTCTTTGCATCCTCTGTCCACTCTGACTGGTCCGCTGGTCGACTGAAACACACCCTTCAAACTTTGCTCTAACTATATTTGTTAGAGGGTGAGCCGAACTAGCTACACTTCAAACAAGAAGACAAACATGTCAAACAAACATGACAAACATGACAAACAACAAGTAGAGGAGTAGAGGAGAGTAACTCCCTTTGGTATGGACTGTGAGCTGTATGACTTGTATCAATTCCATTATCTAACGCTTATCCTCATAGGGTCACGGAGGGGCTGGAGCCTATCCCAGCTATCTTAGGGCGGAAGGCAGGGTACACCCTGGACAAGTCGCCACCTCATCACAGGACACATAGAGACAGAAAACCACTCATACTCACAATCACACCTGCGGACAATTTAAATTAGCCAATTAACCTAATCCCCATGCATGTTTTTGGATGGTGGGAGGAAGCCGGAGTACCAGAGAGAACCCACGCAGACACGGGGAGAACATGCAAACTCCACACAGAAAGGCCCGGGATTCGAACCCAGTACCTTCTTGCTGTAAGGCGACAGTGCTAACCACTACACCACCATGCCGTCAGCTGTATAAGTCCTGCTACAAAAGCTGACAAGTGTATGGGAACAGATATTACTTTTCAGAAAGGTGTGACAGATGTGCAATTGAGATTAATAATGTTAAGTGACAGCTCCACCCAATTATTGTGCTGCTGCCGCCACTACTTCAGCTTGTCTATGGGGACATATATATCATCTTCTGAGCATAGCAGCACTTATAAAGAGTTGATACTCTGTCAGAGTTGATACTTTTGCCAAGGTTCACTGGTTTCTGTGCAGCTCACTGTAGAGCGCTAACCCTGGTTCACTGGCACAGCTCTGAAGGTTCAAGATGGTGCCAGTGAGTCTTAAAAACACTCAGGAAATGAGCTCTATGTGCTTCAGCCAAGACAGTCTGATCGCCCTAATGTTTTTACTGAAACTAGAAAAGAGCTAAACAATGAGCTGAAACTTACTAGAAAGCTCCGTAAAGCTGTTATGCTGCACACAAATGGAATAAGCTGCCAACAGACGTGAAGTCAGCCCTAAGAGTGAATGTTTTGAAATGCAGGATTAATAACTCTTCTTTTTTCTCATGTTTATGATTGGGGTCTTTTAATTTTTTTTTTCTTTGTGCACTCTATGTTCTTTTAGCAATTTGTATGTTGGATATTTAATCATGTAAAGCACATTGAGTTACCCTTTGTATGAAATGCACTATATGTATATAAAGCTGCTTTGCCTTGGCATGTCATCTGTTTCCACTGTGTCAACTTATTACATTGTTATTGTAAAAACATTGCTTATAGCTGCTTTAAAATGGTGCAGTAAAAGGTCAAGCTTTTGTCAAATTATTTCTGCTATTAGCCCATTTCTGGACAACTGGACAGTTCTGATAAAACCATGGCCTCTCAAAAAAATGATGTGGATCAGAGCTGAAACAATTAATAGAGCAAACAAATATTTAACAACACAAAACTAATTTACAAAATCTACAACTACAGAATGGCTAGTTGTTCAAGCAATCATTCCCTAGATTCTTCACAACTGGGAGAATTTGTCATATAATATGAATGGATTATTTGGGTTCTGTCAAGAAAACAATTACATACCACTAGTCAATTTTAATGTCTGACGTGAAAAAACATCCAGAAGAAGAGTAGAAGAGTAACTACACAGCAGCCCATGTGGTGAGAATCCGAACATGAACTCCAGCCCTCAGTCCTCAGCTGACAAAAAAAACAAAAGTGTTTTCACCTGGAAGAATCTAAACCCATATATCCCTCTAGCAGTTCTGTCTGCTCTGAGCAGCTAAAGCTTTATTTCTCCACCACTAACTGACCTCTTGAGTACTGGGGACACTGGGAATGAGTAGGCCATCATGCTGTGTCAGAATCCTTCAAGGGGAAAAAGATTGGATGTGACATTTGGATAAAATTAAAAAGATATATCAAAGGGGATACGTTATTGAAAAGGGTTTGTGAACCACTTGTTTAAAGGCTGCTATGAGCCATGCTCCATCACAGTTATCACTAAAACCAGCAGTCCATCTGGGAGAGACTCATCCACCCAGAGATGTGGCGCAAAAACCTGCTTAAATTTGTCCACACTCATTTCCTCCATATCCGACACATGCAGGATTTCTGACAGCAATCCCTACATGGAGCTGACAGAGCAACAATCTGTCCCTGTGGAGTTTGCGTGCGGCCACGGAGATTCATCTGGCCACAGTCTCTGGTCTCCCACCGCTCGGCTTTCACCGTTGCTCTGGAGATTGCGGATATTCAGTAGGCCTGGGCAGTCAGGCCTGGGCCAGTCTGGACTAACAGAACTGGGACATCTCACAGCGCCGTGGTGTGCTCTGGAACCATGACACACAACATGGGGCTGATGCAGACGGACAGTGTAGCGATGACACACAGAGCGAGCAGGTGATCGCAGGACAAACATGAGGGTGCATGTGGCAAAAGGACACATAAATAAGAAATAAAGCCCAGGTCTAAATGAATTTAATGCACTGTTATCTCTACAAACTGATTCTGAACTCATGAATCAGAAGGCATATCTGATGCAAAATTGCAATATGCAAAAGAAGACAAGTCGAGCCATTATATTAGCTCTGTGTACGAGGTATTATAATATATCATCTCTGCTTACTCGCTCTGGACACTGAGCTGAAAACACCAGCAAACTGTGGCTGCTCAGGTTAATGATGCGTCCACACTAACTCCTATCTGGCAACAATCTCAAGAAATGGACCAACAGAAACCTCCCAGGACAAAGTTTAGATTCCAATACAATGAACATTACATTTGTACAAAAAAATTACAGAAACAATGGAAACAAAACTCGTCAGCACTTGGCAGAAAACAAGTGGAGATACAGCCAAAGACTGATATAAACTAAAGGTTGTCCATTATGACCTCAGCACTCTGGCAGCCAATCACAGCATGCCTAGAAATCGCTCAGTGGGTACACTTGAAGAAAAAATATTTGTGGGGAAATATGTATTATCATCAAGTTAAGCAGTGATCCAGTCACCCTTGTTCCTGTCTGGCTACAAGCGGCACTGACATCAATACAGACAAATCCATCTGGGTCATATTTCACTCTAACAGCCTTCTGCTTTTTTATGGACGGACCTCAAAAAACAGACGTGATAGCAAAGAGCGTTGGATGAAGTAACTTACTTATCCAAGTGAGATGTGACTTGTGAACAAAGTAGACAGCTACCGACACTTTAGCCCAGTAAGTGTAACGTAAAACTCAACTAGAGGCTGATGTTTATTTCAGTGTAAACTCATTACTGAGTGAAAGCAGCCATAATCTTTGGACGGCACAGCTCAAAAACACACTGATCAAGTGTGTGGATGTTTGTGCCAAATTCCCTCTAGTAATACCTAATTCACACATATAGAGGTGCAGAAAATGCTCACTTAGTTATCAATGATTAAACGAACAGGCAACTAATCCTAAGTGATTAACCTGTTCAAGTAATTTTTGAAGAAACAAAATAGGGCTGTCAGCATTAACGTAATTACAATTAGACTAAAGTCAAAGCATAACGCATTATTTTTTACTTAAATCATGTTAAGGGTGTACTTCTATTTTGCCATTTCAATTGCATCCTTAATAACAACTTCCTGTTTCCTACTGCAGTTATGGAGTAATATGCACCCTGTGTAAACAGAAGTAAAAAACTGTTATGAAATTCAGAATAACAGACTGTTAAATGTACAATAAAAAGACATTTCCTACAGGAATTTCTGAGGCACAATAAAAAAAATAGTTAGGCTTAGCTTTTCAAGTTTAAGAAATGTGCATCCTCAGTCTGGGAAACTACAACTCTATTGAATCATTTATAGATGTTTCAAGAATTAATGCCACACACTCCTTGGATGCCCTGAATTTTAAAAGAAAAAACATTTTACATTCGTTCAGTTGAGAGATTGATAAAAAGATTAAAGGAACACAGTGTCGAGATATGACGCAAATTAGTACCAGTGGTGCAGTAAACAATCACAAACAATTTGTAAAATACTGAACTTGGAAACTAATCAGTCTCCATTTAATCAAATATCTTGAAAGCAACAACTCAGTAAAGCACATGTCGGTAAAGAGTGACATAAACACAACTAGTTTTGTTTGACTGGTGTTTATAATTCACCTGGACATTAGAGTCCTGGTTTCTTTATCTTACTATTAAGTGAGGTTTAGCTTCAGTGTGGTTACAAAAAGGCTACAGCTCTGCTCATGTGCATAGAGCATTCATGCAAACAGCTCTGGGAAATGAAATGACAGTGTGTGGTGTTTAAGTCTCTGCCATCACCTAGTGGTCAAACACAACAGAAGTGGATCCTTTTGTAATACTGCAACACTAACAGTAAATTTGACTTTGTCTATACAAACCCAGGACTGGAAAAACTGCAACAGATTCAGCGTATTAAGAGACAGGCGCTCAGCCTCTGGACTTCAACTGGCTCTACACTACAAATTAGCAAACTAACATGTTTCTGTCAGGGGAATTTCCTTGTTCACACTTAATTTGCAGCTCGGCTAAATACTTGTCGTCTCCTGGTGATGACAAAGGTTTAATTTACAAACTAATTACTTTGCACTGCCTGTTCTGTGTGACCAAATTATGCAAAAACAACACTAATCTGTTACCACAGAGAGACGTACAGCAACATTATCTTGCTGACATCGTGTCCTGACAGCAGCAAGACAGGTAGTTTAAATAAATAAATGGGAATGCCACCAGGAAAAAGAAAGTCAATAGGAAGATGAGGTTTAATAGGTCTGGGTCCTTTCCCAGCTGTGATGTACAAAACAAATTCATGCAGGACAGAGCTCACACACACACACACACACAATATACTTCAATATTTAGTCACGTAAAAAGGGACTGCCAGCCATGCTGTGTGTCTGTGATGGAAACTCCTAACAGCTTAAAGCATTATGCTTTCACGAAAATTAAGTTTAGGAACCAAAGTTACTGAAATCACAGCTTTGCAATACATTCACTCGATTCTTCAGAGAGAAAAAAGGCTAACAGGACATAAATATTGTCAAGTAGAAGATCAGACAACACATCATTTTGCTGTTATGACCCCATATTTTTCCTCTGACATCGTTACTTTCCTCATAAAGACGTTTTTTATTGCATCTATAGCTCATTGTTCTGACATTTTTTCTGTCTTTTTCTTCCAAAATAATATAGATTTTTCATTTTTTGATATCAATCTTAAAAAAAAAAAAAAAAAAAGCAACATTTGGGCCGATTCAAGTAATCAAGAATTAATTCTTCACCTCCACTCCGCAAGGTGTGGCTATATATATCTATACGTATATATGTACAGATATATTTACCTCACTGTCATTCATGTGAAATTGATTAGCAATATTCTGTAATTTCTTCAGTGACAGATATCATGATGTATCGTGGTTGAAATTTCTTGCAATATATTGATTATCGCAGTACTGTGATATTATCGTTATCGTGGGCAAAATATAATGATAGCTTCGCATCGCTAGGTACCTGATGATACCCAGCCCTAATAATAGTATTGATATTTCAAAACATGTAAATAGTATTCATAATATTACATTAACAATTCAGCACCTCTTAAATTCTTATATATATATAGATATATATATATATACACACACACACAATGGCTCTCCTTTCTCTATTTTCCTGCCTTTCCTGAGTCACCCGTTCCTCTCAAGTCCGTGAAGTGGGCGTCCTCGCTTTTACACAAGCCTCCGTTTCTCGCCTGCCAGGGTCTGGTGTCTATCAACCCATCTGCTGCTTCTCCTTCGACGACTCCACTTTTTCCTCCTCACTCAAAGCGCTGAGACTGAACTGAGGTGGTGAAAGCTCAAAGCCTCAATGATGCCGCTCATAGACCTTAATGCTGAAAACAATCCTGCTGGATGAAGGCTGGCGCTCAAGTTTAAAATTACTCTATGTTATACGTAATATTACACTGTGAACAAGCAGGCAGCTAAGTAATGTAACTCCCACTCACAAGCACACCACACACTTCTGAATACTGTATTCATTCTTTATGTGACGTTGCCCGAACACTGTTCTTTCTGAACATCAGCTAACAGCTACAGAGGAATAGCTGTAGACTTGTGTAGAAGCGTATACGTTACTAAAAGCGTCATTGTGGATGTCTGACCTTTGCTTTCTTGGCGCTGTTCATGATGTTGCCCAGATCCTCCATGTCAACCATTGAACCTGATCTTCCTCCGTCCTGTAGTCCAGACTCCTCCTCATCACTGCTGGATTCTAGCAGATCCTCCTGAAACAAGAAAGGAGGAAACATGTTTGACTGCTGAGGAGAAACATTTTGAGTCACTGCATCTTATTAAAGGAGTGTTAAAGGGGAAGTGCTAACAAATTGGACCTTATTTCTGGGATAAAATACTGCCATTTACTCACCCATTTCACTTTGGAGTCACTTGGAGTATTTCTGACGATTAATAAGGTCCAATTTGTAAAAAACGGCACGTCCCCTTTAAATTTAACTCAACCTGACTGAGCCGTTTCTACCACTCAATGCTAAAGTTAACCACCACACTACATGTTTGGCAACAAACAAGCCACTGTGGACACTGGTCTAAATTTCAAAACATATCATAGTTTTAGGTCTTATTTAACAGAATCATGTAACAGATAAACAAAGTCAATTTGTCATAAGATCCACTCTACCAAACAATCCTGTTGTCCTTTAGTGGTGAAGGTAACAAAGCTGATGATGGAATTAAAATGTATTGTTTTATTATGAGTTGCTAAAAGGGTAACTTATTGCATGATATATATCCTGAAATAATTTAATATAATGTACTGTCCAAATGATTTACCAAATAACTGTTTTCCAGCAGTTGTTAACTGGTGCTAAAAGCAATGATGCTAATGCTAACGTACGAGCATTCATGTAGATAATATCACGGATTTGATGTTATTCACATATATGTGAAGAAGAAATGTTATCTAGATATCATACTAGTACTGATAATACAGCTACATGGTAAGAAATTCACAAATGTTGGTATTCTAACCTAGTACTGGCATAATAGCGGTACCTGATTTGTATTTCTCTTTTACCATGAAGTTTGGCGGAGGCTTATATTAAAAAAACTGTGAGGTCTGTAAAGAATGAATGAATGAATAAAATACCGACTGTTGTTATTATCACCCCAAGGACATATAAATAGTAAAAAAAGCATTTTCCCACCGTTTTACTGTTTAAAGTTTGACATAAAAAGTCAAGGACGCAGTAAAAGAGACGATCGAGTGGAAACTGAAAACTACCCTTCAGAGACCTAAGTGAAGGAGCCTATATGAAACATGTTTATTGTACGTCGCTGTAGTCATAAGAACACCATATGCATGTTACCAGGGCAGCAGGATGAAATGCGTGAGCGGTACAGTGGGTAAGTAAATCACAGTGATGATCCCCTCAGTGACTCTTATTTCCGGCTCAATGTCACCTCTGTGCTGAGTGCAATCAGTGCTGCAGACAGACTGGAAGATGTCTCGCCTCGAGTTGGCTCTGAGGTGCCTACGACCATGACAACTGGTCATCTGTGTGATGCACATGAGAGCTATTAGCAGCAGGATAGATGCCGCCACCATTGGGAGCAGTGAACAGGAGGTGGGGATCAGTGAACAACCGGCTCTGCCTCGCTTTCTTGTGAAACGTGATCTTTTTTCAGTGATTGGTGGATGTGCTATTCATATTTTGACATGATGGAAATCGCTGACAGTGATGACACAGTTCACGAGCAGAACATTTATAACACCACGCTGAACCGTGAAAATGCACAACATCAGCGCTACAAAGTAAGGATGTGATAAACTGTGCGTAACACTCACCTCCCTGAGAGCTGATCACATTTAAATCACATTTAAGTCAGATTGCAGGAGAGCAGCAGGAGGCCAGCGAGCACACTTCAGCCTCCTATCATATCAAACACTCCACTTCTTCTTACATTCAACAATTGTCTTCACTTGCTTATTAGTGCTGTGGATCAAGTAGTGCTGTGACAGTATGGATTTTCTTAGTACTATGGTGAAAAAGCACCCAATCAATGCGGTATGGCAATTTCGCCACAACCCCCCTACCGCTACGCCGTGATCACTGCAATCCCACCGTTCGCTCCTTGTCCTCTGGCATAAAATGTGCCCAAACTGGCAACACAGTGTTCAGCTTTGTAACAAGATTTGTGGCTATTGTTGAATAAATTCAAGTCAACAGAGCAGCGTAAACAACTATGTTTATACAGTACTACATAAGAGGGGTGTGTCTGCCAGAAGCACTTACTATTGAACTGAAATGCTGACTGTTTATGCAATACTTCTTGTCTTTTATGCCTGTATATTGTGTGTCTATATATTCAATTTAATCATGAGAAGTACTGAAACCTCGAAATAATTAATAATAAGAAGAAAACAAAACAACCCCTGTCCATTAGGGTTAATGGATTGGTCCGCTGCAGTTTTGTTACTCCACCTAGCTTTGAAAACAGGACATTACTAAATATTACTGTTTCTATTTCATATCAAACACAACATACACTCCTGTAACTTTCAACAGCAAATATATAGAGATTTTTTAGTAAATGATTTTAATAAATTGCAGTAATGAGCTCCACATCGCGGGAGGCACCACATGACCACGGTATTGCGTTGATGTGGTTATCGTCCCAGCCTTAGGATCAAGGGGACAAAACAGAGTAGAGGTCTAGTAGAGGTCACGCTGCAATCATGGGCTGTACATAAGAGGTTTAATTTATGGTATATTTGACTCTAAATGGAACATTAATTTACTAAATGAACATCATGATGTATTGAAGAAGACCTGGACTAGTGGTTGATCATGAACTCTTGTTTGTAAATTTTACTGAAGAAACAAATAGAGTGGAAGTAGAAGTCATTTCCTCATAGACTTCTGGACAACCAGCCTTCTTTTTGTAACCAGAGGAGACGCCCCCTGCTGGCTATTAGAAAGAATGCATGTTCACCATTGGCTTCACTTTTCAGACCCTTGAGTTTGTCACTGGTTGAAACTGGCTGTTGCCTCAAATCCTATATTACATGACACAGCTGTGTGCTTTTTGTGTTTCATTGCTACTGATAATACGTCACTCAAACTGGGTCAAGCAAATCCTGTTCTTCAGGTAATACAAGGTGTCT
This sequence comes from Synanceia verrucosa, assembly GCA_029721515.1. Taxonomy (NCBI): domain Eukaryota; kingdom Metazoa; phylum Chordata; class Actinopteri; order Perciformes; family Synanceiidae; genus Synanceia; species Synanceia verrucosa. The sequence continues at coordinate 22,219,210 of CM056559.1, forward strand.
TCTTCTCACACACCTTTACTGAAGAGCAAACGGTCTTTCTTACTATCATTTTGTCAATCCTTTCAAACTCAGGAGGGAGACAGGAGAGCATTTTAGACAGGTACTTTGTCCAAGTATAACATGGACAGACAACACAAAGTTTTTGAACAGGAGGCTTTCCTGCCTTTACCTCAGAGCTGTTATTCTGCAGAGCTGCCGTCTCCTCCTCCTGTCCATCTTTCTTCTTCGTTTTACAGGAGCCTCCAGTCTTGCAGTTGCCGCTGCAGCTCTTCTTCTCACCCTTGGCCAAGGCTTGTAGGCGGATCAGGAGCTTCGCCTTCCAGGCCAGGAAGTCAGCCTGAATGCTGCCGTTGCGGCTCTTCACCACATTACAGTCACCCTCTCCCCTGGTCATGATTCGCACCCCACTCAGCATCCAAAGCCACTTGTCCACATTTTTACCCACCTGGAGAGGTTGAAAAAGAAAAGTGGGTTGAAACAAATAAAGTCTGGCTGTTCTTGGCTTTTATGATATTTACTAATGTCAACCAAGTCAGTGTGCATCCCACTATTGAAGCACAGCTGTCAGCCTTGTGGCTCTGGATTAGTGCTGGGCAGTTTACCAGTTAACACTGGATACAGTACTTTCTCCATGTAGGACGTGAATTTTCCATATACCGCAATACTGTTGGAACAATGGCTCTCATGCTCTTATGTACTTGAGAGGGGACCCTTTTCACTGTTGCACCACCACAGATTAGAAGTACAATTACTTTGTTACTGAACTTAAGTAGATTTTTCAGGTATCTGTACTTTACTTGAATATTTATTTTTCTGATGACTTTTTACTTTTAATCCCCTGATTCTAACACAAATATCTGTACTTTGTACGCCTTTCATTCTCAAAACTGAGATGAGCGAGTGTACAATTTGTGAAAGTGGAAGAGTAAAACAGCAGCAAAAATATGAATGAAAATGAAGCAGGAAACACTGCAGACGATAATGGAAACGCAGAGTTATCAAAAGAGGCATCATGTATCATGAAAGTTAAAAATTCATTTTTACTTTTTATATTTGTACTTAAGTAAATTTCAGAATCTGTACTTTCTTACTTTTACTTAAGTAAATGAGTTGAATCAGCACTTCTACTTTTACTTGAGTCTCTTTTTATACAAGGATCTGTACTTCTACATTAAACAGAATACACATTCACACATTCTATTCCTTCACAACATAAGACTCATTAGCACTGCCCAGCGCTACTATGGATTTTCATGGAGAGCATTTCTTACTGTATTATAGTGGCCGACATAGACAGAGTTGCCAAGACCGAATACAGCATATCTGAGGCCCGTGAGGTAGGTCTTTCCATATCTGAAGTCAGTGGACGCCTCCTCCAGCCACTTGCAGAACCACTCTGTGCTTTCTGTGGGCTGTCCGTCAGTGTAGGTGGCCACGAGGAACACACAGACCGACTTGTTGGTGCACTGAATGCAGAAGAAACACACAGCAGACACAATTAAAGAATTCTAAAATTTCTAAAAATTCAAAAATACTGCTGTAAGTCACAGCTAAACAAAGAGAAATACTACAAAGCACCACAGACAAGTTCCTCCAGGAAAGATGACGGCAATTATTACCCATGGAACATATGTGACGATCAATTCTACCGACTCAAAGACTAAAATTCCATGTGGAGGTGAGCAGAAAATCCAATTTAATCAAAATTGTATGAAGTAACAGAAAACTTCAGGAGTGAGTCTCTTGTCTCATGTCTAACAAGGACTTGGCTGTCGAACAAATGGTGCTTTTTCAACAGATGGTCAAGGATCAGGTGCATCTCGGGAGTAACTTGGTCTTGTTGTCGTTTCTCCTGCAGATACTTCCTCAGCACTGAACACCTGTAGCACTGTGTGTCCCTACTGAATAAATAGCTGTTTTCTCCATTGCTGTGCACCAACCCAACAGCAATCCATCCTTCTCTCAGTGGTGCCTAAAAAACAAGAAGGCAGCGCTGATGAAAACATCCATCTTTGTTCAGCTGAGGAGGATCTGTGTAATGTGTTTGGCCTCTGTGTCGGCCAGCTGTGTGACGCCTCAGTGCTGAGCAAGAACGTCACAGAAGTGGAGGCTCAATGTACGCTTTGATGTCAAGCTTTCAGTGGGGAAAAAAAAAAACAGTTATGATTCATAATTAAGGCCTGCCCATATGTAGACATTGTTACATGTTAGATATTTAATGAATACCTTTGAGCAATGTCTTGTGCATACAGCCTGCTGGAACAATTAATAATAGATGCATTAATTAGTCACTTAAATTACACGGCATCAAAATGGAGGTTTGTGTGTGAAGGAGCAGTTCTGAGGCTGGAACTGGTTTAGGTTCTTGCTTAATGTAAGGTTATAATAGATTTTATTGTATCTTTTCTATTTCATTTTAGTTGAGTTTAACTTTTTGGGACTTTTTTTTGTTGTAAGGACCAGCTATAACATCCCTGAAGCATGTAGCTCCAGAGAAACAAAAACAGCATGGTTGTGTGTTGTCTGTGTAGGAATGATCATAATGTTTGTTTAACCTTCACCCTACTTCAGTGTCTGATGAAGTGACAGCGGCACAGTGTCATCTCCTGGTTGTCAGTTCTGCTCAATTTCTGTGGTCCAGTGAGAGAAGAGTTGTAGGAAAAAGGTAAGATAATCCTTTATTTGTCCCACCAACAGGGAACTTTATATTATTACAGCAACAGAGTGGATAGAGCAAAGTTACAATAAAGGCCTGTATGAATGATCAGAAAAAGTGACTTCAGTAAAGTCGTTTTTCAGTATACAGTACATCAGGGACATATTATAGTCATATATTAACTGTTACTGTAGTCCCAACTCCTGACACATACATTCAGTTTTCTAACATTATTTTTCACTGTTTAGTTTGGATACTACCACTGAACAATCACTGAAGTGCCTCCTGTCCTAAATAAGGAAAAAGCAGACTTGGACTGGGCTTACCTCGTCTGCAAGCTGATCGTCTGGATCGTAGTCCTTGATGTCAATCACCTCTGCTGGTATACCCAACGCCTTCACATCCTCTGACAGCTCTTCTGCAAAGCCCTGAACACAGACTCCCAGTTCAGTTGTGTTGTGTTGTGATTTGATTATATGGGAAATCTTTACATATTTTTTATATATTTATTTACAGTTTGCACATGGTTTACCAGACCTGTTTGTATAACCCTGAACTGAATCCTAGCTTTATGAAGTTTCTATTCCATTTCTGTTGGCAATGTGTATCAATGATTGTGATCATTTTGGAGGACACATTTAGTGTTGTTGCTGCACTTTTTTCAGTTTCTAATCTTTCTTCTCCTCTGAATCTTTAGAGTATTTCTAGTCTGTGTGTTTAATGTGACCTATTATAGCTTCCTGTGCATGTCAAAAATCTGCAAAGTTACAAAGTGTGTTTTAACTGAGCTGGCATGGGAAAAACATAAATGTATTTTATTTCCTTTTAAATTAAGGCATGTAAATGTGGTCTAGCTTGTAGTTCATGAACAGTTTCAGACAGAGAGTCAGTGGGGATGTGCCCAGTAAACACTATCTGTACCTTTGCTGTTCCAGTTTGTGAGCCATAGAAGATTTTAACCCCTGACAGGTGAACCTCAGTGTCTCTGGACTTGTCGTTGCTCTTTGTCGCCTTGTGGACCCACGGGCTGACGTCTTTGGAGAAACTTTTCTAAAAGCAACCACAAAAAAACAATTATATTACGTTACATGACACACACACACACACACACACACACACACACACACACACAAGTGAAGATAGGCTATCAGCTCACCTTCTTCAGTGCCTTCAGTGAAAACCAGATCCCGAAGACAAGAGCAGCAGCTGAGTACAAGTACAGCCTGTTGTGCCACAGGGTCATGAGATGGCTCTCACTGAGTCTGTGGCCATCCTGAGGCACTAGAGGAGGAAAGACACTGGTTTCAGACACGTAACACAAATAACAAAGTTTACTGAACAACTTCAGCAACGACTGTTAGCTCTAAGCAGCGACCAGCGACAAAACAACATGATAAACCCAAACTTTAGATCACCCGCAGTAAATAAAAGGCGGGTGACTAGCAGTGCATGCTAGCTAGCAACGTTACTAACATTAGCTAAACACACAACGCTGATTTATTTTCATGTTCCGTTAAAATTATAAATACACCCACCTTTTGTATCCGAGGCGGACACACGGTTCATACACAGAGCAATAACCACGAATAACCTCAGCATTGCTGCTAACAGTGAATTAAAAAAGTCATCTGCAGGTGATGGTGTGTGCTACCATACTATTGGCCGATGAGCATGCTGGGAAATGTAGTTCTTAGTCGTGATGCATTTACTCTGGAAGCCGATTCTTTCGAAGCAGGATATCGACACCTCGTCGAAAACAATTTAAGTAGAAACTATAAGTTTCTTCTGCCTATATAACAATTTCCGTGGTTCCAGTGTGTATTTATTTCGCTGTATAACATTTTGCTTTTATTTCGAATTTATTTACCGGAAGTACTGCTATTAAAATGTCTTCCTTTAAGTTCATCCCAGTTCAACTGAGTGTTTACTGCCCTCAAGTGGCCACGGAAAGAAACTGCATACATCACAAAGTATGCGGCTGAGCGAATATAAATGCAATGGAAAAGACTTCATGTTCTTCTGTAAAAATACACACATATTAACACTGATTTTTATATTATTTTGTCATATTCATGTCCAGGCTTTTTGAATAGTATTTCCTAATGCACACAAATCAACCTACACTCTACTTATATCTGTCAGCATTCCTGCCCTCTGGTGGCCACAGTGAATAACAACAACTGCACTCCAGTCAGACATACTTCCGGTTAAAACATTCAAAACAAAAACTTTTACAGGAGAGGTAGTTATCCATGATTATCAATTATCTCACCTCCAACAGCTCCATCAAGCAGAAACAACACTGCATCCCTCAGCCCACACTTTGAGAAAAAAAAATACGTTATGCAATGTTGACATTTATTTCTGACTGTATATATCTACGTGCATAATTTTATTCTTTATTTCTTAGTTATCACAAGACAAAATAATGAATTTGACTGAAGAAACCAAAACGGGGGCGGAACTGTTTTTTGACGTCGATGTTTCCCACCGGACGCTCCTTACCAACGCACTCGCAGCTCGTTGACGGCGCAGTATCCTGACAGTATCTTGTTTTTCTCGACTACAGCAGCGTTCAGAGAGGCCTGTTTTATTAAACACAAAGATGTCGATATTCACGCCAACGAATCAAATACGGCTGACAAATGTGGCGGTGGTGAGGATGAAGAAAGGAGGGAAGCGCTTTGAAATCGCCTGCTACAAGAATAAAGTTGTTAGCTGGAGAACAGGAGCGTGAGTAACATCACATGTCAACACATACCCAATGTTTTAAATGATTTGACTAAATAATTACCAGAATATTCTGTTTATTATCTCTTGAAGTCAGCGGGTAATTGTTGTCTGGCTTTGTAAATGTCGGTTTAATGGCCGTCAGTTGTCCATCTCTGAATGTCCAAACATTGTGTGTTCTCCCAGAGAGAAAGACCTGGATGAGGTTTTGCAGACACACTCAGTCTTCGTGAATGTGTCCAAAGGTCAGGTGGCTAAGAAGGACGACTTGACCAAATGTTTTGGCACAGATGACCTCACGGAAATCTGCAAACAGGTATTTAACTTGCCCACCTCTTATTAACACTGTCATCGTTTGACGGCAGTATTCACCTTCACTTCCTGTTCTTTTTGTCTCTCTCGGATAGATCCTGGCCAAAGGAGAGCTCCAAGTGTCAGACAAGGAAAGGCAGACTCAGCTGGAGACCATGTTCAGGGACATTGCAACCATCGTGGCGGAGAAGTGTGTCAACCCTGAAACCAAGAGGCCGTATACAGTCAGCCTCATCGAGCGGGCGATGAAAGACATCCACTACTCTGTCAAGGCCAACAAAAGCACCAAACAGCAGGTGGGGAGGAGACACACATCTTTTTGTTTGCTTTCTCGTACATAAAAAAATACAACTCAACATCGAGTTAGTGTGAGCCCTTTGTCAGGAGGCACAGACAGATGCAATTGGGAAAGAACTGGAACTTTTTCAAAATAAAACATCTTTCAGATTGATCATCAGTATATTTTTTTTTTCTCTGTGTGGTCCAGCACCAAATGACCCACTTAATGTGTAATAATGCAATGCAATGTACAAATACATCTCATGGAGACCTTGTATTTTTAGGATATCTGGAGGCGATATTGGCTGTCAGTCACACCAACTAAGTGGATCACACCACCATTTGATATGTGACACTCAAACCACAACAATATATTGACTTATACACATTTTACCCAAATAAAAGGCAATGGTAAATGAGTCACTGTCACTGAATAATTGTTGTTTAAACCTAAACAGTAAAAAATAGATGATATAATTGGGAGATTTTGTTTAAGTCTGTATCGTTTTCTTTCACTTTATTCTGGAATGACCAGGCCCTGGAAGTGATCCGTCAGCTGAAGGAGTCCATGGAGATCCAGAGAGCTCACATGAGGCTGCGATTGGTGCTGCCAGCCAAAGAGGCCAAGAAGCTGAAGGAGAAGCTGAAACCACTCCTGCAGGTTGTAGAGAGTGAAGACTTCGATGAGGAGCTGGAAATGGTGAGAAAAAAAAAGGTTTTAAAGTTCTTATCTAAAATCGGCTCCAGTGTGGCACACTTGCTCTTCGTCCCAGTATTAACCAGTGCGGTTAATCCTCCCTCCCTCCCCCCTCCTCAGGTGTGTCTGGTGGATCCCGGCTGCTTCAGGGAGATCGATGAGCTGATCCGCTGCGAGACCAAAGGCAGAGGTTCTCTGGAGGTTCTCAATCTGAAGGATGTGGAGGAGGGAGACGAGAAATTCTAGAAACCTCTACCAGCCAGGACTCTGCACTTTAACCACACTAACACACCTGGCTTACGGCACACAAACTCATTCCAGAGTCGATGTTTTCCATGGGATTCATGCTAATTTCAGCCATTTCAGGATTTGTTTAAAGAAAAGTTTTTTTTTCCAGATTTGCATGCTGGGTGGCACACATTTTTGAATATTCAAATATCTGAGCATTTATACTTAAACTTGAAGTTTTCAGGTTTGGTGTGCATTCACTTATTTATTCAGTTTTTATTATTTCAGCACCTCTGTACCATTAACCAATCTTTCCTGCCTTCCATTAGACTTTGTGTGCCATGTTGTGCTCAATATGACAGTTTTATGAATAATTACTTTCAACCAATAACTTATATTTTGTCATAAATAAGCTTGCTCTGTAGTAAATAAAAAACAATAACAACATATTTTTGTTTTGTGAAAATCTTCCATTTGTTGTACTCATTGTGGAAAAAGTTCTGTACAAAACACATCACATAATTATAATAATAGTCCATCCATCCATTTTCCACCGCTTATCCTCATAGGGTCGCGGGGGGCTGGAGCCTATCCCAGCTGTCTTAGGGCAGAAGGCACCCTGGACAAGTCTCTAGTTATAATCATAATAATAATAATAATAACAATAATAATAATAATAATGATATAGATACAGAAAAGTGCCATCAAAAGAGTGCAGATCTGTGCCAGGTGTGTTTCCGTCTTCCCTCAGTCAAGAAGAAGATGAAGTAATTATATTTAAATATTTACATTATTTAGATATTATCTTCAGTGTTCAGAAAAATAAGGACAAATTTGTAAATATTTTTCAAAGATCTCACCAATGATATTTTATGTGGATGAATAATTAGAAATATATAAATTTTAAAAATCAAAAAAATAATGTGGATGTCATTTGATGTTTGGGTCCATCTTCTAACAAAGTTGTGGCATCTAAAGAGTTTTCTGTTGTTTTGTTTTTGCCAGCACAAAAACTGATAAAAATATGATTCATATTAAACCCTTTTTTCCACAATGAGTTAAAACCATTCTAGTGCACTCAAGTCTCAATGACTTCAGCCAAACAAAACACAGTTTATTCCAGTGTGCTTTTGTGCAGAATTATTTTTCCTCCCACTGTCAAGAAAAAAGAGAAAATATGAAATTGCATCATTCTAATTCAGGGACACAATATCTGTGTGTAATACAGTATTTAGTGTTAAGACCAATGAGGATTCATCTGTCAATCTAATGTTCATACTTAGTTAATCCAGTGCATCATTACTGAACATGAGAAGCCATTTCAAGTCATTTCACACGTTTTTCCAGTTGAATCACTCACAGTTAAAAGTGACCTGCCAGGCCTCAGATAGGCTCTGATCTGCGCTCATACTGGCTGTGAGTGAACACAGTCCTGTTGATCCTGCTCAGAGGGTGACTGGCCTCCTCCTCCACACTCAGGTGTCTGCTCTCTCCTGCCTGTTGCACCTGCCTCTCAGTGGTGGGGCATCTGGTGGTGAGGAACACCCCTCCAGCCAGCATCAGACCAAAGGAGATCCACCCCAAGTACAGCGCCGGTCCCCAGTCTCTTCTGAGCAGCACAGCGCCCCCCAGAGGCTGACTGGTGTGATGGCACGTCCATGCTGTGGGAACCAGCAGCAGGATCCCAGACAAAACAAAGAGAGCACCAGAAAACACTTTGACCTGGCCACGTGTGGGGAACCACACCGCCCCTGCTGCCCCGATCACCACAGCGAACGCCCCAGCTCCGATGGCTGCCATGATGAGGGCTCTCCACGTCCGAAAACTCCCAGAAAGGGACATGAGGGACTGGTAGAAAGAGCAGTGCAAGCTGCCATCATGGGCCAAATCCCAGTGATCCCACTCGAGCCACACCCCGTCCCAGTAGGCAGGCATGGTGGCTGTGGTGTTGTCCACGGTGCCGCTCACCTTCCACAGAGCCAGGCAGCGTGTCAGGATGGCACAAATCCACCCAGTGAGGCACAGACCGAGAGCACCAAGCTCCAGCTGCCACTCCATGACTCCGGCCTGCCTGCTCCTCCTCTTCACTGCAGGCCTGAGTGCCTAACCAGAAACAGCTGGGTGGGGTGTGTGTGTGTGTCTGTCTGTCTGTTCAGAAAGGGGAAACCAGTTCTTTGGTATTCATGAAAAGAAGGCACGGCCTTGCTGCTGCTGCCGGGTGGAGGGAAATCCCTCTGTTTTCTCTGCCATGGTTTCAAAACAATCCCTTTCTCCCAGTTTCTGCAGAGAGAGGAGAAACAAAACCTCCACTGTCTACTCTGATTCACTCCTGGGTGGCAAACAACAATGACACGTTTACTATACAGATAAGATAAAACTTTATTAATGTATGACAGTGTTTATTTTTTTAAACTCTAAGTTGTAAATCACAAGCAGTAAGCACAGGTAAATGTTATCCAGCTATAGTTTTACTAAAAATGGTTACTTGAACAAGCTTTGTCTAATTTTCTACTGTTTTAAAAAGCATCTAGAAAGTTAACTGCACAACAACTTGACACATCTGCAAATGACACCACTGTAGACAGAACTAAAGTACTGCACTGATAATGGTAAAATCCACATTTTCAACATGACATTTTGCATGGTAGAATATAGCAAAGCATACTGTATTATATCACATGGTTCAATACATTAATCCTTGAAGAATCATTTATGTATTTGACCCTCAGCACCTTATTTTCTCATGTTTTTGTATCTAACTGACTTATGCAGACAGTTTATTCTGAAACTGTTCCAGTACTGAGGACGAGGCAGCTGCTCACAGGCTGTAATACTTTGCTTTTGGGGCAAGCAGGGATGCCACAGTGGCACAGTGATTAGGATCTGAAGGAGGGTCACAGGGTCTCTGTGTGGCGTTTGCATGTTCTCCCTGTGGTAGTTCTCTTACTTCCTTCCACAGTCCAAAGCTATGCATGTTAGATTAATTGGTGACTCTAAATTGGTCCTGTGTTCTGGTGATCTGTACAGAATGTACCCAGTGCCTGTAAGAGTTCATTAGTGGTTAAAGCTATCGTCTGTCATTCTGTTCAGAAGCACTTTTTGTTGTACTTGGTGAAATGGTCCTTCCATCCTGAAAGTAGTCAATACATTATGTGTTCAGAAAAAGGAAGGAGAAGAATCAGACCTCTGTGGCAGCTGCAGGACTCTGACCAATCCCTGCTATTCGCTCCAAATGGAAAGAACCAATCAGATGCCTTCATGTCTCGTCCTACTCACGTCCCCCTCTGTCCCTCCCTCCTCCCCATTGCTATCTAGCACACTCCTCTGCAGAAATACTGATGTTCGAGTTTGAGGGGGCGTGGCTTTGAGCATTGATGGGAGGAGCTCAGAGGAGGCTTAACTTAGTTAGCTCTCTAACATGACAGACTATAGCTTTAACAGTGGTGAAGAAATGGGGCAAGCGTGCGCTGGCATTTCCATCGAGGAAAAATGATAGGATCTGATTATTATTATAAGTGTCTGACAAGACTATTGAAAGAGGCAAGGTGGCGTGTTGCCAGAAGACACTAGTGGAATACATCCATGGTGGAAACTTTGAGGGCCAGCCGGACAGAGTTTATTGTGTTGGAAAACTCACTTTAGTGCTAGCTAAAGATTTTAAATGCCGTGGCTCAATATTCTGATCCTGAGTCTCACTGCTGCCACAGAGTTATTCCTCAATACTCGATCAGTTTCAAAAAGAGTTGTCTCCATTAGACAGTTAAACAAAACTATGGGAAAATAGGGTCTGTGTTAAAAATACAGAAGTTCATCTTTAAGTGACATCTTGTCTGTGATGTGGTTTCAGTCCTCAGTTGCTTCACACATAGTTTTTGATGGCGTAGCTGCTGTGTGTGGGTGTCCTGGCCAGAGTGTACCCACCAGAGGGGAACCTGGTCCTCTGTGGTGGGCAGCTGATGCACAGAATAGCTCCCCCGCAGAACAGCAGCCCAGATGTCACAAAGCCGATGTATATGGCTGCTCCAAGCTCCCTCTTCAGCACCTCAGGCACACGTGGATTGTGGAAGTCAGTGATGACAGAGTTGGCTGTCCAGGAAACGGCAACCACGGTGGTGAGGGCCGCCAGGCAGAAGATGGCTCCAGAGCTCAGCACCACCCGAGCCTTGATCCTTGGGTGGCTCAGGCAGTTGGTGCAGCGTGCTCCTAGAAGGAAGATGAGGAACCCCAGACATCCCAGCACCAGGCTGATGCAGATGAGGCCACGGGCCGCCTGGAGGTCTGGCGACAGGTCCAGCAAAGCATCGTAGAGCTTGCACTGCATCTGACCGGTGTACTCACTGACGCAGGTCATCCACAGACCCTCCCAGAACACCTGCATGACCACCAGATGGGTGCCAATGAATGCCGTCACCTTCCACATGGGCAGGGCGCAAATCAGGATGGTCCCAGCGACGCCTATCATGGACAGACTGATGCCCAACTCCTGCACAGCCATGGGACACGGTGAAGACCCTCCAACACACTGGGAAACACAGAGGTGGAGAGGAACATGCTCATGTACAGCTTTTCATGTCAGCCAAAAAAGAAGACATTTTTTCAACTAAACAAAAAGGAGTTATGACAAGAAATGCTGCACAAAATATGTTCGCTGTTATCGGATGTGATAAGAGTAACCGTTTCCTGTGACTGATGTCAGTTGATAAAAATGTCAGGATTTTCTGGTCATGGAGGTAAATAGCCACTAGGCAGCAGTATGTTATAAGACACAAACAATGAAATGGGCTCTGGGCATTAATTTCTGACAAATTACGATGAAGATTCTGGAAAGATATATTTAAAAATCTAATGTTGGTATTTTTTTCTGTGACAGAATAATTGCTGACACAAAATAAAAACACATGATTATGTGGTTAACAGCATTGCCTTTCATTTGCAGATGAAATATTCGATTAACTTTTTTTCTTACTTTCATAATGTACTTTAGATTTAAAAGAATTCATTTATTATTATTTAAAGTGTAAATGTTCTTTTCTTTACGATAATAAATGTCAGAAATGTGTTGTAGGGTCACTGCATGATATACATGATTTATATAGTTTATATAAATAGTTGTTCAAGTGGGAAAAAAGAATTGACCTGAAGGGCTTTTGTCATGAAAGATAATTCACTTCCCTTAAAGTTAGAAGATTCAGTGTTGACCTTTGTGATACTCATCAGTATCTATCTTGATTCCCTTTGTTATGCTCAGAATACAGTGTTGTAAACCACAAAGACATTTCAGGCTCTCCAGAAACTTCCTGAGACATGCAGGTAACCTGAGCCTCCCTCCCCTCTCTCTGATCCGCAGCCTGATAGCGTGAGAAAGGACAACAATCCTTCAACATCAACACTGCAAATCAAACCAGTTTAAACCAGAATATTTTAGGAGAAAATCAACATCAACATCAGTCTCAGCCAGATTGAATTACCTTAATCTATTTCATTAGTACTGCAACAAACATTGACTATTGAAAGCAGGCCATGCTGAGCAGATTACAAATCCCTGAGTCACTATCTCTGATCTTCAGGAAGTACCTGACAAACAGGTTCTCTAAGCACAAGTTTTTTTTTAAATGTGTGCAAGTAGGAAGCATGAGAGAAACTAAATGTATGATAGAAAGTCATTTATTGTGAAAAAAAAAAAAGAATTACACATAATAAAAGCGAAAAAGGTGCGCAGTGTTATTACAAACATTTTAAACCAACCACTTTTCACCACAGTTTCTATAAATATAATCTTTAAACTGCCTCTACACACATATTTATTACCAAGAGTACCAGCAACATTCAAAGCAGTCTCACACAGAGAACATCATACATTCAAAGTGCCATTCTACAAAGTGCATATTTCCTTCATTGTGGGTTATTTGCATGTATGTCCTTTTTCCTGATGTTTCACAGCAGCTGATTAAATGTTTATTTTACATCAACCAGACTTAGAAATGTCAAATGTACGTCTTGTTCGGCGTATACGGTTGGGTTGAATCGTCTCTGCTGTATGTTCCAGGCTTGTTCAGGAGGTACTTCACAGAGGGGGTCTCATCTTCTTTTTTGGGGCAGCTGGTACACAGAAGCGCTCCTCCCAAGATCAGCAGTGCCCCGGCCCCCCAGCCGATGTAAAGTGAGGCCCCGAGCTCTCGTTTCTGGGCGTCCACCAGAACAGGGTTGTAGAAGTTCCTTATGATGATGCTGGCAGTCCATGAGACAGGGATGATACAGAGGAGTCCACTGATGATCAGTAACACGCCAGCTGCCACCGACATCCGAGCCTTGGCCTTCTGATCTGGAACGAAGTTGGTGCACTTTCCGCCAGCAAAAGCTATGAAGATCCCCGCAATGCCAACGACGATGGAAACCACCACCAGAGCCCGGGCCCCCTGCAGGTCAGTGCTCAGAGCCAGCATCGAGTCATACACCTTGCACTGCATCTGGCCTGTGCTCTGGACCACGCAGCTCATCCAGATGCCCTCCCACATGACCTGGGATGTCACTATGTTGTTGCCAATGAAGGCAGTGACACGCCACATAGGTGTGCCGCAGACGATGATCACCCCAATCCAGCCCAAAATGGCTATGGCGCATCCCGCCATCTGCATCCCCATGGAAGGCATCGTCTTCTCTCTCTGAGTGTTCCTGAGAGAAACACGAAGAGCCGATTGGGCGTTTGTGTACGTCTGAAGCAGAATAAAGGATGGGAGGTGTGAAAACCAAGCTATTATGGACACATTAGAGGCCCTGCCAAAGAATACCAGCCATGCAGGATTCTTTGTGTGTGTGGGAACAATAAAGGTTGGGGCTGAACTTACTCTTCTGGATGGAGACTGAGGATCGTGTTGCAAAAGATTTCGTTACAACTTTCAACAAGGAAAAGGATGTATGCATCAAAAATCCACCGACTGGAGACTGGAGGCACTTTGAATGCAGAGCGAAGCACAGGACAGTGATAAAGGCTTCATGAAATAAAGTACGCAAATACGAAATTAATCAATTTTGCCATTCTCTACACAGTCTCAAGGCAAACAGTGCTCTGATTCCACTTCGATCTGTGCACATTGTTGAGTGTTTGAGATTCATTTTAAATAAATCACTGCTGGTTGTTGAGGAAAGAGGAAATATTATCAGTCACAGAGGTAACATATTAGAGCATAAACTTCAGCCTCTGCTTATGTAGGTCTGTATTATCAGAAAGGCTCAACAATGAGGACAACCCGCTTGTCAGTGGAGTCATTAGGCCTATTTTGTGGGGGGCTGAAGTCCCCCTAAAATATTCTTAAGCCCCGTAAATAATATGGATGAATTTTATTTCCTTTTTTTTTTTTTTTTACAAAGAAATGATTTCATCATCACCTTCTGTGTAAAAGCATTCATGCGATTTAATTACATCAAAAAACACTTTCTTCTATGATTTACATCAATAAAAAAATGTTTGAAAAATGTTGAAAAAAAGATGGAGTGGCTCTGATGGCAGTTGTGTCACTGGGCATATTCTTCTTAACCCCCCTTAAATAATTTGGTGTTGTTTTATTTCCTTTTTTACTTTATTTTATTTTATTTTATTTTATTTTATTTTATTGCAAAAATTCTGGAAACAGGTGTTTGGTCAAGGCGTTGACAGAAGTTGGTGAAACTCACAGTTTGCCTCAAGTTAAAGAGTTATCTTTGTTGTTATTTGATAACCACTAATAAATAAAAAAAATGTATAGCAGCAAGTCAAATTGACTTTGGACAAGCAGATGTCTGACACCCCGTGTCTAACTGGACATATTACAAATAATAAAGGGGAACTAAGTCACGAATATTCACACATCACACATGAAATCCAAAAACTAAAGTGCTAAAAGTCCAACATGTGACGTCATCAGGTACAAATTGTTGCTTCATGGACATGGAATGAGAGAGATGTTAAAGATGACAGGGAACATTTTCAGTTTCACAACAAAACAAACATTTTGTGGATTCATGAATCAGTCATTGTCAGTGGAGCAGCTTCAGACTTCATACCTGATTACATCACAGGTTTGAGACTTATTGCTCTCCTTCCTGTCTATGAGAGAGAGTAGCTCATATTCACAAACACTGACTGAATTTTTCTATACCACAGAAATAACAAATTGGTATTCTCAATTTGGACTGTGTTCCCCTTTAACACTGGACCAGGTGCTCAAAACCAAAATTGTGTTCTTGTTTGGTTTCATAACTTTTAGTTTAATTTCAGGATATTAAGTCTTGTACTTGTGCTTGTAACTATTAATAAACATGAAACCCTTTAAAAAATGGAAATAAAACTCAACATGTACCTATTTTTTACTGCTTAGTTAAACTGGGATGTCTTTGTTCCTTTGCCTTGTCTGACATCAATGAGTTTGGCACACAGTCGTCAATCCATAACAGGTTCAGGTAGATTCTCCCTTAAAAGGTCGAGTTAGGAATGTGAAACCAGTTAAAATGCAGCAACACAGCAGGGTGTGTTCACAGCAGCGAAACACCTCACACAGCAATGCTGCACTGTTTATCAGTGGATGGGGTACAATGACATGTAACATTTGTAACAGTAAAAATCAGATCTGCAAAATCAGATGGCTTTTGGTTTGGTTCTGTAATACTAACCACGTCAGGTCACATGACTTCCTCATAGAGGGCTTTGTCACTTGAACATTTACAGCATTTGCTGAAATGACAAATTCTGTCATTTACTGTCTCATTTGGACAGTTTCTATGTGTAACTCACCGACTTTCACCTTTAAAGAACTTTGAGGGATTTTACACATATGACCCTTATCTCATTTTATACAGCACGGTAGTTTCATTAAGGTCAGTTTGTAGAGGTTTGTTTTTCTTCTGTGTTAAAATAATACAGAATATATTTACTGTGTGATGTCTATTGTGTGACTTTTATAACATTACAAATAATGTACAATACCAAACTGGATATGTAACAAAGAAACAGTGGGGTATAAATAGTCACAGATTAATTAAGGATTCATTAAGGTAGTGACAACAGGTGAAGTGAGGGATGGGTAAAACTGATCAGGGCAATCAGAAGAAACTATAAACAAGCAGTAGCATTACACTTATATGACTGTGACACATGTATATTTTTTCCCTTTGGAAATTACCTTTGTGTCTCCATTGTCACATGAAAACTGAAGTGTGAATGGCTGAGTCTATATTACATACAATATCCTGTACATTTGTGGCCTACAGTATTTTGAATGACTAGAAACTAATGTGCTAGAATAAAGCATAGCATAACAGCATTCTGTAAAGCTAAATGTCAGTCCTTAAACCTTGAAATTAATCAGTTTCAGTGCCAATGTGCTCATCAATGATATATTTAGTTCTGTCTTTTATTATTATTATTATTATTATTATAATTTTTAAATTCAGGTTGTTTTAAGGCTGGTGGTGTTTGGGTGCATGTTCAAACTAACGCACTGTTGGTGTGATGAAGTTTTGACTGGCACCCAACACTGAAAAACTAGTTGAACCAGTTTAATGTGTACATGAAGTTTTCAACTGCTGAATGTGTTTTAATGCACAGTGTTTTATGTACACTCTTCTGTTTTAATGTACTTTCAAATTTAAACCATCAGTGCGTTACCCTTTCAACAACATTTGGAAATGTTTTGTTTGCAATCAACCACTGCTGACTGACCTGATATCGATTTTATTCTACCATTAATTTTAAGTTGGACTGTCATCTTTAAAACCAACATTGTTAATGTGAACAGCAAAAATAACAGGAACAAAATCTAAAAAATAGGCACACACTATATAATATCATTGAAGAAAATGCTTTATTAAAAATCAGCAATTTAGGTAAACAGTATTTTGATATAGCAAAAGAGAGACGTAAAATGTTTTATACAGCAAATTCACAATGTATCAAGGGTACTGTACACTTTCTCCTCTATTGTAGCTCTTTTTACCACTGACGTCCTTTTAACACAGCTTAGGTTTACACTGAGAAATACAAGAGTTTGATACAAGCATTATATATATAATAGCCATCATTCAGTCCAGTCATCATGCTGTTGGTAGATTTTCGTGTCAGTACAATGGCTTCACACGGTGCTTCTCATTGCTCTCTCTCTCGCCTCCGCCAAAGAAATCTGAATTTCTGAGATTCAGTTCTCAATGGGTGTCACTTAAAAAAAGTGAGACACAACTTGGTGGCAGTATGACAAACTCACAACAAGGGAGGGTTACCTAAGAACAGTAAAAATAATTAGAAGTCTTTCTCAGGAGAGGGGAGCTCTCAGACGTAGGCTCGGCTTTCTGATGTGGATCTCGCGCCGGAGTACTTGACCGGATACTCTGGGCTGTCTTTGGGTGGGCAGGAGCTGCAGAGGAGGGCCCCACCCAGGAGGAGAAGTGCAGATGTGCCCCAGCCGATGTAGAGTGCGGCCCCCAGCTCTCTCCGCTGGGCGTTGGTGATGATGGGGTTGTAGAAATCCCTGATAATGGTGTTGGCGGACCAGCAGACGGGGATGAGGATGAGAATGCCGGCGCAAATGAAGACAATTCCAGCAGCAATGGCGACCTTGGCTTTGGAGTGCTGATCCTCCACAAAGTTGGTGCACTTGCCTCCGATGACTCCCAAGATGACGCCGAAGACAGCAACGATGATGGCGATGACCACGAGAGCTCTAGCGGCCTGAAGGTCTTGGGGCAGAGCCAGCAGAGAGTCATAGATCTTGCACTGCATCTGACCTGTACTCTGCATCACACAGTTCATCCACAGGCCTTCCCAGATGACCTGTGCCGTCACAATGTTGGCTCCAATAAAAGCTGTGACCTTCCACATGGGCAAGGCGCACACGATGATGGTCCCCAGGAAGCCAATGACGGCGAGGGCAAAGCCCAGCATCTGTCGTCCCATTGACACCATGGCCACGTCTCGTTTGAGTCACTTGAACAAAAGCAGAGGTTTACAGCAGCAGAACAGCTCAGCTCCGGTTGTAAAGTTGAATTAAGACGGCTGCACGTTTCCTTTGGTTATAAGGATGTCTTTTTTGAAGGAGGAGTCAGAATGTCCTTCCCCCTGACCTGAAACCAGTGTGCTGACTGGTTAACCTGCCTGACCAGATTCTTCTCATTATTTGTCTGGAGTAGTTTCGATGAGATGAACATCAGTTTTAAACGACTTTATGTAAATGAGCCTCATAAAGAAGCACCACACCCCTAACTTCTACTCTGACCGAGCTTTGATTGGACACTTTACAAGACAATCGGGACCAGTCACTTGTTTGGGTTTGAAAAAAGTATCACCGGATGTCAGAGGTCAAAGGAAGGTGCCTCCATTTATGGTTTTACTCATGACTTCTGTTTAATCATCACCATAGAATGACTGCACTAACTCTGATCAGTGTTGATTTGATCATAACAAGAACCTCTTTTTATTATTTTCAGTTCATTGTGTCTTTTTGTGTCAACTTTAATAAGCTGCTCTTAGTTCAGTTAAAATAGATTATTTCAGAAAATTACTATTGTTGAATTCTAGAGGATTTTTTTAATCCCTTCTGCCTCTCATTCCCATTCATTTCATCACATTAAATACAACAAAAACAATGTGTGAC
The DNA here is from genome assembly GCA_029721515.1 of Synanceia verrucosa. Taxonomy (NCBI): domain Eukaryota; kingdom Metazoa; phylum Chordata; class Actinopteri; order Perciformes; family Synanceiidae; genus Synanceia; species Synanceia verrucosa. The sequence goes on from CM056559.1 coordinate 22,237,730, forward strand.
TCAAACAGATAAGTGAATATATTGCAAACATTTTATTGAACATCTCTAAAAAAGTTGCATTGACAGAAAAAAAACAAACATCACAAATCATCATCTATTTACAAATCAGCTCTGTATGACAGGGAAATAAATATAAGGAAAGACTTCTTTGAAACAGCAAAAAGCATTGCAAGTCTCAATACACACAGGTACTTTGATACAATATTCATCTGATGTATAGACTTCATGATGTAGAAAGATTTCTACTTCAAACCACAAACATCAGTCCAAAAAAAAAAAGAAAAAAATGAATGATAATAATCAAATAGGTCACATGGACTGAATTACTTTTAAATTCCAACAGTGTATTGGAATACATACCATTCTTTCGAAATATTGTAGTAACAGTATTTTGATGCAGTTCATCTGTCCTTTCAGTTTCAGAGGTATTGTCTAGGAGAGTACGCAGTTGGTGCCGCATACGGTTTGCTAGGGACATATGATCCAGTAGCTGTGTATGCTGGAGTGTACACAGGGCCATACGTTGCCGGATTAGCTGGTGGGCCAGCATAAGGGTACATCTGTGTTGGTGGGTAGCTTGGGTATCCATAAGGGCGCCTTTGAGGAGGGCAGGATGTGGTCAGGATGATCCCTCCGATCAGAAGAATGCCAGCAGAGGCCCAGCCGATGTAGATGGAGGCTCCGAGTTCCCTCCTCTGTGTCTCAACAGTCAAGGGGTTTGTGAAGTCTGAGATGGTGATGGCAGCGGACCAGCAAACAGGGATCAAGACTAAGACAGCAGCAACAATGAGGAGGCAGCCACCGATGATCACCACCTTGGCATTGGATGAATCTTTTTTCAGGCACCCCGTGCACTTAGCTCCAATGAAGGTGATCATGAAGCCGATGAAGCCGAAGACGAGGGAGATGATGACCAGGGCTCGGGCGGCCTGCAGATCCGGGGACAGCCTCATGACAGACTCGTTAAGCCTGCACTGCATCTGCCCAGTGCTCTGCATCACACAGTTCATCCACAGGCCGTCCCATATGATCTGGCCCGTCACAATGTTGGGGCCAACAAAGGTGGTCACTCTCCACATGGGGATCCCACAGGTCACCGCCACCCCAACGAGGCCGACGAAGCTTATGACCTGACCTGCCACTTCCTTGCCAACCCTCCCCATGGTGAAGAGGCTCCGTTCACCAGCAGGAGAGAATAAAATTTCAGCATGCAGGTCCGGTCCTCTTTCGGAGTGACACAGCTCTCTCACTTGTTGTTTGTCAGAGAATGGAGGAGGGCTACCTTGCCGTCAAGTGAGTTCTTCTGGCCAAACGAGATTCCTCTTTCCAGAGCTAAAGGAGTGGCAACCACTTTTTGAACAATGCCTTGCTCTTGCTCTTAGAAAACACACTTTCATATACAGATTTACCAGCATGAAGTTTGGGCTTATTGGATGGAGTTACAGCCACTTAGAGACTTTAAGGGTCCTGAAACCAACTCAGACTTTGCAAGATGGGAAATAATAATTTTCCATCCAGTAGTTTCCACAAAAAATCTCTTTGCTGTGTTAATTTAGAATCAGATAATCAAAACTTTGAAGCCCCACATATGACTGTTATGGCAAAAACAAAAAAGATAATGTGATCATCTCTCTTCACGATTACAGCCACGTTAATATTTTTAGTTTCTGCTTTTCACAACAGAGAATTTTATCGAGATGCCTACACTGTTGTGTTTGTGACTGCACTGAGACAGTTTTTTTTCTCTCTGAAAAGTGTTTTTGTGACTAATTTGTTAGGTCAAAGATGAAGGTTTATTGTGTTTAGATAATCTGCTGAATCACTGAACAATAGCTGTCAATCACAGCATCTATAATACAAGCAGAGCTGAAACACTGGGTTAGTTGGACATTTTAAAAGGCTAAAATTATGATGCACAAACCAGAAATAGATATGACACACAGAATGAATGAATGAATGAATGAATTGTTGTTTCAGTTGCTTGCATCACTAATGGTGAATGTATTGTGTGCTGTACAGCAGTCTGCCAGATGACAAAAGGCATAAACATCAGGCAGACCATAATACGACCCATGCCAAGATCAAATAAGACTCAGTCCTGAGCCGAGGTTGGAGAGCTCTGTCTCAATATTGATAAAAAACTACGACATCCCATAAAAATACCTTTGTTGGGTAAACAAACCCACAGTAATGTGATACTGCTTAAACAGCCACTGCAATCCAGTGATGAAAATGTGTTTTAATGAAAGCTGATGATTGTGAGAATACATAAAGCTCTATGTGCTGAAAAAGACATAAAGATTTTTAAGCTTTAAAGTGCAGATGGTGACTAGTTCATGAGAGATAAGTGTGGGACTGGGAGCCTTTTCTTTTGTAAATCAACCCAAAACATTTATGTGTGGTGATTTGTCTTCTTTCCTGTTTCCAATGGAAACTTCATCACAGCAGTAACCTCCTCCCATAGTATGCTGTATTCATGTCCACTGTATTGTTGCATAATCATCTCCTCAGCTCACCTTGTGATGCTGATTTTCTCATCTTAAATCTCCTGTGCCTTGAGTTTCTGAGGAGTAATCAGTAATCATCCAGAGAGTGTAGAGTTTATTTACAATAACAGAACATCACAAGATTCACAGACAAGGGAATACAAATATGGAATTTGCAGGCTGTGTGAAAATGAAAAGGATAGCAGATAGAAATGCATAGATTTTCGTACAGTGTTTACTTATATATTTATTTTTGTTATCAAGATACAGATATATTAAATGCTAAATTTGCCTGAGTAGAACATGAGTTTTTTTCTGCTCTTATTTGTTGAGATAAATACAAGAAGATAATTACACTGACCAAATCAAAAATAAACAGTGGCTCCTCCATTTAAAATTTACTGAGGCATAAGAATAAGCCAATTTCCTGTTTTGATGTTTTCACAGCAAACATTTCGACTCGTCATAGCAGGAAATGTACACTCATGATGGCTGTTGAGGTGTGACTGCAAGACACCATGCATGTAGGGCTGCAACCAGCGATTATTTCCATTGTTGATAAAAAAAAAAAAGTCAGTTATTTTCTCGATTAATCGATTAGTTGTTTAAGCTACAGAATTTCTACTAAGTCTCAAATGTCTTGTTTAGTCCACAACAAAATATATTCAGTTAAATGTCACAGAGGAGTAAAGAAACCTTGAAAATAATCTATTCACACGTAAGAAGCTGTAATTATAGAATTTAGACTTTTTGTCTTAAAAAAACAGATTCATTGATTAACAAAACAGTTGGCGATTAATTAATAGTCAACAGCTAATTAATTTTTGCTGCGCTTACAAGACAAAATGTCCCCTGTGACAAAGGTCACAATCAAAACTCAGGGTTCAGCTCACAGCAAGCAATGATTTGCTGCTGTACTGAAAAAAAACTAACTCCTCAAGTGTCCATGTGGGATGTACGAACCCTCTTATACGTATTCTCTTGATGTGGAGGCCGATTTCACGGGTACGAATTTGGGTACGTAGTGGGGGTGTTCATGTTTGGGCGGGCAGTTCCAACACAGTAGTCCCCCTCCTAAGAGCAGCAGGGCAGCAGCCCCCCAGCCGATATACAGCGCGGCTCCTAACTCATACCTCTGGGCTTCGATCAACAGCGGGTTGTAGAAGTTTGTGATGATGGTGTTGGCAGACCAGGAGACGGGAATAAGGCAGAGCAACCCAGAGACGATGAACAAAACTCCAGCCAGGATGCAAGCCTTCGCCTTGGATCGCTCCTCCTCGATGCAGTTGGTGCACTTTCCACCGGCGATAGACAAGGTCACACCGGCGATTCCGGTCAGGATTGAGATGATGATCATGGCGCGAGCGGCCTGTAGGTCCTGGGGTAGAGCCAGCATGGAGTCGTACACTTTGCACTGCATCTGGCCTGTGCTCTGCACCACACAGTTCATCCACATGCCCTGCCAGATGGTCTGAGCTGTGATGATGTTGGCGCCGACGAAAGCAGTGACCTTCCACATAGGCAAGGCGCACACAATGAGGACCATGAACCAGCCAATCACAGACATCGATATACCAATCATCTGAATCCCCTGAGAAACCATTTTGCCAGCTTTTTTCTTCACTTGATAAAATCCAAAATGAAAGTCAAGTGGGGTGATGTGAGCTTGTATTTATAGGCTGCTTATGTGAGAAGACGGGACAGGGCCATGAGGGTCCTCAGCTCCTATTGGCTAGAGGGAGTTTACACACAAACAAAGATCCAGTGACCTTTAGGAGTGCTGAGCTGCCTGAATCCAAAGCTCCAAGGTCAGACAGACAAACGAAAATGTCCTTGTCCATCAACCTTTTCTTCTCTAACTGACCTAGATTTCAAAATAAGTGGTGAAAACCAGATATAACTTAAATCATGGATTCAAGTTTCAGGTCAAACAGGAAAAATAGATAAATTAATTTAGAACTGAGATCATTTTCTGTATGTTTATGGTGAATTTTTAGCTGAGGAAAGTACTGAAACTTGGGTATTTACACATGATCATGTGTGATAAACTATGGGATGTGTTATTTTGTTAACAGCAAGCGGCAGTGTTGGACAGGTGATTACTGAATTAGATGACTCACTCTCTGACTCATTTATGAAGCTATTACAAACCATTTGACCAGATTTTATAGATGAAAAATAGTTGAGTCTCAGTAGGCTCAGTTGTCTAATCAGTGTTTTACATCACATATAAGATTAAGTTTTGGGACAGCTCTATAATACATTGAATTTTGTATTAGTTTTGTATTCCATATTATATTTCATTTTGATGGTTTGTGGTGGTAGTCTGGGTTCGTGCATTCTCAGTTTTACCTTTAGATGGCACTGTTTCAACACCATGTTATAAAATCTAAAAGTCAATATACACTAAGAGGCATTAAAAATGCAACATGGTATTTTTTTCGATATTAACTTGAATTTTCATAATTTATTGGGCGACTTCACTTGGTATGATGGTGAACATGAATGAACAAAAGCAACAATAGAAAAATTAATCGACATGGATTACAAATGTCAGTATCTTGTGTGATCGTCGTGGCATAGACATGATGAGAGCGTTGATTTCGGCCACTGGAATCGCTTCCCACTCAAGCGCAGTATGGAGATCAGCAACCGTCACCGGCGATGGAATACAACGCCGTACACAGCGATCCAGATTGTCCCAAAGATGTTCAATCGGATTCATATCCGGGGAATAAGGCGGCCAGTCCATAACCTGCACATTATGTCTGTGCATAACGTGCCTGCAGGCGTGAGATAGTGCATCTGTGGACGCCAAAATGCCTGGCTACCCTCGCTTTGGTCATTCCGGATCTCAGCATACCAATGGCCTGCTCCCTCATGTTTGCTGCTAAGCGTGGCATGGTGACCGTCTGTGACAGCTTGCATTTTTCCTCTGGGTTTTTAAAGCCTTGACCAGTTGATCTCAAATCACCAAAAGAACTCATTGAAAGCTTTCAAACAATGTCCTAACGAATTACACATGCAAAAACAGGGACTGGTACCGTCTGCCACGTTAATTTATTGTTTGAGCTGAAAAATGTGGCTCCATAGTTTCGATAGCCACGAGTGGTAGTAAACAAAGTACAAGTAGTTGTATCCAATTTTATTTTACATTGACTTTGTTGCATTTTTAATGCCTCGTAGTATAATTATTATAATTATGCTGCAAATGTACACATCAAGTACATTATTACATCCTACAAGGTTTTAAACAGGCTTAGTCAGACATCAGAGGAATAGGATAGCATCTTGGGCACACCCATGAATATATTCTTGAAACAAACAAGATTTTTGATAAAGATGCTACTAAAAAGTAAAACTAAAATGATGCCAATGGTTGTCCAGTTGCAAGGAGAGCAGGTACAGTGTGCAAATAAACATGAGAATTAAAGCTGACCTTGCAGTGATGACGGGTTGCAGCCTTGTCCTGTTGGTTGCCTTGTGCGCTCTGCAGTCCAGGGGTCCCACTTGATTCATTGACAGTTTTCCACAGCAGAGAGAAAATGTCAAGAGGGAGATGAAGGGGGGGACATTAAGCCAAGTCAACTCCTGTTGACAAACTGTTGCAAACAGAGAGAATAGTGAGAGGGGGCTAAGAGAGGTAGAAAGGGAATCAGATTGTTTCAGAAATCAACAGAGGCAGTGTTTAAGGGCCAAAACCACCGTTAGGACTATAATGCCTCTATTTTATCCAAGGTAGGTATCATTAAAGCCACTTCGGCCCTGGCCATGGAGATTGGGTTCCACACACAAGGAGGCAGGGAGGAATTTCCACAATTAATAATCTGAAGAGGGAAGGTTTCAGGGTGAGATTAGTCCTGACAACCACATGTCTCATATCTCTGTGAGATCCATATATAGCTACTAGTCATACAATAATCCTATAGGTGCATAATCAGCTAGACTGATTGTAAAATAAAATTTGGCTAAGCAGCTGGTTATGTGAAACTGTGTTTTACCTTTAGATGGCGCTGTTTCAATGCCATGTTGTAAAATCTAAAAGACCAGAGAGTATGGTAATTCAATGTTTGTACAAAAAAAATCTTTATTTATAGTTTCAGACAGTCACATAAAAAACATATTTTGAAACAAAATGATATGTAAAAAAATGGATGAAAACAAAAGATCAATTAATCATATTAACACATTAAATGTTGTAGCACTGTGTCACTCGGTCCACATTGGTTCTGTGCGGTGCACTCCTCTCCCTCTTGTCACTGATGAAATAAATCTTGTGTTGTAACTCAACATGAAAATATCAAAGTGTGAACACAATAAAGTCACTGTGAAATTCAAATATACTTCTTGTGGCAACATGAATGAATTCCAAGGACCACAAAACTTTTTTCACTCTCTGTCTCTTCTTTCCTCAGACGTAGTCCTTGGTTGCATTTGACCGGGCCGCACTTGTGTACTTGGCAGAGTAGTTGTCCTTGGGGGGACAGTTGGCACAGAGGAGTGCGCCGCCCAGGATGAGGAGAGCTGAGGCTCCCCAGCCGATGAAGAGTGCAGCTCCAAGTTCCCTTTTCTGAGCATTTACCGCCAGAGGGTCATAGAAGGTCTGTATAATGTTGTTTGCCATCCAGCACACCGGGATGAGGCACAGAAGTCCAGAGATGATGAACATCACACCAGATGCCACAATGATTTTGGCTTTAGAGCTCTCGTCTTCCACACAGTTGGTGCATTTGCCCCCTGCGACGGAGAGGAGGATGGCGAGGATGCCAATCAGGATGGAAATGATGAGGAGGGCACGGGCGGCCTGAAGGTCCTGTGCAAGGGCCAGCATGGAGTCATAAACCTTGCACTGCATCTGTCCTGTGCTCTGGACCACACAGCTCATCCAAATGCCCTCCCAGGTGGTTTGAGAAGTGACGAGGATGCTGCCGATGAAGGCCGTCACTTTCCACTGAGGAAGGGCGCAGGCAAGGATGGCCCCAATCCAGCCAATAATGCTCAGGGCAATGCCCACTATCTGTAAGCCAGCCGACACCATGTCTCCTCAGGTAGCTTCTTGCAGTCGTCCAAAAAGAAAAAAGGTCCAAAAGTGTGTGTCTCTGAAAGTCAAGGAGGTCTTGCTTGAGAAATCCCAAAGAATAAATGTTTGGGTATAGTTGGAGCAGGTCTTTTATACGCTCAGCTTGGGAGGGGCTCGACAGGCACACATATCAGAAAGCTGTGACGTGACGCTACCCCCAACATGGACATGTGTCATCATGTCAGTTTTTGTCCCAGTCTGGTAACCGTTGCAGGTGGAACAGCCACACTGTGACTCACATGTATTAAGATTAGTTTAGCAGATTTTTAAAAAAAAGCACCACAGCCACACCTTAAAATGCCATTTTGCTTTTCTGGTCCTGTTTTTAGAATTGTTTTTTAGCTTCAGGATTGTGTGACAGAGTGACTGTGTCCTTTACACTGTCTGATGTCATCACACTCATTTATGTGAAGTGATACCTGCCATTTCCTTTTTCCATTCAGTTTCAGACAAAGGTGGAACACAATAAACTTTTGTCCATGATTGCTCAACCACAAAGACGGGACATTGAAAGAAAATGTGTAACATCATATGTGATGTGAAGAATATGCATAAAACTACTGTTCTCTTCTCTTCTTCTGACAGTACAAACCGAAAGAGCATCAGCCTCAATAGATAAATTACTGATCTGGATTACTGATTAACTTATTAAGAATGCAAATGCTGTTTGGCAAATGTTCAGAGGATTATGTTGTTAATCAGTCCCACTATACCCACTACTTAAATTATGTTGCAAATGTAAACATCAAGTACATTATTACATCCTACAAGGTTTTAAACAGGCTTACTGAGACAGCAGAGGAACAGAATAACATCTTCGGTACAAAATATTCCTGAAACAAACAAGATCTCTGATAACAATGCCATTAAAAAAGAAAACTAAAATGATGCCAGTGGTTGTCCAGTTGCAAGGAAGGATTTTACAAGAGCAGGTACAGTGTGCAAATAAACACGAGAATTAAAGCTGACCTTGCAGTGATGACGGGTTGCAGCCTTGTCCTGTTGGTTGCCTTGTGCGCTCTGCAGTCCAGGGGTCCCACTTGATTCATTGACAGTTTTCCACAGCAGAGAGAAAATGTCAAGAAGGAGATGAAGGGGGGGACATTAAGCCAAGTCAACTCCTGTTGACGAACTGTTGCAAACTGAGAGAATAGTGAGAGGGGGCTAAGAGAGGTAGAGAGGGAATCAGATTGTTTCAGAAATGAATAGAGGCAGTGTTTAAGGGCCAAAACCACCGTTAGGACTATAATGCCTCTATTTTATCCAAGGTAGGTATCATTAAAGCCACTTCGGCCCTGGCCATGGAGATTGGGTTCCACACACAAGGAGGCAGGGAGGAATTTCCACAATTAATAATCTGAAGAGAGAAGGTTTCAGGGTGAGATTAGTCCTGACAACCACATGTCTCATATCTCTGTGAGATTCATATATAGCTACTAGTCATACACAGGGTTAGGGTTAGCACATCCAAACTTGAATAATCCTACAGGTGCATAATAAGTCACACTGGCAAAATAAAGTTTTGCAAAGCAGTTGGTTATGTGAAACTGTGTATTTACATTGTTGGTGTAAAGTTATAAATGGCACTAGAAGAATTTATGAGGAGCTCAAGTTTTCTTTGCAAAAGGGCACAGAGTAAACGGTGGGTTAAAGACTCAACTGCAGCAGCCGTGAGAAAATGCCAGAGGGAGCTGAAGTGACAAGTGTCAGCAGGCAGTTCAAGGCAAGCCCAGACTTCACAGTAACGGCTCACTTTGGCTTTCACTCAGGTGTCCAACCCTACAGTCAAACTAGCAGGGATCATTACACATAAACATGTAAAGTAAAAACATAAAAGCAGTTTCAGCCTGTGGTCCTATCAGTGGCTGAGGTGTCTTCATTTTCTGCTGAAATTCAGGTAGTGTCCATGTAATATTGGCACACACAAAAGCTGCCCAGCGAATCAGGATATTTTGGTTGTGAAATAGGGAGTGACTGATGGTTTGTTTTTTGGCCTGGGGGAATTTCAGTTCCTCAGCTGACTATTTATCTTTTTCCATGACAGGCATCGTGGTGTTCTTGATAAAATTGGTAACGCTGGGTTGTTTTCAGAGAGACCACTTTATGAAAATCAGGACTATACCGCTGAAAAACTTTTAAACCAAGTGGTGTTGATCTAAAATTAACACAGATTCAGTGATTCTCTCACCTGAAATGTTTTCAGCAACATGTTTCGCTGAACTATTTCATTTAATATACAAGAACAAAAGGTTTCGCTATGTTGGTTTTGGTTCAAAAGCTGAGAGCAACTGCCCAAAAGTGAAAGCTTTCATCCAATCAGGTGCATCGTTTCCAGTGGCAACTCACCAAGCGTCCAATGCTGGAAAGTGAGGTGACATAGCACAAAACACTACTTTAGGAGCAACCAACCATTACAGCCTTTTCACAAGCATGTTGGAGAGCTACAGTGGCCGTTAGGTAATGTTAAAAAAAAAAAAAAAAAAAAAAGTCTCTCACTGGAGCCAGTTTGGCTGACTCATTGTAAGCTAAGGAAAACATTTTTTTCATTATACACTAGTCAAAACATAGTTAAGGTAGGGCAATTATATTCAATTTTTTTCCCTAATTACACATATTTTCTTCAAGTCACTGGCAGATTTGCCATAAATAAAATGAAGAATTGAGATCTACAGCTGGACATCCACTTGTATTGAGTTTGTTGAATAATCTGTTATCTTGGAATTGAGCCATTAAACTTTTGATTTTTGTGTTACAGAGAACAGAGGAACTAGTCTGACTGTTGTGCTAATCTTTGTGTATGGCATAAACTGCTAAGTACTACTGATTTTATTCACTCTGTAGTTAAGACTCTGGACAGGACAGACTGTCAGACCCTCTATATATTATACCAATTCTCAAGGTAAGTTAATGCACTGTAGCACATGAAATACAATCAAGAATTAAGAATCTTTATTGTCATGATGCAAGGCACAATGAAATTTTGTACTGCAGCTCTCAGCTTAAGGCACATTTTAAGACACATGTAAGACACAGGTCATGTTTAAAATATATCTATATAAATATAGAATAGAATAAAGAATAAAAAGAATTTTTAAACTTTTTAATGAGGAAAAATCAGTAATGTGTTATGATGTAATGACAATAATCACTCAGCTAATATTGTTTGGGTAAAATAAGTCGAATAGTGTCGTTGTGTGTGTCATAGTACAGTATGTGTGTGTATCTGTGTGGGTGGACAATGTCTTTATTTGGCATGTGATGTCATTACAGCGAGCCCTGACTGATACCTGTTGTCCAGGTCCACCTGTTGTCCAGGTATCAGTCACAGTTTCAGTAGGTAATTTAAGGACGGTAATTACAGTGGGACCGTCAGCGAGTCATACGTGTTCAGGCATGACGCATCATCACATGACACAAACAGGAACCTGAAGTCTTCAAGTGACTGCTGGAGATCAGCATGTCTGGAGATATGTGGTTTTTCACTGAACACAATGGGAAATGAAAAACTGTAATCTGAAAATAAAGCTTTCAAACAGATGTAGCACTGCTACATACAGAGTATGTATGTAGAGTGGTGTGAAGTATAAAGATAACGGTAGTAGGCTACATCAGTAAACGGACTTAGTTTCAATCCATTACTGGTCTCTTTCTGGTTCATTTCGTTCCTTGTATGTTGGGGACTCATTCTGCTGCAGATCCCACCTGACGGTTGTAAAAATGACACTGTCAGGTAAATGTGTGAAAATCAGACACAGTAGGTGCCATGCAAGTCAGAATATAATCTGTGTTTTTATTTGTTTGAGTCTGGGCAAAGTTTCAGTTCTTTATTTTCCCAACTCCCTAAAACATGTTTTCATTCCCCGTCACTACGGGGCTTTAATAACCCTTTGAAACAAACACAGGAGCATAAAAGTTTGAACTGAATGTTGATGTATGAAACCGGTCAGACTTGCTCCTGTTCCCATGACAGGTGAATGTTCAGCAAGGTGCTCTGCCAGTTGCTACATGTATATTCTGAATACTCAGGTAGCTGCACCTGCAGAGAAAACAGCCAAAATAATGTCCGTGTTAGGCCTAAAGACAGCCAACTCACAGATTACAGATTATCTGTTACATCCATCCTGCAAAAACACATGCATGACATAAATCTGAAAATATATTTTGGCATCAGTGATCTGAAATTATGTCAAATTTAAACTCATTTTTGCATGACTGACTCATGTGATCTTATTTAAAATAGAAGATCTGATTCACAGAAAATCTTGAAGGTTTTCCAGAGATGAATTAGTTAAAGGTCCCATATTGTAAAAAGTGAGATTTAAGGCTAATATAAAGCAGATCTAGGTGCTATAAAAGTATCGAGGTGCTCAATCCACAAATGCATTTTACTGTGTGTAAATCTAGTTCTTCATTTTGCAAATCAAGAAACAGGAAATCTAACAATAATATAAAAGTCAAATCTTACAGCCACACAGAGCCACCATAATACGAAGTAGCACATATGTAATAATCCAGCTTGTTGTTGAAATAGGGCAGTGTGTGTATTGAAAAGTCAGTTAAAAGTCAGGTGAAAAGGAGGATTACGAAAGCTAAGATGAGAAGAAACCAAATATGAATCAGTGAATCATTTTCTTTCTCTCAGATAAGCTACAGTTGATCTTCTAGCTTAAAAAAGGCAGCAGTGTGTCATAGCATTGGCCTAACTTTGAAAATAAATAAATTAAACTCCTACACCCACATTTCTTGCTTCTGCATATTATGATAGAATAACTACAAACACCACTTGCTATACACATGCTTGATTTGTATTATAGGTTTTGTGATGGCCTTGAGTCTGAAAGGAAGAGAAAGAGAGGCAGGCAAAACAGAGAGCCACGAGGCCCCATCAATAACAATACTGCAAGAATGGACTGATTGATTCGTCTAGATTGTTTTATATAAATTACACTTATAGTGGGGTGTTTGCATTTCAGATGCATTTTGGAAACCTTGTCCCTGGGGTGTCCGCCAGGTGTGAATATGCATGCTTAACTGCTGCATAAAGGTAAAAAAAAAACAGCCTCATCTCCCACCAAGCAGCTTCCAGGGTTAGCCAATCAGGTCTGCAGTTTTGATTCAGGCTGTATCTGGTTTTATATCAGGCAATCAACAGGGTCGGAGGCTCCAAAAAAGGAGGTTCCAAATGTCAGAAATTCAAAACCTGGAAGTTGAAGTAGTAGAAGTTAGAAGTAGTAGTAGGAGTAGTATTAGTATTATTATTATTATTAATAATAATTTGTATTTAATTATTTAAAGCATATCACACAGCAGCAAATCCAAATCAACAAATTATCAAATGGATTAACTGAATTCCAGTAATGTAAGATCACAACAAACTAATGATTTCTTTTCTACAAACCAGACTTGAATAACACAACATAACATAATAATTAACATGACACATAGGGAATGAAGTACTGGCTCCCCCTGCCTGCAAAAACATACATTACACTGTCACATAAGGATGATTATGTTCAAACTGCCCCGAATCACATGCATTGTCTCTGACCTCCCTTTATAATTTGAGCAAATGTTTCAGGACACCTGTCAGGTCTGTGGTGGGGGTTAACCACAAGATAGCAGAGACACTCATCCTGAGCACTGACCCCAGGTGACCTCTGTTCACTGGAGGAAAGCCTGTAATGACACAGAGCTCTCTGGTCAGCTAACCACAACAGTGCTGTTGTCTTTTAAACTACTTAGACATTTCTGAGACATTAGTCCACCTGTTGAGATATTCTTTCATTGATTTAGTATTCAACGTGACAAAAGGATGATGTTGACACATACATCCCATGTGTGATAGTGGATTTTGTGAAGGCAATGAGACAATGCCCACTCATTCTAGATCATTTATAATTTTTTATTCAATTGACTTGCTTGGAAATGTTTGTTCTAAAATGATGCTTGCTCTCTGTCCTCTAAGTTTCCCAATAATCATATTGTTGTTAAATGAAGAGCTATCATTAAATTCCACATATGTATTTATTATTTTGCATTTGCAAGAGTCCCATGGACATTAAAAAGAGCATCATCTGCTTCAGACTGACAATCTTTTGTTGATTCAAATATCTAACCATGTATCCTCCATTTAAAAAAGAAAAAAGCTCACTGATGGTGAGGTCTGTTAACAGAAATCAAGCAGGGTTTTCTGCTTCTGGGAGGGATTATGTAGCAGACCAGCAAGAACACAAGGCCCGTCATTGTTTCTCTTTTTTCGGGTGCAGAGATCTTGTTCAGATAGCGATTCAGCAATTTTCTTCAAGGTTGTCACACGTCACATACATAGGCACTCATATTTGAAACACTGGTACAAGTGCCTTTGTGTAGTGGTACAGTATAATCAGGTCTAAACAAGAATAAATGGTTTCTGTAAGCGTTTCTTCTGTAAACGTGCTTTAAGAAGTCATGTCTTTAATATGTTTATGGTCACAATGTATTTAATATATTTATGGTGACTAAGACTACAGGAAGTTGATAAAAAGGTTCTCAAAAAAAATATTGATGGTTTTCCAATTCTGGTCAAAAAACATGAAGCCATTTTTATTTGTATGTGTAGTTTGAAAGTAAATATGATGCCACCTTGAGCTGACTCCACCTTCAGTCGTCTAAGCCGTATAAAGAAGGTAGAATCTGTTTCTCTCTCTCTCTTTCTCTCTCGCTAAAAGTCTTATGCAAGACCTTGAGCCAACGGGATCCAATATCGCCTCTATCTCAGGAGGGTTGAGCCTGCGGACACAGAGGGCCTTCTATCTAACGGGTCCTGGACGAGAGTCTTGTTAAGCCCTTCTTCGGCCCAACGCTCCAACTATGTACTCTGCAGGCCTGGAGATCCTCGGCATGATCCTGGCCGTGGCCGGCTGGCTGGGGGTGATGGTGACCTGCGGCCTGCCCATGTGGCGGGTGGCCGCCTACATCGGTCAGAACATTGTCATCTCGCAGGTGATCTGGGAAGGCTTGTGGATGAACTGTTCTGTGCAGAGCACAGGTCAGATGCACTGCAAGGTGCATGACTCCATGTTGGGGCTGCCGGTGGACTTGCAGGCAGCTCGCGCCTTGGTCATTGTCTCCATGGTGCTGTGTATCGTGGGCATCGGCCTGTCGGTGGCTGGCGCCAAGTGCACCAACTGTAGCCATGACGTGAGCAGCAAACCGCGGCTGGTGGTGGCTGCTGGAGCTACCTTCATGGTGGCTGGACTGCTGCTGCTGGTGGCTGTGTCCTGGACGGCGCACGCCATCGTCCTGGGCTTCTACGACCCGCTGCTGGAGGAGACGGGGAAGAGGGAGTTTGGAAATGCTCTGTACTTTGGCTGGGCTTCCTCCTGCCTCCTCATTCTAGGGGGAGCCCTGCTTTGTTGCTCCTGCCCTCCAGCAGCAGCTACAGCACCGAGTGGCGGCAGCTCCATGCCTTCACGGACGGACTACTCAGCTGTCAAGATTATGTCCGTCAATGGATATCCCAAAAGAGACTATGTGTGAAGACTTGACACGTTGGCACAGATGAAGATACAATGATGGTGGATGTTTGGTGGCATGGATGTTAAGGGAGCATGGTGGGCTTAAGTACGAATCCCAGATGCATGTTTTACGATGTGTTTGGCAATGACAATGACAAACTTCTGTTGTAGTGAGATTTTAATTCTGTCTTACAAATGTTATTTTACATACTATATAGGCATTTTTGGGCTTTATTTTCTAAGAAACATTAAGGTAATGTCTGATCTTAAATAAATACACAATGTCTATCCAGTTTACGTTGACATTTTTTTATATGAAAGAAAGATTTTCAAGCCCTCTGCAAAAAAACTGCACTTTCATGTCACAGAGTCTGAAACTGAGCATAACAACTGCCTGCATGAGTTCTCTGGTATGCAGAAACAGGGGCAGCTGTAGAGCTCTGCAGAGTCTGACCAATGAGAGGCAGACACCAAAATAAGGTATTTTATTTCAGTGTAAAATGGAGGACAGAAACAATGGGGGGCTTGTTTTGGAGGTGCACCTTATGCTTCCCCTTCCGTTGTGGCCTGCCCTCCATTTGCAAGAGTGAACCTGAATAAGAGATAAAAGTCTCCTCCTATGTAACCTGCACTGTAACCGAGTCCAAACTGAGCCACAAAGAGCCTATTGATCAGATGCTTTCCAACTGTTTACTTTACTCCCCAGCTGGGATTTGCTGCAATAAAAGTTTTCAAATTATTCAGTCACTTGAAACATTTAAAAATCTAAATGACAAAACAAAACAAGTTGCTGAGCCTCCTTTGAGACTTCTCATAAGGCACTTTCAAACTATTTTAGGACATGATCTTCTATATTTTATAAATATACAAACTTGAATGGCAGTTCAGTACTCCTGATTTACATTCAATGCACAAGCTATACAAGTACAAAATATATGTAAGTTAACTTGCTTTGGCCTGAGCAATGAGGTTAATTATCTAAAAGGATAAGTGTTTAAGTATCTTGAAAACTCCCTTTGAGTGACGACAGACCCTGCTGGCAGGATTGTGGTACTGAGCCCAGCTGTGGAGTCGTATTGTGGGAAAGTGCAACAACAAGTTAGTGAAGAGAAAGGGCAACATCTACAGTGAGAGGACCGCTCCCACTTCAGCTAAAAAAACACAACAACAAGTATCAAAAAGGTGCACATCATCTCATGGCAGAGAGAGTGTCTGTAAGAAATTAAATTTCTGAAATAAAGCTGAATTTTTGTACACAAATAAAATACATGAGAGGGATCCTGGTGAAAATATGGAGGTCTGAGCTTGTATTTAGGAGGGTCATTTTCTGTGGCACGTGCAAAAGTTAAATAAGGTTGAAACCCCTGATGCACTGTGACCTTCAGAGCAAGGACACTGATAAGACCCCCACGCTTGTGCACACACTCAGAGACAATTGTTTCAGCTTCCAGCAGACTCTCTCACTGTGCAGCACTGGTGCATCGAATCACCTCTAGAAACATGTCTGTCCTTAGAGAAATATAGTATATGCTATTCATAAATGCCTGTGTGCCTCCCACATGCAGATGCTGTATGAGAGGTGTAGGGGGGTTTTATCTTGTTTGCACTGCAGTCCCTGCATGTGGTCACACTTATTAAATTCACATGGTTAACTAGACAGCTTGGGAGAAGCTGTATTCATCATTGCCTAGCAGCACACTCTCAAATGTTGTGGCACAATATTTATTCATCTAGGAGGTTTCTAAGTGGAATTATTTTAAAGAGGTGGTGCAGCTGTTTTGAGGTGGGGATGTAGGAGGTTCTGGTACATCCCTCACTGAGGGAAATTTCAATTTTTAGTATTTTATATTCAGTTGCACATTACACACACAAGTTATAAAACACTCGCACATGCATTAATGGAGAGGTGTCAGAGAATGAGGGCATTCGGTGGTTTGGTGCCTTGCTCAAGGGCACCTCGGCAGTTACCAGTCCACTGCAGACTGAGCTACTGCTGCCCCCAGCAACATAGCAAAGCAATGTACAGCTGTGGACAGTAGTAGCAGCAGAAGAAATATTATAAACATATTTTAGCCACTTAAAATAAAGGTCCAGTTTAAGTGTGTGAAATACTTATTTGATTTGTTTGTGTTCTTGTGTGACTTTGCTGAGTCAAATTCACGTAAGTCACACAATAACACAAAATATCCTATAGAGGTCCAGACTGTTGACTGTATAACTGTCTCACAGCATGGCAAACTGGTGAAAACATTTTATATGTAGTATAACTGATTAACTTTCTTTTTGGTGTCTAAACTATGCTTTAATGCTTCCTCCTTCCATAGCAGTACATTGCACCTAAGTGTAACTCTGATATCTAAACATCAGTTTTGTTTTGTGCAGAGACAAATTACATCATTGCTATCATCAGCCTGTATGGGAGCTACTTCTGTTTGTGGACAGTGTGTTTAACAAGTCAATGACATATGTTGTTACAGGGATCAATCATGCGATGGTTACTGGAAAAGGAAATACACGATGATGGTTTTACAGATTTTTTTTGGAAGGATACAGATGCTCTCACTGGACAGTTACAAAAACACCCTTCAGATAACCTGAGCACTCCCACTGCTTTCCAAAAAACTTTTCTAATCAGTTTAAACCATTTCTTTCCACCACAGCCAGGCTTCTCCTTTCCTCCTCTTCAGATTCAGCCATTTCATTTAAATAAGGACTAACTAAAATGAAAAATATGAGTTACAATTATATATTATTAAGTATTATGGTCAGGACCAGAACTCCAAACATCTGACTCTGACTGACTGAGAGAGGAGCACAATAAGGATCCTGCAGGAGTTGATATTGCGCCTTCCACTTTCAATCATTCATCCACCGTTCTTTGCAGTGTCTGTTATCCTTTAACCACTGCAGACCTCAGATATGGGTTCTCTGTTTACTCTCCCCTCACCCAAATAGGAGGGAGAGCTACCGGAGCAAGGAAGTTGAATGATTAAGCTGAGGCCATTCACATGCCAAGGCTGGGTTTTTGTACATTCAAACAAGGTGGGACAGAAGACAATTTGAATTCCTCTCTGGCCAATAACCAAGTGGCTCCACCTTCTGCGCCAAAGAAATCGGCTGCTTATATGAGCCATCAGCGCTCCAGGGAATACTCATTCAATTCCCCTCTGAATGCTCAAACAGCAAACACCTCTGTGCACTTTGACTTACACAGAGTCCAGACATGCCTTCAGTGGGACTGGAGATACTTGGAGTGACTCTGGCGGTCCTGGGATGGATCTCAGCCATCATATCCTGTGCCTTGCCCATGTGGAGGGTGTCAGCTTTCATCGGGGTGAACATCGTCACAGCGCAGACCACCTGGGAAGGCATTTGGATGAATTGTGTGGTCCAGAGCACAGGCCAGATGCAGTGCAAGATCCATGACTCCATGTTGGCCCTGAGCGCTGATCTCCAGGCCGCCCGGGCCCTCACCGTCATCTCCATCGTGGTCGGTATTGTTGGGCTCCTGATGGCCATAATGGGAGCAAAGTGCACCAACTGTGTTGATGAAGAGTTGGCCAAGGCTCGGGTGATGATTGCCGCAGGAGCGGCCTTCATCCTGGCTTCTCTAACCCAGCTGATCCCGGTGTCGTGGTCTGCCCACACCATCATCATGGAGTTCTACAACCCAATCATACCTGAGGCACAGAAGAGGGAGATAGGTGGGGCTCTGTACCTGGGCTGGGCTGCAGCTGCATTTCTGCTCATTGGAGGGGGCATCCTCTGCTCCAGTTGCCCCCCGCAACCTGAGAAAAGGTACGGGCCTCCATCAAAGATGATGTACTCCCAAACTAGGTCGCTTGCTCCGAGTGGTTACGACAGGAGAGACTATGTGTGAACTCTCACCTGTCCTTTCTCACGTCAAACTGGAGAGGAGAGTGATTTTGTGAAATAACTTATATGTACCTGTTGAGATGGAGGAAACCCTGATATTATATTAGAACAGAGTCTACATCAAGCATGTTTTCCTTTGTTAAAATGTTTGTGTGTAACTTTTTTGGCTGTTGGAAGCACTGATGCTAACAACTCTTTGCTAGTGATTTTATACCTTCTGGATGTGTGTGTTTTATAAAGGACCTTCAGATTTGGTTAAGAAGAAAACATCTCATGAAGTCACAGTTTTGTAATGTTATATGTGTTGCTGTTTGAAATGCTCTTTTTTAATTAAAAGACATTGTTTTTTTGGTAACTTAAGTTGTCTTGATTATTTAAACATCTTCTTTTGTTATTTTGAATTATCACTACTGACGCTGAAATGTCTTTCAAAGTTTGAAGAAAATCACCTAAAATAAAACTATCAGTAACTTTTTTTTAGGTTTATTTTTTTGTCACGTTCATCAGCAATCATGTTTTTAATGTCCTGAATTCTATAATGACTTCCCGAGCCCTTGCTCAGGTTAAGTCCACAGTATAAATCTCAACTGGGCTTCTGGTCTTAGTAGGCCATACAGTCAGATCAAATTTTCATAACTAAACACAGATAGGGGAATTAGAAGAACACATAAAATACTTGTAATAAAGTGTTTGCTCTTCATATCATAGTCATACAAACAGGCCTGAAGCAAACGTCTCAGTCTGTGCACCGTGCATACCCAGCCTTTAGGCTGACGGCTGGCAGTCTGCATCCAGCTGGCTGTCTCCCACATGTCTGTTGGCTCTGTGATAACAAGAACTGCTACTTTTTCAGCTATGTGAACCGCCATCCCAAACAATGAAGCTGCTTCATGTCAGAGGGGGGACACTGGGGGAGGGTCTGCCAACGCTTGGCGGGGAGGCAATCCCGACCCCGAAGAATTTCAAGGGCATTCTGCAGACAGAGTCATTAAGGCCCATCAGACACTGTTGTCAGATGAAAACTCCTAACTCCTTAAACTGAAGGAGTCCATGAAGGCTGAGTGTCCACGTTAGATTTTTTTTTTTTTGGGAGTATCAGTGCACTGACATTTTATGCAGCCGCTCTGAGCGCTTTCTCGTTGACAGTCTCTGAATTTTTCAGAAAGGCACCGCTGTCGTCATTGGCTGCTCCTTATCAGTCAAATAGTCACCTCTTGATGGATTGTGATTTCTCCGATCAATTAATCTTTTCTATGTTTTTTTTTTTTGTCATGCTGAATGAAACATATGAGCACATCTCTGGTAAAAGTTTTAAAGTGGTGTAAAGATAAATCTGTTATTTCTTATTTCATCTGTACACACACTGAAATCTTACTATAAACCTTAATCCACCTGTTTCCTTCATTATGACAACATATGTTGTGTGCTCTTTCAGCTGTAAAAGGCCTCTTTGTGTCTCGGCCCATTGTAAAGCTGGTCATGTAAGCCGATAGCAGAGTGTGTCCAGATCCTTCCTCCCCTTTTAGTGATGTCAGCTCCTTCAAGGACTCCTCCCCTCCACCTGATCTGCCTTATAAAGGATACTGGAGAAGGTGAGGCATCAGATCATCATACACTCACAAAGGCGAAGCCTGAAATTAACTTAATTACTAGTTGGCTCTCTGGTTGACTCTTCCCCCTTTGCAGCTTTTCCTCTGTGATCTCCACTCAGCTGTGACCCACATTCAGCAGCAGAGGAGGACGACGTCTCACTATGTCTATAGGGCTGGAGTTGATTGGCATCTCTGTATGCATTTTGGGATGGATTATCGCCATTGTGGCGTGCGCCCTCCCCATGTGGAGGGTGACGGCCTTCATCGGCAGCAACATTGTGACGGCTCAGATCATCTGGGAGGGTCTGTGGATGACCTGTGTGGTCCAGAGCACGGGCCAGATGCAGTGCAAGGTCTACGACTCCATGCTCGCCCTCTCCCAGGATCTCCAAGCTGCCCGCGCCCTCACCGTCATCTCCATCCTGTTGGCCATCCTCGCAGTACTTGTTGCCATCGCCGGGGCCAAGTGCACCAACTGCATTGAAGATGAGACATCCAAGGCTAAGGTGATGATTATCTCCGGGGTCTTCTTCATTGTTTCTGGGGTCATGCAGCTCATTCCCGTCTCCTGGTCAGCCAACACCATAATCAGGGACTTCTACAACCCTTTACTTCCCGATGCTCAGCGGAGGGAGCTGGGGGCCGCGCTGTACATCGGCTGGGGGGCTGCCGCCCTCCTGGTTGTTGGTGGTGGACTGCTCTGCTGCTCCTGTCCACCACGTGAGACCAGATATAACCCTTCACGAATGGCTTACTCTGCTCCGCGGTCTGCTGGAGGCCCAGGGTTAGAAAGGAAAGACTATGTATGAGGGGTGGCCAAAGAGCAAAAGACGTTATTGAATCCAAATCAAAGGTGGACTGAGGAGAAGAGCTCAAAGAAACAAGGAGACTCCATCATGAAGGATATGTTTGATTTCACCTTTATTTTTAAGCATCTGACTTCAGCTCTTTGTTTTTCAGAGACTGAAAAAAGCTTAGAAAAGGTTACAGGATTGTTTGATCCTGAACTAAAAGCAAAAAAAGTTTTTTTTTGTTTTTTTTTTTAAAAGGACAACATGCTGAATGTTCTCATCACAATCAGCATGTAATCATATGCTTTTTATACAGTCCTACTTTCTTATTGTTTATCACTGATTTTTCTTCTATAAAACAGCTTCATAATAACACACAGCTGTATTCAAAGTGGAAGAACTGGCTGTATGGCACAGCCAGGGTATCAGCAGGATTATGTGCTGTAAATACTATTGTAAGAGTATAATTAATCAACAGCTGTAACTGTCAAGATGGATGATAACTGTATTCAATGCAGCTATTAGTGCAGTGAGGGAAGGGTGGGGATGGTTGGGGGTTTTACTGTGTGTTATATACATCTGCAGTACATGTATCCAAGTATTTTTTTAAATAAATGTGACATTTGTTTAAGATACTGCATATCTTGTTTCATTTCAAACACAAATCACTGTTTAATTTACTTATTCTTTACTTCATGCTCTATTTGAGATTGAACAGTACACTGCTGCATGAGTCAGTAAACTGGTAACAAACTAATGACAGAGCAGTGCGTACGAGCCGTAAAAGAAACCCGACATTCAATCCCAACTGGCAACTCAACCACACACGCTCCAAACAATTAGCCACAGGATCGGTTTACGGGCAGAGGTGAGAAGTGTGAGCATAGAGGAGAGGAGTCATTTCCACCCAGATTACATGATTCATTTGTTTTCACCTTGACTTTAAGACTTTAGTTCACTGGACGCTTGGGTGCGCTCACAGTTAAAACACCCTGCCACATCATTCATTTGTGGGAGCTGCTTCGTATCTCCACACACTTCGACTTTTGGCCACTGAACAAGATCTTCATGTAAAATTAGAAGTGTCTGGCAACAGCTTTCAGTGTTTTTTCTTTGCTCAGAGCCAATTGGATCATTCCAGCTCAAAGTTTCCCCAGATACATATTACTCCCCTTCAGTGTGTTTCTCCTGCCATCTTTATGCAATGCTCAGATGCATCTTGTTCATTTCAAAAGACCCACCAGCCAGAGTTTCCATGGGCAGGAGTCAGGCTTGTTAGCAGTCACACCTGACAAGAGAAGAGGCTTGAAAAATTCATGAATGTCTTATGGTAAATATCGGAGAGTTCCCTCATGGTGCTGTATCATATTACTTCAGTCATCTCTTACTCCCATATACTGCCTCTAACAAAAGGAAAAGAAGCAGCTTGACATCTGGTCAGGATTAGAATATTTACACATTAGAACTCATTTAAAACTTACAATTTTTTACTTTTCCTTTCCAGAGAAAATTGTGGTGAATGAGAAGCTTTGGTGTTTTGACCAGGGAGTGGACAGAAAAAAGAAATCACCTACAGTCAGATGGAATACGAAGCAGTAGCGACAATAACAGCTTTTATGAGTAAATATCCATGGTACATTTGACAAAACAGGTTAATGTTTGATTTATGGCTGTGTAAAATCAGATTATCTATTGCAGAAATGTAGGCCAAGTCCTGCTGACAAATGAATATAATGCAAATGATAACCTGCTCTGGGAATTTTAGTGAATTTACAGTTATTTTTTAAATTTATATATGGTCATTTGGGATACAATTATTTTAGAGCTTCAACTACTGTATTATTCCTTTAATGGATTAATAATAAATAAAATATGATATAAACATAAATATTAAATTAATAAGTGGCTAACTGGTCAGAGTAAAATGTGTTTAAAAAAGTCACAACAACAAAGTGAACATCTTTGATTTGAGGACATTTGAGGATGTCATCTTGGACTTTGGGAAAGATCGATCCACATTTTTCACCCTTTCCTGACATTTTATGGACTGAAATAACTAATTAACAAATGAATCAACAATAAGAATAATTCCTAAAGATTTTCTTGCAGAATTTAGAATTGTCGATATACTGTATTTGATTATTTTTATAGTAATATAAGTATATGTTTAATTCTCCCTTTGCTCTGTGATAAAAGGGAATAAATACACTGAGCTGTTTCCACTGAGGTGTGACAGAGCGTCATGATGGTGGAGGCCTCTACCAGTTTCCTGTTTGCTGTTCCAATGACTTGTCTGAAACCCTCAGGCATGTTTGGTCATTGCTGAGCTAATCATTGATCCTGCGAATTAAATTTGACAAGAGCCACAAACAAAAGAGCACAGAAAAAAACAGAGGTTTCTATGGACATGAAGAAACTGGATCACATCACATACGTGAACCTGGCTGACTGTAAGAAAAGACAGAAAAAAGGCATTCTGTGAGTCTCTCTGGTTAGGCTCTGGCCAAACTCGGCAGGTCACATGACCGAAACTGGGGAATGTGAAGGGCAGAAAGGTTGGCCGGCACCTGAAATTAGAAAGAGAAACCCCCCGTTCAAAAAAAAACAAAAAAACACAGGCTCTCTGTGTCTACTAGTGGAAGCAGAAACTCACTGGGGTTTCTCGCCTGCAACAGCAAGTTATCTAAATCCACATCTACACCACAAAGGCACTGATTCAACTAGAATGTTCTCTGTCCGAACCAAAGTTAGAGAACCATAAAAACAGATTCTTCAGTTTGAAAACTTCTCAGCAGGATCCATGTTCGACCTAAGTCTATGAAAGAACATTTTCCCTTCAGAAAGGAGTTTTATTTCAAGGCACAGTCAGGAAGTTTACAGTTGTCAGCACACATGGTCCCCTAGCTGTTGCCTAGCAACGCAGTGCTGTTGAAATGTGCAA
Organism: Synanceia verrucosa; assembly: GCA_029721515.1. Taxonomy (NCBI): domain Eukaryota; kingdom Metazoa; phylum Chordata; class Actinopteri; order Perciformes; family Synanceiidae; genus Synanceia; species Synanceia verrucosa. The sequence continues at coordinate 22,261,992 of CM056559.1, forward strand.
AAAACAGCATTTCAGACAGAGGGTAAACACATGCATTTTCGGGCAGACAATGTGAGAAAAAGTTTTTTTTTGTTTTTGTAAAATGTAAACGTAAAAATCCAAAATACAAGCGTGAACCTGAAAATGAGCATGTTGTGGGACCCTTAAGTAAAGGAAGAAAAATATTTGCTTCACAATATACTTTAAGTAAGATTAAGATTCTCTTTTAAATAAATGTTTAGTCACTGTCTATCACCTATGGCCTGTTGATATGTTTGCAGTGCTATGAAATACGTCTCTGGTGTTACTTCTTGGGAAAAGAATGCTTTAATGTAGTTTTTCTCCTCTTTGCACACAACAAAAAGAGAACTAGAACGATGCATGCAATTCTTAAAACTTGAAGCTCACACGTGTTCACCACTTTAACACTACAGCTGGTAAAGGTGGAGTTCATTTAATGACTTGTCGGCTAAACAGAAAGGTCATTTGATATCTTTTTATCACATAAGTGAAGTATTCACTCTTTTTGACTAAATCTAGAATATTACCTTTGAAAAAAATGCTCTAATAAACACACTAACAAGTGAGAATTACTTTTTGTAAAGTAACTATAGTTTCAGTAGTGCATGCAGTCAAAGTTAAAGTGTGGTAAGAAGAACCTAGAAGATGAAAAATCATCATCCATTCCAAAAAGCTTGTCCAAGTATTCCAGTTTATGATATTACAATAGTTAAAAATGCTCAATATTAACACTTAAAGCTCCTCGTTCAAACACTGATTTCACAGTGTAAAAACTTACCTGCAAAAGCTTGTCCAGTTCTAACGTGTTTCCTCTCATTTTCAGATCCCTTCTGGTGTCTGACCCCGCCCTGATTGTCTCCACCTGTGAATCCCTTCCTCATGTATAAATAGTGGTGTCTCATTTGTCATGTTATAGTTTAGGACTTTTCCTCCTTAGAGTGATTTTGTGTTTATGTGTTTATTACTCTAGCTCCTTTTCCCATGCAGTGAGTGATATTTTTCTTTGTAACTTTGACTGAGTTTGATGTGTACTGACTGCAATTTCAATTTTATTTACTGTATTTGCTGGTTGAATCTTTGACCACTCCTCTTGACAGAATTGGTGCAGTTCAGTTAAATTTGTTGGTTTTCTGACATGAACTTGTTTCTTCAGCATTGTCCACATGTTCTCAATGGGGTTTAAATCAGGACTTTGGGAAGGCCATTCTAAAACCTTAATTCTAGCCTGATTTAGCCATTCCATTACCAGTTTTGATGTGTGTTTGGGGTCACTGTCCTGTTGGAACACCCAACTGTGCCCAAGACCCAACCTTCAGGCTGATGATTTTAGGTTATCTTGAAGAATTTGAAGGTAATCCTCCTTCTTCATAATCTCATTTACTCTCCGTAAAGCACCAGTTCCACTGGCAGCAAAACAGCCCCACAGCATAATACTACCACCACCGTGCTTGAAAATATGTAGGCCATATATACACATGGCCTACATATTATAAGGTCCTTTTAAAAATCCGCTTTGCATATATTTAATGAGGAAGGAGATGCATTCAAAGTTCGTGATAATGTTCTGAAGTGATCATAAATAATACTGTGGAGTCTTATGAAAACATAATGGGAGGATAGTTTGCAGAAAGGTGCACAGAAATGTGAGCCAAAGGATCACTTGGGTTAGGTTGTACTGGCAAAATTCATTTATGTGTGTGTGTGTGTGTGTGTGTGTGTGTGTGTGTGTGTGTGTGTGTGTGTTTTGGTGGAATATCTACCTATTAGCTCATTGGTGAGCCTCATATGAACAAATATTCCTGCTGATTAAGTTCCCAGTAAGAAGAAAAGAGCAGATCCCTCCCTTACATTCCAGCAGTTCCTCCCTGCTGAGCACAGATAAGAAACCCTCACTATCATCCCTTTTGAATCAGGTCAAAAGGTGGTTTGTGGCGATAGAGACAGGATGTGAGGTGAACATATAAAAAGCTTCATGGTTCAGTGTCTGAAGTTCTTCAGTCTCTGAACAGCCACCTGTCTGGAAATACACGCTGGAGCTATTAATTCGAACATAAAAGCAGAATTCTGATCAAACTCTAACTCTTGTTTCACAGAAATGTTATATTCTTACTTTCTAAAAGTATTGCGAGTGATGAGTGGATTAAAAAAAGAATCAGCATGGCATCAGAAGTGTGTTTTGCTTCAGGGAAACACCAAAGAAAAATGTTCTACTGCCCTCAAGTGGTCATAACACAACCCTGTATAAAGATTAGAAAGTTACAGCAGTGCCACAAAAGAAAATACTGCATTTCTATTATAGGCTGGCTCACTGCTGTGTGTGTGTGCAGCGCAATAACTGATATGAGTAGAAAGCCTTTTTTCAAGGAATATTTACATTTAAAGGTGATAATCACAAAAGACATAGATGCATAAGTCCAAAATATAAATGAATACATCAACAAATAATATACGATTTATATATATATATATATATATATATATATATATATATATATATATATATATATATATATATTTACTCTTAGCATATGCATAAAATGATAATAAAGATGTCTATGAGAAAACAACCCTAATTCTCAATTAATGTATTATATTAGTAATCATTGTAAACATGAGTATAGGATATACAATTATTAACTTGATGTGTAACCCTCAATCTGACTGTCTGTCCTGCTAAAATGATAGATGACGTAAGCACACAGAAGCCATCTGAAAACATATTCCCCCAAGTATGGGAAACATTGTTCTCCTGTCCAAAACATTCTAAATTAGACAAATTTCTATTTTTCTATAGATTTAAAGTTAAAATCTGAGTCACACCTACACTGTGTTGTCATTGCTTTTAATACGTTCTCTTTCATTTACACACACCTTTGTCGTCAACAATAAAAGACATGAACATGAAACATGCTGTACTAATACATAATAATTAACTAAAGCTATCGTCAGTGATGCTAGAGAGCTAACTTCACTGATTTTGTTCAGGATGCACTGTTGTCTTTATTAAGTTCCCCATGATTAACCAGCTGATGGACCAGATGCAACAAGATTTATCCAAAATATCTCCATTTAATATATTATGCAACATCTGTACAAGAAATTACCTACATCAAAGGTGACGTTATAGTGAGGGATGTTTGAAATAATCCTTTACTTCCTTTGCTAGTTGTGTTTCAGGGTTTGTTTATGTGATGTTTGGTACATAAAGAGTTAAAACAAATTGCGTTTCAATGTGGGTGACACCAGGCTGGCATACAGTTTCCTTTGTCCATCCTTCATCCTGCAAAGTGTGAGGAGAGATTCACGAGTAAGTTTCAGAAATATGTGCATGGACAGACTCCTTTCTTTGTTCTTTGTACCTGTTATCTAAGGCATGCACAGATATCAGATATACTGCATAGATAGCAGCCATGTATGTAGTCTTCGTTATAGTATGCATTAAAGCTGCAGCTGGTGTAGAGGTGAAGCTGTCTCTGTCCATGGTGCTGATGTAACCCTGCACACAGTTTATATGAAGGACTGTGGAGCCTGACACAGTGTTTCCTAGCAGGGCTACTTCTGCAGACAGAGGGCACATTCAATTACAAACAACAGTGATGCTGATCTTAAGTAGCCTATATTTATTTTTCACACAATAACCAATTACACCTGGACATTTAATGCTACGGCTGGGACAGTAAAAAAAAACAGTAATGAAGTGAGAAGAGACGTCGACATAGAGATGAGAGGACTGGATAAATTCTGCAGCTCCTCTTGGTGTTAGCATGACGACAAGCCTGGCCAATGCTGGTGTAAACATAAGAAAAGCCCTTAAACACAGATCATAGCCAAATGAAAATGTGTTGGTCCTTCATCTGATGGGAACAGTGGTGTTATAATATGACATAATATGAGGCTATAGATGCTAACATATTATGTTAGCATCTATAGCCTAGCTACAGCCTCAGGTTAGACTTTTAAACACAGCGCAGGGCACGGGTTTCTTTTCCGATCCGACACGCAGCATAGTGACGTCATTGTCAGATACCCAAAGGACGAATCAGCTGTGTGTGACGTCATTTCCGCTTTAAAACGCGGTGACACAGCTTGCCTTTGGTCTCAGCACGCGCACTTACCGCTTCATTTCGGACGAGAGCTCCTGTCTGCAGCTGATCCCTTAACCGCGCGTCCACTGTCCTGTATATATTTCGATATCTAATAAGCCTGCAATAGTAACCCTAATAGCAGTAGCCTAAAAATATAATACGTTAGTCTGCTGCTATGGCACTCTTCCATTTGGGCCGAATTGCGAATCAGTGGGTCACCAGATCTGCTGCTGGTCTCATGAGGTCTGGACTGGGACGTCAGCCTCCCAGTTCAACCCTGGTTAATGCAGCAGAAAAAGTGTTCCACGGATCACCTCTACGCGTGCCACAACCACCTCAAACAGACTTCAAGATCAGGAACTACTGTACAGTACAGAATCAGGATCGTGACAGCCTTTGTACTGACCAGGTCTATGCAAGCAACCCTGCAGACATGCTCTGCTCTGGGGATATTCCATATGAGGTGTTATTTTCAGAAAAAACAGTGCCCAATGAAAAAACCCTCAGTGTTGATGATTCCACACAGGGGCCTTGCAACTGTTTTCTCAAGAACCACAGCAAACTCCACGGCCTGAGAAAGAAATGCCACTGTTATCGTGAGGACCCGAGCAAGCCATGCAGCTGTCGTTTCAAAGGCCAATGCAAGAAATGCCGTTGCTGTCTGTATCCATGGTGTTAATGCTAAGTACCTTAAGTCCATTTTTACAAGGTGTTTCTCCGGGTGATCCGGTTGGTACCATCCTTGTCTGAAGCTCTTGTTGACTGTTTTGAACTTTGTGGCGTCATCGATCGTGTGTGCTGTGGCACCACAGTCGACCATGAGACCTTCAGTCCACTTTTACATGGGTTTTCTCCAGGTGATCTGGTTTCTTACACCGAACAAAAAAATTAGCACAAATTCTAGCATTGTATGACAGTGTTTCAGCATTGATGCTAAATACATTTAGTCCACTTTTACATGGGTTTTCTCCGGGTGATCTGGTTTCTCCCAACTTACACCGAACAAAAAAATTAGCACAAATTCTAGCATTGTATGACAGTGTTTCAGCATTGATGCTAAATACATTTAGTCCACTTTTACATGGGTTTTCTCCAGGTGATCTGGTTTCTCCCAACTTACACCGAACAAAAAAATTAGCACAAATTCTAGCATTGTATGACAGTGTTTCAGCATTGATGCTAAATACATTTAGTCCACTTTTACATGGGTTTTCTCCGGGTGCTCCGGTTTTTCCCATCCATCCATCCATTTTCTACCGCTTATCCTCATAGGGTCGCGGGGGGCTGGAGCCTGTCCCAGCTGTCTTAGGGCAGAAGGCAGGGTACACCCTGGACAAGTCTCCAGTTCATCACAGGACACATAGAGACAGACAACCATTCACACTCACATTCACACCTACAGACAATTTAAATTAACCAATTAACCTAATCCCCATGCATGTTTTTGGATGGTGGGAGGAAGCCGGAGTACCCGGAGAGAACCAACACAGACACGAGGAGAACATGCAAACTCCACACAGAAAGGCCCCGGGCCCAGGATTTGAACCCAGTACCTTCTTGCTGTGAGGCAACAGTGCTAACCACTACACCACCGTGCCACCCCTGTTTCTCCCAACTATACATAAATAATAATAATAAAGTATTTTTTGTATTTAATTTAGTTTAAAAGGCTGAATGATTCACTTTCAACAACATATTTATTTTTGAGTTTATTAGTGCCACACACTCTTAAATAAGCATTCATCAAAATGGCACAGCATTTCTATCATAAAAATGGAAATTATGTGAAACAACAACATGTGCTTTCCTTATCATAGGGCCAACTAAATGGTCTCTGGGCATAAATAAGTGATACTGCAGATATTTCACACATAAATCCTTCACCCAAAGAGGTCTTGTTTTCGTCATAGATTTCAGGTAATTGTTATACAGCAGGTCATTCTGTGCGCATCACAGCATTTCATTTTGTCCAAAAGTCATGTCAAATGTTAACTTAGGGTACAACAATTATGGGCTACACACCAGTAACTCCTTTTCTAGTTAGAATAACAATTACAGATGCCTGTAATTGAATTTCTGTATGATGGAAAAGGACCATGAAAAGTTAATAGTACAATTTGACTAGTTCTAAAGAAGTGTCTGTCATGAACATTAAAATTAATTACTGATATCACTGATAACATTGAGAAATGAATTAGAGCTCTCCAAATGACATTTTGAGTATGTATCCCTAAATGTTAAAAGGGCTTGCCAGAGTTACTGTGTCCTCAGATTAAGAAGAGATGTTCCCCACTGCTGTGGTTTCCCTGGCCAACGTACAATGCCTGAGCCTGAATTTTACTACTGAAACGTCTTACTCATCAGATTCCATTTGATTTGACAAGTCGGTCTGCAGGCTCTGATTTTACAGCATAGGGTTGATCTGCCACCTAAAGGAACCACAACAAGACTGGCAGGATAGAGAGGCAAACAACCGTAGAGGCAGGGCTTTGTGAGATCACATGACTGTGGAGAAGCGGCTTATCATTAACTATTATTGTTCAATCTAGGAGACATTTTCAGGAAAATAAAAAGAACTAAAACATATAAAATTAACTTGACAGATTTTGACAAGTAGTTCAGCATTGTTGTATGTAATGACTCAAGCAATGAAATGAAGCCTATTAGTTTTATAAGGAATGACTTTTCAGCATTAAACGGGAAGTGCGTTTTTTTTTTGTTTTTTGTTTTTTTACAAATTGGACCTTATTTCTGGGATAAAATAATGCCATTTACTCACCCATTTCACTTTGGAGAGATTTGGAGTATTTCCAGCGATTTTGGATTTGATGGTATTTAACAGGAGTGAAGGGGGCACTGAATGGGCTGCACTATTACCATTCCCATTTTAGTCAGAGTTGTCCATAACTCGAGAAAATTCAATCTGTAAAGAGACAGCTACGATCATATACTAAGAACCCCTAGTGCCCACCTAAGTGGCCTTCACAGTGCCTGAACTAAAATACTCTGGAAACTGAGATTTGTTGGTTGCCCATACAATTGTGGTCAAAAGTTTACATACAAAGAAACATAAATGTCATGTAAAGAACATAATGTCATGGCTCTCTTGAGTTCCCAGTTATTTCTAAAACTCTGATTTTTCTCTGATAGAGTGATTGGAACAGATACTTCTTTGTCACAAAAACATTCATGAATTTTGGTTCTTTTATGACTTTATTATGGGTCAACTGAAAATGTGACCAAATCTGCTGGGTCAAAAATATACATACAGCAATGCTAATATTTGGTTACATGTCCTTTGGCCATTTTCTCTTCAATTAGGTGCTTTTGGTAGCCATCCACAAGCTTCTGGTTGAATCTTTGACCACTCCTCTTGACAGAATTGGTGCAGTTCAGTTAAATTTGTTGCTTCTGACATGGACTTGTTTCTTCAGCATTGTCCACATGTTCTCACTGGGGTTTAAGTCAGGACTTTTCTAAAACCTTAATCCTAGCTTGATTTAACCATTCCATTACCACTTTTGATGTGTGTTTGGGGTCATTGTCCTGTTGGAACACCCAACTGCAGACCCAACCTTCAGGCTGATGATTTTAGGTTATCTTGAAGAATTTGAAGGTAATCCTCCTTCTTCATTATCCCATATACTCTCTGTAAAGCACCAGTTCCACTGGCAGCAAAATAGTCCCACAGTATAATACTACCACCACTGTGCTTGACGGTAGGCATGGTGTTAAAGGCCTCACCTTTTCTCCACCAAACATATTGCTGGGCATTGTGGCCAAACTGCTTGATTTTTGTTTGGTCTGACCACAGAACTTTCCTCCAGAAGGTCTTATCTTTGTCCACGTGATCAGCAGCTAACTTCAGTCGAGCCTTAAGGTGCTGCTTTTGGAGGAAGGGCTTCCTTCTTTCACGGCAGCCTCTCAGTCCATGGTGATGCAAAACACACATGACTGTGGACACTGTCAACTGTGTTCCAGTGCAGCATTTGTATCCAATGAGCCCTATTTAAATGGCCTCAGAGAAGTCACCAGCTGTAGTCATTCATGATCACTCACAAGAAGTTAAGAGGCCATGCTATGAAGCTCATTTCATTGACACAACTTCCTAAGTCACCAAAATTGCTAATTCATGTTGCTGTATGTATATTTTTTGACCCAACAGATTTGGTCACATTTTCAGTTGACCCATAATAAAGTCATAAAAGAACCAAACTTCATGAATGTTTTTGTGACAAAGAAGTATCTGTTCCAATCACTCTATCAGAGAAAAATCAGAGTTGTAGAAATAACTGGAAACTCAAGAGAGCCATGACATTATGTTCTTTACAAGTGTATGTAAACTTTTGACCACAACCATATATTTGAGTGCCACAGCCAGGCCTGTGCTATGCCGCTGTGGGAGGGCTGAACCACCATAGATCCATTTAGCAGCCATTAAATCAACTGGGAATTCTGAAATTTAACAGAAAAGCAGAATTCACACAAACCTGAGAAAATACTGCAAGTTCTCTGAATAGTTATTTATTTGATGATGATAGCACAGATTAGATAAAACACCTAAATAAATAAGAGGAACAAATAATCTAAAAAAAACAAAGCCAAAACAGATGATGCATGAGAATTATAGTGGAGCTAAACTTTACTCTTGAGGTATGGCATTGTCATCATAAAACATGATGAGAAAACTCTTCACTGGAAAGATAATGATGTTTGCGATGCAGAGGAAGAAAACAAATTATTGATCGACACATTGATGGTTGATGCAGATGGAGTTGTATCATTTCAGAGGAAACAGAGAACATTTGAACCTTATTAAACATGGAAAGTGTCTCTTTCTAATGGACTCATTATCTCCTCAGGGCGAAGCTCTGCCTGCTGCTGCTGCCCCTCCTCACAGATTATACAACACAATTAATACCAAAGAATATATTAAATAGTCATTTTAAGTTCCCTTTCTCTCTCTCTAGGTCTCTCTTATGAGCTACCATAATTAACTTTCTCATGATTATAATATAATGTGCAGCTGCTGCACATTTCCATGATTAAAGGCATTAAATTGCACATTAAAATATTGAACACTTATCAATACTGACATTGTTGTGTGCTGACTTCATTCATTTTCCAATAGAAAGCTGCAAAGATTCTGGCTCCAAATCACATCAAAATCTCAAGATGGCAGCTCTCGTATCAACGTCTCTCATTTTAACTTTCATGACTGATTAAGCCGATTACATGAAGCGATCGGCGGTGGCTCCTACTTTACTCGGCTGCCTTAGAGCTGAACAAGTCATCAGACACTATTCCAAATCCGGATAATTCTGATCCAGATTAAATGTTTTGAACAACTGGCTCATGGGGATCAGTAGGTCAGTAGTGGAATGAACAAAAGAAATTCATGTTAGTGGTGTAAACATGAGTTTATTGGTAATTACTGACTTGATGACTCAGGGGCACGCTCTTACAAAAGAGCACAAGAAAAACAATAATAAAAGATGATGAAAACTGTTGAGGCGTTTACCAACACAGTTATATAGTTAAGTAAGGGACAAATTCTGTCTTGCGTGGATTTTCAGGTGATTCTTCAGATGTCCCTTCACCATAAATGTTTTCCCACATTCATCACAAAGAAATGGTCTCTCTCCTGTGTGGCCTCTCATGTGTATCTTCAGATGTCCATTCTGTAGAAATGTTTTCCCACACACATCACAACCAAATGGTCTCTCTCCCGTGTGGACTCTCATGTGATGCTTAACACATGACTGGCCCTTAAATTTTTTCCCACAAACGTCACAACTAAACGGTTTCTCTCCTGTGTGGACTCTCATGTGAACAGTCAGCAGTGAATTCAGTGTAAATGTTTTCCCACATACATCACAACCGAATGGTCTCTCTCCTGTGTGGATTCTCATGTGATACTTAATCCATGATCGCTTCTTGAATTTTTTACCACACACATCACAGCCAAATCGTCTACCATCTGTGTGGTCTCCTTCCTGTAAATCTACCTTTTCGGCTTCAGCTTCTTCTTCAGCTTCAGCTTCGTCATCAGCATATAGAGTAGGCTCAGGTGCCCTGGTCTCTATCCAATCATCATCATCATCTGTTTCAGATTCAGATTTAGAATCTGATAATGGTTTCTGCCAATCATGACAACTGAGTTCAGTCTCAGAAGAGCCTGAAAACATTTCATCATCAGAATTTGGTCGTCTCTCAATCAGTACCTGAGCTGCTGGCTGGAAGCCCTGTTTCTGTGTTGTCCTCTGTTATGCTTCGATGAAGCTATGAAGACTCAAGTGTGCCTTCATCCTCGCTCTTCACAGGGATGGTAAATGGAACCTCTTCTTTAATCAACAGATGCTGGACACCTGCAGGGAGCACATCATGGACTGTGACTTCACAATGACACCAGAATCCAAATCAGCTTCAATGTCCAAGAACATACAAGGATCACCTCTGATCTTTGTATGTTATAGCCGCACTAGAGTGGACATTTTTTGAAAGTGGACCTCTGTGTAAAATGACCTGTTGTGATCTCTAAGGAAATCACAGCCTTATGAATCTTTACAACCGCAAACTAGAGACCTGGAGCATTCAGGAGAGTCTTTCCCATAAATGTTGACATGACACGGTGTTTGAGCAGTTTCCAGATAGAAGTTTTTGCCATCAAATCGCTTGCAATTCTTGTAGAAATCTCAAAGTTTTTGATACCAAATCACAGCATGGCTCTTTCTATGGTGATCTTGGTATTTGGAAAAGCAGTGAAAAATGGGAATCAACCAAGACATAACAGAGCAGGGGAATGAGCATTATATACCTCATAATACTCTGAACCTGTATACAGTTTCACAGTTCATTAAACTATGAAATATACTATTTACTGATAAAGTGGATATTTGGTGTCATAGACTCTATCACTGATGTTAAATTTGTCACACTAGAACATGTTTATACTCTGCATATTGTCTGATACACCCCATTTCTTTGCACATTTAAAGTGAATTGTAGTCATCATTAACATACACTGCAAATGCAAATATACTGGGATACATTAATGCTCAGTTTCTGTGTGTATTTCTCTGTGGCCTGAGGGTATTTGTAAAAGTGCTGCTGTTGCTAACTTACAGGTCATTCATTGCTCACAAGCTAAGCAAGCTAACGTAAGCTAGCTAAGCTAAATCCTGCTTCGGTCTTGCGGAACATGTGTTCATTCTGGATGAGCAAACTTGCTGTTAGCTCACTGATCCCATTCAAAATGACTGCTAGCTTGAGATGCTAAGTGACGCCATTCATCCAAAGTCACAATTTTGCAAAATTTCTCCTCAAAATAAGATCTAAAGCAGAAAAACAAACAGAGTGCTTATCGCTTAAGTCAGATGAAGAGTGTTCGCTGAAATGTTGAAAGACTAAGAGCAAGAAAACCATTAAAATGGACAAACCTGATCTGTGGAAAACTGCATCAATCGTTTGTGTTGTTGTCACTCATTTACTTTTAAATCAGATAGTCCCTCCTTGTTTTTGTTTTCTTTTTCTTTTTCTTCTTCTTCTACTTCTTCTTCTTCTTCTTCTTCTTGTGGTTTTATGGCGGTTGGCAAACAACGTATTGGTGCATTACCGCCACCAACTGATTAGGAGTATGGATCAGTATGTCTTACTCTCACAAGACTAAATGAACCTAAAGTAATAATAACTTTAAAAAAAAAACAAAAAAAAACCCCTTCTTCTTCTTCTTCTTTGTGGGGTTTATAGTGCCTGGCCACATTTAGTATGGGGCATTACCGCCACCTACTGACGCGGAGTGTGGATCAAGCCTCACTGTCCCCCCTCGCTCATTTCTCTTAGTCCTAAATTAATAAAACAAAGAAATGAATAGGAGAAGGAGGAAAGGGTAAATTAAATTGAATTAAATTTACTCAATACCGCTAACCTAGGCCATTTCCCTCATATTCTTTCATACCCTCCTACACTCTTCAGATACTCCACCACCACCTTCACTTAGCCCGTATCCTTCAGCTCAAATCCCTGGACCCCCACTCTCCTCACCTTATCCCTCATCACTCTCCTTTGTTCTTCATATTCCATTTCCAAGCCCAGTCGTCTCAACGTTTCTAGTTTCGACATGGAGATAATGAACAATGGCAGGAGCCTTTTCTCCTGAAGAGCATTTTCTTTGTCAGGATAAAACAAAATACAGTCTGAATCCTGTTTACAACCCTTTATATAGATGAATAATTGGAAAGAAGAATACATCAGCATGTAGAGTTGTTACTCGTTCCATTTTTCCCATAATTGTTCTTTTTTTCATCAGTTTCATCAGGGAAAAAAAAAAATCTCCAGGTACACAAATTGTCCCATTTTTTGGGAAGGATGTAAAAACTTTATTTGGTGTCCTTTTGTTGTCCCATTCATTATCTGATTCTATATACACAGTCTGACCTCATCGCACTTTTATTGTGGTACATATGGTTATGGCAGCATTTGCATATTAGCTAAATACTTAGAGAGAGAGAGAGAGAGAGAGAGAGAGAGGGAGAGGCAGGTTGAGTCAGTCAGTGATCACAGAGTGCTGGTATATCTCAGCTTTCCAATCAAACATTATCACATAGGTGACTTCTCTGTCCTCGGGACACTTTAGGACTTTTTATTATTTTTTTTTTTATTAATGGTCTCCTGCACAGCTTGAGTTTACCTGCAGAGTTTGACGTTGAAGGCTGGAAAAGGTGAGATGCACATTTTTGTTCATTCCCATCCTGCAGCCTTGACCTCATGTTTTTGCACAGCTTTCTCTCAGGTTTTTGGTAGTGCCTTTTCTTTCTCAATGACAAATGGGAGTTGTTCATTGTGTGTAGTTTTTATTATAATGGTAATATAGACACTGTCTGACAGAGTGAACAGGAATACACAGAAAATCCAAACAAATATAAACATGGAGAACAAAACCTCAAATAACATAAGGTCTTTTAAGAAGAAATATGTGAAAAACAAAATAACAACAGATGTTACTGTAATGCTCATGTGGATCTTAATTATTACATGCAGCACTGCTATGTGATGAAACACAGTCATCTCTTTTAGGCTGCATTCAGGTTAAGCAGCTTTAAGTATCTGGAGTTCACACAGGTAGAGCTGCTCGTCACCTGAGCTGCTTGAGCTGAAATCAGAGCATTGCTACAAAAGCTGCTATAACACAATCCAATTTGCAACTTGAACTGTGAGAATGGAGTTGGAGTTGAGAGATTGCCATGTTCACAGTCAGATAACGATGGCCGTGGGTTCCTTGATTGCATTTCAGCCAATGCATTCTGCCTCTTCTGCTCTCCACATGCACTGTTTCCCTGCATTCAACCAAAGAATGCTTGAATGTGATTGGTGCAAACAAAAGGAAATCAGAACGTTTCCGATACCAAAATCTTGTTGGTTACCTACAAATGGCTCATTCATATGTAAATATGTCATTTGTTTATAGAAATTACATAAACTGAGATTTGCTTGGCTGCAGGTATGGTATGGCATTGTCATCATAAAACATAATGATCTGCTGTATGTGATGTGACACAAAACCATGGAGGAAACACTTCACTGGAAAGATAATGATGCTGAGGAAGAAAACAAATTATTGATCGACACATTGATGGTTGATGCAGATGGAGTTGTATCATTTCAGAGGAAACAGAGAACATTTGAACCTTATTAAACATGGAAAGTGTCTCTTTATAATGGACTCATTATCTCCTCAGGGAGAAGCTCTGCCTGCCACTGCTGCTGCTCACATGAGTTAACATAATTAACTTTCTCACCACAGACTTAGCAGTAATGGTGCACAATGGATAGGCAGTTGGAACCTTGGTTGTTTTAGTCAATTATGGGATACTTTATTAAGCTTGTTCAACACTGACACTGTTGTGTGCTGACTTGATTCATTTTCCAAAATAAAGCTGCGCAGACACTGGCTCCAAATGACATCAAAATCTCAAGATGGCAGCTCTCGTATCAACACCTCTCATTTTAACCTTCATGACTGATTTAGCCTACATGAAGCGATCAGCGGTGGCTCCCACTTTACTCAGCTGCCTTATAACTGAACAAGTCATCAGACACTATGGGTTTCAGAGTTCAGCGGTGCTGTTGCTGAATTCTGTGTGAAACAAGTCAAAGTCTGATTCATTGTGCCGCACAGTGCTTGATTTAAATAAACCCAGTATCTTATCTTCTTTTAGGTTATTATTGCTAAATGTAACCCAGATATTAAGCATTTGATTTTGACTTATTCACATTATTCGATCCTCTACTTGACCTCTGATGACCTCCAGAGCTCTGAGATGATCACCTGGCACACCTCGGAGTGATGACAGCATCTGACTCATTCCTCTTCCTCCTCGTCCTCCTCAGCAGGACCCTGGTATGAGTCTTAAAAGACATTTTACTGATGACACAGCAGCTCATGTCTTGTCTTAATATGCGAATATTGGAGTGAAATTGTCTGGCAGTTCATACAGCTCATATAAAAATGAGATCAATTCCCATTCACAACCTTAGGTTATTTATTAGGTACACCAGTCCAAAGGTCTGTCAAGAATAGTACCAAATTACCTCACGAAAAGTAGTATGCAACACGTTGACGGATATTAACTGTGTGTGTGTGTATGTGTGTGTGTGTGTGTGTGTGTGCGCACAGTGTGTGTCGGGAAGGACTGTGGAGGACACGGTGGAGGAGTGGAATCGCTACAGGAAAGAATGTCTGCTCAGGATGAGCACAGAACCCAAACCAGCAGGTAACATGATGTGCAATGACTGCAGGCAAATACTACAAAATAAAGGTACCTATTATGATAAAGATGTTTGAGTAACAGTTTGACAACAATCATAAACTGTGACAAAGTAGCAACAAAACAAAATCACTCTTAACATGACTGGAAAAAGAAAAGGATTAGTTTAATAACGAACAAAAGGTGCTCACAGCTGGAAACAGTCAGGGCAGGGGAAGACAATCACCAACATGGGAGCACACAAGGGCAGGAAGTCAGGTGATCTGAAACTAGAGGAGGCAGCCATCCCTACAAAATAAAACAGAGAAAGGGACAAGAATAGTGAACTTAATATGAATGACAGGACATAACGACATGGACAAATAACTACAAACAACAGTCACACTGACTGACGATGGCACAGTAGTTTTTTATTTCAACTACAGTATTTACACACTGTAAAACTGTGATGATATTAGTGTGCACTAAATGCTCGTCTCTCTTGTCTTCTCGCCACAGGAGTCTTTTGTGGCCGTATGTTCGACAGGTACGCCTGCTGGTCGGATGGGAAACCAAACTCAACAGTCAAGGTGCCGTGTCCCTGGTACCTGCCCTGGTACCACCAAGGTAGGTGTGATCCTGTCACCCTGTATGCATGTGTTGTATGTGAGGAAGAGAGTGAGTTTCATCCTCTGTGTGTTTGTTTAGTGCGTAACGGCTTTGTGTTGCGGGAGTGTGGTCCTGATGGTCTGTGGGCCACCAGCAACTCCAGTCGAACCTGGAGGGACCATTCCCAGTGCAACACTGACAACAGCCAACAGGAAACTCAGGTACACACACACACACACACACACACACACACACACACACACACACACACACACTTTACATCTCTACCCACAGCGTGAACAACTTGTATTTTGTACAGCAGAGGCAGATGATGGTCTCGGTGTCCTTCAGAGTCATGTACACAGTGGGTTACTGCGTCAGTCTGGTCAGCCTCTCTCTGGCTCTGACTATTCTGCTATTGTTCAGGTAGGACCTACTTTACATCCTGTTCTGGGATTTCCCTGACTTACTGAGCAGCATTACAGTAACTCTTTAGAAAAATGTTAATTGGAGAAAGGCAGTGCTATCCGCCGTGTTGCCCACCATTCTATGAGTTTTGTCTTGCATCTATAACATGCTTTAAACTGAATAATTAGAGAAGGGAAAAATACAAGTGCAGCACGGTGGTGTAGTGGTTAGCACTGTCGCCTCACAGCAAGAAGGTACTAGGTTCGATTCCCAGCCCGGGGCCTTTCTGTGTGGAGTTTACATGTTCTCCTCATGTCTGCGTGGGTTCTCTCCAGGTACTCCGGCTTCCTCCCACCATCCAAAAACATGCATGAGGATTAGGTTAATTGGCTAATTTAAATTGGCCATAAGTGCAGCCAACACCCCCCACCCCCTGCGAACCTACAGTATGTGAGGACAAGTGGTAGAAAATGGATAGATGAATAAAAATACAGACCCAAAGGAGTCAGATAATGGGGCGGTTCACTAATTGTTACATGGAAATACAAAATTTTTTTTAAATGGAAATGTTAATGAGACATCTCCTGCCGTATGAATAATGCACAACCTCCAAACTCAAGTAAATAAATCATTGTTCTTTATTGTTTAATGCCATGGTGACGTGTGTGACATCTACAGGAAGCTTCGCTGCACCAGAAACTACATCCACACCAACTTGTTTGCATCGTTCATCCTGCGAGCTGTTTCCATCCTGACCAGAGACACTCTGCTGAGGAGAGACACTCCTGAGTTCAGACACAGCAGGGACGCTTTGGAAGTGCTGGGTGATCAGGTTCAGAGACACAGACAGAAAAAAAAAACTGAGATAGGAAGTCAGGGAGTGTTTCAGGGATGACTGCATTTGTATCACTTCACAGACACGATCTGATATCACCAAGTAATTAACAGTCCTGGACCACTAACCCTAATCTTTACCCTCATTCTAAAAACTTTGACATTTGTCCAGGACTGTTAAGTACTTGGTGATATCAGATCATCCCACTTCACAGACGGCATCATTGCATCAACAAGCTTAACATCTGGGACTGGATGGTAACCCACACATTGTGAAAACTCTCACTAGACTTGCTGCTTAACTCATTGAGTGTCTTGTACCAGTGTTTTTGCCCATTTTGAGTCATATTTCTAGAACCACAGAATATTTTGTACTATGTCTCTGAAAACACTGAATACCTCAAATGAAAGAAGAGACTCTCTATTTCATCATGAAAAAAATGTTTGTTTTTACCTTGTTCCATTCTTGTTTTATCAGAGGTAGAGTAGAGGACACTTTCACCAAAATCACCACTTTTTGTCCAGATTCTGTTTGTTTTGCTCTCTAATCTCGATCGTCTCCACTTCCTGCTTTGCCTGTGGCGTATACGTCTCTTTTTATGTCCGGACTACATCTCCCAGAAGCCCCACAATTAGTCACAGGCTGCAGGAGACCGTGATTGGCAAGCCGCCGCCGAAAAAACACTTGAACAGCGAAATACATCAATGATAGTCAAAATGTTAATGACAACGACGACGTGTTTTTGTGTCACAACTTCAACCCTTCAACCCCCTTCAGAGTGGGTTTTATTTCATTTAAAGTAAATTAGAACATTTTGGCTACCTAAAAATGACTTATTGTAAACCAATGGGTGACTGCATCCACTTGTTCTTATATGCAGTCTATGATCCAGACCTTAACCATCTTGTGAGTGTTTTGCATATTGTGGGGTACAATCTGGACACGACAACCACTAGCCTTCACTTTGACCATAAGCTTTGACATTGCATCAAGCTGTTAGATAGAAATAATAATACTAAGTTCACACTGATTTGTAAAAGTAACTCCATCACACACCAGGCAGCGTCTGGCTGCCGTGTGGCCCAGGTGCTGATGCATTACTGTGTGGGAGCCAACTACTACTGGCTGCTGGTGGAAGGCCTGTATCTACACAACCTGCTGGTGCTGATGGTTTTCTCCGAAAACCGCTACTTGTGCAGATACCTACTCATTGGCTGGGGTACGCATACACACACACAGAACACAGCTGATGTGAAGATTATAAAAAATAATTATTAAATTCACCTGCTCTTGTGTTTCTCTATATATCTGTTTTGTGTCAGGTGCCCCAGTGTTATTTGTGGTTCCTTGGATTATTGTACGTTATCTGTTTGAAAACACAAGGTGAGTCGTTCTCATTTTGTGCAGAAGTTCATGTTCACGGATGAGAATTTTCTGATCTGGCTATTTATTTTTCAGGATATCTTTTGTGTGTGTTTGTGGTTGTAAGGTGTTGGGAGATAAATGAGAAAAAGGCGCACTGGTGGATGATCCGCACCCCCATCCTGATCGCCATTCTGGTAGATGTGACAGCAGGCAAAGTTGTCATCATAAGCTGCACTAAATTGATTTGAATCTGTGATCTGAGGTGTCATTTAATTTAAAATGAGGACGTGAACGCCCCTGTTTTCTGTTCAGGTGAACTTCTTCATCTTTATCCGCATCATCCAGATTCTTGTGTCCAAACTGAAAGCCCATCAGATGAGATACACCAACTACAAATTCAGGTAAGACACATGGATAAATGATGATTTACAAGAATAATATATCAAAAGGCTTTGCTGTAGTAGTCACTTTTTCTAGTTTGTCTGTGGTTAGCACTTGTAGGCATCTGAGTTTGTGTCATTGCCTCCAGGTTGGCAAAATCCACCCTGACTCTGATCCCCTTGCTGGGGATCCATGAAGTGGTCTTCGCTGTGTGGACAGACGAACACATGGACGGCGTCTTCCGCAACGTGAACCTCTTTTTCCAACTCTTCTTCAATTCTTTTCAGGTACAGTTAGAACTTTATGAATTAGAACTACATATATCTGCACTACACAAACAGCATTGGGTTGAACATCACAGTGGAAAATAATTTTTATCCTTCACAGGGTTTATTTGTGGCCATCCTCTACTGTTTCATCAACAAGGAGGTAAGTGATGTTATTTATATATTACTTTACATGGATGGTAGTTTTACTGCTATTAATGCTCTGGATATCAAATTATAAATTACAAATTATAAGATGGACCCTTATCCGGTAAGATTTTGTCCCAGGGTCCCTGTTTGAGAGGATTGTTCTGTTAGATTTGTTTTATACATAAAGTTTATGAATCCTATGACGAAAATAGTCATAAGAGAGATAAGAGATAAGATTTATTAATACAAAAGGAAATTCTTTTGCTGGGGGTTGCTTGAAAATTACAACAACCTAAAAATAAAAAAACACTCCAGAATAATAAATTTAAAGTGTATAAGAGGTGAACCAAAATAGAAAAATAACATTGCACATGAAATCAGGGTTCTTGCATCATTTTAAAAGTCAAATTTAATAATTTTTAAGACCTTTTCAAGACCTAAATATAATTTAAGACCCAAAATGTCATAACAATTTTGGTGGAAAATAGTCAATTTATTTTAGGACCCGACCAATGTGGAGTTTTCAGGCCAATGCCGACATTAATATTTAGCAGAAAAAAATCTGATTACAGATTAATCTCCGATACTATTTTTTACGATTGTTTTGCAATCCTTTAACACTCGCAACAACAATATAAATTGCAGGCATTAATGAACATTTTGAGCAAAAGATGGCTAAACTCTACAACTGGAAGTTTATCGTGCACATTTTTTTAATTGAGTTCAAAGGTGTCTTAATGCTTTACTTTAGTAAGGACAGTGTCTTGCTCAATACCCTTTAGTCTTCTTATGGACAGCTGCATGGAGTTAAACTTATGTGTCATTTCATCTTCAGTCACCGCACTTTGTCCTGACTCACACTTTGATTTCAGGTTCAGGCGGAGATGAAGAAGAAATGGCAGAGATGGAAGCTGGGAATGACTGAGCTGGAGGACCTGAGAAACACTGGCAGCAACATACCACAGGTGAGATGATGATTATTATTATTATTATTATTATTATTATTATTATTATTTACAGGCCTTGTTGCGCAGGCCATCTGAGAGAATTGCTTTAAATTGGACAGTCACACCACCACATATTTTCAGCAATAATAATAATAATTATTATTATTATTATTATTATTATTATTATTATTATATTATATCCTTATTATTATTGATTAATAATAACTTTTACACATTGAAGTTGTTTCCATTCTATTTTGGCTCATCATGGGCTCATTCAAAACAAAGACATTTTTTGCTAAATTTAATTTGTTTTTGATCATGTAATAGTTCACTATATTATGTTGCAAATAAATGTTAATTTTAGATGACATTGGGGCTATATAATGTATATTATTATGACCAGAGGCAGAAAAGACAGCTTGAGATTATTGCACAAAGTGAGAGTTTTATTTTCTCTGGTCAGGATATGTACAGTCAGTGGAGCTGCAAATAAATACTGAACAAACAATAACTCAAACAATGAATTATGAACGAGCTGCAGCATCTTAAACCGGCCACAATGAACATTTGAAAGATAAACAGTGAAAACTTTGACATGTCCAAGTCAGGGAAATTGTAATAAAATGCATATTCAATCATTCCAAAATATAACAACCCAAGGTTGAGAAAAACACTTTACTAATGGTAAACATTGTGATGGCAGGGAACCACAATTTTTATGAAGATTAAGAGTTAGGCATTTATTGGATTATTGTAACTTTGATTATTTTTTTTCCTTTTTGAACTAAAAACCTTAATTGCATTGTTAATGTGCAGGTTGGTGCCAGCATGCCACCGTCCAGCCAGTGCAACCATCCGTCCACTGGTAAGATGTCAGCCACCACTCAGGTCCTCCTTCCACTCAGCTCCCCCTGCTTCACCCCTACAACCACCACCACCAGGAGCAGCTGGGTGGAGGAGGAGGAGGAGGAGGAGGAGGAGCAGATGAGAAGTGTTGCAAAAGCTGCAGCAGAAATTTCAAAATGACCTTTAAACTATCAGTGATTTACAAGCTATTGTTATGGTTGTAGAATCAGATTCATATCTACCATCAGTCACCTCCTTATGATCCCCACATGACACTTCATTTTCAGTCAGAATTTACATGACGATTCACACGAGGGGACAGTGCTCACTGTTATAAAAGCCAAACAAGTACTGTAGACGGTTCATCCAGAGTGATCCGGATCATTTTCACCCCGTAAAAAACACTTTTTAATCTTTGACTGAAGTAACTAACCTAGTTAAACTCCAAGTTAACTAACAGAAAACTCAGTAAACCTGTGAAAGAAAATGCAATTTCCCTCTGATAGCTAGGTTAATTTGACGTCCGAATAAAAAGAGACTATTATGGAGAAAAAACTATTGTTGTTCACACCGACACATTCTGTGACATTTCACCTGACTAACTGTTCAATAAAATCACTATGTAGCAACATGCTAAATGCTGCTTGAAAATATGAGTTTAAACCCATCACTGAATGATGATTAAAGGTGCAGTGTGATGGACTGTGTAAAATGAAGGAGGCACAAAAACAAGAGCCAGTGTCTTGATTGGAAGGCAGCAGAGCTCTGAGAGATGGTGCATTTTTGTTTGTCCTCCCCACCGATGAGGGGACTGAATTGTCCAGTAACTACAGAAATAAAGCACAAACCTCGATAAAAGTTATTTTCAAATTTTATATGTTGATTATCACAAACAAAAATACTTAATACAACAAAAACAGAAAGTGGTTGGAGGAAAGGGGGGAGGGGTAGACGGGTGGATGCCTTATTAAAAAACCTCATTCGACGTTGTCTTGTTTTACTCATCCACAATTGTGCAAAGCTCACAGCAGATCCAACAACACACCGCTGTATTTCATACACACATCTCATTTAGTGAAGTGGAGAAAAAAAACAGGAGGTTGTTTTTTTTTTTTTGTCACACTGGGTGGTAGACGGGACACCCTGATGGGACAGTCAGTTTCACAGCTTTTCATCAGTGTTAATCAGCGGCGTGTATAAGTATGCAGCATCATCCTCTTCGTAGATGATGGCCACGGTCTCTCCAGCATCTGACACTGCACTGGTCTGTATGTACGCCTGAGAGAACAAAAATGAACTAAATTAGTACAAAGAAAAGGCTTTATTTCAGATAAAGCTGGAGCTCTTTCATGTAACTACTGCCGAGCTCTTCACCCTCTCGAGCAGCTGCAGTCGCTCTTCGTTCAGCAGGTTGCTCTGCCTCAGCTGGCTGACCGTGGTCTCCAGGCCCACCAGCTTCTCCAGGTGCCGGCGGTGGCGCTGCTGCAGCACTTTCACCTTCTTCTGCAGGTCGGCCACCACCGCCTCCAGCTGCTCCTTACTCAGGCTGTTCTTATGGTAGCTGCTCATGGAAAGAACAGAGAGAAGAGAATATAGGAATGAAAAAGCAGGCCTACTGTAGCCATTTAAAAGTCTATTTAGTTGTGGACTGTTTGCTGCATCTCCCAGTCTATGTGGCCTATCAACCTGAAAATGTAGACATGCTGGTGAACTTGAGAGTCGGCGCTCACCAGTGCTCCTCCAGCTGCCGTTCCTGCCGCTCACCGTCGTCCTCCTCCGACTTGCCGTCGTCTCCCTCTCCTTCGTCTGTGTCCAGTCTTTCCACACTAAGCACCAGGGATGCGGGGGGAGGCGGCGTGTGTTTGGACACTATTGGGAGAGTGGAGGTGATGGGCTTGGAGCTCAGAGCAGACGACAGCACCGTATCTGGGGAGAAGCTGAACTGGACGGAGGAATCGCCGGGGAAAACGCTTGGCATCATTGTCTCAAAGTAGGCGATGACTTGAGTCTCGCCGCTCCCGCAGACATCCAAGAACTCCTCTGAGGGGCAAGTCACGTCTTCGACGCAGAGAGGGGCCGCAGCCTCGTGCATGCGGTCAGGCGTGAGGTCGTTCACGAGCAGCCCGTGGCCCTGAGTCAAAATGGCAGCCGTGATACCGTTCAGGAGCTCGCCTTCAGACATCACCACCACCTCTCCGCTGTTATTGAGCTCTTTAACTCTCTGGAATAAAGTTAAAGGCAAATGTGGAGTCGTTCCAAACCCGTCCTCTGATGCTTGCTGGTTCGGGTCTGTCTGGAGAGAGCTGTCAGACTCCCCAACGCCGTTGGACTCCACCAGACTGGCTTCTACTTGCTGCGATGGGTCTACTGTGATCTCATAGAGGTGAACTGTATGCAGCGTGCTTTCCATTTCTACGGCGTCCACAGCCACTAACCTGTCATCTGACACCGCTGTGCTTTGATTACCATGAGCCCGAAGACGTTTCGGCTTCCTCTCAGTGTGATCCGGGGCTTTCCGTTTCTAGAAAGAAGCAAAAGCAGCTTTTAAGCAAAGCAAAGCAAGTTCCTTGCTTTTATGGTTTTCTGTAGCACATTGAATTACACAATCTTTTCACTATTTGCCAATTAATAAAATGAGAATTACATAAAATTATCAGTAGGTGCCACTGTGTTCGTCTTTTTAAATAAACTTTATGTTCACCAAACTTAAAGCTCACTTGAGTCAGATGCACTGACATCACTGTCTGCTCTGGTAGAAGTCCTATAACAATAATATATTAATAATATGGTCAGATAAAGACTTTGGGTTTTACCTCGGCCTCCTGGAAGACAGTGGGCACGGCATCACCCTCGAGGTAGCGGATCCCCCATCGCACCTTAAAGCACGAAGGCTCAAAATGTTCATGGCAGATGTACTGGTGTCTGGAGGGAGTCCAGTTCTCACGCCCCATGTTCCTCAGCCACTGCTGCAGCCGGACCGGGTCCTGCAGGGGGAACCTGGAACACGAGGAAGATCACAGATATGAGACACTGATTACACTTGGCACCAGAAACATATCCTAAGGCTGAGTTTACACAGTGTTTCACAGTGACTCTGTGCAGGGTAACACTACCCAACGCTGGCAGCTTTAGAGGACGCACTTAGTGTTGGCGTTGCTGTATGGGATTGCATTAATACTGAAGATAACCTTTTGTGTTTGGAAGACAGAATGATAGGCACACCTTTTAAGCAGCTTCCTGTTCTTCAGGTCACAGTTGCTGAATGTCCTAAATGACCGCTGTCTGTGTCAGATTGTCAGTGGTGGAATGGAGATAAGCAGGAAACATTCACTCCAGTAATAGTCAGATATTTCCATTTTATGCAAGTTTGTACTTTTACAATTATTACTTTTAAGTAATATTGGAACATTGTGCATTTCAGTCCTACGACATTTACTTCACACCTACAGTTACTTTTTATATTAAAAACCCCACATGATATACAAAATGATGCAGTACTAAACGACTTATGACTACTCACTGAGTCTTACATGAAATCATGACATGATTCTGCATAATGAACATTAGAGTACATTTTGTGATAACACTTAACAACAACATTTTGAATTCAGAACTTGCACTTCTCGTGGAGTACTTTCAGGCTCAGGTATCTGTACTTTGACTTAAGTGAAGGACTGGAGGACTTCCTCTACTACTGCATATTGTCTGTGAATCATCGGCTACAGGTTTATTTAATTAGTTAGTCTTCCATCGTGGCTCAGATTCACTAGAATTACAACAAACATATCATGCTTAGAGTGAAATAATAAATCATATGTTAAGGGGGATTTTCCAGTCAACAAAACGCAGTAAACACCAGATCCAAATCCTGATTCAATCAGGACTCAAAGGTCAAAACAGAAGACCAGACAAACCTAACAGGTCATGAAAAACGCCAAAAGAAATATTATTATTTACGCATTATATTTATTGATTTCAGTAAAACATGTTGTGGAACCTGTCGCTTTACATAACACGTCCCCTACAGACAGAGATGACGTTTCTTCTTGCAGCAGGTAACATGAACTAACAGCTAACTCTTTAACTCTTTGAAGCCGCTTACTTGTAGAAACTCTTCCTGTCGTTGCCGTTTCCAGAGTCATTCTGTTTGCAGCTGGGAACAGAGCAGTATTTTGGCATGTCAGGTCGGTGGTGTTAGTGCTGAAGGGTCGCTATCTTCGCGTCCAACTGGGTTCACAACAAGGTGAAACTCGTGCTGAGGTGTTGTCAACCTGTGGCGCATAGCTGACGGAAGACCATCAGCTGTTGAGAGCCGTGACGTCATATGAAGGCGACTTTCGCAGAGAATTACTATTTTACTATTATTAGAAGTACTATACTTTGTTTTTAATTGAAATTTTTACTACGTAAAAAGTGCAAAAGTATTAGCATCAAAATATACTTAAATGTACAAAGGCATTATTGAGAAAAGCCAAATTCACAATAGTGTAATTTATTATTGAAGCATATTGTTGATGCATTGTTGCAGCCAGGTGTCATCAAGGTGGGCCTTTTTTGTTTTATGTATTTACATATGTATTAATATATATATATATATATATACTGTATATACACATATACTGTTAGGTAGCTTTTGAGTTTCACCTATGGTTCAATAAAGTTTGCTTTATCCATAACAATACATCATAATTTATTTGTTGGTAGGAATTTGTTTTGTATTATTAATTTGAATCTGCAAAATTAAAGGTCTTATTTCACAATGATACAATAATATATATGCATATAATACAATAATATATTATATATTGTATTATATATGTATATGATACAGTAATATATTATATATTGTATACACTACTCAGAAAAAGTTAGTGATACTGGAATTTTGGATGAAATTTCAGAATGCACCTAAAATGCACGATGGCCTTTACAGGTGAACTTTTGACCTCCTATAAACTTTTGAATGCACATGTGCAGCTGTTCAGTGTTTCAGTATCATCGAACCTGTTCTCTAACAAGGTGATTATCTGCAAAAATGCAGTGCTGTTCTCTGATGAAAGTCGATTGACACTGAGCAGAAATGTTGGCCGCCAAAGCTGCCGGAGACGTCAAGGAGGACATTGTGCATCAGCCATCCAGTCATTTTACCTCTCCACGAGCAACACAGGCCTGAGTTCATCTTCAGCTCATTGAGGTTGCATCATCAGGGAACGGCTGCTGGAGGCTGGGTTACCTCTAATGGAGTGACCTGCACTTTCTGCAGACCTGAAGAACATAGAAAACCTATGAGATCAGCTGAGTCATCGTGTAGAGGGTCGTAACCCCACACCCCAAAACCTCAATGACCTGAGGGCAGCCCTTCAAGAAGAGTGGATAACCATGACTCAGCAGACAGTAAGTTCACTTGTGAACAGCACGAGACATCGTTGTCAAGCTGTAATTGATGCTCAAGGACACACGACACATTATTGAGACACTTACATGTTTTTGTTGTTTCAATAAATTTTGGAGATGAAGATATTACCATTGCATGCTTCTACTTAAATGCCCTACTTTCATGATATAAAATCACTGTAGCATGAACTTTTTACATTTTCCATTTATTTCACCTGAAAGTCCAATATCCCTAACTTTTTGTGAGTAGCGTATATTTGCATGTTGGTAGCTGAACGTGGGCAGCATGGTGGTGTAGTGGTTAGCACTGTCGCCTCACAGCAAGAAGCCACGGCCCGGGGCCTTTCTGTGTGGAGTTTGCATGTTCTCCCCGTGTCTGCGTGGGTTCTCTCCGGGTACGCCGGCTTCCTCCCACCATCCAAAAACATGCATGGGGATTAGGTTAATTGGCTAATTTAAATTGTCTGTAGGTGTGAATGTGAGTGTGAGTGGTTGTTTAACTCTGTGTCCTGCAATGAGGTGGCAACTTGTCCAGGATGTACCCTGCCTTTCACCATAAGACAGCTGGGACAGGTTCCAGCCCCCCTGCGACCCTATGAGGATAAGTGGTAGAAAATGTATGGATGGATGGATGGAGGCTGTATGTTATCACTCTTAATAGTACCTTCAAGTTGATCATGCAAAGGTAGTAGTAGAAAATGGAAATATTCAATTAAAGTATATTTACATCAGTAAATGTTATTACTTTCTACCACTGATAAATTGTATAATAATTAAAAAAAATCATATGTTTTCTTCAATATGTTAAATGTTCTTTAATAGATAAAAATAAAGATAGCAGCTTGTTTCTAAAATCACTGGACTGGATTTTTTTATTCAATATTTTTCTCCAAACAATACACGGAATCTTTAAATGATACAGTATATATACATACACATCAGTGTATTTCTTTATCTAAAAAGGGCCGTCGGACAATGCAGCTGTGCGTTTCAAGACAGGGTCGCAATCTGGACGTTTGGGTATTGAAGAAATCCATGTATGGGTCTCCAGTAGTTGGATCGTGTGTTAGGGACTAGAGTGCCATCAGTGTTTGGAGAGTAGACTGTGCGGGAGCTGCCAGGTGAGTGGCACAATGACGATCCAGGATGAAAACATGGAGAGCAGTAATATCTTCCTCAACAGGAAGCAGTGCAAAATAAATGTTACCAGCTACATGACTGAACCAACAAAATACACCACTAATGGCAAACAGCACCTTTAAGAGCGTCCCCAGGGACAATCGATCCATTATGTTCTTCTGGGACTGGGATCATACGTAATCGTTATTGTATTCCTGTAAAATAATAAAAAAAAAAAAAAATGGACATACTGTAGGAGAGTTTGATTAACACTGGTAGACATGCTGCTCTAACCCAGTTTACAATGCTCCAAGCTGTGTACATGGGCCAATAGGACAATGCTAAGTTTCAGAGTCACAAGAGGCTCCTTGTAAAAACTGAACAATCATTTTCATTACAGCTCTTTGGTACATATCAGCCATTTGATCCATCTGCTGAGTATATCTAACATTTTAAAAACCAAGCGGCTCCGAGGAGACTTGTCTCAAAGGTTGGTTTCTTTTACCCAGTGATGGAACACATGAGTGGGCAAACTGACAGTAGAGATGGAGACTTTTTCCAGTTTTAACAGATAACATGAAACAACTGGTGTTAAGTGATCTCTTCCCATCTGGACTACACCACGTTTTCTGTACACAACTAACGCAAGTTTGACTGGGGAGAGGAATCCCTTAGGCTAAGCATGAGCGAGAGCATGTCCGAGCATTGCAGGGGGTGAGGTGGCTGGGATGGTTTCGGGTCAGATGGGAGGTCGTCAGTGTCACAGACAGAAGCGTGGCCTCTACATCATCCCCAACTGCATTAGCGTGTTAGCATACGCCATGGGCTTAACATTCGGATGAGGCTGTAAGAGGGGAGAGAGGCGGACAAACATTAGATAATGCTTTAACAACTGTCCCAAAATAATCAGTAATTAACTAAAACTCCAAAATTAAAGTCAATCCATTTTTATTCTTTCAGTATCTGTAAGAAAATATCTAGACAAGGTATCGCATCAGAATTGTCATTTCGTTATTGTGACAGCATTAATTTTGAGAGTGCACAATACTGACCACAGCAGTGAACTGGTGAAATTCTGGCTTGAGGTCTGATCCCCTGAGGTGGATATAAGCTCCTTTGTTTCCCATCTGATCACTGGATGAAGGAAGAATAAAATGCACAACAGCTGAAGTAAACATCCTTAATGAGAGCTGACTCAACACTCCTGAAGTTAGGGCAGCATAAGTACGTACCAGTAGTTGGGTGCTGAGAACACGGTGATGCACTTCCCTGAGTGAGTGACCTCGTAGCCCTCAGCTTTGACCTCATGACTACGCACAATAAAATCCAGCTTGTTCTGTTCCAGGAAGCGCTCCGTCACATCTGGCCCGAACTGACAACTCACTCCTCGTTTGCTGACTGACCGGCCATTCTGCATGACAGAGTGAGAGACAAGTGGACAAATTAATTCCTCTAATCTAAGCTAGAAGTGGCCTGAATGTTGCTCCAATACAAAAGACTGGATACTTAATGAGGTTCTGGTTGGGAACTGACCTGAGGCTGTGGATCTGACCAGAGGAGGTCACACATGGGACCTGTGACAGAGCAGAGGAAAGTGTTAACATGTGCAAGTTATCCTTTTTAGACATAGAGCCACTTTTATTCTGATGGTGCATTTGGAGTCTGAGTCTACCTGAGTCTGGTGGCTGTCTGTTCCTGTCAATCTTCCTGAGGTCTTCCAATGTGACACCATCTTCACTGAACAGTCCACCATGCATAACCTGCGAAGGAGAATCACACGGTACAAAATATGAAACCACTGCAGTTGAGACAATGACAGCAGTCAGTAAGATACTGGTAAACTCTGGATGTTTTCACACACTATGGTCAGTAACAGTGACTCTTTTCAGATCAAATGAGTCATCACAATTTGCAGAGTCTGGTTAGGGCAGCGCTTCTCAAATGGTGGAGCGTGAGGTGTCAGAGGGGGTGTGAGAGGCAGGGGGAACTTTCAGGCCAATTCATACTCAGGCGGACTGTGAGCACATCAGAACCTGCGTGGAAAGTCCGCTCCGCTCAGAGCTGTCACAGTCCAGCGCACTGCCGTACAGCAGTTTCCATTGAAATTTCCATGGATCGGAACATCAATGTCACATATAATGCGGGTCGAAGTGAAAAATACACGCGGAGCAGTGTTTTGTGTGACACCAGTGTGGACTGGAGTCTGCCCAGTCGTAAAATTTGAGCTTTGCACACACTGACCTTGCGAATGTCCGCTTTGAGTATGGGCTGACCTCATGAGTATGAACTGGCCTTTACATCCCAATTATCAGTATTTAAAAAAAAAACAAAACACTGTTAACCTCATAGCTCACATGCAAAAAAAACTCACACAATATCAGAGGAGCTGATATTGTCCAGCAGTGGACATGATCACAATCATGCCAGCTCATTTTATTAATCTATTTTGATACTCAGGTGATTGTATGCAGAATGCTGGAGCCAGCAACTTATACATGACAGAAAATAACTGAGAACCACTGGGTAAGGGTCACTAAATACACAACACACTGACTGTGAATGAAGACATGTAAATATAATGCATCCAGGATAAACCTGTATGCAAAGTCTTGTTAAGCCCTAGATACACGTGCGCACGCACACACGCACATGCACGCATGCACGGGCACGCACGCACGCACACACGCACGCACGCACACACACACACACACACACACACACACACACACACACACACTTCTGTTTACTGTCCAGAGGATGCATCCCACACATGCACAGTGCATTGTTATGCTACCACTTGAAGTGGGATGTCCGTACAGAGCCTGCATGTACACCCTCTGATGTAAAGAGATCTTTGACTTTCTTATTCTCGACACTTAACTCCTTTCTAGGTTCTGTTCTACCACTAAACGAAATATAACTAGCTCAGTCAGCTAGAGAATTTAAGTATCAAACAGAAACTGGAGCAAGAGAACACAACGAGTCGCATGGCCCCATGACTGCTTTCAGCTCACAGGCCTGCTGCTTACCAGCACTTTGCTGTTGATACACTGTGCAAGTGGCAGCCACTGGAAGACCTCGCTGAACAGCTGGAACATCTGGGCTGTGTACTTGGCTTTGACCTCCCCTTCAAATCCATACATCTGGTTCATGTTGTCTGTCTCATGGTTACCTGCACGTTAAAAACTTTATACATTAATACGAAGCATTTAACCAAAGAAACCAAATGATGTGAACATGAAAAAGCATAACAAATGGATCTCATGTTGTGCTTTGAACTTTATGACTGCTAACAGTGTTTTAAGCGTGACACATTAATATGACGTGATATAGCACACATCTGCAAACACTTCACATGACATCCACAGACTACATCTCACCCCGAAGCAAATGGAAGTTGTCAGGGAAAAGCAGTTTGAAGCCGAAAAGGGTAAGAATGACCTCAAGAGAGAAAGAGCCGCGATCCACAAAGTCCCCATTGAACAGCTGAATTCTGTGGTTAAGCATCACAAGTTTCAAGGCTTTCAGCAGCTGTTGTTGTTGTTGTTTTACACACAGGACAGTACAAACAGGGAGGATGAAAAGGATACATATGGGTTGGTCTCTGAAGGTAAGCCGTTCAACTTGAAGATGTTGAGGAGATCGTAGTATTGCCCATGGGTATCACCACAAATTGTTATTTTTTCTGTCTGTGACAAAGAGAAACAGAGAACCTTAAACAGAGGCCAGAAAGCAATAACAACTATTTAAAACCCTTTTGCTGTGAGTCTAACCTCCACTGTTGCACTCACTGCAAACTAATGACAACTTTTACTTGACTCATAATCATCTGCAAAATCCTCACCTCTTTTAACGTGATCTCAACAAGACTTGGTAGTTTCGATAGGACGTCTTTAACTTGCACCAAAATCTGAAAGAGTACAAAAAAGACACAGTGATGATGACACGTCACACGTGACCTCCAGTAGATGAGTTTCCTATGATCATACAAACATATTTACCTGATAAGCACACTTTCTATGTAGTTTCTTCTGGTCTTGGAACCAATCCATCATCTCCTTCATGAATTTCAACGTGACCTTCCCATCCTCAAGTTTGGGGCCTTCGTAGTCATCCTCAATCGCTGCAATTCAAAATCATCTTAATTTCAGATGAGACGCAGACAGCAGGTACAGCAAAGAATCAAATGGACCACACCTCTGTATCTTTGTTAGAATTATTGTTTTACAGAGCACATTTGATTAACACATCATGATAACTGGACACATTACTGTCATTGTTAATTTTGCACAGCAAATTAAAAAAGTTTGTTTTTTTGGTCTATTTTTTAAAGTCACATCCACATTACAAATAAAAAAAATAAATTTTATTCATCTAATAATTGTGTTTAATTAATGTTTAATTTACAAATAAATTACATATATTCTTCCTTTTCATTTAATACACATTGTACATATCTATTACCATTATTATTACTTATTCTATTATTTAATTACTGTTGTTTATTGTTTCTTTATTACTATAGTTAGTCTATCCTGCTGTGGTGAATTTCCCCTAATGGGGCGGTGAATAAAAACTATTCTATTACAGATATATTTTTCGAGGAATTTGTTCAATGACAGTGGAAACTTACTCATGTTTTCGATGTCCAGAGAGTCGACAACAGATTTTTTTATCTCATCGCTGGCAATGGCTCTCTCAAAAGCCTTCTGTTTCACAATCTTGTTACATTCCTGATACTTCATCCTTGCATCCTTGTCATTTGGTCGGACCCTCACTACCTACCACCAAAACAGGGAAATGAAACAAATCAACCACACTGGTCAATCAACAGTTGGCACTGAGGAGGACACAGGGGAACTGACTGAGCTGGAAAGACCAGGAAGTAAAAAAAAAAAACTAAGAAAAGAATATTAAGGTTTTAGTTCAGACTGACTTTCCACTGATGATGGAAGTGCAGGCAAAGAGTCCCACTGAGCAGTGTCATTCATTATTACCACTGTGAAGTAATAAGGTCTTTCATTTTCTCCTCTGTAAATATGAGTGTTTTTTTTATCTATCTATATCTTAAATATCTTTATTTTTATTTCTTTGTGTGTCTACGCTGAGAGAGTCTACAAAATTTCGTTATGCATTCACAATGACTTTTGAATCAAGAAAAAGAAACTGCCCAGTGAAAGCCCTGCAATGAAAAAGTGAGTATATAATCATAAAAAATAACTTAAAAGTATAAAAGCAAAATATACACTATGCAGCCTAATATAAATAATAAGTATAACAAAGTCAAAAAAGTAGAATGCAAAAGTATAGTAAAAACAATACATACACACAAGTACTTGAGTAAACGTACTTACGTTCCATCCACTGATAAGACTATGCTGTGCCTAAAAAGGGTGCGATCAAATCACACACTGGTGCGTCCAACTGATCAGTGCTACCAGTGGAAAAATTAGTCTAGAGCCAAGCCGACACATCTATAGACCTATAAATACATACAAGAGAAATCGAGCTCTAACCTCTCAAAGCTTCACATGGACTAACTAATTTTTGTTGTCATGGTGCCTGGTCCAGTTTGTGCAATAAATTGCTCCAACTATGGCTGAGTGTCAGAGGTCTTTGTTCCCAAAGCCCTGGTGTATTTATAATACGTGCAGCACGAACAACAATAGGGACCAAATTAACTGTGGTGCAAGTGCCTTGAAAATGGATCAAATTGGCATCATGTCTGGATTAAAGGATAATCTCTATTTCGAGCTGTTAAAGTAACACGTCGAGCCTACAGATTGAACTTGGAAGAGCTCTTTCATGTAGTTATACTGCACACATTGCTCATGTCTCACGTTCTACCTTCAGACAACATAGTGGTTGAAAGTGTGCAGCTCCAAATAGTCAAAGATACTGTGTATCTCACCGTCTCATAGTCTTTAAGTGCAGCCTTGAACTTTCCCAGCGCCATGTTGGAGGTGGCGCGGCGGTAATATCCCTTGATGTAGTTTTTGTCTATCTCCAGGGCCTTCGTAGCGTCAGCCAGGGCATAACCGTAGCACTCTGTGCGTAGGTATGCCAGGCTTCGGTTGCTGTAGTAGATGGCATTGGATGGATTGACCTCCAGGGCCTCCGAGTAGTACTTGATTGCATTTTCATAGTCTTTCTCTGAAAGACAAATGTCACATTTTCATTGGAAAAGTAAAGTTAACAATAAAAATATCAGTAAACACTGCAAGCGGTACAGGTTTATCTTACAGTAACTTGCAAATCGATTACATATAAAACATGTTTAAGGATAGATCATATGCTCAGCTTTACCAGGAGACAACTAACTAAATCAGGTTTTGTAGTTTAGGAAATATTTGCCAATAATCAAGCATTACCTAACTGCCACTTTATACTGATTTGTCATGATGAATCACTCTGAAAAGCGGAAGGAATAAGTTTCCCCTGTCGTCTGTTCTGACTCATGGTAGTATTAGGTAATGATCAGGTCTCAGTAGATCACATGGAGAGAGGGTAACCAATAAAAATTAATTATTAGAGATATGTAGAATAGAAGCAGACTACAAGTAGAAAATGTAAAAGGGCAAAAGTCAAGGCAGCGCACATAACGTTTAATGTGAATAAAGTCAGTATAACGGGCTCCACTGCATATTAATGCATCCATAACTAAAGTCCAGTAATATTATGAAATATGAATCTGAAATTATGCCATTCATCTTCATCATGAGCACATTCACATCTGATATTACGTATTATTAGTGTTCTGGTAAAAGTGGTAAAACAATCCGGGACCAAAATGGAGACGCAAAGTGACCGTCTGCATTTACATCATTTCAAAATTGCCATATCTGAATAAACCCATATAAAACAGTGAGTATTAATGTAACTGATACTAAACCGAGGCTGTGCTGCTGCTCACACGCACCCACTGTTTAATAGAATATTCTAGGTGTTTAATCTGAATATCACTTAAAAACTGTACAACCTCTTAACACGTCTGAACACAAATAAATGGGTGGGCACAGCGTACAAAAAAACATATTAAAAGTACAAGTTAACCTCGCACTATACAGGACACGCGTGGCGGTATGTACATCAATGCTGTTGCTGCTTATGTTGTACTAGCTGCTAGCTAGCATTAGCCAAATCCGCTAATTTCAATTCAGTGCAGTGTAATCCAATGAATGGGGTTTACAGTTAGCATGCTTCCAGGGCTACGTTAGCTCAGTTTATCATTAGCCACCGGCTTCGGTTTAGGGCGTTTTGCAACGCACTTATATCACCAGTGTAGTTAATAGTAGCGTCTTTGTCTGTTATAAACTGCTGATAAATGCCGCTGACCTGACAGGTCTGTCACATTACCTTTAAAGTACTTATTCGCCTTCTCCTTCAGTAGCTCCGCATCATTACCTCCCTCCGCCATCTTCTCACTGCCGTCTTCCGCTCCGTGCGCCATTGACGGCACGGTCGCAAAGACTTTCTTTTGCTCAAATTGTAATAGTTTAATAATAGTTTAAAATATATGGTGCAAAATAAAGAAGTAGTTAATAGTAGTGTTTTAAATTAGGCCTAGTGTAAATTAGTAAAAATGAAAAAAAAAAAAACAATATATATTGTAGTAAAACAAAGACTCTAATAAACTATAAAAATGCATAAAACGCAAAACTACAATACAGTTCAGGTCTGTATCAGTCATCTGGGGTTTATTCATACTTACATTTTGTGTTGAGTTTTTTACGGGTTTATATGTGTATATGCCTTAAGTGTATTTGCCTTTTCAATAATAATTTCCTTGTGAGTTAGTCTAAGTAAAGCATGTGTGTTGGTGGTTAAGTATAAGAGAGATATTGACAATGGCACCTCAAAATTAAAGGTAGAATATACAGTATCAAGCACAAATAATATTTCCGTTTATGTTCTTATTATCCAGCAGGTGTCAGCGTAGACCTTCACTGAAATATCCATGAACTTTATCAGCATAACTGGTTGGGTTTGTAGGCAAAGCTAGGAAGGCAAATAGAGGGAACTATGTCCATGAGGTTAACCAAAAAAATGTTCTGATGGTGACTAACATGTTACAACCAAATCATTAGTGAGAGATTAGTTAAATGATTCATGTGGAAGCCAATTTCCCCTGGCTAGTCTGGAATTATGACTGTGATTTTGAGAGATGCTCCATACTCATGTCTATCCTCTCTGACTAAACTGCAAATATTCCAGTTTGATTAAAATAGGCTTATGTAACACGAATGTACAGCCTCAGCCACAAATCATTTTGGCCATAATCCAGATGCCTCAAGGCTTGAGGATGTTGCAGCTAGTGGAAGTTTCCAGTCATCTGAGCGCAGCAATGTCGGCCTCAGGGCAACCACAGATATACGGAGGGACAAATGTGCCACAGGTGCACATCTCCACTATTTTACTCACTCACACATGGCATCTGACGCACCCTAGCCTCTCATAACTGGTTTGCAAAAACATCTCGCTCCACACGTTCTCAACTCATGACCGATTCTTTGTTAAGACTTTCTGAAAAATACACCTGCATAGGTTTAGCAATTCAGTGTCGCACAAAACATGCCACATCCCTACATAGGTCTAGGTAACCCACTCAGGTTTGGTTAAAAAAACACCATGGTTTGGTTTACCATGAAATTACTTCATTTCACTCGGGACAGAAACAGCTGCCTCTAGGGGGAAGTCCTGTGATTGTTTGACCCACTTGCTTGTCAGTAGTAGACTTGTTACACTTGTTATTAAACCACAAAAATTCAATGTTATTATGGCATGTAACTTATATACACATAAGGTATATATACGAATACCTCAGACAAATATTATGTAGGGCAGAATGCAGTTTAGTTGTAGAGGAACATCATTTTTTGGAGACAGGGCTGGGTTTAGACAACTAAATAACTTAGGTTTAGGAAAACACATCGTGATTTGGCTTAAAATGACTACCTTTGTATTAAGAAAGTGACAGTTAATGCAGGTTTTTAGTTTCATACAGAATCAGTGTTCTCCTGGATTAAAGCCCTGTGTTTGTTGAACCCATTCACCTCTTTAAACTACGTAACCACGCCGACCATGTTCTCTGACCGTCTAATAATGACGTAGATGGGTTAACATTGTAGTCTCTTGAAAGCCTGTTGTGTACACAGACACTAAAGAGTGCCTTGTGTGTCTGCAGTTATTCGACACCCTAACAGGCTGAAACTCTACACTCTCAGTATAGTAAAAAAAAACACTGTGGTCAGTGGAGTCAGGACAGAGGGAATCTGTTTTGTGCACCAGAAAGGAAAAGTCAACCCTTTGAGATATAGATTTGTGGTTTTGGTGTGTGTTTGGTTTTGGATGGTTATAGGGTTACAAGTTCAACAGAGTGAGAGACTTTCAAGGGAAGTTTGTGACACAGAGGATACAGCCCAGTCCGGTCTGCCGCCCTGACTCACAAGCGACATCCCGCAGTCAAGAGTAAGAGGCCAAGCAGCCGAGTGACTCACTGTGACCCCTGGCGAACACATACTAACCCCCACAGTGTGACTTCACTTTCTCTCAGCAAGAGCACCCTATGAGTCGTCTTTTTCTCTCAGCCATAACACGTCTAGCTGCGTGATGGCTTTACAAGTAGAGCTTGGGGGGGCGCAGCGAGATTGACTGAGAACAAGCTGACGTCACAGCCACACATGAGAGTAAACGCAGACAGTGAGTGGGAGAGACGGTGTGTGGGAGGGAGAGAGGTAGAGAAAATCTGGCTAGAACAGCAGGATGGAGGAGGGAAATTGCTGTCCTCTTGGGTGTGCGATGCTTGAGCGCTCGCTTCGGAGGGGTCCTGAGAAAGTTGAAACAAGAACGAACGGAGGAGCGCAGAGATATACGAGCAACCAGAGACGCACCGAGGTCATGGGGAATGTGAGTGACATTCCAGGGTCGCGAGCCAATGAAGGATGAGGCCTCCGAGTGAGGGCAGTATATGTTACATAGGCCCCCTTACTATTCAAATCCAGACCCCCTTACTATTTATCATGTAAGACCATTACGTAGTGTGTTTTGAACACCCCCTCATACTCATTTACTCCACCCCTTTAACCATTTTAAGTCATGTCAGACGTTGCCAGTGTTTTGTAGAAGCTGAAATGTTTCCCTTCCTCTACTCCACTCTGTCCAAATAATTCACTAATGAGAGCTGGACACCAGGGGGTCTGTGGGGGGGGGGGGGGTTCTTATTTGAACCATATGTTTTTCTAGCGGGCAGGGCGAGGGACTTCAAGCAAAATTAAAGATAAATTGAGGGAAAAAAAGTCATCCTCGAGCTCCACCCTTCCTCCTTTTTCTTATTTCCTTCTATCTTGCTTAGTTTAGACATTTAGTTCCTCCTCTGTAAGCTTTTTTTTAATCTTTTACTGATATTCTCTGTTAGTCATCTATGAATTAAAGATTGCTCACATCATTCAGCAGCATTGCAGAGTCTCTTCTCCATGTGCCAGTGGAACTTTCTTGTTGATTGCTGCGTAAATCCAAATCATGAAAAGACACACAGCATGTTCACTGAAGTTTTTTGCTCTACAGGGGAGAGAGGAGTTGGAAATTTCATTAAAATGGAAAAAGAGAAACACGATGCATACCTGTGTGAAAAGTCTTCTGCTGGCTTTACCTTTTCCACTTCAAACCCCCCCTTCTGTTTTCTGTTGGACTCGTAACCAGGGTGGTTACAGGGGTGGGGTCTGGAGGAGGGTATAGAAAGCAACTGTTTAGATTTTGTTGAGCGTCTGTTTACATTACTTGCAGGACTGTTTTAAATTTAAGGTGAGGTTTTTACCTTCCCTGCCTGCAGTGAAATCAGCTTCAGTCTTCTAAGTTGACTAAAGGAAATCTTCTCTATCATTTGTAAGATTAAACAAATTTTAGATATTGAGTAATTCAATGGGGCTTTAGTTAAAATTGTCTTTGACAGTGGGCAACACCAGGATCCGCTCAGTGAAGCCCGTACAGAAGTAACTTAACTTGCAGTCTCTCCACCAGCCAGCAGGGGGCAATACTGGTGATTTCATCCATCCATCCATTATCTACCGCTTATCCTCATAGGGTCGCGGGGGGGCTGGAGCCTATGCAAACATGCAAACTCCACACAGAAAGGCCCCGGGCCCGGGCCTGGGACCGGGGCCCGGGATTCGAACCCGGTACCTTCTGTGAGGCGACAGTGCTAACCACTACACCACCGTGTCGCCCACTGGTGATTTCAAACTGTTTGAATTCACTGTTTGTATTGAAGTCTATGGAAAAATGACCCTTTTCTCTCCTGGTGTATTACCTCTGTAAACACTATAAATACAATTTTATGGTCTAAATGTTTAGTTTAAATTATATTATAATGCAACAGGGTGTCCATTTACAGACTTATGGTCAAATTTATGGTGAAAATAACACATAAAGCTTTGGGGCATGGCTACTGGAAGAGGAGCAGAGCTGATGGTCTGAGCTCAGTTTATGTTTCCGTCATCTGAGGAGTCAGTGGCACCGTTTAAGTAACATTATGTTTAGCCAATTAGCATTCCAGTTAATATCACAATTCATGTGAATTACGAAGGCTTATCTCTAACCAAGATAGCTTACTAGTGCTACCATTAGCTCATAACATAGTGGATGCTGTGCTAACGGTAACGTTACCAGGCTGCTAACCTGTGCTGCATGTGTTAATTAGCTCCACACTCATGATGAAAAAGTTAATGGGAACAAATGTCACAACGTACAGTAACACTACTTTGAGAAGGATCACTACTTCTTAGACAGGAAGGTAGACAGAGACAGAGATAGACAGTATATTACACCGATACCATTAACATAGCAACTGCTATGTTATCAGCTAACACTAGGACTAGCGAGCTAGCTTGATTGGCGATGAGCCTCCATAAATCACGTAAACAGTGATACCCTGATGTATTAAAACATTATTTAAAGGTCACCTATTATGCAAAATTCACTTTATAAAGGTGTTGTAACAGTAGTATGTGTCCCCATAGTCTGTGAATGACGTCCCAGGAGTGAAAAACTCTGTCACCTTCTTCCCCTGCTTGCTGCTCTTCTTAGCAAATGTGTGCTGAAACAGGCGAGCCTAAAATCTCTCCCTTATCTACGAAGATAATGGGGAAGGCCCTCCCTCCAGTAGAGGACACTGCCTTTGAGCCACCCCGGGTATGAGCCCTCCTCTATATTTACCGAGTGGCCGGCCGCCATTGTTGTTCTTCGCTAACTTTTGCAAACAAACCTGACAAATTTAGGAGCAAAGCATGGCAGCTGCTTTGTTGTTGGCTAATTTGTATGGGCCCATGTTTACAAAGCAGGCGTCAGTGAAATGATGGGCGCACTCGCACACATGCGAAACTTTGGGAAGTTCTGGTGGTCCTTGAGTTGTTCACAAACCAACAGGTGACATCACGATAGCTTTGTCCACTATTTATATACTATGGTCTTGGATGGTATTAGTGCTTCGGCACAGCTCTCAGCATGGAGAGAACTGACCTGGCGGTCCGTAGCTAACAGCAATTACAATGAAAACAATGACAATGTTGCAGCTGACAGAGCTACCATGAGGAGAACTGGAGTATGCTGAACTTCCATCAGCGTTGTCAGCATATGAGTGCAGTACAGAGCGGCCATGAACCAGCCACTGGGGCACGCTCACTTGCATAAACAAGCATTATATGTTCAATGATATGGTAACAAATCGAGGAGAAGCTCAGATTACAACACACACAGAAGCAGAGCAACTTCATTCTCCTCTATATCTGCACAATGCCAATACTTGTTTGATAGACATTTGATACTATAATATATCAATGCTCTAAATATTGCACAGAGTACCTTTAAAGTTATTTAAGACAACAATAAATAGTTTTTTTCTCTGCTTGATTAAATTTTCTTTTAAAAATAGGGAAAGCTATGATGTCTTTCCACGTTGAAAGATTTAAAGACATTAAATTTCTTGTGCTCATTTTACGTTCCCATCCTTCATTAATGTCCTTTATCATTTCAGCACTTTGATAATCCAATCTATACATTTTTAGCCATTCAGGCATGTTAATCTATTTTATATCACATTTTCTGGTCGAGCAGAACATGAGTAGCTACTCACCCCAACATGAGGCTCTTCTAAAAAAAAGTTTCCAGCCCAGCAGGCAGTTTTGACGCACACTAGCACAATAAGGAGTAGCATTAGCCACTGAAACCACAGCTCCATACCTGAGTGTGAGGCCACACACAGCCTGAATGGAATCAATTCTTAACGATGGAAATGTGAAGCAGACTATGGGAGGTTGTGTGCATTTTTACCCAGCGACTGGCACCATGGCCTTGTTAAAGGAAAATTACAGACTAAACAGATAATTAAAATAAATAAAAACTAATTACTGTGGGAAGTGAACGCAGCCCAGTTTCCTTAAAAAATAGATTAACATGAAGATTAAGGTTTTTGCAGCACAAACTCAGCGTTTGGCACGAGTCTGTCCTTATTTGGCCTCATATGTGGATATTATGATAATTTACCACTATTACATTTTCCTTTGGTTTTCACTGTGTCTGTGTCATGAGTCTTGATTTCCCCCCTCATATCTACTTTTGCCACCATTCCCTCATTTATCCATGCTTTGTGTGAGTCCTTGCTGTCTCTTTTTCTCATCTTGAGCAGCACCAGTGTTTGATGTGCGCTGGGCACAAGAACAAGGGATCGGATACACGCCCCAAACAGGAAATGAGAAACTCAAGCAAATAGACCTGCGTCTGTGTGCCTCAGAGAGGGAGAAAGAGAGACTCATAGGGGGAAGAAGGCAGATAGATAGAGCATGCAGGGCAGACGGCGTGGAGGAAGTGAAATAGACACACCAAATCGAGACAGGCTGTAAATGTTGGAGGTGAAAAGGTTGTTACATATTGTGTGTGTGAGGGGTGACAGAGAGGAGGAGTATTTATAGACAGTGACCACCCCAGATGTTGCGCTACGTCATTGCCCTCTGACCTCAACCATCCTGGGCTTCAAAAATGTCAATTTAACTGCCCATACGTCTCAACAACACCTTTTCAGTGCTCATGTCAGGCTGCAGAGGACATCAACAGCTCTCTTGAGTCAGACAGTGCCGTGTCTGTTCGCTCGAGGCTACACCATGAAGCCTTGTGACGGATTCTGCATCACACCCACATCCCACAGTTGTACTAATGTGCCATAGACGGCAGCCCTGTAGCAGTTGAGGTCATAAAACATA
Organism: Synanceia verrucosa; assembly: GCA_029721515.1. Lineage (NCBI taxonomy): Eukaryota > Metazoa > Chordata > Actinopteri > Perciformes > Synanceiidae > Synanceia > Synanceia verrucosa. The sequence continues at coordinate 22,303,394 of CM056559.1, forward strand.
AAAAGAGCCATCAAAGTGACAGCAGTGTGAGCCGCTGTAGTCCCTTTCATCTGGCAGCGTGGTTGTTGTTCTCGCTTCAGTTAACGGCAGCGACGACATGTTGTGGCGGCTAGTTTATTTTACATCGCAGGCCGCGCTCCTACTGTTTACGAGCAATGAACGATGGAGTGAGGCACACATGGTCAAGCTTTCCCACAGGAGGGAACCCGCATCATAAGTGACTCAGGATGTCTGGGTGCACACACTCTCTGACCAATGAGATGACTGCTGGACTTGAAAGGACTTCCACAGGGCTCCGCAAACAAGGCGGAAAGAGAGACGGGACATTGGGGAAAACCAGCCCAGCGTCTTGCTGATTTGTCTCAAGTGGCGTGAAAGGCTGATGTGGTGAGACAGCGACAACAAACAAGCAAGGCAGCAGACAGACAGCCATGACACAAGTGTTCAAGACAAACTGTAAATACCAGTCGGTACAGAGAAACTACACTTTCCCGACTGCTGACACAAACTGGAACACGGATGCTGAACCTTTGCCATGTCAATACCAGCTGCGAAGCACAAATACAGACTCAGAAAGCCGGCGCAGTGTCTGAAAATATCCAGTCGCACATAGGCAAGCCATGCAGGATGTTGAGGGGGAGAGTTTCCTCTTCCTGTTGCTCCTTCGGTTGGACTTTCCTGTCAGTTAGCATTAACTACTGACAGACCTTTGGGTGCCTTCCAGACTCATCTCTGAACCTTTTCTTTTATCTCTAGGGAGTATGGTTCCTTGCTGTAAAGTATTAGTTCACATCCTGCACTCTTGGGTGGCCAAATAGGGGAGGCAGTGTAAATTCTCTGGAGCAGACGGCATCTTGGCACCGCCGGGTATATCTAAGAGAAAACGAGGACCACACTTGGCGGCTCAGTCACAGGAGTTCATCAGGTGGTGTGAACCAAAGAAAACAACCACAGATAGCATCTCCTAATCTCTCACTGGACCCCAGTGGAATGCAGTGGACTTTATGACCTCCCTCTTTATCATCGCTCACTGTGGCCAAAAAAGCTGATCACCCTCAAACTCATTTTGTCAAAGATTGCTCAGATGCCACTAGGGAAGGCATGTGCAGCTCTCAGTCGGTCCAGTGTGCATTGAGCCTTTGTGATTCAGGGGTGCCAGAGGGCTGTGGAGTCTGGGTTCGGTTATACCTGGCCTCCCATATTCCTTTTTGGTCAAATGTGTTGTGCACATGTGTTTATACTTCCACTGTAGGTGTGGTGCATGTGAGTAGGAACTGTACCGTATGCCACGGGTGTTGTCAAGTCTAATTTATTTGTTTGGGCTTTTAAGATGGAGGCAGAGAAAGAAGAACATAGAAACCTGAAACATATGGACAATGAGCAAAAGAAAAAAGAAAGTTTACTTACAGGAAATTAAAGTTGTGCAAAATTCTACGATGTTAAAAGTGTAAAATAACAGGAAATGTAGTTAAAAAGTAATGAATACTAGCAAAGCGTGTACACTACTGACTGTGTAGCTTGGTGTGTGTGAGCATGTGAGCATGCACATGTACATACTGCGTATATGCTGCGGTGTGTTTGAATATGTTCTCGTGGGTACGCATGCTTAATGTGATCGCGTGTGAGGGTTCGTTGAATGGGAGGAAGGATTGCATAAACCAAAGACATAATTTCACCCTGCTGCCCGCTCCCAAAGTGCCCCGATCACAGGAAATGGGTGTAAAAAGGAATGACTCAGCTTGATTTGACCTCCATCCCCCCACCACCACACCCACACTAAACTTCAGGGGTGCTTTAATTAGAAAAGCAACTCGTTTGTTTTTCTTCGTCTCAACAGCCAGTCTGTCCCTCTCAGCCCCAGCCTCTTAAAAAACAAGCGCATCCCAAATTTTGGCGATGACTCACAGCTTTCTCCTCCACCCATCACTCTCACGCCCTCTGTCTGTGTAATTGAACTGGCCTAGATTCTCCTTTCTGTGCAGCGATATCAAAACAAAATCATCAGTCACACACACGTATGCCTGCTCAGGTGTGCGTTCGACGCACTCAGAACACATGCCCCAGCTTTGATAGAGTCATAGTGAAACTCTTATGCTTGAGGCTAACACACAAGCTTTCGTGCACCCGTGCCCACGCGTACACAAACGCTCATATGCAGCTTCAAAGGATGGTGTGTCGTAAACAGAGGGAAGGAGGAATGTGTTGTTCGATGGGGAATTCAGAGCCAGTGGGGGAGAGGAAGGAGGGGTTGGGGCAAGCTGACCTAATGTCCCTCAGAGTGGAGGCGATGGAGGAACAGGCCGCCGAGCCTTTCTCTCTCTCTCTCTGCTGTCGTAGCCCTTGTACGCCCATCAGCTGAGAGCCCCGCCGACACGGGAGGCCGCAGATCATGGCTGACTAATCTAAAACAGACCCTATACCCAGCTTACACCTCCCCAACCTCCCATTTATCCAAGAAGAGGAGTCGGGTTACCATGTGATGCAGACAATATGTGAGTGTGTGTGTACTCAACATGATATTTCTTCCTGTCCACTGTGTCACTTCAGCGCCAGCATGATGATTTGCGGCTTTAGTCACACCTCTACTGATTGGAGTTGTTGCCTCCTCTTTACTGTGTGTTTGCATCTGTGCGTGTGTGTGTGTGTGTGTGTGTTTGTGGATGAAGGAGGCGGTGGATGAGTAATGGAGTGTGATTGAACTTAAGTTTTCTCCCACTGGTGAGGGTCACGGCCTCAGCTCAGCCAAGGAGAGCTGAAGCCCCGCCCCGTATCCCAGCATGCCTCTGTTCCACTGGCTTCTGTAACTGCATGGCTGCGTCCAAAATCATCCTCTACTCTCTATACAGCGTACATTGTGTAGTAGAGTGTCTAGTTAGCCTTATGGAGGACAACAATGACTCACATTGTTAAAAGTAGGATACTTTGTATTGCATTCAAATGGAAAAAAAAAAATATATTTTTTTTGGTTTGTTTTTTTGTTTTTTCCTCCTTTTTTGACTTATGTTTTCTTATTTTTCTGAGTATTTTTTTCTGTTTTTTGAGGTAATTTTTTTCCCTGAATTATCGAGGTACTTTGAAGTCACACAGAACATCCAACCTGTAAATGACAGAGTTTTCAGGTGCCTGCGTAAAGTCAACAAACTAACTTGATTTAGTAGTTGATTTAAATTAAATAATGAATTTTCATTTAAATTAAATTAATATGCCTTAAAGACAAGACTATCTCCCAGTGTCTCAAACCCAGATCAAAGTAAAACTTGATTAAACTAAACAAGTCGGTCATGTTTCCATTAAATCAAGCTCTCAATAAAGGAAATTTCAAATGCTCTCTTAATTCAGAAAAAAATCATCCAAAAAACATAACAAGAAATTATTCTGGGGAAAATCAGAAAAAAATACCTCACAAAAAGCAACCATAAAAATAAAATTACTCTGAAAAAAAATTACTAAGAAAAACTTGTTTGTTCAAGTGAATGCAGTACACTCAGTGGTAATGAAGCAGGATTAATCTCCATTGACTAACAGACATTTGCAATAGCTGTAACTAACAATCATCTGATAATTATTTTCTTGATCTGCCTCACACACCCAGTTTCCTAGGACTCAAGGTGATGTCTTTAGGTCCAAAGTGATGCACAAAAGTTACAGACATACAGTATGTTCAGTTTTAGTAACAAATTAAAGAAAAACAGTAAATGAAAGGCTGCAATTGGTTGTTCTGCATTTTTTTTTTGAAACAGACTTGATTAATTGATTAAGAAAATAGTTGCCGCTATCTCTAATAGACTAATCAGTTAATCCAGTGTTTCCCAACCCTGGTCCTCAGGGCACACTATCCTGCATGTTTTAGATGTAACCCTGCTCCAACACACCTGATTCAAATAATCAATGAGTCATCAAGCTCTGCTGAAGCCTGATAACGACCCACTGATTTGAATCAGGTGTGTTGGATGATCTAAAACATGCAGGATAATGTGCCCTGAGGACCAGGTTTGGGAAACACTGAGTTAATCAACTGAGTGTTTCACTTATATCATTTTCTCACTGTTTTGGTTTTCAGCATCAGGTAGCTGTTTTAAAAACTAAAGCCTCTTTGCCAATGGAAAAAAAGGATGCTAACATGTTGCTTCTGTCTGCAGTGGGAAAGGTTACAACTGGCATTTGTTTTCAGGACAAACGATTAAAATTTTAATGAGTTTAATCACAGGTTGTTGTGGATTAAGTTTGACTAATCGTGATAAAAATATCATTCATTTTTAATCTATATAATTACATTTCATTTGGCATGAGCAAACAGAAAGAAGGGAATATACACTGAAGTATTAAACACCCTCAATAGTCACTGCTGCTGTTCTATTAAACACCCTGTGCAATATAATTTATTTATCCTGTACATAGTCTAACATCAATGCAATGCATTTGTTCTCTGTTTATATATTCAATATTTATCCTTGTTGTAAATTCATATTCATATTCATATCAGTAATATCAACATGGTTTAGGACATTTATCATGATGCATTCACATACAAATCATCTAAACAATATGCTCTCCCCATGGACAGCTTTACCTCACTAATAGAAATAACTCAAAAGAAACAAAATATCCAAACTCTCCTTCGGATTGGTTGATTTAAGAACTTAATTCACAGAGTCAGATGTGTAAAATAGTGCTCCTCAAACTACCAGACTTCACTGACAGAAACAGCTTTTTTTTTTTTTTACCTCGCTCATCTCTGAAAAACATGTTTCCCTCATCTCACTGTCTGGAAACAGAATAAAACTCATCAAAACCACCTTTGTCACTGTTTCCACTGTTCCCACAATCACCGACTCTGGTTTTAAACTTTGAAAGAGAGAGTGAATAACAGATATAAAAAAAGAAGTAACCACTGTTAACATTTTCAATGTTTACAAACCCAATTTTCCAACGTGTTCATGACGTTTAACACGAGACACCAGAAAAACACAAAAGCATACTATTCACCTATTTTTAGCAGGTTTTCCTGTGTTAAAATCCCACATGTACGTGTTACTTTTGGTGGGGAAAGGTTATGACTCTGATGATGAACCCAAGTGGTGGAGAACAGAAGCTGAGCTAACAGGAAAGTTTGACTTATACTTATGGTTAGCCATAAAGACTTTATAAGGTGAAAACATATCAAGCCATCTGTCTTTCAGCTCAGTGTAGAATTTTTCTGCCCCCGACTGACCCAAACAAAACTGTTGACGCACATTTCAAATTATTGTTATGTTAGAAAGAGACACCCAGAAATATGGAGGTGCCTCTCCTCTGGATCTCGAGTCTACATGGCCAGTGTTGTCTTTTCAGATCCTCTCCTCTGTTTATTACCCTGGGAGATGGTCACTGTTTACAGGGGGAAATGTGTCCCTCTGTGTCCAGGGACAGAGAGAGAGAGGCTCTGAGAAGGAAGGAAACGGAGGGGCGGTACCGTGAGAAGGAGCCAGAAATGTAATTGGTACCTTTCCTTTTTTAGAAAAGGCTTCTTACTTACTGAGGTCCAGCAAATGAGTCAGGACACATCATGCTTTGTAAGCGCACACAGACACTCTCACATGCTTTATCATACTTTCCCTTTGTAGTCTCCACTTTGAAGAGAGTTTGAGTTTCTTCTCTCCGTCTTTGATCCGCCGCTATGATGTTAGCTACTGGTTATGTGCATGACAAAAGAGCACAGCCGCCATCTGGTGAGCACGAAATGAAAGATTCTCATTTACCTATTTTTATTTTGAAGTGTGTGGTCTTTTATTCCCTCAGTGTCTGTTTTCCTCCCCTATCACCGGCTTTGTTTAGTTCAGGTGAGGAGGAGTCTTCAAAGAGCTCTTAACAAAGAGATGAGAGAGGAAAAGAGAGAAAAGAGATATGAGTCAGACTGCGATAAACATCTCAGCTTAAACTGCAGGTGTGAAGTGAGACGGACAGCGGTAAAGGTAAGACAGGTGGAGAGGGGAACACCTGTCAGCTCACCACTAACGTTCAGCATATTCAGCAGGTTCAGCCTTCATATGAAACATCTCAGCACTCAAGACACTCTGAGGACAAAGAGAAAAGACTCAGTGAGATATGGGATGTGTGAGAAAGTTCTTTTTTTATGTCTCTATGTCAAACACGGGGATACTTGTGCAAAAATGTGACTAAAAACAAGAAATCTCTGTCCGTCTTTGTGATCTCTACATATCTCAAGAAGCGCTTATCTGATGTACTTCACACTTAGCGGAAGTATTGCTGGTGCAATGTAACATATTGAATTTGAATAAACAAGCGATAGGGCATCAGAGTTCAAGCGTGTCGTCCACTTTTACTGTTGGATGCCAGATATACTGTAAATAAACTGTAAATAAATTCAAATATGATTAAACAAATCAAGGTACATCTTATATCCACATACAACTTTGTAAATGTCATGTGTTAATTTAATCTAATTCTCAGTGAAAATGTAATATAGCGCAGTTTCCGTGTAGTTTTTAAGAAAACAAGTGTACTAAAATTAGTCTTACATTGAAATGAAATGGCAGGTAGTGATCAGAATTGAAAAATATATATATATAATAATGATAAAAAGATAATCTGAACACAGTTCCAAATGGGAGCAGGGAAGTATGTTTGTTGATGTGTGTGTGCACGGATTCAGCAGCTGGACCAACAATGGCTGTGAGCAGCTGTGTGTTTGTGAAGCAGCAGCAGGACACCAGGCTGTGTTATTAAGGTCACAGTCAGCTCCATCTGAGTCCACAGGAATTACACTGGGTCGCTCCTGTGCTCCTCTTGTAATGACCAGTTGTGGCAAAGAGATCGGCTGACATATAATTGCAAATGTCATAAATGTTGTAATAAGACAGAAACCAAAATAGCATTTGAGGATCGGCGGAGTGGCGAACCGGCCAACATTTAACATAATCACAATATCATGACCTTGTAAAAATGCCGCAAAGAGAAAAACGTTTCAGGCTGCATAGCATGAAACGCAGCCTTTCATTTATTTATTTATTTTTGCAGATAAAAGAGGAAAAAAAAAAATCAAGAGCACATGGATGCAGTTAAAGGCCCAATTATATCAACACTGACTTATTTGCTCTGATGAGGTGCAGCATCAGAACAGTTTTCCGGTTACTCATGCACTCGTATAAAGGCGGCACGTGGATTGTGTTAGTGATAAAAGGACACCTGCTTGACCTTGAAATGCTGCAGGCGTCCACCTTCACTCTTCTCTATTGCGTAACACTCACGCCTTGCACCTCTTTCTCCATGCATGGAGCATTTTCTGGGATGTGCTTGGCAGGAGGTGTCAGCAGTTTTATTTCAGTCCCATAAAAAGCCTGAGGACTTGAGAGGAAGCAGCTGCTGAAAAACGAACATTGGTTAGACGGACAAGCCTACTTGAGTTTGACTTCCCTCTGGGACTGCTCCATTGATAGATTTATAAGCCTCTTGACATTCATACCCTTTGTTTGGTCATTACAGGGAAAAGTAAAGCAGGTGGAAGTGCAGGCATTTTTAGAAACTTGTTTTAATGATCTTATCTCCTTCAACAAAACTCATGTTTTACTTGTTTGACTTTGGTAATGATCCTGTTTTCTTGGAGAGGAAAAAAATAACCTTTTAACACTCCTATTACATATGGCCTGCCAAGATAAAACAGCACATGATGTGCCTCGGCACCATTAAAAATCAAGAGCTGGCAGCAGATCTGTCTGAATCATTTTTGAGAGGTGAGACAAAAAGAGGATTCAATTATGTTGCTCGTGTTTCATTTTTCTTTGTTTATCTGCCGTCTTTCCAAACAAGCACTCTACACGTTGGCTCGCAGGAGGGAAAATTCCTGTGCTTTCCAGAGGAACCCTGGGTAACATGACCAGCTTTGGAACAAGATAGCACAGATCACTGTCACCTTGTTAGCAGTATAAGCATCCCTCACGCCACTCTATAGCTTATGTAAGGTATTTGACGTTGATGTGCTCGAGCCGCAGATGCATGTCAGTGGGTTCAGTGTTTTCGTGTGCATGTGTAGAGTATGTGTGTGTTTAATTTTCCATACAGTCACTGCCCTTAAGTCTGGGACTTACCAACGGGTCTGGACCTGCTTGCCTCACTCCCAATTCAGCCTCGTGGGCTGCCAGTAATCCCTTGAGTACTGAGGGAGAGGGGTGGGGCTGGCAGGGTGGGGGTGGACGGGGTGCTCAGAGATAGTAAAAAAAGAAAAAAAAGTCAGCAAGGCATGCATCCCTACTGGTAAAAGCTAAGAATGGGGATGTGCATCTGGGAATTCTGGGCCAGGTGAAGCCCAGCAGGGTTGCTGCTCTTCTTCAATCAGTCCTCAGTTGTCCAGAGTAAACAAGCATCCACTGCTCGCCCAGAAATAGACCACACACACCTGGCATACAACATGCTTTTCCACTGGTAGACCTCCTGCCTACACTGGACTGCCATCGCCAACGCACAACCTGGTTTTATAAAATTTGTGCTGTGTGCATACCAACAGAGGTATATCCCCTCTGAAAATTCAAACATTTCATCCATGTTTTCTTTAATGAACAAGACACACCTACATGTCGAAGTGCTGACAGCGTTCACGTCCGCAACACGCTATAGGTGTGTTTCAGTTCGTGCTCATTTCGTAAAAAGTTCTCTCCTCTTGCCGGGAATCAGAGACACAAGCACACATGCGTGCGCTGACAAGTAAAATACACACACCTTCACAACACAGCTCTCTGACAAGTGGAAACATCACATGTGGTTGTGTTTTGCTCCCAAAAAAATCTTCCACTCCGATGTGATAATTTAACATCAATGTTTATTTCAAATTGTTGAAAAATATTTACAAATGCAAATTTCAAATGGTAAGTGCACTCTAAAATTTTTGGAGTTGTTCTTGAGTTGTGCAAAAGGCATCACACTTCAGATGAAAGTAACAGCCTGAAATAAAACGCATTTAAATGCCCCTAACTATGGCGATAAACAAACAAGCAAATGTGTGTATTGAGTTTGAAATGGTTTCCCTAAAACCGACACCACAACCACATCCCCTCACCGTCTGGAGACGACACACTGGCTGTAAATCCTGAGGGGGAGGAAAAACACAGTGTCATCACTCTTACAACCACTGATATTACTCATCGTTTTGACAACACGGACAAACTGGCATTCACATATGAACACACACAAGAAAAGCATTGTATAAATCACGTGGGTTGAAAAAACAAACACAGTAAAAGCGATGGACAGTTTGTGTGAAACTCCAGCTACTCTGTGAGAGGGAGTTCCCCCAGGACGGACTGTCCCTGCGGTTGTCTGATGTCCTTTACGGCGCAACTCTCTCCAAAAACACCTGTGGCATTATCATCCAGGAAAACCCCAACAACCGCTGTTTTCCATACCTGGGATTTAGCACCTTTTAAATATGACCTCAAGAGGAAGATGATACGGAAATAACAGAAAATGTCCCAGACAATCATCCGTGAAAACAAAAGTGTTTTTTCATCGAGGTCATTTTGGTCCACATGTCCTTTGGCAATCACCTTTTAGGGGGGGTGATAAATCATTTTTCATCCTTTTCCATGTCAAGCTGACACAGTTTTATACATGTATATCACTTGTACATGTTGTCTGTCCCCCCAACAAATAAATTAATTTATTTCAAGACAGATATTTTTACTACTGCAAGGAAAGACTGTATACACTTAGAAAATGATATCTGTAACATCTATATAAAGAAGTCCACGGTTTGATGTGCCTTCATGGTGATAAAATGGTAGAGCTCGCAGGAGGAAAGGTGGACCACAGAGATCCTGTTGACTTTAAATATTTAGTTGCCCTTGTCCACATTCTTCCCGTCCCCTTCGTCTCCATCACATGCTCCTCTCTGTGCCTCCAGCACATCTCTGTGTATGTTTGAGGGGAGGCAGAGCAGACAGTGTGCCGTGCTGTATTTTTAGCTACACTTGCAGGACTTCACGATCATATTGGAGAGCTGCTCCACCTGAAAGTGAAAATCAACAGTAATGTGATAAATCATCTGCATCACATAAAATGTTCTGTAAACATTTCACCTTGGAATGAAGGCTACAGTACTTGGCGGCAGCATGGTTACCTTGTGTTGCCTGCCCACGTAGTAGAGGATTGGCAGTGGCTCCAGCGCCTGGGGAACACAGCACGGCTGGGCAGAGGCTCCTGGGTTGTGATGCTTGTATAGGGCCAAAATCTGGAAACAATTATAAGAGGGGAAAGACGTGAGAACACACCGTGCAAGGCAACTGTAACAGACAATGCAGTTTATAAATCCATGTATTAGCCACTTAACTTCTTGAATAGTCAATGTATATGTCACAGTAATCCAGCCAGTAGGTGTTGAGCTATGTCAGCCTGGACCAAAGTGCTTTCGGTACTGTTATATTATTTCAATTGGAACTACAACTAGTGATTACGGTCAGTAACAATCACTACGTCATTGGAACTATGTCAACCTTCACATCCACTGTTATACTTAGCATCTATTCAAAGCTATCATTACTATTAGTTACATTACATTGGTGTCACAGTCTTCACAGACACGCTAACATATATGCAACATCAAGAGTCAACATCAATGCCAGCTTCTTCCTTATGCCTGTGCTAATGTTTAAGAGATTTGGAAAGGTACAGATATGTTTGGCTAATCTTCTGTTTATATCATCTCTAAACGCTGATTCAAAGTAACTTTTGGTGTTAATTATTTGGATGCACACAGCGTAAAAGTTTTCTATATCCTTCAGTCGCACACTGTAGTTCTCGCTGTCAGCTTCTTAAAGCTATATTGTCTGATGCCCAGAAACGATGGCACACACTTTGTCTCTTTTTTCAAGCATGCCCGACCTAGCAACGTGGGTGTATAGATGTTGCACATCTTATGTGTACTTCCTGAGGGACTGCTTGCAATGGTTGCTATGAGGGACAGGAATTATTAAGGGTCAGTTTTGGAAAATGTCTTTCCAATGTGTCTGTTGTCTGAACAAACTGACATCTGAGAAGCTGGAACCACTGAATAGTTCAGAATTCTAAATTTTCTGTTGCAATGTGCTGCTGTTAGATACCTGAGAATATTTGTTTTCAGCGTTCCAGATGTAGGTGCAGGACCCCATGCAGTAGTTAGCATTGTAGCCCGTTGGCTTGTGTATCCACTTCCAGCCCAGATCTTTCCTGAAGTCGATGTACAAGCTCCGAACACAGCATGTCTCTGTCTGGCTGCATAAGAGAAAGTGGGGAAATGTCAGTAAACTCAGGCATGATGGACAGATCGCTACCAAGACTTTGTCTGATCTAGATCTTGTCTGGGTTTTCAAAGTTAAATGCTTCCCAGTGTTATTTCAGCTCATGAATGTTAGACCTTTTTGGTCTAACTCAAAAGTGTACTTTACTTAACCCCCTCATGTAACGTCTGGCTGCAAAAGACCAAGATGGCAACAGTCAAAAACTGAGATGGCGATGACCAGAATGCCGAGCTCAAGGTTTCAAAAGTCACAAACGAGGGGTGATGTCACTGTGATTACGTTGAACCCTACTCTGGTTGAAAAGCTCTGTTTTTACATGTCACTGTGTTTTGAAGCTGCCAATGTGTTCTGCTACCTAGTGCAGCTTTAAAAATGTCAGTGAAATACAGTCCAAGAGAACAATGTGAGATGTGCAGGGTTGCTCACGCTGTGCAGGTATCCTTTGTGTCCATGGAGCGTTTTTTGCGTGAGGAGAGGTGGCTGCTGTTCTGAGGGATGGACATGGTCAGGATGTAGGGCGGCTGCTTTGTCATCATTTGTAACATTCCTGTGTCTCCCCTACCGGTCTCGATCCCAGAGATGGTAAAACCGAAGCTACTTTCAACACTGCCACATTCACAGAACAGCCGAAGTTGGAAGCCCTGCTCATCCTCTGGGGTGGGAGACAGAAATTTATACTTAGTAATTTAAACTTGGTCGGGTCACTTTATCTGTGAAGGTAAAATAATTACTAAACAACAAATAAAGCCTATGTCTATCTCACCAGTGCCTTTAAGCCAGTTCTGCAGGGTCTCTGTGACATCGAAGGACAGCCATTTATCTTTCAATTGGTTGGTGATGAAGCGGGAAGCGAGGTAGCGGGCCGATGAGCCTAGACCCTGGTACAGCTCCACCCGCTGCTCAGTAGCGATAGTGGTCTGCCTGATGAGCATCCGCAGCTCGGCACTGGTCAGCAGGCGGTAATCACCCACGCTTTGCCGTATTTCCGAGATGTCAAAGAACATCGGGATCTTTGTAGAGGCCTTGGTGACGCCGGTGTCATTTTTCGCTGTGGGATGTAAAACAATTACTAATTAAAGGAGATTTCACAAAATAGCTTTGGATAAGCAAGTTCAGACAAGACTTAATCCAGACATGATAATGACTGAGGCACAGTATGTCGTGTGTGAAGGCATGTTTGAGAGAGAGACGCAAACTGGCTATGTCCATATAGAAGGGAAACTACATGTAATTTAAATGTTCATCGTAGGATTTTGCGTGTTCTTGCCCTGCTTACTTTTTTTTAATAACTATTTTTTAGTACATTACACCTTAAAGGTGTTAGAAACCAAATACCAAGACAGAAAAAAAGCATTCATTTAGGACCTGCCAACATTTTTTAAATGATTAACTCACAATAACAATATTTTTTTTTAATTTTAAAAGTTGTAAGCTTATTCATCACATTTCTAAAGTCTCTTAAGAACACATATTTTTTGGATTCATCTACATAAAAATGATACTAATAAACATGAAAGTTTTTCAGCACTGTATTTACCACATAATGTAACCCCGGGATGTTTTTTCTCTGTGTTTCATAAACAAACTTCAGGATTCTGCGCATGCAAGCTAATAAAATGGAATGGTTACTCAATAATCTAAACTGCAGCCAAACATTCATCTAATCCAGCTGCTGTAAAGTTGACCATAGAGAAAAAAAAACGTTTTGTTTTCTTACAGTATTCCTGCCCTTATTTGCAACTTTTATTCCTGAGCCTGCCCGTATCATGACAGTGGGAACATTCCCCCTGCAGGGGCTGATAGAAAGCAGAGCCAAGCTACTGGAGGCTTTAACACCATAAATCTACCAGCGTTACATTGCGATGGATTAAGTCGGACAGAGGCGTGCAAAGATAAGCGGAAGATGTTCGAGAGCGAAACACAGTGTTGAAAGAGAGAGAGGCGGTGTAGAGGGGGAGTTGTAACAGGCAAAGAAAACAGCAAGTGAAGAATGCACTCATGTGAATGTAGCCCACAGTTGTGAGGGGTGGGAGGATGTGAGTGGGGGTGCAGAGAAACTGGAGATGTGTATCAATGGAGCCTGGGACCTGGCACGAGCCCAAACCTTCTACTGTGCCTCGGCCTGCCAAAGCTGGGATTCTCTGCTCTCAAGTCCGGGAATTACTCTTTTGACAGGAGCTACAAGCCAACCTCACATACTTGTGATCCAGGCTGTACCAGGATCCTCCATGTCACGCCTGCCTGTGTATCATTTACCAGTATCAGCACCTGTGTTGTAGTGTTTCACCGCTCGGAGTGAGGCCAAAACTGAAACTGAAAAAAAAGAGCTGGCGTGAAGCATGAAGGGAAATGAGATGACATTTTCGTGGTTCCACCCACAGCACAGTCAAATGTTTGGTTGCAAGGCCTTGAATGGAAACACAGAGCTCCTGTCATAACAGTGTACAGTACGCGAGGAGCGGCGGACTGGTGGTGATGTACCAAGCAAACAAACACACTAAGCACAGAAACGTCTTCATCTAGTTTAAGAGGACTGACATAAATGTGTTAAGGGTAAGAAAAGTGTTTACAAAACAGGAAATTAAGTCACTTCCCATAAGAATCATACTGGCTGCAGTGTCTCTATTACAGTGACACTCTATCCTTTATCACAATGCAATCAACACCATCATCTTCCCTTCACTGAACTGCTCTTCTGAACACTTCCACGGTGATGGAGTGTGAGGTTTCTTCTCCTAGGCCTCCAGATATAAATATAGCATCCTAGTCTGCATACTAACATGGGTGTGGGGGGGATTTATGTGTTGAATCAGGGCCTATCCGCAGGTAAGCCGGGGACAGCTGTTGTGACAGGTAGTGAGACAGCTCTGTAATTATCAGTGGGAGGAACCAGATTCCAGCAACAGGCTAAAATACCTGCCTCCTTCGTTTATACACTGGGCTCCACCCTCCCACAACCCACTTCAGCCTGTTTTAAACATACTGTCCAACCCTGTTAATACACATCTTCATCGTGGGGTGGCAGCAGCTTCATTTACGCTTGAATGTGATGATTAATCAGAGAGCAGTGAACTCATTTCACTCCTGAAGTGGCTGTTTTCCAAAAGAAAAACAGGGGAAAAGTGTTCCTCTGTACATGAGTGGAATTACATTTGGACCAACACCATGTCAAGTGGGAGAGGTGGGGGCATTTGTGTGGGCTCCGAGGCATGAGACTAACTAATTTACTGAAGGAATCTGGTCTAATCAACCAAACAATTACCACGGTGAGGGTTAAAACTATTAAGTTCTCATAGCAAACATGAATCCCCGCAGGCACACTGGGAAAGTGTGAGTCGTCCATAAAGAGAACCACAAATTGAAGTGACGAATAAGATTAAAGAATTAACTAATAAGAAAAAACTTGTCTGCTGTCTTTTATTCGTGGAAGAAATTGTCTCCTACACCCTCTTGAGTGTCTGCGTTTTTAAAAAATAATTGCCAGGCCCGCACACGTACACTCAAACCTGAGCTGTGCTGAGGGTTGAGACAGTGGATGGGTGTTCTCTGGCGTTCCACAGCGGTACGGAAACAAAAGCTCCCCATGGGCACCGCTCGCACCGGACCTGAGTCACTCAACATCTCAGTGGCCATCAGCCTGCCTTCCTTCCTGCCAAGCTGCCCTGTCACAAACACACTGCAAACACACTGATAATAAGCTCAGGAAACCCAGCAGAGAGAGAGAGAGACGGGTAATCATGGACAGAGAGATATGGGAATGAAATGGAAAATGGTCAGGGAGAAAGAGACATGATGGAGGACAAGGGATAAGCAAAGGCGAACCCAACACTGAAATTACAGGAAACCCCCAATCCCTGAGGGACAGCGAGAGAGAGAGAGTGTGCATTTCATGTTTTCTCTCATGTCATTTTCATTTTCACTTCTTTGGGTTTCATCTAAGCACAAGAAAATCATGCCCCTTGCTTTTGAAAGTCTCTTTGTTCTCCCTTTGGTGTGCACACTCCTGAGTGTCGTCCATCCACTCAAGTCATCTCTTTTGAAGTGGCAGATAAAAGAGGGATGGTGTGGATGTCTGCCTGATAGGATGAGGAGTATAGGCATGCAGAGAACAATGAAGCAAAGAAACCAAACTTTAAAAAGAAATCTGTTTATCACAACAGTTTGGGAGTCCTTGTGTGATCAAAGTCAAACAGCATTTGGCTGAACATGCAGCGTGTGCAGGCTGGCCAAACAAACAGCGCTAATAAAACTGTAAAAATGCCGTAGATGCCACGAAAGCAACACGGAGCATTGGAGCAGATGCTTCTGCTAACTTGCAACGCCTGGTGGGATTTCTGGCCTCCCCAGCCTGCCTGATGATGGTGGGTGGAGATCATAAAGGGGCGCACATGTTCAGGGGATTTAAGGACGGGACTTGAATTGATCCCAGTCATCGGGCAAATGCTGATTAATTTGGGTTGTAGCTACTAATTTTATCTATCCCAGCGACTGCTTTAACCCTTAATCAGGCTGTTTACACAAACCACAGGATATGTTTAATGTTGTAACCTTGTGAAATGATTAATTATTACTGCTTATATTTAGGCAATATGAACTGTCTAACTACTTGGTTAAGGTTAGAATTATAGCAATTGCTCGTCATACTATGTCACATTCAACATATCAGTGCTTTGCTGAAACAAGACAATATTTTTCCTGCCAACTGGCCAATAAAATGACAATGTGAAATATTGTTTTTGGACGACAACATGCCTTTGACCTCCTTTGGTTTTTGATACATTTGTTTTGAGGAGGGTTGTTCCAAAAGGCACCTGCTGACTTCCCTCTGTCATTGGCAGCTCTCAATGTAGGATCTAAAGAACAACCATTTTTTAAAAATGGAAGCAATCATCTCTAAGATCTTCTCTTCTATGCCTGTGGGTGTGTGTCTCTTGAGCAGTGGGCCTCAAGTACCTATAAATGTGGAAGCATAAATCACAGTAGCACTAATCCTTGACATTCTTAGTGCGTAGTTAAGCCATCAGCAGTTTCCTCTTATCTTGACAATGGACGCACTACACAAAGACTGATGCATTGACTGACTTACCGGTCATGTTGAACTTGTGCAGCACCTTGGCAAAGTACTCCTCCTCCTCTTGCTCCGTAGAGATGGCCATTTGGACCTGGGTCTGCTGCTCCCTCAGCATCTCCTTGGTGCTGTTGTAGAGGGACAGCAGGGTTGTCGGGATGTCCTCGTCGTCCCCCGCCTGATCTGGCTCGGGCTCTTTCGGCAAGCGCAGTTTGCTGAGGATCTGGCTCCTGATGGCCTCGATGCGCTTCTTCTTCACCATCTCCAGGTCCAGCGTCTTGCATGTGGACATGGCGCTCACGTTGCCCACCGTGTACACAGTCACAAGCATCAAAAACGCCAGCTTCATGGTGCCAGCCTGACTGTTTGCAACCACTGGTGGTTCTTAGAAAATCCTCCCTCACCTTTTCTTTCACCGCCCACCTCCCAACCGGGGGATGCTTAGGGAACGGTGAATCACTCCACGGAGAGGTGTGAGTGACGCAAGGTGTTTACACACAGCAGGACAAGTAAAGCAGTGTGGAGAGTCCTCAAAGTTCAGGATTACTGGTGCCACCGCTGTCGCTGCTGCTGCTGATGTGAAAACCACCTAACACTCGTGTCTTCTTAGCATGGAAGCAAATGGAGAAAATCCCAGCGGGTAGACAGAGACGCCTGGTGACGATCCAGCCTCTGACTCAGACACACAGGTAACACAATGACGTCCCAGACGCTGAGTCCAGAGCGGAGCTGTCAAATGCTAACAGAGCCCAGTCAAATATACAGACAGCACCTCCACGACTCGAGAAGACCACCAGCTAGTCCAGAACACTCAAATACTCAACAGGGCCAGCTCTGTGCTCACAGACCAACTTGTAATTCATGAGATTTCAAGCCTCTCCTGCAATATGAACCTGAATCCTGTCTACTTGAGTGGAGTATAGTCTCCACGTGTCAGCTCGGTGCTGTGTTGCTCACTAGGCTGCCTCTCTTTGCTTGTCTCCAGGAAGCAGCTAAGTGAACGTGAAGGGAGCCGAGTAACACTCAGCACCAACGTACTTACTGAGTCTGAGGCTTTTCAGCTGACACTGCTTCCTGTCCTCTCTGACCCACAATGTTTAGTCACAGATCATTTGGGGTTACCCGGCACAAAAATGTGGTGTCAAGCAGGCACCTCTCTAATTGTCACGATGGAAGAGATACGAGCAAGTGGAAAAAAATTGCCTTCCTATTTCTTTTCACCTTTGATCAGATGACCCCGTGGTCTTTGAGTTGACCCGGAGCTAATCAAATACCCACAGCACAGGGACAGATATTATAAATATAGTATTTAAAGAAAATCTTATTCCGCACCAGCCCACAAATTTTTGCAATCTGTCAAGAAATTTCCCCACAGACAAAAACAAAACATCTGATACACTTTGTATTGCCCTCTGACTACCTCTTTTTTTGCAATAACAGCATGTGATCTGTGCACAGCTGCAGTTCGCCAGCAAATGCTTTCAACGTCTCCAGCTCATGCCTACTTCACACACAGAGCAGCTGCCTCTGTAACAGTGTCTTCATTCTCAAACACAATGATGTGATCTCTGACATGAATAAAGGGATGGTAAAAAAAAAAATCACAAAACTGTCCTCTTGTAAGAAAAAAACTGTAAAATTGACACACCTTCTCTTTAAATGAGTGTACCATCCAGACACAAGCAGCAGCAGTAGCAGTTCCTCTCAGCTCACACTTGTTTTGAGAATCAGATTCTTGTTGCTGTCCTCTCTTCAGTCTATCCATCCACCGGCATCACCTCGTTCATGCCCTCTGCAGTTCCTTCTCACCTTCCCTCTTGAATCTCCTCTGACACAACTCCCTATTCACACCTCTATTTAACTCCCCGTCTCTCCCCCTTTCTCCCCATGCGCTCCCTCTCTCCTGGTGCTTGTCAGAGCTTGCTGGTGACAAAGTGATTTGTGGGGGCTCAGCTAACTTTTCTCTTGCACTCTTTCTCTCTCCCTCGCCACTTTTTTTTCTTACTGGTTCCTGTTACTCGTCTAATAGAGCGAGGAGCTCTCCGCCCAGGAAATGAGGGTAACGGCCGCAGTGTAAAACATCTGCTGTTTTAACAGAGCTCTGCTGCCTGCCTTCTGTCCACATCAGGAAGCCAGGAGCGGAGCACAGTGAATGAGCTGACTATAACAGGCACCAGCTCTCTCTCTCTCTCTCTCTCTGTCACTCACACACACACACACACACACACTGCTCCAATGACTGGCTCTTCATGGCACCATGACAGACCACATTTACCTGATGGATGTGAAGGTGAATGCTTCTGAGCAACTGAGCAACTTGTCTAAAAGTAGAAGTAGGGTGAATTTGAAGGGATGGAGGAGCCAAAAGGGCTGGACCATGTGGTGCACTGACCTACGTCTGGGTGCTTTTTAGGGTCAGAGTGTGTATTTTCAAAAGGAAGCCAAAAGTAAAACAAACCGGTGATGGTTTCAGTCATTTTCGTCTCTGTCTGAAGGGATGATGATTCAACAGTGAAACAAAGACAGTAAACTGCCATGTGTCCAGACTTTGATTTTTTTTTCTTTAGGTCTTGCCCAAATATGTTTCCCATAGTTGTTTATTGTCTTTTATTCACTGCGATGGTTATGAAGAATGAGCTATTCATCAAACACTGGCAATAAGCGGTGACATTTAACATAGGGAAACTCATAGCAAAAATCCCCTAAAATACCAGCAGCAACAACAGAGAACAATTATCAGTTAAACAATGATCGTAGACAATTTGTCCCAGCGTCAGCAGCACTACACTATATATCTGATTACCATTCATGATGAGTGGGTGAGAATAATATCAGTGTGGCTATCAACTGTCAACAACTGTAACTTGTCCTGTTGTGTGTAGGTCTGTGGGAGCTTTGATGAGTGTACACTGCCGCCTGGTGACCAAAGAAGGTCCATAATTCACAGAAGAACACAAAATAAAATAATGGCACAGTAGAAACATACACAGGTAGTGTAATTGAGAAGAAAATAGACAGATCTTCCTCTTGTGTTCTTTTGTCTGAGAGACAAAGTAACAGCTAGAATAATGAGCATTTCCTCTTTCTCTCTTGTAAAAAAATCCTTATCAGACAAAAGGATAGGTATTAACAGAGGAAGTACAACAACCTATGTGCCTCCCCAAACATGTACAGCCAATGCATCTTACCAGTCTGCCATGGGGCATTTCATACCCTCCACCAAAAGGCCACAGTGCCAGCATGTCAAGGTGTCTGCTTTCCCATCATTTGCTGTGAAGTCCAGGATGAATCTATGAAGGAACTAATGGAGCAAAGTAGACAGGCCAAGGGAGGACACTGGGAGAAGAAAATATTCACAGTCAGCAGAGAGAAGAGGGCAGTCTATAAATCATGCTACCACATCAGAGTTGGTCCTGCATACATTTCATATCTGTGGAGTGACATGATGCTGTCGCTTTTTTGCAATAGTCTTTGTGACTCAGGCAGTGGAATGAGGCTTGCTTTGTTACTTTATTTGGATAGAAGTTCATGTATTAATAAACAGCCATGTAAAGTACACAGTATTATGAGACATCTTGCCATTTATGTAGAGCATCATAACTATAAGGAGTGATGGAACAAACACTTTACTTTATATGTTTTACTCCCAATGTAAAAATGTTAATTTTGCACAATTTAGGAAATACAGGAAATGAAATAAATACATACATGTATAAATACAAAACCAACATAGCCACACTGACAAAGGGTCAGGATAAGAGTGTAAATGGGTCTGATAAACATCGCAGGGCTGACACTGACAGGTGGGCAAGGAGAGTCAGGTAACTACAGAGGAGCTGAAGGAAGTGGGAACAGGTGTGTTATGGGTGGGGCAGTCAGGTGAAGGGGAAAGGATGGAATGCTTGAGGGAATCTTGGTATGGAAGAAAAATAGCAATAAAACTGGGGAATAGGGAATGTGACTGGAGAGGACGTACAGTCATGCATTCATATAAAATGTTATTATTAGTGCATATATGTTAAGAAAATAGGCATCACTAAATTATTACATCAGCAGATTCACCCCCCAGTACCACCACCCGTTTAATTCATTCAAACACCGCTACCATTAGCACTGCAAGCTAGTTAACGTTAGCTAGCTAGCTAACGTTGTCCCAGTTTGCCAACAATATATTTTCAGGTTTAAAGTGGCTTTAAAATCGTATTATGAAATAACAATTTCAAACTATTTCATCACATCTTATACAGTCGATGCTCATGAGTAATTAGTAAAAGTAAAAGTAATTTTCCTTACCAGGGCACTTATGGCAAGTTTGTTGTATAAATTTATTGTATTCTTTTTACAGTCTATGTTTTTTCCGCACATGTACCTTTAAGGACCTCAGCTCTCACACGCTGCATTTACCCTGTTAGACGCGCAACGAAATTCTAAACAGCGGCTCACTTTACCGCGGTTGCTTTTGTCTGTGATATTAAGGCTAATTGCTTCACTTTCCGAGGAGGTGCATTTCACGACAGGACTGCACAACACGCATCACGACGGATAACTGCCATGGCTCGAGGGGTCTCCATCATATATTCCAGCCTTTACGGTGAGCGAGCCAGTGGAGTGTGAGCTGAACAACCAGACAGGATTACCAAGGTAACGGCGACGCACAGGACAGTACAGCGGAGGGAGGGAGTTAGAGAGACAGAGACAACATTTCAAACTGACAGCATTTCAAACTGACAACATTTCAAACTGACGAAATGGAGCACAGACAGGTTGTGTGCACATAAGTGTAGCTTTGCGGACTTTGCTGGACCCGCAGCCTCGATGCTGACTTGGAGCAGCCTTTGAGACTCTGGACAGGTGAGTGTCTCTCAACTGACAGTAAAAACGGCAAAGGTCAAACAGCACACGTCTCCAGACTGTGAGAGTCAGTGTAAATAATAGAATAGAGCAGAAATTCAGTTGTTACAGAAGTCGAAAATACAATAAAACAACAAAAAGATAAATCAGTTAAGTCAATTTTATAAGATACAGTCAGTCACAGAGGAAAGCTGGACATATAGCCTGCTAATGCCATTTTATTTTGACTCTGTATTTTAGTGAAGTGATGAATTTGTCTCTTGATAGGTGACACATACTGACTGCCCAATGGAGAAATATGAAAAGCTGGCCAAAATTGGCGAGGGATCCTATGGCGTGGTGTTCAAATGCAGACACAGAGATAGTGGCCAGATAGTGGCCATCAAGAAGTTTGTGGAATCTGAGGATGACCCTGTCATTAAGAAGATTGCACTGCGAGAAATACGTATGCTTAAGGTGAGAGGAGATTAGTATCACCCAATAGTATCAAGTTGGCTCACATCTAACACCACAGGTGGACATGTGCGCACACACACAAGCACTCATTAAGGTATAGGATCTTCTGTTACATTATTATACACACGCAATTCATACACAAGACAGTTTGAAAGAGCTTTACAAGAGCAAAAATTACATTTTTCTAGGAAGGTTTGGTCATACATTTTGTCCTAAACAGTGACCATGTTCTCTGTTGGTTCTGCAGCAACTGAAACATGTGAATCTGGTCAACCTGCTGGAGGTGTTTAGGAGGAAAAGGCGGCTCCACTTGGTGTTTGAGTTCTGCGAGCAGACAGTCCTCAATGAGCTGGACAAACACCCTTGTGGGTAGGTCAGAGGCAACATGGTCATGTCTGGGAGTTGCTCTGGATTATAGTTAAGTGATTTGTGGAAGAAGGGCCACACACTTCATTCATCATTTACTTTCCATCTTCAGTACTTTTGAGGCACTTGCACTTTCGTCGAGTACTTCACTTTACGCTCCTTGTACTCCTTTGTGTAAGAAGAACCTTTCTTACAACTGTCACATACATACAGGTACATGATGGACTATTGCATGTAAACCATCCTTAGGCTTAGTCTTTTAGGACCGGAGGGCAGCTGCGCTATGCCTCCAAGGAGCAACTGGCAGTTATAGGTAGCAGTAAATTTGCAGATTATGATTTTGCATACAAAACCTACGACCAGTTCATAAAGTATGATGCACTCTTAAAGATCTAACAACCCAAAGATGTGTAAAATAGCTGGCTCACTCTCAACCAGCTGCAACATTAAAATGCTGCTTTTCATTGAAGAAGAAGAAGAATTCCTTTATTGATCCCTCAATGAGGGAAATTACATTTTTTCACTCTGTTAGTATATTTTTCAGTTGCACATTACACACACAAGTTATGAAACAAACACATGCATTAGAGGAGAGGTGTCAGAGTGAGGGGGCTGCCCCTTATCCAGGCGCCCCGAGCAGTTGGGGGTTCGGTGCCTTGCTCAAGGGCACCTCGGCAGTGCCCAGGAGGAGGAACTGGCACCTCTCCAGCTACCAGTCCACTCTCCACATGTTGGTCCAACCTGGACTTGAACTGGCGACCCTCCGATTCCCAGCCCAAGTCACAACAGACTGAGCCCCAAACATTAAGCGCCCAACGTGCTGCTAATTATAAATGCATCAGTGATAATCAATGAGGATAACATAACATACAGTACAGTATATTGATGTAACACTGACAGAGGCCTTTCTGCTGCATAATTAGTAGGGATGGGTATTGGCAAGGACTTCACGATACGATACATATTGCGAGATTTGAGTCACGATACAATACATTATTGCAGTATATTGTGATATTCTACATAGATCACTGAGAAATTTAAAATGCAGCTTAAAATACTATATACATACACACACATTTATATATGTAGATATATTCACATATATATACACGTGCACATATATATTTTAGAGCTATCGAAGTTACTGCCTTAACGCAGATTTTTTTTTTAAATTTTATTTTTTATTCAACTTTTTATTTCAACATGCAGAAGTTGTTCTGGATTTACAATCTGTCCAAATCATGACTTTTTTGAGGAAAAAAAAATTAAGAAATTAAAAATGGCTCTTTAGTTGTAATGGAGTATTTTGGTTTACATGCTTTAAAAGTTCAAAAACACATACTTTTCTTTTATTGTTTATCTGTATTCAAGCTCCACTTTGTCCCCACAACAACAATGTAAAAAAATACAGACACCCAAATGTGACATGGCCCCTTTTTAAGTGCAATAATACTCCAATTTCGAAATACTTTTTACATTACAGACACCCAAATGTTAAGTAAAGGATCTGAATACTTCTTTCACCACTGAAAAATTGGACCAGCTCTTTTGAAGCAGTTATCTGTTCGGCACACATTTAACCTAACAACTCATTTTGTGCACATATTTATTTGTTAAAGAGCAGGGGGAAATACCAAAACTGTTGCCAAGAGATTTCAGAGATGAAGACAGGCATCAGCAAATAGAAAGAGCAACAGGCTAAAAAGGAAAAAGGAAAATATTCAAGCTCCATGCTTTGACCATTCCCCATGCAAGCTATAATCTGTAATATGTAGTTATTATAGTTTTTGTCATGTGAAGTCACACAGTAAAGCCAGAGTCACATCAAACAGTTGCTCTCAGACCATTTTCCTCTTCTCACAAGGCTGTGCTGCAGAAACTCTAGCTGCTTTTGAAAACAAAGGCGCTGTTGCTGTTAGAGACAGGCCTGAGGTTACCCGGGTGACAAGAGGGCTGTGTAAAGTACCACTTCTTTTTATATATAGTAGACAAGGAAAACATGACCAGTAAATAGGTTTTGTTCCTCTTAAAACAATCAATATTCCTTTGTGTCTCTGCAGGGTGCCAGAGGCTCAGCTGAAGAGTATAGTGTGGCAGACGTTGCAGGCTGTTAACTTTTGCCACAAGCACAATGTCAGTATATTTCTAAAACTTTATTTTACCTTTTATTTTTCTGTGTTTTCAATTTTTTAAGATGGTCTTAGAACAATGTATTTGTGTATTTTGTCCACCATACTTGTTATTTTTATTTTTTTTATTTATTTTTTTTATTTTGGAAAAGACTACAACAACAAATAATTCTCAGTGGAAAGCAGATTATTTACTAGAAAAAAATCTGAATATATTATTTCAAATAAGTCACAAAATAATAACCAAATCTAATAAAACGAACAGTAAACATATACAGAAGCTACCCACCAGACACCTAGTCGGGATTACAAGCAGGACTGTGTTGTATTAGAAACCTTCACCATCTCAAACCACAAAACTTGTGAACTACTCTAACTAGTCCAACATAAATTAAGCAGATTTCCTTTGTTTAGTTTCTAGTTCCTCTCAACAGGAGTCATTTACATCTCAGTAACTGCAATGCAGTATTCAGTTTCAATACTGAAGTGTGTATAGTTCTCTGATCTCTTGCTATTGTTCCTCCTCCACGTTCTTTCCTAATATCCACCTCCTTCTTTGTCACTGAGAGACAGTGTGTCACTTTGTCAAACCCATGATGCACAGCGTTTGTGTTGCAGTGCATCCACCGTGATGTGAAGCCAGAGAACATCCTCCTCACCAAAACCGGAGTCATCAAGCTCTGTGACTTCGGCTTCGCCCGCATTCTGAGTAGGTGATCCAGGGAATGAGTGCATTTACGTACATTTAGTGTTAATCTGCCCCTAATGACTAATTCAACACGGGATCTGAGTGAGCTTGTGCTCAGCATCTCCTCACTTTCAGTGTCTCAATGCATGCGCTGCATCGGAGAACCGCTCAGCCATTCGGTGTCTCTGTTTACCCTTCCTGCTTTAGGTTTCCGTGTTAGGTTACCATACATTAACATGTAGTCATTGAGCATGTCTTGTAATCCCTTCCTCTACAATGTACATGCTATTTAGTATCCATTATTCATTATTAAGCACATGTGTGTCTGTACAAGTTCTCTCCATCTGTGTTTTTGGTGTACCCAGCTGGACCGGAGGATGACTACACAGACTACGTAGCGACCCGCTGGTACCGGGCCCCTGAGCTGCTGGTTGGGGATACTCAGTACGGGCCCCCTGTGGATGTGTGGGCCCTGGGTTGTGTCTTCGCTGAGCTGCTCCATGGGAATCCACTCTGGCCTGGGAAGTCTGATGTTGACCAGCTTTACCTCATCAGAAAAACTCTAGGTACCCTAGGGGCCACATCAATGTCTGCTTAACAGAAATAATTTAAGGACCCACTTGAAAACACTCCAGAGTTTAAACAGGTTAGGTATGGAAGTATCTGCTCTGCCACATTTCTACAATAGACCAATAGAAAGGACAAAACAAAGATTAGATTTCAGTTAAACATTTCCAAAGGTTTTTTTAGGACATTAAGGTTTGCAAACCATTTACCAAAATGTCCACACTACACACATTTTGGAACTGGATCAATAAGATTTTCATGACCTTATTTCTGACCTCAGGTGACCTAATCCCTCGTCACCAGCAGGTCTTCCACTCCAACGTTTTCTTCAGTGGAGTCAGTATTCCTGAACCTGACACAACGGTATGAAACCTGTTATCACTGCAAATGCGTAGCATGCTCTTCATGGAGTGGAGATGATGTTTAGTTGTGACCATTGCCAATGTATTTCTGCTCTTAGGAGCCCTTGGAAAAGCGCTTCCATGGTATGTCTTTTCATGCCCTCCAGGTTATGAAGGTATGTTGTGGTTATGCCTGAGAGAGCGCGACTGACATGCTAACACTGCACGCTAACCCTGTGCATCGTTGTGTGAGCAGTCATGCTTGGTGATGGACCCCTCTCTGCGGCTGTCCTGTGAAGAGCTGCTGGAGCTGCCTTACTTCCAGGAGGATGGAGTCAACTGGGGTCGAGAGGGTGAGCGCCCAGGAAGACGCCATGACAAAGGCTCCCGACGCAGGCAACCAGGGGTTAGTATCAAACTCAGCGCCTTGATGCCATTTACATTTGAACTTTTCAAACTGAGCTCTCTCAAACAAGAAACTACCCACATTTAACAGTCACCTCTCAAGCTGAGAATAATTTTAACTGTTGGTTCCTCTTCCTATTTTTACTGCTGGACATCGCCTCAACCTGTTTCCTCTCTTTCACTTCCCCTTTCCTCTCTCTAGGCTCAGTACCTGCCTCAGTTACCGAACAGCAACATCTCACCAGCACCAGATGTTAAGAAACAGGTGAAGCATAAATATCACCTGCCCAACATTTAACAAAACAACATGTTATTGTGGACTATGCTTTGTGCGATCATTTTGAATACAGTCCAGTTTGCATTATATGCTTGGTGTGACAGTAAAAAAAGTGCATGTTAATTCTATGATCACTGTCATTATTGACACTTCATATCCTTCAGTATCAAACAATACTTGGGTCATTTACAGTCAGGGAGGTTAGGCAACATAAATACAGTACCAAAGAATACAGTGTCAGTGCTGAAGATATGTTTTCACTTCTCTATAAAACAATATTAAAATAGCTCATGAAAGCCACCTTTCTTGTTTACTGGTGTGGACTTTGAGCTTTGTAACTTTCCTTTACATGCACAAAAACGATGTAACACACAACAGGAAGCACAAAAGCATAATACTGTAGGTCCCCTTTAAAAGACGACAGACTGACAGCAGCAGAGGCTTCAATTAGTGTTGGACATCACCAAACACAGGTGATGACTGCAGTGGCTGAAATGGTATTTAAAAAGGACCATAGAATAGAATTGTATAGAATTACTTTATTAATCCCAACCTGGGAAATTATGACCATAAACAAAATGTCAGGAATTATGTCTGCTGTTAGTGATGCACAACTTGCACACAATGCTATGAGTAGTTCTAGGTCACTTTTTTTGTAAAAACAAAAAAAAATGATTTGATGTGTAACTTCCTGGGTATTATCAAGGTTTAATAAACCTGCCATGACTGCTGACACTCTCAGTATGATCACTTCTTGACATATTGCAGTCTGACAATGATCCTTAAAGTTGTTCACACACAGGACAGTGCTACACTGGAACATGCATCAACACACTGACAGCCTGACATGCACTTGATTGATCATTGACCTCGAACTCATCAAATTACAGAGCGAACTCCTCGCTATACGTCACTGTTCTTAGGTCTTTAAACCAGCTGGAGTTAATCAGAGGCCATCGATCCCTACAGTCTACTGACTGCCTCAATCAACTCAATTAAACCCGACACAAAAAAAGGATGGATAACTGTTGGAAAGGCTGTCAACTGCTATAAATGCGATAGATATATATTCATATATATTAATTTACTCTATATGCTGTTTATACTCCTGTGTGGCTGGAGATTAGTCCTAGGCTCTCTGAATGACATTCCTGAAGCTTATATCTGCAAAAATAAAATAAAAAGGAGCCCTCTTCTGGCAAAATGCATGATTGCAAAGCTGACTTCAACATATCCATATCCATGTGTGCCTGCAAACATAATGAGTCATATAAATTATTCACAAGTTCGACAATCAGGGACTTAATCTGCTCTTTAGGTTTATTCTTTCAGTAACATAGAAAATAATTTTGTGTGTGCATTGTGCATTCTGTGGGTGAAGGAAAATTAATTAAATTAAAGCCTTTTAAGATCTTTTCCATACCTTTTTTAACCCAAAATACATTTGAGATGTTCATGATTTTATAATAATATACTAAAGTCCTCAAAGTGCCTAATAATAGTAGTTTAAGTGAATTCATGGTAATATACAGTATGTTGAAAAAAATGGTGAAAAAGCCCAGGATGTCAAAATTTTAAAAAAAAATGGTCATACTATATAGTATGTCAAAAAGTAAAAAAATAATGCCACGTCGTAAAATATCATAAAAAAAAAAGTCCTCAAAATGCGTTACAATAGTATTTTAAGTGAATTCATGGTAATTTATGTTGAAAAGAATGGTGTAAAAGTAATTTTTTAAGAAGTTTTAAAATTAGGCACTGAACATGCTGAAAGAATATGTATGTGTACTTGATATGTAACTCTTTCCACAAGGCACTGTATTTAATTATATTGCATAGCAAAAAAAAAAATCAATTTTGCTTTGTGCTGGAACTGTTAAATCTAAACTATCTTTGTGTTGTGTTGGAGCAGCTAGTCAGCTGCTGCTTCAATGAGCATAATCTACACGTGAAATTTGGTTTCTTGGTATCAAGATCCACTTTTTTGGTGGCTGAAAGTCAGAGGTTGAAAAATATCATTCCCATCGGGGCGTTGCAATGATCTTGTACCTGCGAGGCACACTGGCGAAGCTGCTGTATTCAGGGCTGAGATCTATACTGTCCGGTCCTTCTTTGCAAGAAAAGGTGAAACGCTGCAGGAGAGACACCAGGAAGAGGAAAAGCTCCATGCGAGCGAGTGACTCTCCAACACAGGATCTCTTTCCTGAGAGAGAAGAGGAAAATTCGTCAGAGATAAATGGAAAACGACTGCAGGGATTGTTTTGGCCTCTAAAACACAGCATAGCTCAGGCATGAGCAGGACAATAAATGTACTTAATAACTGACCTGCTGAAAATGGCAGGAATGCAGGATTTTTCTTGAAGTTGCCATTCTGGTCCAGGAAGTGCTGGGGGTTGAAGGACCAGGGGGTCGCCCACTGTTTTTCCTCTTTCAGCACAGAGTGCAACAACGGAATAATCATAGTGTCCTATTGAAACAAGACATTGTAATAGATGGGACATTTTTATATTATCTGGAATTTTTTTGAATTATTAACACTTAATTTGATGAAACCAAATACCTTGGGAATTGTGTAACCCCTGAACGAGATGTCCTGGAGTGAATAGCGAGGGATGCTCAAGGGGGCAACGTCCATAAGACGCTGAATTTCATGGAGGACTGCTTCTGTAAAGGGGAGGGACTTCCTGTCCTCCATATAAGGAGAGCGTCCCCGTCCAATCACAGTGTCAATCTCTTGCTGCATTTTCTCTTCACAATGAGAAAAAAAAAATGTGATTTACGTGCTTAAACAATTAATCAATTCATTAATTAGTATATGAAAATAATTTTAATGGATGTAAATGATGGTGCCAGCTTGCCCCAACAGCATTATATTACAGCCCATAATAGGCTGCTGTCTTACCAACAACACAATAATGGACTAGTTTCAAAAACTGTGCACCATGTTCCCTATCCTCTTCCTTATTGCCATGGAGTGGGTCATGAGGAAAACAACAGCTGACAAACCCAGGGTCATTCAGTGGACTCTATTCTCCCATCTGGAGGATCTAGACTCTGCAGATGATCTAGATGTTCTTGTCTCAAATCTCAGCCATCTGCAGGAGAAAACTGACAGACTCACCAGGTTCGCAAAACAAACAGGCTTGAATATCAGTGCTCCCAAAATCCAAAGTGATGCATGTCAGTACCACCCCAGACACACCAATCACGGTAAATGGGGACACCCTCAACTATGTCGAAGAAGTCACCTTCCTGGGCTCATCAGCAAAGCTGACTCAACACAAAAGGACATCAGAGCAAGGCTCGGGAAAGCCTGTGGTGCATTTGCTAAGCTACAGCCCATTTGGAGGTCTAAAGAGTACAGCCTTGGTATTCTCCTTGTCTTTGACTGGAGAAGCCTAGGAGGTGTACTTGCCACAGAGTTTCTTTGTGAAGTTATAGACCATGCTCGTCTTGCTTATTGCTGCAGTATGCTCAGCTGTCTGTGCTAGGTCTTCTATGAAGGCCCTCTTGACATTCTTGGCACTCTTCTTTACCTCCTTGTCCTTCTCCTAGTACACTTCCTGGGCCCACTGGAGGGGTCTTGGTGATTTAATGCTCAATATCTTGGCCTTCAGTTCTTTTCTGCCAGGTGCCAGGTATAAGCCATTCTTTGTTGTTGTTCTTTCTGTAGCCTAAGATTTTGGATGCTAACTCTACATAAGGCTTTTTGATGGTCTCCCACTTGTTGTTGATATCAGGGTCTTCTCCTATGGAATCTGCCAGTGCACTGAAGTGGTTCCTGAGCTCCAATCTAAACACTTGGCTGGTCTTTTGGCATCTCAGTTTGGCTATATTCAGGTGTTTCCTATGTTGGCTCTGCTTTGCCACTTGTTTGCTGGTTCCAGCTTCTTAATTCTGTAAATTTGCTCATTGATATTTATGTCTAGAGTTAATTATCATTAATGCAAAAGTGGAAGATGGTCAAAATGCTCAGTTTCTATGTTGCAGATGATACTGTAAATTAGAGATGTGTTTAAAAGAAATCTGATAATTGCATGAATACAATTGTTCAATACAACTCCAACATGCCTGCGTGTTTTTTCTATACTGGTCTCTGTGACCTACCCTGTATTTTGGGGTATTTGATCAGCACATTTAGTGCAAATCTCATAGTCGAGCTGGTGGTTTCTGTTCCTGCCAGGTACAGATTCAACACCGTCGCCACCAAGTTGTCGTAGTGGAACTCGGTTGTGGGAATGTGCTTTTCCTAAATAAACAAAACAACATAAATTTTAGTGACATGATGTTCAAATGCACATCTGCGTACCTAATGGGCAGAATTCATTCTTGGGAGTATGTGCATTTGCATTCATGAGACCAGCATGACACTGTTCACATAGTTCTTGTTAACGTATGGACTCCTGTCATACCTGGCTGAGTCTAGTGAGGAAGCAGTCGATGTAGTCTCTGGGTGAGCCGGGGTCCAGCGTGTCTTGGTGCTCCTGGATCTTTTTCATAATGAACTTTTTCAGCTCATTAACTCTGGCAAACATTTTGTGATGTGGACCTGGCAGCCACTTCATCAACCGAGGGAAAATATTACACATCTGTGATGGAAAGGAATCATTAAATGATAATGGTTCCACAAATGGTTGTCAGTTGTTTCATACAAACCACAATATCAAGCTGTATAAGTCAAAAATTCTGGCCATATAGGTAACAGGCAGGAACCGGACTCAGGCAGTGAAGGTCCGATTGAAGGAACTACTACCAAATGACGGACAATGTGCGGCAAGGACTTTTTGGAATAAAGGGATTTTGAAAACCAAAAACTACCTGACCCAAGGGTCTGCTACTAAATTTCAGGGTGTCAGAAATGATCTGCAGAAGGGAGAGGAAGTGTTCATCATCATAGCTGAAGCGCTGGCCGAACACCAAGCAGCAGATAACGTTGGACACGGTGCAGCTCATGAAGAAAGTAGGATCAAAAGGTGTGGCTGGAGACAGAAAAAAAAGAAGTCCTTAGTGAACTTTAACTGTCACTCTTCAGTCCTGCCTCAAGATTTGTTTGCTCAGTCTTCAGTGTTGGGTTTTGGTTGTGAGAGCACAATGTATGAAGTCTGTAGTGTGTCATCAAAGATCTTAAAACCAGAGACATATTTACAGTAATTCCATGAATACTGGTTTGTCAGAACAAGACAACCTTTCACCCTTCAGTTGTGAGTGACCCTGCATATGACTGATAGAGGAATACACAAGCAGAGCAAAGACACAAGGCATGCACATTCATACCTTTGGTACCAACTATGCGGGTTTCCAGATGTTTGCTCTCCTCCTGGATCCACTCTTCCATCGCCTTGCGTCCCATCCCAAAGTCCCTCAGTGTTGTCAGGGTGAAACGGCGTAACTGCCGCCAGCGCTCTCCATTACTGATCGCTAAACCTTTAGAGATGGGGAAATGGTGATAGTCACAATAAATCTGTCCTCCACATTTAAAAGAATTAAGGCTTCTTCTCAAAGTGGACTGAAACCTGTCCAACTGTGACCATAAAAGAAAAAAAAATTTTTTTCACAAAAAAGCGCAGAAACAACACAAATAATTTCATAGAAGCATTTGGAAAAGAAAATGATCAATGACAATGATCTGCAGTCTGTTGTGACAGATTAATGTTGTTACGTTCATGTTACACATCACAAACATCCCATATTACCATAGCCTTTGGTAACTTTCATCAAGAGGGGAAAAGGTCCTCTGCCAGTGAAGTCATCTGCTTGGTCCACCAGTGCCTCCTTCACAGCATCATAGCCCACCAGGACCACGAAACGCTCAGGACCCAGGTATAAGGTCATCACAGGACCGTAGTGTTCACTGAGCTGGAGAGCATCCAACATGCAGGTGATTCTTGTGCACAAATGCAAACCAAAGTAAACACACCCAGTGCACTGCAGATAACAGCAGATATATACCTTGGACTCACAAACACAAAACTATATAGAATACAAAAAAAATCGGCCAAAGCAGGCATGAAGAACAAAACATGTCATATACATATATACACACACACACACACACACACACACACACACACACACTCACACACACACACACGTTAGTGAAGAATTTTAAAGTGAATTCACATTTTTAAACCCAAAAGAAATGAATCAAGAATAACATACAACCACTACAACACATTTTTCTGTTCAGGAATGAAAGTGACTCACTGTAAGTTAGCATCCAAATACCCCCCACAAAAAATAAATTAAATTCAAAATCAGTTGTACTGTTAATTTAGGGCAGCAGTGGCAAACTCACAGAAAAGGTAAAAACATAACACATGCATCCAAAAAAGCTTCCAGTGAAGAAATATATGTTTAGGTGAAAACCTTAATCTATAAATTAAGCCATGTATTGCTCATATTTGAGACATTTAAAGAAAATAAGAGCAATAACTAGTGTTACTGCATAACAGGAGTGACCTGATGAAACCTACAGGTGTAAGTGATTAGAAAAAACATGCATGTTATTTCAGAGTGACAAACAGTTTGAAACAGTCGCTCCTTCTCACCTTCACCATGGTTTTGAACGGAGCTCTTTTGTCCAGCTGCAGCAGGTTTCCTATGATTGGCACAGAAGGCGGACCTGGAGGTAAACCACCGTGTTTACGGCTCCTCAGGTTGAGCAGCCACAGGAAAGCCATGATGAGACCCGCTAAAAGCAGCGTGACAGACCACTCCATAATGAGTCTGAACTCTGCAGTATACCAGAGAAATCTGCCGACTGCACAACGACAGGCAGCTGGCACTGATACTAGGATGGGCTACCTAAACTTTCACCTTGTTAACTTGTTGCAGGAGGAGGGAGGAAAACAGAAGCTCTTCGAGTGCATGTACAACCCTCTGACAGAAGGACTCTGGCTGTCTGGTTTACTGCAAAGCGACCTTCAAATCAGTTTATGTATATAAGACATTTTGCCTTACATGTGGCTAATAATGCACATCAGGGAATCATGTCACACTGGTTTATCTCCAACCCTGTCATAAAGCAAAAAACAAGCTTTGTTTTCTCAAGATAAAAACTTATTTTTCTTGTTATCTCGAGAAAACTAAGCTGTGTTTTCTCATGATAATTGTTAATTTGTTAAACTGATTATGGTGGACTGCAAATCAAAACATTAGGCTGATCACTGTAGGTTGGTCTTGGTGTCTGCCTTCTAATTCGGTAAAGTTAGAAATCTATTGGCAGATGCCAATTTCCAGGTTGAATAATGTCAAACACCGTATGACCTAAAGAGGTAAATGATGCATTTCTGCTATGTTGGTGATGCACGACAACCAAATTTATACCAAACGATGGGTCCCCAGTGTACCACAGAAAACTCCTGTGGACGCAGCACGGGAACTGTCTACAAAGTCCAACACCAGAATAAAAAAAACTAACTTATACATTATGAACTGTAGCATTAACTGTACTTTTCATGTAATAAAACACTGTTAAAGCTATAGTCTGTAATTCTGTTCAGATGCACTTTTTGTTCTACTGGGTGAAATGGTCCCTCTACTCAGAGAGCAGTCAATACATGATGTGTTCAGAAAAAGGAATGAAAAGAATCAGACCTCTGTGGCAAAAATTCTGACCAATCCCTGCCATTTGGTCCAAATGGAAAGAACCAATCAGACGCCTTCATGTCTCGTCCTGCTCATATCTGCTCCTCCTCTGTCTCTCCCTCCTCCCCACTGTTGCTGGAAACATCCAGCACACTTCTCTGCAGAAATACAGAGTTAGCAGGAGAATCTGTTCTGTAGGAAACAATGGCAGACGGCTCACCCTGCAAAACAGGAAAAGAGAAGAAATAGGGAGGCGATACAGACTGCAAAAAAAACAGTTTTCTGGACAAACCTAAGAGGACAAACCAGAATCAACATCGGTGGAGACACTGAGGCATCTGAAAGGACTGAAAAGTGATGCAGAAGTTGCTTTCCTTCTATTGGGCAGATATTATTTGTTTAACTTCTGGAGGAGTTATTGTCATGAAATACGTAATGTTTACCAACTTAGCTATTTTTGTTGCTCGTATTAGCCCAATGCTAACATTACCTTCTCTGTGGGTGTAAGTAAGATATGAAATTTTTACCATATTGCACAGCCATAGTCCCCAGTGTCTGCATTATAAAGGTGATAAAATGATGTTGACATGTTGGCTTTGAACAAGATGTTTTACAAATGCGGTGTCCGATGTTCAAGTTTGTGGGGACGTGGCTTTGGATGGAGCACTGATGGGAGGAGAAGGAAGGGGTGTGGCTTATAGAGGGCTCATAAGAGGTGCCACTTTCAAATCTTGCCAGTTGTTGCTACTAATTATACTTCTTAACTCACTGAGTTCCAGATGTTTTATAAAACAGAAAGTACCTTGTGCCAGCATTCCTGCTTTGATCTCTGTGGCGTATACTGTCTCTTTTTACTCTGACTACATCTCCCAGAAGCCCCAGAATTACTCACAGGGTACAGGAGACCGCCATTGGCGACCCGCTGCTGAAAAATCACTTTTGCACATTATTACGTCAATGTCACACTAGGACCATCAGTGCTGTTCCTCCTCAGGCTATGATTGGCAGCAGAGTCCTGTCAGTCACACAGTAGCCACGCCCCAAATCTTTGTGTGTTATTTCGCCATATATTTGACCATAACTCATTAAATAAAGACCCTGATGTATTATAATATTATTAAAACTAAGCATACAGATCATAAAGTCATATTTATAGTGCTTACAGAGGTAATACATCAGGAGAGAAAAGGGTCATTTTTCCACAGACTTCAATGCAAACCGACTTCTTTTCGAAACCACCAGCATCGCCCCCTGCTGGCTGTTGGAGAGAATACAAGTTTAAGTTACTTCCGTACGGACGTCACTGAACAGACCCGGTGTTGCCCACTGATCTTAATCAGAGGCCATCGAGCCCTGCAGTTGGTCATAAGATTACTGATTGGACAAAACACCTAGTATCACTCGTTTAATCAATAAAATACATTCACAAACACTTTGTCTTTTTACAGTATGTTTTATTTTTCAAAACAACAAAAAAAAATCAAGTGAGGAAACAAAACATCTCAATTTAACCAACACAGGATGGATAACTGTTGGAAAGGCTGTCAACTGCTGTAAATGTCATCGATATATATTCATATACTGTATATGCTGATGCTGAAGATAGGTTTCTTGGTATCAAGATCCACTTTTTCTGGTGGCTGAAAGTTAGATCATTCCCATCGGGGCGTTGCAATGATCTTGTACCTGCGAGGCAAATTGCCGAAGCTGCTGTATTCAGGGCTGAGATCTATACTGTCTGGTCCTTCTTTGCAAGAAAAGGTGAAACGCTGCAGGAGAGACACCAGGAAGAGGAAAAGCTCCATGCGAGCGAGTGACTCTCCAACACAAGATCTCTTTCCTGAGAGAGAAGAGGAAAATTCGTCTGAGATAAATGGAAAATGACTGCAGGGATTGTTTTGGCCTCTAAAACACAGCATAGCTCAGGCATGAGCAGGACAATAAATGTACTTAATAACTGACCTGCTGAAAATGGCAGGAATGCAGGATTTTTCTTGAAGTTGCCATTCTGGTCCAGGAAGTGCTGGGGGTTGAAGGACCAGGGGGTCGCCCACTGTTTTTCCTCTTTCAGCACAGAGTGCAACAACGGAATAATCATAGTGTCCTATTGAAACAAGACATTGTAATAGATGGGACATTTTTATTTTATCTGGGATAAAATGTGCATTTTTTGTCTTTGATGAAACCAAATACCTTGGGAATTGTGTAACCCCTGAACGAGATGTCCTGGAGTGAATAGTGAGGGATGCTCAAGGGGACAATGTCCATAAAACGCTGAATTTCATGGAGGACTGCTTCTGTAAAGGGGAGGGACTTCTTGTCCTCCATATAAGGACAGCGTCCCCATCCAATCACAGTGTCAATCTCCTGCTGCATTTTCTCTTCAGAATGAGAAAAAAATGTGATTTACGTGCTTAAACAATTAATCAATTCATTAATTAGTATATGAAAATAATGTTAATGGACGTAAATGATGGTGCCAGCTTGCCCCAACAGCACTATATTAGAGCCCATAATAGGCTGCTGTTTACAGTGATTTATGTTGGCTGGTTCCAGCGTCTTAATTCTGTAAATTTGCTCACTGACATTTACTGAATATCTAGAGTTAATTACTTTTAATTCAACTGCTCAAGATGCTCAAATTGCTTTCATCAAGTCAAGAGCTGCAGTGCAGATGATATTGTAAAGTAGAGATGTGTTATATGTTTAAAATAAATCTAATAAATGCATAAATCTGTTCAATCCAACCCCCTGCATGTTTTTTTCTATACTGGTCTCTGTGACCTACCCTGTATTTTGGGGTATTTGATCAGCACATTTAGTGCAAATCTCATAGTCGAGCTGGTGGTTTCTGTTCCTGCCAGGTACAGATTCAACACCGTCGCCACCAAGTTGTCGTAGTGGAACTCGGTTGTGGGAATGTGCTTTTCCTAAAGTAACAAAACAACATAAATTTTACTGACAAATGCACATCTGTGTACCTAATGGGTTGAATTCATTATCGGCAGTATGTGCATTTGCATCAGTGAATAAGTGAGTGTCATCAGTAAACATGTCCATAATGAGACCAGCATGACGCTGTTCACATAATTCTTGTTAACGTATGGACTCCTGTCATACCTGGCTGAGTCTAGTGAGGAAGCAGTCGATGTAGTCTCTGGGTGAGCCGGGGTCCAGCGTGTCTTGGTGCTCCTGAATTTTTTTCATAATGAACTTTTTCAGCACATTAACTCTGGCAAATAGTTTGTGATGTGGACCTGGCAGCCACTCCATCAACCGAGGGAAAATATTATACATCTGTGATGGAAAGGAATCATTGAATGATGATGGTTCCACAAATGGTTGTCAGTTGCCAGTTTCATATAAACCACAATATCAAGCTGTATATTTCTGTTGAAAAGTCAAAAATTCTGACTGATAGTGCTTGTTTTTAAAGACACATCGACATCTAGAGGGTATTTTTAGCATAACGTAGCTAAGCCAAGTGATTTAGATGGTTCAGTCAGGTTCAAATAGTGACTCCAACCTTACAATCAAACAGATCATTACTTCCAACATATAAGTAACTTCATAACATGTGTAAATTTCCCCGTTTGTGGGATGATCACAAGGTAACCTGAATCACTCATGTATCCTGGATTAACAGTAATTATGAGATCATGTATTGCTTGGGTCACTGCAAAGTAACTGGAATGCAGAGTAAATAAAAGGATTTTGAAACGAAACCTTCCACCTACCTGACCCAAGGGCCTGCTGCCAAATTTCGGGATGTCAGAAATGATCTGCAGAAGGGAGAGGAAGTGTTCATCATCATAGCTGAAGCGCTGGCCGAACACCAAGCAGCAGATAACGTTGGACACGGTGCAGCTCATGAAGAAAGTAGGATCAAAAGGTGTGGCTGGAGATAGAAAAAAAGAAGTCCTTAGTGAACTTTAACTGTCACTGTTCAGTCCTGCCTCAAGATTTGTTTGCTCAGTCTTCAATGTTGGGTTTTGGTTGTGAGAGCACAATGTATGAAGTCTGTAGTGTGTCATCAAAGATCTGAAAACCAGAGACATATTTACAGTAATTCCATGAATATTGGTTTGTCAGAACAAGACAACCTTTCACCCTTCAGTTGTGAGTGACCCTTGCATATGACTGATGGAGGAATACACAAGCAGAGCAAAGACACAAGGCATGCACATTCATACCTTTGGTACCAACTATGCGGGTTTCCAGATGTTTGCTCTCCTCCTGGATCCACTCTTCCATCGCCTTGCGTCCCATCCCAAAGTCCCTCAGTGTTGTCAGGGTGAAACGGCGTAACTGCCGCCAGCGCTCTCCATTACTGATCGCTAAACCTTTAGAGATGGGGAAATGGTGATAGTCACAATAAATCTGTCCTCCACATTTAAAAGAATTAAGGCTTCTTAAAGTGGACTGAAACCTGTCCAACTGTGACCATAAAAGAAAAAAGTAAAAAAAAAAAAATCAACATTTTCACCAAAAAAGTGCAGAAACAGGACAAAAAATTTCAGAGAAGCATTTGGAAAAATGCTAATAATAAAACCACCAGTGTTTTGGCCAGAAAATGATCAGTGACAGTGCAGTCTGCTGGGACAGATTTAATGTTGTTCTGTTCATGTTACACATCACAAACATCCCATATTACCATAGCCTTTGGTAACTTTCATCAAGAGGGGAACAGGTCCTCTGCCAGTGAAGTCATCTGCTTGGTCCACCAGTGCCTCCTTCACAGCATCATAGCCCACCAGGACCACGGCACGCTGAGGGCCCAGGTATAAGGTCATCACAGGACCGTAGTGTTCACTGAGCTGGAGAGCATCCAACATCCACATTTAAGACATACTTTTGATTAAAGAGCTCGCACATGCTGGTGGATTAATCAGGCTACATTAAAATGAGTAGTACTGTTAATTTAGGGCAGCGGGGGCAAACTCACTGGGAGGTGGTCTAAATGTTTTTCAGAGGAAGAGCTAAAAACAACACATGCATCAAAAAAAGCATCCAGTGAATAAATATATGTTCATTCATGTGAAGACCTTAATCTATAATTAAGCCATGTATGGTTCATATTTAAGATATTTACATGAAATAATAACTACGTCATGGGGGCAGTGTTGCTGCATAACAAGAGCGACATGATGTAACCTACAGGTGTAAGTGATTAGAAAAAACATGCATGTTATTTCAGAGTGACAAACAGTTTGAAACAGTCGCTCCTTCTCACCTTCACCATGGTTTTGAACGGAGCTCTTTTGTCCAGCTGCAGCAGGTTTCCTATGATTGGCACAGAAGGCGGACCTGGAGGTAAACCACCGTGTTTACGGCTCCTCAGGTTGAGCAGCCACAGGAAAGCCATGATGAGACCCGCTAAAAGCAGCGTGACAGACCACTCCATAATGAGTCTGAACTCTGCAGTATACCAGAGAAATCTGCCGACTGCACAACGACAGACAGCTGACACTGCTGAGAGGGCGGACTACCTAAACTTTCACCCTGTTTTCTTGTTACGGGAAGAGGAAGGACAACAGAAGTTACATTGAATAACTCCTGTTCTGTGAGTGCATGCACTACCCTCTGACAGAAGGACTCTGGCTGTCTGCTTTACTGCAAAGCGAGCTTCAAATCAGCAGTGTTGTGACAGATACTAAAACATAGTAACTAGTTAGAGTTAAAGTTACAGTTACCCTATTTTAAAAAGTAACTCAATTATTTTGTTGATTACTTACATCACAAAGTAATGCGTTACTGTTAAAAGTTTTTTAGTTACTCTTTAGGACCCTGGGCAGTGAGAGTTTGCCTTATGCTGTGTTCATGGTAGTTGGAACTTGGAGCTTGCATCAATGTAACCTCAAAGTTTAGTGCTCCCAGCTCTTCCAGCCTTACAGAGGTACAACAAAACATGTAGCTACTATTTACGTCAGTAGCAGATAGCATGAATTCTATGTCGGTTGATTAATCCAGCTTTCCAAGTTGGAGATACAACTCTCACTGAGGTTTTTATTTAAATTCTGACTTAAAGTTGGAAATTCCAAGCCTGGCTATTGCCACAACAAAACTCTGCCAGTGTAGTCTGGCCGAGCTGCCTTTTGAACTGAGTTCTCAGAGGCTGAACCCACATCTATCAAATGCCTCTGTGTGCTACTGGACGAAGCTTCACCCAATCAGACCACTCTTTTCTCTGATGTATGCATAGTAACGAAAAGTGCTTGATCCAAAGAACTAATGCGACATTGCCTCAAACACACTTCAATCGAGCCGTTGGAAATGCTAGATTTTCATTGGTCACCATTCCTGTGGGAATCTGAAACTGAAGAGATAGGCAACTTGGTCAGACTGACTTGGTCGGGAAATTTTGTGCAGCATCACAGGAAGCATTGGCAGGCCCAGGCTAGGAAATTCTGACATTTGTGTACAATGAATGCACCATGAGTTGAATCCCACAAACGCTGGGCTCCCAATGCTGCTGCAGTAACGCTCTGTTTTACCGGCGATGTTTGTTGCCTTATGCTGGGAAAGTGGGGGGACAGATTGGTGTCTCTATACAGTCTATGAAGTCTCTATGAATCGGAAGGGCACATGTCCTCCCATCTATAGTGACATCTGCAAGCATGAATGAAAGCAATTTGAATTCATCAATCAGGAAATCATTTACCAAGTAATGGACAAACACATCATATTGTAATGGTAACTTTGTTTATTTAAAAGTAAAGCGTTAGCGTATTATTTACTGTCAAAAATAGGGGAAGCGAAAAAAAGGATCTATTTTCTGAGGTCAACAATTTTATCCATTGACTGTATAAAGATGGACAAAATGACAGCTCCCCAAAAGTGAAGTCAAAACAGCCCCCTGGTGGCTGGCTGCAGTATAGGTCATAATCCATCCATCCATCCATTTTCTAACGCTTATCCTCATAGGGTCACAGGGGGGTGGAGCCTATCCCAGCTGTCTTAGGGTGAAAGGCAGGGTACACCCTGGACAAGTTTCCAGTTCATCACAGGACACATAGAGACAGACAACCACTCACACTCACATTCACACCTACAGACAATTTAAATTAGCCAATTAACCTAATCCCCATGCATGTTTTTGGATGGTGGGAGGAAGCTGGAGTACCTGGAGAGAACCCACGCAGACACGGGGGGAACATGCAAACTCAGGTCATAATCCATTTTTTTATTTTTTTCTTATCTTAATGTGCAATATGACTTCTATTCATTTCTACTATTCACTGTGAAGTACTTCTATATTTATTACACCAGTTATTCCATTGTGTCTATGCTTGGTCTCTTGTTGTGTTCCATTTATTTGTTGTTTACAAATTTTTTAGGCCCTTTTGGTTATTGTTGCATCATCCACTTTGCTGCTGTAGCATTGCAAATTTCCAAGTTGGGGCTAATAAAGGATTATCAAATCTTATCTTATCATATTTTAAATACATTTTCCCAAATATGTTGTCTGTCATTTTATGTAGTTGTTATTATGCTACTGTATGCCAATTCTTCTGAACGTTTTTTTTCTGATAGGTTTTAATTAGTTATACAATGCTATAAAAGAGACATCGGGATTGATAGTTGTGAGTCTCTCTCACTGTTAAACCATGGCCATGCCTGGCTCTTGATTAGTCAAACGGGTGACATTATAGCTGTGACTCCACCACCCAATCACTGCTGCACAGGCTGGCTCTAAATTACGTCAAAATCTCAAGATGGCAGCTCCCATATCTGGGATATTTTGGCTTCACTCCTGTACAGTGGTAGGAAGCAGAGATGCGTCATCCATCTTTATATATTTACTGGATGTGGTTTCAACAATGGCAGAGAAAATGCAGCCAAAAATACCACTTCCAGTGTTACTTCTGACAGCTCACCCTGCTAAAAAGGAAAAGAGAGGAAAGAGGGAGGAAGAAAAGACTGCGAAGAAACTATGGATAAAGCTAAGAGGACAAACCAGAGTCAACATCAGTGGAGACACTGGGGCATCTGAACAGACTGAAAAGTGATGCAGAAGTTGCTTTCGTTCTGTTGGACAGGTAATTATTTGTTTAGCTTCAGGAGGATGTAATGTAATGTTTGCCAACTTAGCAACTTTTGCCGCTTGTATTGAAGAGGTTATAGGACATTTTTATCATATTGCACAGCCATAGTCTCCATTGTCTGTATTATAATTGTGATAAAATGACATGGATACTGTATATTGGCTTTGAATGTACAGCTGTGATGATAGTTCAAGTTTGAGGGGGCGTGGCTTTGAGCACTGATGGAGGGGGAGGAGGGGGTGGAGCTTAGAGGAGGTGCCACTTCCTAGCTCTCTTCCTAGCTCTTGCTACTAACTATACCTTTAAGTAAGTAATGTTCAATTTTATTTACTCTGTGTTTTGCACTTAATAAAAGCATTTTGCCGCTGAAACTCAAATAGTCCGAATATAGTCCAAAATATTTAGTCCGATACTAAACTTGTCATGATCCGTCTGTCTGGTTTGGTTAAGTTATCCATTTTTGTCTCGTGCTTGCATGTTGTATTGTCATTTCCTGTTTTATTTTGAAGTGACTGTGTTCTCCCCATAGACTGTAAAAAGAATGGACGTAGCATCCGTGACGTCACCCATTGGTTTGGGGGAGTCCTTTTTGTGCTCCTATCATGGGCATTTGAACTGCGCCATCTTGGATTTCAGTGGGCGTGTACTTTCCATATTTGGAGGAGAGGCGGTAACTTTACCGGTCAGCCGGCCGAGATCCCGCCCACTGAACTCAAGTTAACCGCGCTGAACTGAGCTAGCCTAAGGCTAATCAGCTAGGCTAGGCTAACAAGCAGCTACAGGCAGCAAAAACAGATCGTAATGCTGCTGTGTTTTAAAAATCACCTTTTCAGATTGAGAGTTTTTAGGTGGAGCTACAGGGTTTGGTAGACTTGGTGGATTGGGGGGGGGGATTCATTTGTACTATTTAACTGTGAAACGATCATTTAACATGTTAGTTACAGTCATTCAACACTGCCTCCATCCACTAACGTTTATCCAGCACAGCAGCCGCTTTCTGATGGAGCATCTCTGTGCAAGCAATGTCGGACTTTTTAAACAGAACAATGATGCGAAATAAGGTTGTATTCCCGCACTAAACAGACTCAACATACTCTGGTCATCTATCTGTATCAGCAGGGATCATGAGTCGGCAATAAAGCCTTTATAAGCCAGCGGCAAAATATGCCGACACATACCAATAAGTGGCAGCATCCCAGTAAAATGTATTTTATACAGCCTATGGGTATTGGGTAAAATAGTACTAGATATTTACACACCAAAAAAAATCGAAAAAAAACACACAATCCTTTGACGGTCGATTAGTCTAGTCAACAATCCCCATGCATGTTTTTGGATGGTGGGAGGAAGCCGGAGTACCCGGAGAGAACCCACGCAAACACGGTGAGAACATGCAAACTCCACATCGGGAACCGGGTACCTTTTTGCTGTGAGGCAACA
Source organism: Synanceia verrucosa (assembly GCA_029721515.1). Taxonomy (NCBI): domain Eukaryota; kingdom Metazoa; phylum Chordata; class Actinopteri; order Perciformes; family Synanceiidae; genus Synanceia; species Synanceia verrucosa. The sequence continues at coordinate 22,346,878 of CM056559.1, forward strand.
GTGCTAACCGTTGCACCACCGTGCCGCCCACACACGCCATATTGCCAAAAACAAACACAGACCCCTGGGTGTAGCCTAGCCTAGCTCAGACGACGCTTTAGCAAAGAACTAACTGCCGGGAGCTGTCTGTGAACCTGTCACTCAACGTAACCACGCCCTAATTTATGCAAGAATTTTAAGCCGAAATAACACTAAAACGGTTGTGGTAAAAAAAAATTCACCCCCCTCACAGTGTTCACAGAAGTGGAAACTATCGGTAGAGACCAAAAAATTGAAATGTACCAGGCTGTAAATATGTTTTTTTAAAGCTGTAAAGTCAGCTATTTTAACATGGCAGTCAATGGAGAATTGCTCACTTCCGGAGCCAGCCCCCAGCGGCTGAACGGGAATTGCAGCTTTTTGAACGCGGAAGTGGTCCTCACTTGGAGAACCCACAACTGCCCCCTTGGTTCTCCCTCTCGTTTCAGCTTCACACTTCCCTCTCCCCATGTTTCGCTCTGGTGATTGTCTGGCCCCGCCCTGATTGTTTCCACCTGTTCCCCATTACCTCTTGTATGAATAGTCTCGTCTCCCGTCTCCTTGCGTGATCGTAATGTCCCTTGTGTTCGTCGCTGCCTGATCTCCAAAGCTGCTTTCTACGGTTTCCAGCATCCTGATTTTCTTAGCGGTAATTTTTGTTGTAATTTTGATAGCCTCAGAGCCCTCTTTTGTTTCTAGACGAATCCTCCAAGTGAGTTGATAGCTGGTTTTCCCTTTACTTCCTAGTTTAGTGCCACGTGCCCCTTAGTTTTAACTAGAAGAATCCTCTTAGTGAGTTGATCCTAGTCTCTTTGTTCCTTAGTTTACTCTTTCATGTTGTTTATCTGATTCCCTCCTCTAGAGTAGAGTTGTAGGTGTGCTTTTAAGTTCATTCTTAGTTTATCTCCCTTGTACCTCGTAGCTCCCTCTTGTCCCCTTTACTTCATTGTGATTCATTCCCCTTAGTGGTAACTTTTGTAGCCTTTGCGTTAGTTTGAGTTTTCCTTTCTAGGTACTGTTAATGGGTTTTTCCCTCTCAACTTTGAGAGTGTTTTTTTTTTTTTTTTTGTTTGTTTCCCATTCATAGTCGAGTGTAGTGAGTGTAGGGATTCCCTGGTGCGTGCCTCCGCCTGCCTGGAGGCGCGTGGCTGTCTTCCACCTCCCTGCTGGATCTCTGTGCTCATTTCTCTGCAAGTCTCAATAAAACCTTTTGTGAGAACTGTCAATAAGTCTGTGAGTCATGCGTTTGGGTTCCCAGCCATGGATCCCTGTCAAAGCAAGCTTGTGTTATAGCTAGCACTAGGACACTCTGGAGTTGTCTCATTGTGTTTGGAGCAAATCGTCTCATTACCATTTAGGTTCAATGGTAACATGAGACGATTTGAATATTATTAGTCTATGACAAATAATATTCAAATGCATTTCATAGCAGTACTGTTTATTTTTATGCATATGTTCTAACATAACACAGGAACCAAGAATTGTTTAAGATATATACAAAAAGAAATGGAGAGACAAAACAAAAGACTTGTCATAATGCCGATGAACCCGTGTGCTGCAGCAACCACCAACTGCACAACAAATATTAATGGGTTACAATACAGCAGTACAGCAATGCTGTATAATCATTCTTGCGAATCACTCAGAGTATTTCAAGGGATGATGGACGGCCTGAGTAGCCGTGGCGATGAGCTGGTATGTGCGAGGCAAATTGGCGAAGCTGCTGTATTCCGGTTTGAGGCTTATACTGTCTGGGCCTTCAGGGCAGGAAAATGTGAAATTCTGCAGCAAAGACCCGAGGAATATAAAAAGCTCCATACGAGCCAGAGACTCACCAACGCAGGATCTTTTCCCTGTGAAAAGATGCAAAAAAGGCACTGTATGATGTAGTATAAAGTAGTGTGATTGTGATGTGGCAATGACAGTCATGGATAAACCACACAAAGACAACTACAACTATGTAAAACACAGTTTCCCGCGAGGGTCCCTATATGTAAGATTTATTAATGAGCTGCTTTACCTGCAGAAAATGGCAGGAATGCAGGGCTTTTCTTAAAGTTGTCATTCTGGTCCAGGAAGTGTTTGGGGTTGAAGGACCAGGGTGTCTCCCACTGCTTTTCTCCTTTCAGCACAGAGTGCAACAAGGGAATAACTATAGTGTCCTATAGAGACAAGACAGGATGTCAGTGAAATAATGCTTTTCCTCCAATAATTCCAATTAATTATGATTTCTTGGGTTGGACACTACCTTGGGGATGGTGTAACCCCTGAAGGAGATGTCTTGCAGTGTGTAGTGAGGGAGGCTGAAGGGGACAATGTCCAGAAAGCGCTGCACCTCATGGATGAATGCATCAGTGAAGGGGAGGGACTTCCTCTTATCCATGCTGGGGCAACAGCCTTGTCCAAGTACAGTGTCAATCTCCTTCTGTATTTTCTCTGTGGAGGAAAAAGCAAAAATTAGTTTCCATCAGTTTCCCTGCTGTTCTTGACCATAATGTATGAAGCATGGGGAAAATGAAATGCTGAACGTGTCCTCCATTTGGGGACCTACCCTGAATGTTTGGGTATTTGATCAGCACACTGAGAGCATATCTGATGGTGGAGCTGGTTGTTTCTGTTCCTGCCAGGAAGAGATTCATCACCGTAGAGACCAAGTTGTCATGATGAAACTCACTTTTGGGATTGTCCTTTTCCTGAGAGGACAAAATGGCAAAACAGATTACACAACAGATTAAAAATACACTTTAAGCAGGAGACAGACACCCACTCTAGCTGTTGCTTTACTAAAATTGGATCATTTGAATAATGAGTAAAAATTAGACCCAATATCAGAAGCCAAGGAAATATTAACTCTTTGAGTGCCATAGATGTGTATTCATTGAAGTAGATTTTCGGCAGCAGGGACAAGAGGGCGCTCTCACACAGCCTGTGAGTAATTTTGAAGCTTCTGGAATTTGTAGAGCATAAAGAGACAGGATACAACCACAGAGATCAAAGCAGGAAATGGAGATGATCAAGATTAGGGAGCAAAACAAACAGAATCTGGAAAAAAAGTGATGATTTTGGTGAAAGTGTCCTCTACTCTACCTCTGATAAAACAAGAATGGAACTCTTTTATTTGAGCTATTCAGTGTTTTCAGAGTCATAGTACAAAATATTCTGTGGGTCTTAAAAAATACTCAAAATGGGCAAAAATGCTGGAACATGGAACTTTCTGTTTTATAGAACAGCTGGCACTCAATGGGATAAGGGTTATTTTGGAGTTGCAGGAATACAGAGGATGGGAATGCAGGTATATTCTCTTTCAGTTGGTTTCAAACAACCTCGCCATCAGATGCCACCATATTCTACAAGCAGTATCTTTAAGGGTTCTTTAAGAGGAACATTAAGATGAAACTCCAGGATGGAAGTTATGGTTTCAGGTTCACTCAGCAAAACAAATGAGTATTCCAACCTGAGTGATTCGGATGAGAAAGCAGTCAATAAAGTCCCTCGGGGAACTGGGGTCCAGCGTCTCTTTGTGCTCTTGGATCTTCATGTTGATAAACTCTCTCACCTCCTCAACTTGGGCAAACATATTGTGCTGGGGGCCAGGCAGATGCTCCATGAGCCAGGGGAAGACGTTGTACATCTGTTGGGTCAGGGATAAAAAACACTGTATGTAGAACACAATATGAAAACCAGATTACAAACTGATGGACCGCTAGCCTGGCTTTCACCTCCACCTACCTGACCCAAAGGGCTGCTCATAAACTTTAAAATATTAGATATGATGTTGAGGAGGTGCAGGAAGTTCTTGTCTTCATAAACGAAACGCTCACCAAACACCAGGCAGCAGATCACGTTGGATGTGGTGCGGCTCAACAAGAACGTGGGGTCAAATGGCTTTCCTGGCAAGCACAGTTCAAGCTCAATTAGAGACAGTTATTAAAAAAGATACTAATCAGAAGAAAAATAATATGTTAATGAGCAATAATGAACAAATTTTAATCACCATGCAAATGATTTTAAAATGTCTCCACTACAGCAAAGTTTGGCTTTGACAACCTTAGCCATGTCAGTGTTTTGAAAGCATCACCTCAGGCCTTGTATGTATAGTGCAAAGTGTCTCTAGCCATTAACATTCAATGATCAACATCAAATTTCAAAAACATCCATGAATGAGTTGATCGCTTCCAGGGAGACAATTTACCGCACATGTTATTGATTTCAATATAAATGCATTTTCCCATTTGGTATCTTTACTCAAACAAGACAGAGAGTGAAGCTTTACTGGTTTAGCGGGTGGTTATGCAACATATTCTGTTTACTTTGCGCAGACCGCCATCAGAAAGAGATAAAGATTAAAGGGTGCATTTGAGGCAAGAAAGATAAAAACCACAGAGTGATCCAACAAAGCTTCCACACTCTTTTTTCCCCATTACATCTGTCAGTGTATTTTGTTCTGTCTTTTTGGTCATATTTCATTCACTGTCCTGAAACACAGTGGTGGAAGAAGTACTCAAAGGAAACAGTACCACACAGAAAAAAACAAGCAAGTCCTGTGTTCAAAATTCTGCTTGTGTAAAAGTGCAAAATAGAAAATTAGAAAACTTGGAAACTTCCTACAAAATTATATTTAGTTGCATTTTACTTCATCAAGATCATAAGCTTTTATTACATGCTACAAGATAGAAAAAGTGGGGAAAGGGGCTCTCCTAAGAATGTGGGCCATTACTGCTGTACTGTATACAGCAAAGCATCATATGTTGTAACTATTAACAGCTGTAAAATGAACAATATTTCTCTCTGTGTAGTGGGGTAGAATTATAAAGTAGAATACTCAAGTAAAGTACAAGTGCCTCAAGATTGTACTTGTGACTGGATGACACACTTTCACTTGACAGATAATGAAATCCTGCATGACACACATGTTGTGCTGAAGCTCAAAACACACCTTTGAATGTTTCTATGAGGGCCCTCAAGTGTTTGCTCTCCTCCTGGATCCACTCCTCCATCCCTTTGCGTCCCATGCCAAAGTCTCTCAGGGTTGTCAGTGTGAAACGTCTCAGCTGGCGCCAACGCTCCCCGTTGCTGATCCCCAAACCTGGTGAAAGAGTTGTGCTGCTAGTTAAACAAGTGGAGGCACATAAATACAGAGACATGCATGCACAAAACCACTAAAAAAACCTGTGAGATTTTAAGTGTCATGTGTTACCGTAGCCTCTGGTAGCTCTGATCAGAAATGGCAGCGGCCCTCTGCCGCTGAAGTCATCGGCCTGGTCCACTAGAGCCTCCTTCACAGCATCATATCCGACCAGAACAACTGTCCGCTGCCAGCCCAGGTACAACGTCATCACAGGACCATAGGTTTCACTGAACTGAAAAAAAGACATGTTTTGTGTATAAAGTAAATGTGCAATCAAAAGAATCACACAACGAAATCATTGTGAATAGTGCAAAATAAATTCTTACCTCGAGGAAGCTTTTAAAAGGTGCATCTTTCTGCAGCCGGGGCAGGTTTCCTACGAGGGGAAGCGCAAAGGGTCCTGGAGGCAGGCGATACTTCCTGCTGTTTTTGACTCTGAGCAACCACAGCAGGGCTAAGATCACACCAGCCAAGACCACTGTAGCTAAGAAGTCCATAATGCTCTTCAGGCAGTTTCCTCGACTCAACAGACCTCTCTTATATACACTTTCACCCAGTGATTAGCGCTTGTACCTGAATAGGTGTTTATGTCTGACAGAGAGTTGGCAGCAGCACTGCATTAGGCCACAGGTGAGTCACATGACTCTCTGTCTGTGTGGAGCACCCTCCTCTGGTTACTGCTTGTCACTGATTTGAAGCAAGGCTGACAAAACAAACGTCTGACTTGAAATCTATGCTGAAAAACTTGTCATTTACTTCCTCACACTTTACATGAAAAAAATGCAAACAATGAGAAAACAGAAATACTACAATGTCATCACAGGCTAGCAGGTTTCAAGACATGACATGTCAGAATGCAGGATTTGTTATTATATAACTCAAAACCAATGCAATTCATAAATAACTACACTCTGCTTTAATATACAATAAGCCAGCATCACTCAGAACAGTTAGCCACTCTCATACTGAGTTACCTTTTGCCTGTCTCTAGCTTTATATTTGTTGACATATTTGGGAGGGAAATATCCTATATATAAAGAAATGAAAATAAATGTATATAAAAGTGTGAAATTTAATTAATTAATTCAACTAAATGAATAACATATAAATAAATAAAAGGAAAAACCATAGATGTGTATATAAAAGCAAATTAAAACTTCAACAATTTATGTCACATTTCAGGGTTCGTGCACCATTTTAAAAGTCAAATTTAATTTTTAAGACCTCAACAAATATAATTTAAGACCCAAAAATGTCATTACAATTTCTTTGGTAGAATATAGTCAATTTATTGTTAGAGCTCAACCAATATGAAGTTTTTGAGGCTGAAGCAGATATCAATATTTTGCAGGAAAAAAAAATCTGATCCGATTAATCTGTGATAATAACTTATTAATTTTTTTAACCCTTAACACTTGCAACGGCGAAATAAATTGAGGGCATAACACTTAATTTTCTACAACTTTAATTTCACAACTTTCAAGAACAGAAGTGAGCTTTGTGAACAAAATAACATGCAACATTGCAGTAAATCTCTGAATACTGTGTTTTACTACTGGCATAAAACACACCATCTGAAAATACCTACAGCAAATTCAAGGTAAATTTAAGACAATTTAAGGCCTTAATTACCCAGATTTTAATTTAAGACATTTTAAGACTTTTTAAGGAAGCGCAGGAACCCTACATTTTATAAAGTAATTTATGCCTATATTTATTTTTAATATGTTTTGTGGTACATTTAATAGACAATAATTTATATTTTTAATTTTGGCAGGTTCTGTCCTCCAGATGAGAGGAGCACATAAACTACTGTATAAACAAGAGAGATTTTCCTTTTTTGTTTTTTGCAGTGCAACAAAATCTCAGATAAGCACATGCACTACCATTCGTCATCAGCATATCATCCCTCTTTTCCACACCTTGCCCCGCTGTCTGCACGCCAACCAACCAGCAAATAGGAGATGATGTAGAGAGAAAGACGCATGGTCATGGTGAAAGCAGGATTTATTTCACCTTTGGACAACATTTCATATAGGATGTGTGCAGATGGCTGGTTATGTAGGCAAGTTCAGTTTCATCTGAAAGTGCAGATGAAATGGAAATAATGGGGATGAGGGAAAAATATTTACAGTGGTGAAATTCTTTGAAAAATAAAGTATAAAATGAGCACAGTGATGAGTGAGTCAGTGGACAAACACAACTGTGTGACGGTCTGGAATCATTACACTGAGTTAGAAAGTTAACCTCAAAACAAACAGAGTTCAGATGACGCAAGATCATGAATGATTTACCTGAGGAGCATGGGCAAAATGCCAGGAAGAACGCCTTCATTCATTTATAAATTAGACACATAACAAACGAGTGATTAATTAATGCCCTTATATTATAAAGGAATAGACACACAAGATGAGAGGAAAGGGTCTTTCAAACAGTCTCTCTCTTTCTGGTCAAGACTAAAAAGCAAATCCTCCACAGTCAAATGCATCAAAGTCGGAGTCCGCCTCAAAGTCGAAGCTGTTGAAGTGTGGGGAGTCCACATCCTGGCTGCAGGCATGGAAAGAGCCTCCGGGAGGGAGCTCCGAGAAGGTGCCAGAACCGTGGGCGAGCTCTGGGGCTCTGGTAGCCAGGGGAGAGGAAGGGGAGCAGGAGTTGAGGTAGCCCAGCGCAGAGGAGGCCGCTGCACCTCCCATCAGCAGGCACACCGCCCTCACTGCCCGGGCATCACTGCTGTTGCCATGGCGAAGGCAATCTGACATGCGGTGTGGTGGGGCCACAGAAACACTGCGCAGAGGCCGCCGAGGTCCACTGGCTGTCAACAAAATATAATAAATAAATAAGTAACAGTGGCTGGTGAAGAATAAAGCACATTTTCCCTCAGCTATTTATCACAGGAGCTGCCAAACCCACACTAAAGGCAAGTGAAGACTAGACTAATTAGGTGGAAATATATAACTCATGTTGTCTGCTGGATATGTACACAGACAGCTTACTGACATGTTGACATGTATCATGTTGCTACCAAGCTGATAACAACTGTATGTATCCAGCTGTGTGCCGCTGAGCACTCACTACACTGTAGCCTCCAAAATGTCAAATGTCTCTAAAACACTCTAATTGACAGTGTAGAAATATTTGGGGGCTCTATCAGCAGAAATGGAAAATAATGTGTATAATCAATTGAAACTAATAATTATTGTGCTTTCGTTAGAATGAGCCCATATAGGGAGCAAGTCCTCGTCACAGTCTGCCATGTTTCTACAGGAGCCTAGAATGGACAAACCAAAAACTGGCTTTTTGCACTTTTATTTTACCTAAAGGCCATGCTCGCGAAACTGCGGAAAAGTGAACCACAGAGTGCAAAACTGTGACACCGCCAGCTGCTATCTGACTTCAGTTAGTCCTCAAGAAGTGCTATTATTGGGGGTGGGTATTGGAAAGGACACACACACACATTGTACCTTTATATATGTACAGTACCTATATTTACACATATTAGGGCTGCCAAAGTTACTGCGTTAATGTGATTTTTTTTTAAATTTTTATTTTTATCGAAATTTTTATTTCAACATGCAGAAGTTGCTCTGGATTTACAATTGGCCAAAACGTTACTTTTTTGGGGGGAAAATTATATTAAGAAATTTAAAATTGCTATTATATCATTATTACATCAGAAGGCGAATGGCATTGCCACAAGTTTGCACTTGGCGGCTCATGTTACCACAGTCTTGGAAAGGCATGAGTGAGCAGAGGGGTGCCAGTTGGTTGCAATCTGCACATACACTACTAGAGTCCACCAAATCACACACACCATAACTACAGCATTTTACTAGTCCTCTGGTAAATGTGTTTCTTAATTTTTTCTGCTTTATTCAACTGTGAAACATTTTAAATGCAAATGTGTTTATGTGGGTTTCCTCTTTTTCTTTTTTCTCTTTCTAAATTGACATGTATACTCTGAGCTCTCTCAGACACTGTACTACACCCCCGATGCAGCTAGAAGTTGTGGGTTATTACATCTGATGACCTGATAGCCGACCTTGGTTTTGACCTCTGTCTCTGAGGGAGCCTCCACGCTCTGTGAATCGAGACAAAGGAGGGGTGCCCTCACCGACCCTGGGAGACCCGGGGTCTTTATCGCTGAAGGAGTCGGGCAGGGGGTCTCTGTCGGTGATGCAGGGAGTGATGCTGCGCTGCCTCTGAAGGGTCAGGGGTGACATGACCCCCTAAGAAATGAAGCAAAAGTTATTGTATCACAGAGATTTACTGTGTGGCAGCAACATTTTATGAAAACACAAAAAAAACACACTGCTTTTGGATGCTTTTAAGATATTAGAACAGAGATATGAAATGAAAGGTGATCAGGAGGTCCTGACTCAAGTCAAAACTGCTGACTCACCTCTCTCACTTTCTTGATCATATTCAGCCATACACTGTGAAAGGCAAAATGATGAGTCATTATGTTTGAACCAGAGCCAAGTCTGTAGATTATTATGGTGTGTAGCACTGCCTCTAATATGATAACCATCTGCAGTAAACATGTTGGATAACAAGTGGGACAAAGGACACCTAAGTTCCAGCGTGTGTTGTCAATATGTCACCAGTGTGGTTAACGTGATAATGAGTGGGGACAAGTAAATCCAGTGTGTGTGTGTGTGTGTGTGTGTGTGTGGGAGGGACCCACTTGCAGTCATCTGGGTTTTCAGTGAGGAGCAGTAGGAACTTGTTCTGTGGCAGGATGAGGGCGAAGCAGCAGTCCCTCCTACCCCCTGGAGGCAACCTGGGCAGGTCGAGGATCTCTCGGCCCTCTACGATAGACTCACAGCTGGTTTGTAGCGCCACCACCTGGTCAGGAGGGGAATCTGCATCGCGGCACACCAGCAGGCTTCCCTCCAGGGTCAGCACAAGGTACTTCTCCTTCCACTGCTTAAACATGAAGCCTCCTGCAGCAAAATAAAGGAAGCAGGATGAGGCATGTCTGTAGGAGGTTTGACAGAAAATTAATCTTATTGTTGATGAAAATAGAGGTGAGATCTCTTTTTACTAATAGTCTTCAGCTATGTTGGCACCTCTGAGGCTTTAGCCTACTTGGACTAAAGTGGGAGTGTTTCTAACTCCAGCCCTGGCCGAGACTTCTTACTCAGCCAGTAGACTGTAGATTTTGAATTTGCTTTTCTAAAAGTGGATCAAAAATTAAAAATAGAGAGAGGATCAACAACTTTGTTGGGATTCATCCACAATTATCTGAACCAACTTTACTGGCAACCTATCCAAGTCTTTCAGTCTGGACCAACGTGGTTAACAAACCAATATTTTCACCCACAGAGCCGACCAAAAGCTATCAATCATCTTTGAAGTGACTGCAGGTGCATTTCTTCTGTTAGCGTCGTGGAGATTTGATGACATGATGGTTAGCCATCATCAGTTGTAGACATTTTGTTGTCATTCTTTTTTTTTGTGGCAGCAAAAAGCACCTGAAATTTTAACAACATAAATGATATCGTGCAAAATTGACATTAGAGTGGAATAATTACATCTCCATTAATGACAATTAAAAATGCATTTGTAACATAACAGGAATTGTCTGTCAGGAGATAATTTATAGAAAACATTGTTGCTTTATAAATGTCACAGACATAACCAAAGCCTTTCTTCCCAGCCAGAATATTATTTCAATTTTCAACCTCAATATCTGAAATAACTGGACAGCTAAAGTCAGTGTAGTTCTCAGAGCGGGCATGAAAGTTCAAGATGTTGGTCCTTACGACCACTTTACTGTGTAAAAACAAGGGGAAAGACCTCTGTTTGTGGAACATTTTGTAAGTTTTCAGGACAGGACACACATGATGCCGCTGGATTGTAAGTCTTCCCGACTGCCATTGTGTAATACAGATAATAGATGGTGAGCACATGTTGATGGACGGGGAAGATCTGCTCTATTTCTCCATACAGAGGATTAAAGATGAACAGGTGGAGGGAGGGGAGAGATGGAGGTATAGTTTAGATGGGATGCTATAATCATGTCATCAACTTTGGCAACACTGATGTGCTGAACAGCTTCATAGATTTGATGTTAAAAAAGGTGTTTCACTATCATCAGTCCACTAGTAAACCGAGCCTATGTGACGCCACTATCAAACGAAATCAATGGAGATGTAAAACAGATGTGAGTCCTGGATTCCTGACTTGGCTTTGAGGGCAAAACATCTCATCGTTCAGTAAAAAAACACATCTGGTATTGATTACATCGCAGATTGATATCACTCATCTTAGAGCTTCAGCATTGCTCCGAGACACTCAGTGTTAGGGCTATAAATGAGAGTAAATATACTCAGTAACTCTCAATTTCTCTCAAAACAAAGTGTCATTTTGTCAACTCAAGAAATTACAATAGTTAATTTTGTCTGTCTGTAATAATGGAGGGACAGCTCTTTGTTCTTCATCACATTTTGAATGGCAGATCCAAACTCCACCAAATGTGACAAAACTCAGATGCTGGGTGGAAAGTGCAGCTGGTGGATGTGGAAAGTTTTTAAAAAACAGTGTGCATCAAGTAACCCACGTTAAATGCTAACAGAGAAAGGTTACAGCATGAGCACAGACATGAAGCACACAACCACTGATGAGGGCAGAGGAATGGAAGCAGGCCTACCATATTTCCTGAGGAAGCCTCGATGAATGCCTGCTGTGCTCATGCTTGTGGTCATCACAGCAACAGGGACTAACTGAGAGGCAGAGCATTTGATGCTGAAAAATAGGGTAAGAGAGAGAGGGAGGGAGAGAGAGAGAGAATAATCCCCACTATTTAGGCCTTCCTTCCTTAAACCCATGCTGTTGTGAGTGGAATTGGATCCATCCCTGCTTATGCACACATAAACATCATATGAGCGTAAGAGCCAAATAATCATAACAGCGATGGATAAATCCCACCAAAAAGATCCCATGATTTTCATGGGGGCCATCACCAGATGTCACGCTGGACATTTTCCCATACTGCTTCTCTCTCAGGGACACAGAACTAAGCCTCTATTTTTGCAGTCTTGTACAGAACATATGGGCGATTCATAGTAGCTGATCATTATACGGTCATCAAACCGATTCCCAGTTGTATCTCTGTGCCCTTGGGTGGCTTCCAAACCAGGGCTTGGGTCACCTCCCGCTCAAGCAGATTAAAACAGAGGGATTACTATTCTCGCACAGCTGGAAGCCTGTCATTGCAGTGCTGTGGATAGGCCCAACCAAGACTTTAATCTGCCCAGACACTGGGATCATGCCCTACCACAAGCAACAAACCTCCAAGATATTAACTGTTTTGTTGTATATCCAAGCAGGATTAAGCAGCACTCAATTGTCTTGCCACTGCTTGTTTATCAGTTTGATTACGTAACAAGAGGAATCTATAAATGAACCGCTATCATAACACAAGGTCCTAGAATCTGGTGCCGGGGAAAGTATATGCATTCACTTGAGAAAAGAAATACTGAAGAGATTATCATCTCTGAATTCAGAGCAGATTTCATGGATTTTTTTTTTGTTCCATTACAAAGTTTTTCAAAATTATCTTTGTAATTTAGAAACACATAGCAGATTTTTTTCCAAACTTTGTACGAAATTTCCAAGATAAAGAGATTTTTTGCTGAATTATTTTGTCTCTACACTAAAATCAGAGTGGTATATTCTTAATAAATGTAAGCTAGCTGGCCCTCTGCTGTTGTGACGCCCTGTTCTGCTGCTCTGAATGGCCAACCGTTCCAACAGTCCTCCTGATGGCAGACTCATGACGTCACACTCGACTTTACGGCGTTCAAGTAAACGAGTTGGAAAACCAAGATGGATGCTCAGGAAAAGTTCTTGTGGTTGCTCTGTTGGAATGCAGAAAGCTAATACAGCAACATGAGGTCCTCAAACACAATTGACAGGCATAAAGAAAACACGGAGGGTGTGTGTTCTCCAGCGTAATCATGTGTGGGAAAGATGTTTGAGTCTACTGTAGGCTGTAACATATAACACTACACAGCGCTAATCCGGGGTGCTGCCATCTTGGATTATGACGTTACGAGGGCAACACGAACGAGGCATTAGCTTCTATGTGGCTAATAAAGCTAGCTAGCTAGCGGGATGTAGATATTACCATAGACATATATACATAGTTGCCACATTGGGCGGGTTGGCCCATTGCTGCAACATGTCAATGTGTCCGCCATATTGGATGTGGCAGCGCTGCCTCGTAAACTAATGTAAGGAAATGAGTCGAACGTCATAAAGCGCCTTTCTAAAGAATGATTTAAGTTAATGTTTTTTATTCACTCATTCACACTCGCTCTCCACTATGTTTGGGAAACAAATAGGCATCAAAAGCTAAAGGTGTTAAATCAGTACTTCTACTTTTACTTCAGTCTCTTTTTACAGGTATCAAGTTACAAGTATCTGTACTTCTACCCTCAGTAAAGAATGTCAGTACTTTTGCTACCTTTGACATATACACATATACAGTATGTACATAAAGATCTGTTTTGGACTGTAAATCTGTTTGTACAATTACATGCAGCATGTTCTCAGTTTGCTTTTGCCACATCCAATATGGTGTCGACGTGTGAGTCAGCGCTCAATGCGGCATCTATGTATACATACTGTATGTCTATGGATGTGACATGACGCCAATATGAAGAGTTTTTAACGGGTTGTATGTGTGTAACACAGGAAAAAAATTCTACATACATATTTGAGGAGTTTGAAAGAACAACAGCAGAACAAGATGGACCTTTTCAAGAGGTGAAGGAGCAACAACCTAAACTAGTATGGGTATGTAAAGCAGGTTAGTCCCGGTTTGATCAAGGTTTCTACCCTCTGAAATGTGAAGCTTTGTGGCTTTCTTCTGTGTATCATTGCAAACACAGTCTCTTTGGACTTGAGAAAACCTGGTGACCTTGATCCTACATCTGATCCAATTAACCCTTGTGTGTTCTTAACATTCTGTGTTCTTGTCCTAAGGTTCAAAAACTAGAAGCTTAATTGAAATGTCAACCTCATTTTTTTGCACGAATAAGCAGCCTGTCCTTCTTTACAGTGCAGAAAGACTGCATCTAATCACTGCAAGCCATTTGTTTTAATTTCATCACAGTTGCTATTACTGCTAAACATCATTTTTTACTAAGAGCAAATTTTATTGAAGGGAAACAGTGATATATTCTTACGTATATACTGTATGATGAGGAATTCAACTACCGTTTGTCATTTAGAGGTTTTCTCTCCTGTTAGACAGAGTGACCCTGAAACAACACAAGGGTTAAACAAGTGATGATAAAAGTAATCACAGCCTTTCAACAATTCAAAAGCTACCATGGTAGTTGTATTAGTTTGAATGGCATCCAAATATGTATGCATCATTTGCCATTTTCTAAGCCATGTATGCATTTCATTATCCTCCACAGACGACCAGCAGCTGTCAACAAGTAAAGAGGTTGTCCTGAGCAGCAGGAGTGGAGCTCCAGTTTGGCCCTGGAGGATCCAGAGCCCCTACACTTTAAAGAAGAACAGGAGGAACTCTGGACCGGTCAGGAGGGAGGGCAGCTTCAAGGGCTGGAGGGGGCTTATATCAAGTTTCCCCTCTCTTCTATCCCCTGTGAAGAGGGATTAAGGGAAAACTCAGTCATCTCAGTGGCATGACTGACAAGCAGTATTTCACACCAGTAGGGGTCAGAAGAGCCCCTGTAAGCATTAGAGAGTCATGTCATTACAGGCCTTGTGCTGTGACTGTAACTACTGTTTGACTGGCTGCAGTTTGAATCTGAAGAAGAGGTTCTATTGTTCAGCAACGACATTGGAGATCATAATAACATGATGCATGTGACTTATTTCGAAGATTTTTAATCCACATTAGTGTCATCTAAAAATTCTAAAGTCTTTAAAGTCTTACTATTTAGTGAATCAGGTTTGCTGGATTTTGGTTTGATGTGGCCTAAACCCAAACAGCTGATGCCCGGTCCCCTCAGCACTTGTCTATATGGCTTCATTTTTTTCATGAAACCAAATGCCATATTTTCTGTTAATAATCTAGTTTTTAAAGGTGCTGCTGATTACATGCAGCCACCAGGTGGCACAACTTGTTAAAAGTCATAGTCAAGTGAGAGATCTTCCACAGAGATAAACTAAACATATATTTTGAAGTAATTCACAATTATGATAAATACTTTAAGAAAAGCAATACTTTTATATAGCACCGTTCAAAATGCTTTGTGCATGTTATTTTTTAATTATTGGTCTACATAAAAACCAATCAAAGTTTTTGGTGTGAAAACAGATCTGCTTCTGAATATTGATAGATAGAGCAGTGTGTGTTGATGTATTTTTAATTTATCCATGTATTAATTGGCGAGATCATATTTATGAATACCTAATATCAGCTATACTGAGATCCAGTCCCAACTGAGCAAAGTATATTGTAGAAGCACTCTGAGCCACCACAGTCCTGCTGTGGCACTTTGGACTTTCCATAGCTGCAGTGCAAATGACTCTGAGGCTGTTGCAACTATGTTTATGTGGATAAAATGTGGAAGTGTTGCATGTACTGAAATGCATAGAAAACGTCACAGCACTTGCTGTGGCTGCAGGTGGCTGAAAAGGGCGGGTATTTTATTACAGGAGTTGAGAACTTAATTGGTGGGCAAGTGTGCTAGTCTTGTTTCCCTCCCTCCTCTTGTCCTCACTCTATTTCACTCAACTCACGTGGACATAATCAGCACACCTGCCCACCAATCAAGTTCTCAACTCCTGTAATAAAATACCCGCCCTTTTCAGCCACCTGTTTGTCAAGTGTCTGCACTTGGACCCAGCTACCGAAAACCTGACACAAAAATACACTGTATGTGTTTAAGTAGAAATATGCCAAAGATATATACAATAATTGTGTCAGGAAAAAAAATTAGGCAGTATCACTTCTTAATGGTCCGAATCAGGCACTGCATTTCACTAAAACCCCAAAATGTCAACCTTTAAGAAAGGCCAAGGATACCTTACATGTGGTAAATTGCATTTGTCTTTTGAGGATCATGAATCATTCAGACCAAAACGATCCATCAATAATTTGACCAACATTACCATACTTCTGTTTGCATGAAAAATCAGTGACTATGACATGTTAGTTTAACAGAATAAATTTAATCTGTTAAAATCTCTGAACAATGTTTGACAACGACTGCTTGTAAATATGAAGCTCTGGATGGTTCCAGCAGCTGGTGGCTTGAATGGCAGGCTTGTCGTTATTTTGCGGTTTCTCCTTAAAGGACCAGTGTATTTCTTTTTTTTTTCTTTTTTGTGTTTTTTGACCTGAATATATGATTGAGATTGATCCATTTTCATTTATTTTTAGGGGCTGGTTTTCTTAACAGAGACAGCAGCCATGTTCTACAGTCGCCCAGAAGGGACAAACCCTATGTTAGCTTTTCCTGTTTGGAATTGCTTGTGTTACTCACAAGTTAACCTCTCTGTTGTCATGCCACTCAGCTGCTGGAAACAAGACACTCTGCTATTCGCCATATGACCTCTCCTACAGCTGTACTGATGTTTTCACATGTGACACCTTAGTTGTCCTGTACTCTTGGTCAACGGGAAAGGTCTCACTGGGTTGCAATTTGCAACCTCGCCTACAGATCTTATATACTGCACCTGTAACTCTGGAGGGGCATTCTGTGCTTCCTGTACCTTCTGCACCTTGCCATTCACACTTGCTGGATTTCTCCCTGAGGTAGAGGCCAAATGCGCATGGAGATCCTCTTCCAGTCAGTTTGAGGAGCTGAGACTTAGGCTTCGTGTCCAGTATCGGATTGTTCTCATCCACCTTGACTTCCCCTCCAGACCTGGGGAGGTTGTTCCCCTCTGGGCAAGCAGGGAAGGAAACTGGGGCTGAATAAGAAACTCTTCAATGGGAGCATCAGAAACACGCCCACTCCTCCTCAGAGTGGTTTGATCTTTGGTTGCCATTTGAAAGGCAAATTTTTTTGCATCTTGGAGAACTTTTGGTTGCCTCTTTCCACGCTCTGTGTGACCCTGGACCCACAATTGACTGCTCCCCAGGATGCAGCCCTCAACCAAACATCCCCCACTGGTTTGGGATTGGTCCAGAATGAGCCCCATGTCGTGTGAAGTGCGAGGAAAGGGGTGGGTATTTAGCAGCAGGACTCCTTGATTTGTATCTGCGTGATGGTTGTAGGACAGTAGGGGTCCTACGGTAGCACTGTGCACGTTCTCCTTATGTGTGTATGTGGGGCTGCGAGCAGAGTGTGTGCTCTTTACTGCGTCGCATTTTGGGGTGCGTTTGTGTGCAGTGAGAGGGAACAATGTACAAGCAGCAGGGGGTAAGATGATAGGGTGTGAGTACAGTGACACCAGCGGTGTCGACACAGAGCGGCAGGGACAGGTGGTGACACGGGGTTGTCCCGCGGCCTGTCTTTCGATAGGACAGTGGGGTTGCCCTTCTTTGACCCTTTGAAATCCACAGGGCTCCAAGAGAGTTCAAAAGGGGTGAAAGCGAGGGAGAAGAGAAAACAGCATGCATAAATTAAAGACAGCAGGTGATGACTTGAACTGAGAGAATATCTCTCAACAGGTTTCATGCCAAGAAGCTCTGAATGGATCAACTGGCTCAGGATCATGTGAGAATTTGTTTTAGGGTGGTGCTGAGCATTACAGATACAGTAGGGACACATTAGTTGTCCTGGAACAACAGTTATTGGTCAGATGTTGAAAAGCAACTATATTTTAATACCAGGCTGTTTGCTGAGGTTTTTCTTTCCAACTGAAACTTCCTCTCGAGTCTCCTCTTTGTTGGCTTTCAGCTCCACACACCCCCAGTTGCATGTTAAGATTCAGCCCAAGCAATTTTGGCAAAGGCAATGGTGAAAGTATAAACTTTTCCTCATTTCTCCTCCATCCCAAAGGCTCCTCCAAGCCCCATTGGTGAACCACTGGTGCCTTAAACTTGGCATAGCCCCCTGTTCATGTGTCTCCCAGTGGCCACTTATGATTAAGTAAAGCAGGCCCTCTCCATCTTCTCCTTTCCTCTGTTTGTCACTGGCTTTTCCTTTTGGAAGGTGGTACTGTAAATCTAAAAATGTTGACAGGTAAACATGCATCAGTCGTTAGTAGCTCTACATCCTACAGGACCACTTCTGGTGGAGTTGGGCCAATTTTCCATTGAGCATCATTCTTTTTCACGCATGCACGTAATCAGTTATAAACAGCAGCAGCAGCAGTGGATCAGACTAATAACCGGTGAGTCAAAAGAGAAGCTCGGCAGACTGTCGCCTCTCAGACCACTCACTCATCGGGATGACTGTGTGTTGATGTTTAACGGTCGAGGTATTTACCGCGAGAGTGAAAAATAAACGCGTGTGCCGTGGCGCGGCACTCTTTGCAGATCTATCGGCTTTTTAGGAATAAAGTGTGTGGAAGCAATTTGGCTCTCGTAAACAGAAATGAGAGGGGCGTGATGCAGATTTCAAAGAGCCGAGAGTGGGGGTTCCAGGAAGGATGGATAAGACTTGAAACGCGCTGTGCCATGTGTGCGTATTTGGCAGCGACTATGTGGACTTTCTGAACACGGACTGTTTAAGTTTGCGATTCTTTTCTTCCAAATTATTTTATGCATCTGCAAGATATTTCTTCATACCTGACGCTGTATTTGTAGTTCATCTTGTCAGTACCGTCTTTTATGTGTCTTTTGTTTCTTTTACTTCTTAACTACCTAATCAATTTGAAAGGTTGCCTTTGTGCTTTACACTAGTACTACATTTCAAAGGTAAACTTTCTCGTGCATCCCAGTTATAATACTTAAGTATTGTACTTAGGTACTTTACTTAAGTGGTCACATTTTGTGCCACTCAATATTTCGTCTTTAATATACTTCAAAGGGAATGTTGGCTCGTTAATTTGCCAGCTATAGTGTTGATTACAAAACGTTTGATGAGTCGAAACAAAGAAGTTCTAATGAGCTTTAGGCAACGACAAGTCAAATGCTGCTTGAATTTTAACGTTTCAGTTATGTTATAACATTTAAAAAAGCACAGACAGGGATCGTCCTTTGATACTTTAAATATGTTTGCTCTTATGCTGTTATATCACTCATATGGGGACATTTTATTGCGCGATGTACATGGTTGCATCTGTATAAGTTAAAAATCTCAATACATCTAAGCCAAACCGATCTGACGCACTAAAGCTAGATACGTCTTATCATAATTAGCCTAAAACTACCGAACTGAAATTATTCTATCATATCAATCATCTCCATGAAATAAAAATATTTGGTGGCAAATGCTGAAGACTTCACCGTGTACTCACACAGGTTTTGTCCCCGAGGTGTCAAAGTAAACCAAACACCCCAAACACCCCCACAGCAACCGTAGCCAGTATATTTGGAAACAGCTTCTACCCGCTAATTGCTGTCAGTAATTATTGCCACACACTCTCCCATCATCACGAGACCCTGATTCGGAAGTAGTGGTGGTGAGAAGAAGAGGAAAAAGGTTTTCTCTCGAAAGTTTCGACTGTGTCTGCAAATTGAATCCGTTTGTATATGAATAAACGCTGCAAGACTTCTTCCATTTGCATGCTGAGTGAGGAGAGGCCCATTCGCCCCTTCTTTCCGTTGCCAGCAGCAGCGCGACATTAGCTTTACAACTGAGCGGGGCCCCTCTTATTACCATCATTATCAGCATCAGCATAACAGTGGCTGTAAAAGCATCGCGCGCTCCTTGTTTTGTCGACTTTTACAGCTTTGCTCCAAGGGACATCCTGAGTCTAACTGATATGCAACGATCATGTTAGACGAAGCTCCTGCAGCGGGTGCGCTCTTGATCTGCGTAAAACTTTGTACGTAAAAAGGGCATCGAATGAGATGCGTCCTTAGAAGTCTGCCTATGACAGAGGAACCTCACCTAAAATGCGCACACATATGCATCAGGAAATGCAAAAGGAGCTTGTATCTTGGCTGATCTCAACATGAGTCAGCAATAATTGAGACTTTGAGGAGCATTCCTAAATACACCGAAAGTACTTTAAACAGAATTTGTTCAGAATTTGTTGAGCTTTACAGAGGTTCTCTACTATAAGAGCAAAAAATGCATGTAAGACTCATAGTAAAAGCAGAGTAAAACATGTCATGCGTGTTAGTGCAGCAGCTTCCATATGATGAGGAACAGGTGGTGTGTGTGTGTATGTGTATGTGTGTGTGTGTGTGTGTGTGTGTGTGAGAGAGAGAGAGAGAGAAGGGGAGAGAGAGAGAGAGAGAGAGAGAGAGAAAGGCACATCTGCCAGGTTTTATCATAGCTCACTGGCTGAACATTCACACCTCCCAGCCCGACCGTACAAACAGGATGCGGTCCCCTGGCTGCGAGTGTGTGTGTGTGTGCGCGCGTGTGTGTGCGTGTGTGTGTAGTCAGACAGACCGATTAAGGGTGTGTGTGTGTGTGATACTGTTGAACACCACATTTCTGACTTGCAAGGACGTCTGACAATCAAGAGCAAATACACAGCGCGGCGATGGAGAGTGGAAGTATCCACGTGTGTGTATGTGTGTGTGTGTGTGTGTGTGTGTGTGTGTGGGTCCAGCCAGTTATGCACCGTTATGCCACTATGGATGATTCACATGCAGTTGATGAACAGTCCCTAAAAGCAGATTTTAATAATGATGTCACTTTGAGGTTTGTTGCTCCATAAAGCCAGCTAGTGTTTCATGTTTTCTCCTCACAGAGCTTCCTGGAATGTGGAGACTTATTATAAAAAAAACCTCTGGTGGTGGAATCATTAAGCGTCGTCCACGGCTAATCAATTTTATTGGGCTGTAACGCTTCGTGGCACTTTGTGGATGACTTCAGTGTTCATTCCCACTTTCAAATCCCTCTCTTCACAAACAGAAAGAGTCTGTTGTTGTAATACCCCAAAAAACATCTGTAATTGATAAAGGAAAGATTACAAAACTATAAATTGACGTCCTATGCAGCTCAGGGAAGTACAGGGATGTGGAACCACAACTAATTCAATATCACTATGTACATGTTTCTTTTCTTATGGAAAGATATGCATTAATAGTGTGCTGTCTACTGGGCTTTTTTGGAAAGTCCGAACTTCGGGAGGAAATCTGTCTGTTTCCTCGGCATAAAATGTAGACAGCATGTCACTGCTACTTAAAACGTTTATTTCAAATCCGTCAGGAATATTCTTAAATTCGGCACGGATATGCATTTTTATGAATTGCATATTAACATTTCCCCAGCTTTAACTAAAATAACATGGACAGAGTGGCTGCCTTATAACTGACAGGAGTACAGGGTGAGTGACGAGTGAATAACGGCTTCTTTTGCAGGAAGGATCTTGCATCATCATTTATTTTTCATAAACAAGGGTCTCGTTATGAAACATAGTTTAGAGTTCACTCCCTGAAGAGTCTGTTTCCAAAATAGCACGCTGGACGCCTCCTCCAATACACAAAACCACCCGCTGCCGTCATTAGCCCAGTGGGGCTATAAGTGTACTGGGTTTTGTTAGCTCCAATAGACAATTTAGCCTCCAGTCTGCCTAATGAATCACCGTGTGCAGCGCACAAGAAAAGTGTCACTTATCACTCTGTTATGAAGTGCAAACAGGCCATCATCGACTCCAATTGCTGCTTGTGGGGGGGGGGCGTGAATCTCTACACCCGGATGGAAGTGGCTCCCCACCACTGGCCACATAATGTGACATATGCATTAAAATAACACCTTGCGCTCGCACCTCGGTCTGCGCTTTTGGCACAAAAGCGATTCGATTTGGCACTTTTTCAGTATAAAGACGCAGGCTTTAGGGATTCTTGGTCTGTTGACGAAAGTAGGCCTTAGAGAAATAACATGTACAACGTGTATTTGTTTCTCACTGGAGTCTGGAGACTTTAGGGACAAAGGATGAAGAACATCTTATCCTCACTATTTTGAGCAGGTCCTCTATAGAATAAACAACAAACGACAGATGGTGAAACCTGTACAATACGCTTGATCAACATGATCATAACCATTATTAGCAAGATTCCCCAATCAATCACTTCTCTATCCCAAACATCTCAGCCATGACATGACCTCTGTGAAATAAATCAGCCTTGAGCACCAGTACAGTACTGTAAACTCTGGGCCCCATGGGACCACTATGGAGGAACTGGACTGTTGCTCAATCACTCTGTTTTGTTTGATGGGAACATTTCCCAGATCTAAATAGGCCCCTAATACATTTCACTTTTTTCTGATGTTGTGCAGTTGACTTTCAAAAAGATGTGAGGTTAAACAGTTTTTGGCACCTGTGGCCTAAATCCCAGAGGGTCATAATAATGGTCATAATAAGAAATGAGATTTTAAGCGTGACCTTGTCTAGGTATGTCTTTCAGGCAAGCCAAAATAAACAGTTAGAGGTCTGAAAGAGGACAGAGGTTTGCAGGTGGCTGGGGCAGAATTGAAAGGGTTGCCTTGAGAGGCATTCCAGCTATTTTCATTTGTTTCTGTTAAGTCACTTAGGTCTCAGCTCCAAAAAACACTTGAAAAAATAGATGGTGCAGCCGGGCCATGCACATTCATTATACTGTACATGACCTGGAGATTCACACTTTCTCTGTGCGTCAGCCGGCTAGAGTGTGGCACCAAACATCCTGAGCAGATTCTTTAGGTTTTATCACTTTTTACAGAGTGTGAAAATCACCATAAATCCATGTGGAGGCCACATAGCAAACTAATCACACAAATAAATAAATAAAGAAGGGAGCATTTGGCATCAGTGGCTACGACCACAACAACACTAATGGCATTTAGCTGTGCTTACATTGTGAAATAAAGTTAATTTAGTAAAGAAAGTACTGGAAAACCATGAAAACAAACCTCAGAATAACATCTACAGTCATATCTATTTTTGAGTCCCATTCAACAAAGGTTTTGTAACTATCATGGTAGAATAGAATAGAATAGAATAGAATAGAATAGAAATTGTTTTATTGCTCCCTCTTGGGAGACAGTTACTTATTACAGCAGCAAGAAACTTGTTATAAGTAAGAAATACAATATACAACAGTAATTAAACAATGCAATATGTAATACTATATGTTTAGTATATACTAAAAAAAAGAAATAGGCTCTCAATATGCCACTAAATGTATGTATTTTTTTAATTAGCACAACTATTCCTATTATAACCAGTAGTTCTTTTTTTACCAATAATATTTAATTATAGGCTGAAAAAGTTTAAAGTTTTGGCCAAATGAATCAGAGCCAGACTCGTTTCCTTATCATCAGCCTTTAGTGAATTGATAGGGGCGTCGATTTCCCTTTTCCATCACCCACCCACCCCCTCCCATCACCCCCTCCTCCTCCCGGCCGGTGGCTGCTTCAAGCTGTCAGGCCAGCGGGCTATAAAACACAAAGAGCCGGGACTCTGCGGAGGCTGCTGGTACCGAGGAAAGACGTGCGGTTCAGTTGCCCTCTCTACGGAAACCCTCTGCTTGACTCGGATGATTTAAAACAGGGACTTTCAAACCAAACTTGGACGTTTTACGCAGGAAACCTACATTTTTCCTTTTCGTTACAGAGTGTAGAATTGGTCGCTTTAAGACGACAGTGGCTCTATAAAGCGCTCTGTGTCGGAGGTTTGAAGGAAACACTTCTGCGGAGAGTTTGGGATGCTGGCTCCCCGCGCGCTCCGCTCCTTGCTGTGCGCGCTGAGCTGCGCGTGGCTGCACACCGGAGCGACCTCGCGACTGAAGTCTCCCGCTCTGCCCATCCAGTCCGAGAGGGAGCCGCTGCCCTCCAAAGGCCTTTCAGGTAAGAGAAAGTTATCACCACTTTTTCCTACAATGTCATTCATCCATTGTGAGGGGTTATTGTGCAGAACGAGCAACAAAACTGTCGGTATATGTGATTGTGAAGCGACTTTACATTTAGTCAGTCCTCAATTCGACTTTAGCATCAATCAACGAGTCAGCCCTCCTCTGATTGCACAGGCAGAAGGAGGCAGCAGCGGAAGCCAAGTAGATAAATGCTGTTTTTCCTAAATGAATGCAGATATTTGATTCCACATCTATTCCGCATACTGCCACTGTTACCAGTTAAAGTGTAAGCAGGCTTCCTGCATATTCTTTTGCTGGAAAAAAACAAGAAAAAAACCCGTTAAATTGCCTCATTGGGTTGTTGTGGTGCGGGCGCCAGGGGCCAGGTTATGACCTTATGACTTCAGCTCGTTAGAAATTGCTTTGCCAGCGTTTAAAACAACATTAAGACACAATCATAGTTGAGCAAAAGGAATAGCCATGTTTCCTTGAATTGTTCTTCAAAGCCCGAGTTGCTAAACTGGAGGCAAAACATCTGAGTCATAACCGCAGAGTGAATGCCATTTGATTCATGTGTGAAAGCCCCTACGTACAAAGCCCACTGCGGTTTTTATAAGGTAACTACTCTGGAGTTCAAAACTGTGGGAACTCCACGTTAACCACTGCCTTTTTATACGTTCAACCCACTGTTGGAAAGTGTAATCAATCGACTTTCCATTACAAGCATTGGCTCCTCTGAGATGATTTATTTGAGCAGAGTCAGAAGTGGCAGGCAAAGTGAGCGGCTCACAGTTTGGCTCCTCTTTAACTGGACCGGACTGGTTCAGTGTGCAGTCACTTTAATGAAAGAATAATGTGAACCAGGTTGGTAGCAGCGAGCAAGGCGAGCCACCAGCTCCAGTGAAGCTGGAGAGGAGCAACATCACCGATGGTGTGTGTGTGTGTGTGTGTGTGTTTACACAATTCCTGTTAGTAACACAGCATGACCAACACTCAGTTATGATTTTAGTGTAGTAATAATGAGAATAAAAGCTAAGTTTGCAGGATATGTGTTCTCTACTGCAGCACACTGTTTCTACATGATCTAATATGAATGTACACTGAAAATAAACACTTTACTGTTATTGTTTCATTTCAGTTCCCCACTGTAATGCTCCTTTTAATATGTATATATATATATATATATATATATATATATATATATATATATATATATATATATGCAGCGTTAACAAGATGCACACTTACTAAGATTTCTTATCCCCTTTTGCTTACTTATCTCACGATCACAGAGCATTTATGACACCCTGTTGAACTGTGGTAAATTGCTTCATGATATCCTTTTTTTCTTGGCCTGCATTATGTGAATTTCTGGGAAGTCTGTTTCAAGGGAAAACTGAATGTCTCCCTCGTCTGCTCGTGGGTCATTTAGATGAGACAGGATGCAAGGTTGAGTCCCAAAACTCATGAGGCATCCAGTGAGTTTCAGTAACATGCCTGGGCGATGACGAGCTATGCAAGGCTTATTTGTTGTTAAATATAAAAAATGGGTACAAAGGGTTCAGCCTGCAGCGTGTCACCCTGCAAATCTGACACTCAATAAAAACCACGTAGTTGCACTTTCTCTTGCTCTCGAATAGGAAGAATTTCATTTAAGTCAGCTATAACTTAACTCTTATATGCTCCCCATGATTCCAACACAATTAAACAAGAGAGACAAACCTCACATTAAATCAAATAACTTCACTTTAGTTTATTATTGAGGCACTCTGTCAGTGTTTGACCCTAAAGGCAGCGTAATAATCAGCAGTGTTTGTGTTACAGGATGCTCATTCGGAGGTCGTTTCTACTCTCTGGAGGACACGTGGCATCCGGATCTGGGCGAGCCCTTCGGTGTCATGCACTGTGTCCAGTGCTACTGCGAACCTGTAAGTCTGGTCTCAGTGTGACCTCTCGTTCAATGTTTCGCTCTTGGTTAGCGCCTCAGAGCGAAACTTCTTGGTGAGGGACTGACATGTCTGTTTCCCTGGCAGCAAAAGAGTCGCCGTGGCAAGGTGTTTGGGAAAGTTAACTGCAAGAACATCAAACAGGACTGCCCAGACCTGGACTGTGACGACCCCATCCTTCTGCCAGGGCACTGCTGTAAAACATGCCCTAAAGGTAATAATCATCTCCCCCTCTCTCTGTCTTCAGCTGTTTCACATGCAATGAGCAGGTCAATTGACTTTCCATTCAACTGCATCAAATAGACTTTTTTCTTTAACCAGGCACTACTGAAAGTACCACCCATCTATTTAGGCTCATTCACACATTGCCACTTACCTTGTCTACACACTGCTGTGCACATAATTCCACTTTACTGGAGAATTAGAGCTCCCCTACACACACATATACACAAAGTGGGTCTTCATGCTGCGCTGTTATTCAGCAGCTTGGCTGTTTTTCTATGCTGTGTGTCTGGTAATGGAATGGAAAGTAAAGGTAAAGGCCTGTCCTGTGTGTATGTGTGTGTTGTGGTCAAGTTTTAAGGAAAAGGCTGAGTGTGTTTGTCTTAGCTTTGGCACCAAAGCAACCAGTATGTTTGTGTAAGTGTTGGAAAATAGTGTGTGTTTGTATGTGTGTGATGACTGGCGCACCTGAGGATACAGCGTCGCTAAGTGGGGAGAAGTGAGAGTGACACTACCCAGAAGCCCGTGATGCGTGCCCAGTGGAGCAGAGGAGCGAGGGAAGGAGAGAGGAACGACACGATTTGTGGATGGCGTGTGAATCAGACACCGAGAAGTAAAGCAGACAGTCCAGCCGAGCTCCTCAGAGGACCGCCTCGGAGGAATAAAGCTTGTGTGTGACTGAGAGGCAGCGAATAAGACGTACAGCAGTTTGTGTGGAACAGCCGGTCATTGTTGGGATTGCACACCAGCGTCACTCCCAATTCTCCTTCAGCCCTTCAGCTGCAAGAGACGCCCCCGGTTAGCTACCCCTGGCTGAGAGAGAGAGGAAGTGATGGAGACAGAGAATTTGCTGCAGCCTTCAGCTTTGGATTGAATTCGGTTTCTGACACATCATTCCTTATTCCTGCACATATCTTTCCTTCTAATGTAATCTCTACTTCTGTAATCTCTAGTTGTCCCTCTTGGCTGCTTAATATCCACACTCTGTGCTCTTCGTCCAGACGATGCGTTAGTCTCATCTGTGCGCCAGACTTGGAGAACGATGCAGCAGAATGTGTTTTGAAATGTTTGGGTTCACTTGGTTTATTTTGCCAGATACTAAAACAACTTCAAAGGCTGACACTAAACGTCTTGATTGGAAACCAGAATACCTCTACTGCTAAAGTCTGGAAAGTGCTCAGTTTTTCAAGGTTACGATTGAGAAATGATCAGATATCAACACAATCTGGTGTTTCATCACACAATCACTCATGTAAACAAAACACTATTTGGAACAAATCAGTCAAAAATGTGTGTTGTTCTAATTGTGTCCCTATTGGGAAAAATAAATATGATGAAATTACTGTTTGTGCAAAATTGTATCACGTATTCAGTGTAGTGTTTTTTTATTCACTGCTTTTCCCCTCCACAGGTGAAGATGACAAGAAGCAGACAGACTCTGTGCTGGACACCTTTGAGTATTTCCATGAGAAGGGCAAAGATAAGGAGGATGACCTCCACAAATCTTACAACGACCGATCCTACCTGAGCTCTGAGGAGCTGGGCCCTGGCGAGAGCCGCACTGGTGAGAACCAGCACACATTAAAACAGAGTCCACACACAGTGGACTGCAATCTACCAGGCCAGGATAAACAGTTATAAATGACTAATAAAACCACCAAATTATAAATCATTCATACTTCAGAGAGCATATTCGTGCAGGACTTACATGCATACGTGCAAATATGCACACACTCAAACACAAAAGGTAATAAAATCATTACATACAGGAATGTTTGTCATGGCACATGTTAGTAAGTAAAGCCTGTCTCCTTCTGCAGACTTTGTTGCAGTGCTGACAGGAGCAGCTGAGTCATGGCTGCCCAGCTCCAACGGTGTTGCCAGAGCTCGCTTCTCTCTGTCCCGGACCAGCCTGGCCTTCTCCATCACATACCAGAGGTAAAACACACAGCGTGTCATAGCTGAAGCACAGCTACGCCCTTGGATTTGTTTTTTGCTCTTTAGGATGCTTCCACAAGCCAGCATTCACTCTGTTTTAATCTGATGCGCTTAGTTTGGGCAGTTGTGAACGCAGTCATGGGAAAAAAAATGTTTCAGTATGTGATGCCCTGCATAAAAGTGGCAACTCTGATTAAATGCATTTGAGTTGTGACCATTTTTAATCCCTCTCTCTTCCCTTACTTTTCAGAATGGGCCGCCCCAGTAAAATCACCTTCCTGGATTCAGATGGGACCACTGTTTTTGAGTACAGAGTCCCCAAGGGACAGTCCGACATGGTAAGACATCACATAAATAGCAAAAGCGCCCCCTCTTGCTTCCATTAGAGTTGTTTTCATTATGTGTGTTTCCTGAGAGAGAAAAGTGCCGGGATGATGAATGCTCCTTCTCCGTGACTCTATGCTCTTGATTTTTCCTCCCTCATAACTCACTCTGCAATAATAAACGATAAACACACTCACAGACCCACACATGCATAACACAGTGACACTTTCTCTCTGCTTCATTGCCTCTTTCTAAACACCACAAACTGATTGCAGTAAACATCAACACTCACTCGAAAGGTTATATCAGGGAGAAAACAGCCATCAAGTC
Organism: Synanceia verrucosa; assembly: GCA_029721515.1. Lineage (NCBI taxonomy): Eukaryota > Metazoa > Chordata > Actinopteri > Perciformes > Synanceiidae > Synanceia > Synanceia verrucosa. Next base: position 22,375,616 of record CM056559.1, read on the forward strand.
AGAGTTGTACAAGACTGAGTTTAATAAAAGACCAATATTATCCTGATAAATCACTTAACTGATATGTTGCTGTAACAGTAGTATCCATGCATGCATGTCCACGTATTCCCATAAGTCTGGCTCCATCACTACACATCATTTCCTGCCAAAATACACACATCTCGCTCCATTTCAGACCCAAACTCTCTGTTCAGCGAGGCGGGAGCCCCCTAAATACATGTCCCAGAAATTGGCCTATTATTATTTTTAGATAAATGTCAGTGTCAAGCACCAGAGGACCTTAGAGAAAACACTCCAGCATGAACTAGGGGGTGCGAGGAGAGGGAGTTTGTTGGAGCAAAACTTCTGGAAAGAGAATTTTTCACATGTTACATCACTGCGTAGCAGAGGGACAGACAGCGTCGCTAATTAAAACGGAGATTACCCCTGAACTGAGAGTTATGAGGTGCCGGCACGCTGCCACATAAATTCCCCTGACTCTAAGAGAGCCACAAATATTTGGAGATTATAGGCTCAGTGTGGTTTGCTATCCATGTCTTCACTGTGACAATACTACAGCTTACCTGCCTGTGTTTTGTATCTGTGTAGATCTGTGGAGTATGGAAGAACCTGGCCAAGCCTCTAATGCGACAGCTGCAGTCTGAGCAGATGCGTATCAGCGTGACCACATCGACGAGCAGGCGGGAAGAAGTGGAGGGGAAGATCATCAAACACAGGGCGCTGTTTGCTGGTATGCAGCGTAGCAATCTCTTGGTTCCTTGTGACGTTCTTCCAGACTTCTCCTTTCTCTGTGTCTTTGTGTTGAAGTGCACATTAAACCCAGTATTTACAAAGCATTGGGATTGTATATATTCTTGTGTGATCTCAAAAAGCCCCTCATGGATTAATGCATCTAAAAAAGTGCAGGCTTTGTTTACAGAGAAGTATTTGTGCAGAAGAGAATGCAGATACTCAATATGGTAACGTTCATGTGTGCAGAGACATTCAGTTCGACGCTGACATCGGAGGTGGAGAATTCAGGCATGGGAGGCCTCGCCATGTTGACACTGAGCGACACAGAGAACAACCTCCACTTCATCCTCATCCTCCAAGGCCTCATCAAACACAAAGACAAAGGTGAGGAGCAAGACGAGAGTTTTGGCTGCTGCCTGGGATCCATCCCCTACATGAGTTATATTACCAGCAAAACACTTCTATTACCACTGGGACAAGAATCCTCTTTTCTCTGTTGCATTTCTGCTAATTTCACCTCAGTGCTTCAGTCTCTCTAAACTTTGCGACCGTCTCTCACTGTCTTCAGAGCCCGTTTTGCTGCCCATCCGAGTCCAGCTTGTGTACCGACAACACATCCTAAGAGAGATCCGAGCCAACATCACCTCTCACGTGAGTAATGACATGCATTAACATGGTCTACAGCTACCAGGTGTGATGCCAGCAGTTAGAATAGAATAGAATAGTTTTTTATTTATCACCCGCCACAGCAGCATTGACAAATTATGGTAATAAAAATACAATAAACAACAGCAGAGACAGAATAAGTACTAATAATAAAATAAATATTTACAATATGTACTACATGAAAAAGGAAGAGAATATATTTTTAATTGCAAATGAAGTTAGTTAGACACAATTATGTAATAATAATAAAATGTAATTTTACTATTTGTTTTGTGGATATGACCTGTAGAAATAGACATAAAATACAAAAGCAGCGCAAAATTTTCTGTGCAAAAGGATTTAAAGCTGTTGATAATATTTTATTCCAAATATTTTGATCTCTTTATCTGTTTCCCACAAACTATTTGAAAAACTGGATTGTTTTCTCCCCCCAAAAAAGCAGCCAAATTCAGCATGAAATAAGTGGGGGATGAATGACGGGGTGACTGGAGGAGGAGCAGTGTTGTTGTCGGTTAGGAACATATGACACAGCGACACACACCCCTCCTCTCTGAGACGGATGTGGTCTGGTCACCACATCCTAGCGCCGTTATCGCCGACGCTCTGATCACAGCAAACAACCCTGAAACATGACAAGACAAATGGATCGGGAGGACGAGTGAGGGCAGAACAAGAGGGAAGAGAGAAAGTGAGCGAGGGAGGGACAGATGTGAGCAGGGGATGAGAGACGGGGTGGGTGGGTGGGTGGGTAGAGAGGATGGACTGTGTCCACACTCCACACACATGTCAGTGGTTAGTGGTCTGTGGGCTGAGATGGATCGAGGGAGGAAGGAGGCAGGAGGAGTGATGAAAGGCGGGTCTGTTTTTAATTCTGCCAGGAACTGCGTGAAGAACCGACATGCCTCTCTCACAGGCCTAGTGGTGAGAGGGACTGTCCGTGAAAAACATGTGAAACGTTTGAGCTGCTACACGACACCTCAAAGCGGAACAAAACCGCTGACTCATGTTAAGTCCAGCCGATCAACAGAGGCACAGCGACAGTAATTTTTAGCTGAAAAGGATATTTTTAAAATACATACAGATGAGCAAACATGAATTTTAAACGTGTTAAGTCGTCCTTTATCATATCGGTAATCCTGCTTTGGATTTTCACAAGACCTCAATATGTCATTTTGCACCTTCTCATTATTCTATCCGTACAGTTTCCATCAGTATAAGGAACCTTCCCTCTGTCCAGCCCTTTCTCCTTTCCCACTCTGTTTGGCTCCTCGCTGTTTAGATTTATGGTACATGTATATTTATATTGAACTGAGGCCCTGAAGTCATAAAAGTAGAATTTCTTCAACACGCTCGTACATCTGTCGTGTTACTCCTGACGTTTTTCAGCGTTCGGAACAACCCCCCTCCTGGAGTCCAGTCTGTCTGCTTGAAATGAAACTTCAGCTCAGTATGAAACACGTTAAAGCAATGCAAGCCATGTTTTTTGCGGGTTGACTTAAAATCTGTTTTTCGGTGTGACATATCTGTCTGCGTCCTTTCTATGTCTTTGTGATCGCTGAATTAATCTTATTTGAAGGACATGTTGCTGTTTGGCACAAACTGAAGGGATAGGCTCGATCTAGCTGGAAACATATCACCAGTCTGTCTTTTGTCTAAGTAAGTCAGGGGTTTGGTTGCTGTGGTAACATGTCAGTGTTGTGCTGACATCAAGTCAACATGATCTTAATATCACAATAGTACAATGTACAAAAGTATTTACAGTGGAATTTGCTTTGATGTACATTCACTTTTTGACCCAAGCTAACGGACTCAATCTGTGCAGGATCCAGACTTTGCGGAGGTTCTCACAGACCTGAATAGCCGAGAACTGTTCTGGCTATCTCGCGGCCAGCTGGAGATCACCGTGGCAACCGAGGGTCAGGATACCCGGAAAATCTCTGGCTTCATCACTGGCAGGAAATCTTGTGACAGTAAGTGTCCCAACAGTCCAAAAGCTTTATTTCCCAGGCGAATTGAAAACATCTTGTTCTTCGCGTCATTGGGCTGAGGTGGCACCAAACACCGTCCAGGTCGCTGAGAAGAATGTGTGTTTTGCGTTGTTGTTGCTTTGCACTCGTCCATCTGTGGCTGTTATGGTCATTCTCCTCTATAAATACTTGTTCTCTTTCTTCCCCTCTCCACCCTTTCAAGTGTTATCGCTGGGGGGAAACCATGTTTATAGACCCACTGTTTGACTTGGTGGCCCACCAACACTGTGTATGCATGTGTGTCCATGTGTTTTTGGAATGCTGTGGACGGCCTGGTTGTCTGAAACTGTTAAAGCGTGCACACATGGTCTTTTCACGGGACACATACTTGAACATGAATATCGAACATCAAGGTGTTGAGCACTTTGAAACACTTTGCTTTTGTTTCTTGACACGTGCAAAAGCTGCACACACAAATATGTGAAAGATGTTTTTAACCCAGGTTTTAGACACTCCGAGGTCACAGTCCACTGGTGATTAACAGCTTGACGTTATGTGTGAAGAATTCTCCCTCTTCTTCCTGCTCCTTTACTTTCCTGCTTTCCTTTCTGTTACTCGACCTCACCGTCCATTGTCCTCTTGACCAGTCCTCCTCTTGGGCCTTTTTTTGTCTCCAGCTAAAGTAATTTTCAGAATTTTTCCCTGCGCTTTTCTCATCCTTCTCGGTTACTCATTCCCTCCTGTCCTCACTCAGCTCAATCTTTTTAAGCCTGCTGCATTCAGCAGGAGTTACCTCATTCTGAGGCTTAACCTTGGGAGTTTTTTGTGTGTAAGTGTGTGTGCCAGACATGTGCAACAACATGCATGCTTTTGGCTGAAGGTCAGGGACACAATTATACAAGCAGACCCGCCTCCTGATTAGTGGTTCAATTGAATCTGTCCTCTCAATGACTGTTTCTTGGTGGAGGGATGACTTTATGGATGTGTGGTTGCAGAACATGAGGGAATGTAATGTGTGCCCCCCCCTCCTCTCCCTCATTCAACCCACCAGCACATTTTAACATGACAGAAATCATTGCCTCATCTCACATGCTGTCAGCCTCTACTATAGTCTAGTGGGGGGCTGGGAGTCCAAAGGGGAAAAGTGAAGGTTTTAGACGAGTAATTTGAACTGGAATGCTTTCGAAAGTGGATTTGTGATATTAATCTGTCTTTGTCTGGCTCAGCTATTCAGAGTGTGATGTCCAGCGGTGATGCATTAACCCCGGGGAAGACAGGAGGCGTCGGATCCGCCATCTTCAACCTCCATGATAACGGCACACTGGACTACCAGGTATGGATTTGTCTATGACGCTGCTTCTGTAATGACTGTACTAGGACTGCAACTAACTGCTGTTTTCTTTGTTGATTAATCTCCTTTTTATCATTTGATTAGTTGTTTGATCAATACAATGTCAGAAAATGGTGGAAAAAATGATCAGTGCTTCCCAAACTGCAAAACCATCTTTTTTTGTCCAAAATTCAAGTTTACTATTTTTCTTAAAGGAGTAAAGAAAAGAGAATATTCACATTTCAGAGGCTGGAATCAGGGAATTTGGACTTTAAAAGACTCAAATTGGTTAATCATAGTCAAAGCAAGCTGATCAAACCAAAGCTCAACAAAAATAACACTCCATCAACTTACATCTAGTCACACTGCATCATTCTGCAGAGTGAAGCTCAAACATCCAAAAGAAGTGAATAAAAACTGAAACATATTTGAGTGGAGGGGGTCATTAACTGTTTCTCTTTCATGCCCCTCCTCCAGGTTCAGGTCGCCGGTCTCACCAGTGAGTTCGTTGGCCTCACTATTGAGCTGAAGCCACGGCGGCGAAACAAGAGATCAGTGCTGTACGACCTGACGCCAGAATACAACAAGGCCACAGGCCAGGCACAGGGCAGCTGGAGCCGCCTGGAGGCTCGACACATCCACATGCTGCTGCAGAACGAGCTCTTCATCAATGTGGCCACGACCCACAGCCAGGAGGGGGAGCTGAGGGGGCAGATCAGGGCTCTGCTCTACAGCGGCCTGGAGGCGCCCAGGCATGGTACGGATTGATGGGAGCAGGGAGAAATGAAATCTATAACAGTGTTTTCATGTTCTGGATGCACGTCTCATCGAACCATTTTTGCTTCTTTCAGAGTTGCCCACTCCTCTTGCCGGGCACTTTGTGTCTCCCCCGGTAAGAACTGGCGCCTCCGGCCACGCCTGGGTGTCCGTGGACAGACATTGCCACCTGCATTATGAGATCGTTGTTGCGGGCCTCAGCAAGGCCGATGACGTCACTGTAAACGCCCACCTCCATGGACTGGCTGAGATCGGAGAAATAGACGACAGCAGCACCACCCACAAGAGGCTGCTGACTGGCTTCTACGGCTCACAGGTATGTCAGCGCACACACACATACAAATTAATGCAAAAATACACAGCCGTACAGAAACTGTGTAACACACTCTCCTCTCCTCCAGGCTCAGGGAGTGTTGAAGGACATCAGTGCTGAATTGCTGCAACACCTGGACCAAGGGACAGCCTTCATCCAGGTCAGCACCAAGATGAACCCCAGAGGAGAAATACGAGGACGGGTACGTAAAGAAACACTTCTTCATATTCAAATGTGGTTCAGACTTTTTGACTTAACTTAACTAATTAAAGGATTTTGTTACATACCTGTGAATATTTGCAGTTTAAATACATAAAATGTGTGATCTTGCCACTGGGGACTGTCTAGGAGCTTCCTTTTGCTGTCTGAGTGTTTAGATGTCTGTGTGATTGCTCACTTAGCCTTCACTAGCCCACACACACACACACACACACACACACACACACACTTTCACTGGCAGGTGTTGTCTGTCTGGACAGACTTAGTTGAAAAGTAAAACTTTTATTGGAGTCCAGGGAACCACAGTTGCTCACAAACCTGCTCTCAGTATTGCAGGTGTAGTGGTTGGTGAGTTCCTTCAGGACTGCCAGGTACTAATAAAGAAAGTGATGACACACACACACACACACACACACACACACACACACACACACAGAGCGGTGGGGTCCAGCTGTTTTAACAGCACACAGGTCGAACACATAAACATCCATCTGCTCGGCACAGAAACACTCTTTGACAATTAACAAATCAGCATGAAACCAGCCTGGAGTCTGGTGTGACCAACTAATTTCTCATGTCTTTTTTCTTTTCTCTGCCTCTCTTTCATTCCCCCTTTCTCTCAATGTATTTCCCCCTCCTCTACATCTTTATGCTATATTCTTGTTTTTCTCTCTGTCCCTTTGTTTTGTTACCTACAGGTCCATGTGCCAAACAACTGTGAGTTAGGAGCCAAGGAGGAGGTGGTGGAGGCCGAGTTTGACGACCTCTTTGTGAAGGACCCCGAGGAGCTGAAGAAAGACCCCCACACCTGCTTCTTCGAGAACCAGCACCACGCTCACGGCTCCCGCTGGACTCCCAACTACGACAAGTGCTTCTCCTGCAGCTGTCAGGTAAATACGACAAACAGGAAGGCAGCAATTATATGTGCTTGTAAAAAGAATTAAAAAAAATAAATGGTGCAGTCAGTGAGGATGTATGCAGTATTGTGTCTTATGTACTGCTCGTCATCTCTGCATTTCTTTTTTCTGCAGAAGCGAACTGTGATCTGTGATCCAGTCATCTGTCCGGTGTTGACCTGCTCTCGAACCATTCAGCCTGAGGACAAGTGCTGCCCGATCTGTGATGGTACATGAGATATATGAATATGCAATATCATGTTTGACACTAGTTATGCTGCGTCGAGTCCCTGGTTGTCAGCAGATTTGATTCATATGGGTGAATTCCCAAAGTGCTCCTGACAGAAATGCTAAAGGTGAAAACTGTTTTCCTTTTTCCCCTTTCAGAGAGCAAAGAGCCCAAGGACATGAAAGTTCCAGAGCAGGTGGATGAACATCCTGAGGGTAGGTGCTAACTCTCCTTCTCCTTGTTTCTTTTTTCTCTTGTGTTGTGTCATACTATATCTAAACAATAATGCTTTCATTACATTTCTGGGCACATTAAAACGTAAACTCTGAATCATTCAGACTGTCCTCTTTCCTTTCTCTCAGGCTGTTACTTTGAAGGAGACCAGAAGATGCACGCCCCAGGAACCACATGGCATCCCTTTGTGCCTCCCTTTGGCTACATTAAATGTGCCGTCTGCACTTGCAAGGTAAATATACATCAATAAACCTCTCACATCTGGCTGGATTTACTTTCCAAAATCCCTTAATGGGTCATTTATCTTGTATTAGACTGCAAAAAAAGACGAAGCATAAATTAATTTCAACCCTGGGGAATGTTCAGACTTTTCAACTGTTTATGTGGAAAAAGCCTTAAGTCAGCTGCATTTTGTACAAGGAGAAAAAGAATTGCTGCTAATGCTGCGCTCCATCCATAGGGATCTTCAGGAGAGGTGCACTGTGAGAAGGTGACGTGTCCGGTGTTGACCTGCAGTCACCCCATAAGACGTAATCCCTCCGACTGCTGTAAGGAGTGTCCAGAGGGGGACAGGACCCCTGCAGGCCTGGAGCACAGCGACATGATGCAAGCAGATGGGCCGAGGCACTGCAAATTTGGCAAGAATTATTACCAGAACAGTGACAACTGGCATCCCTGGGTACCACTGGTGGGGGAGATGAAATGCATCAACTGCTGGTGTGATGTAAGTATTGTGGCTGCCAAGAAATACAATCCAAGTCTAATTTTACTGAAATAAGTTAAATCTAGTGTTGGTAATGTTAAAAAAAGTAGCTAGAATACACTAAATTCAAACGAAAACCCCAACCCAATGTTACCAACTATGTTCCAGTGCAAGTAACGAGCAGCTCTCACTCTAAAGATCTCTAAATCTAAGCTGGTAACACTGAAAGTCTGTCCCTACAGGACTCCCTCCCAAGCCATTCTTAATGTGGCTTGTGCTTATAGTGCTTATAGCTGTCACACTAGCAGCGAGTGGAAGGTAACGCACAATGAGTACATGCACAAAGCAGGCCTTTTTTGTCAGAACACTTGATTTAAGGTTTGCTCTCAAGGCAGCCCTGTAAATGCTTTTATTCTGTTAAAGTAGAATATTGAAATACAATCTTTTCCCTGCCGCACTAAAAGGATGAATCACAGTTCACAGAGAGTTCAAAATAAATGCTTTCAACATAAAATGATCTGAAGCCAGAACTTCAGCTGTGAATGGAATATTTCAAATCTAATTAGAATTTAAAGCTGTGCTAATCAATGTTTTTATGACCATCTAGTAAAATGACAATGTGTGGTGTGAAAGCGATCGCCCATAGTGATGAACCCACAGAGCATAATAACCATTTTAGCATCTTTTGGCTGAACTCAGAGTGATGGTGGACTAAGGACAGTCCTAGATGTGTGTGGTCCTCCCCACCTCACATGGAGACATACTGTTCATTCCTGTTGTCCTGTCTTTGTGTCTCTTTCACCTCTTTTCACCAACCAGTCTTCTTCCTCTCTTATTGTCCTCAGCATGGTGTGACCAAGTGTCAGCGGAAGCAATGTCCAGTCCTGACCTGCACCAACGTCACCCGTAGAGAGGGAGCCTGCTGTCCTGAATGCTTTGGTGAGCAATGAGCAATGACACAAAACACCAGCAGAGTCATTTTTGGGAGCTGTCCTGTCCTGTCTTGGTAAAAATAACAGATCCTACTACTTGTGTCCTAAATTGTTTTTTTTCTTACTTGTTTTCCATAGATTCCAAAGAGGAAGACGACCTGACGATGAAAGTTCCTGACAAAAGGCGAACTTGGAGGCACTGATCTGTGGGGGACCCGAGCCCTCCTCTACCCGTTTAACCCAAACCCAGATCTGCACACTGGGTCCCACCCCCCTCCACCCACCCTGCCATCAGCTTCAGGATTGTAATGAACAGAGAAGAGCACAAGAGACACAGAGACTCAGTACAATGAAATGTTCCACAGTTAAAGTGAAGGGATGAAGCTACGAAAAGGACCAACCAGACTTGACAAACATTTCGCCTTCTGCTTCCCGCCTTTCCATTTTTACTGGAATTTTCTGTTACAGCTTAATGGGTCAAGAACGTTTAGAAATATATATGTAGAAATACAGGACGGCTGTTCAAGGGGTGCAAATTGTGTTTCATTGACAGGGCTTCTTTTTGAAGTGCAGCCATAGCTCTGCTCTCACTGTGTGTGTGTGTGTGTGTGTGTGTGTGTGTGTGTGTGTGTGTGTGTGTGTGTGTGTGTGACCAGTAAAGAATACGAGCAAAAATAATAAATGTCCTGGGTGGCAAAGCAGGGTTCATAAACTGTAAAGAAAAAGAAGAAGAAAAAAACTGTGAAAAGCTGGAATCCCTTCAGCCAATCAGCAGCTTGGATTTGGTTGTGATATTTTAATATTATATTTCCACTCGGTATCAGTCTGTTTCATTGCTAGAGAAGCCAGCTGGTTGTTATTTCAGTGTAAAACTAACGCGAGCTTTGCCTTCACCTCCTGTCGATCTCACGGCTTCTCTGCATTTGGTCTCTGTTTTCAAAGAAATATTTTTATGGATTTTTCTGTCATTGTTTATGAATATGAAGCCGGTTTGTATTTTTGTATTTATTGAATGGTGTGGAGACAAAATAAAGAGATGTTTGCTGGTAAAAGAAGGAATACCTCTGGGTTTTGTTTCTTGTGTTTTTCATGTCTGTTTGTCTTTCCTCACACCTTTTCACAGATGGAGTGATTATGGAGGGATGACAACAAGCCAGGTTGACCCGACTTCATCCTTTGTCTTTTCTCTCTCTCCACTGTTCTGTCTCTGCCTCGCACATTTTTTTCCCCAGTCATGTTTTTCTTTCTTTGTTGTATCCTTTCTCCTCTCCTCTCTTTTCATTTCCAGTTGTCTTCCTCTACGTCTCTATTCATTTGTTATTTTCATCCCTTTTTTCCTTTCCTTTAATTCCCTCTTCTGTCTCTGTTTCCTTTCCCTCCCATTCCTTTCATCTCCTTATCTTTCCTTTCCTCTTTTCCTCTCCTTTCTTCCTTTCTTTGCTTGCTTTCCTCCTCAGACAGTTACCACATGTGTTCAGACAATTTTTGTCCCTGACATACCTCCCCATGTACACACACACACACACACACACACACACACACACACAGTGCAGACAGACTGAAACATAAACACATCCTCACAGATGTACAAATGCACCAACTTCTGAATCAGGAACACACACACTGCTAAAGGGCAAGCTGGAATTCTTTCCACACATATAAACACACACATACATACACACACACACACACACACACACACACACACACACACACACACACACACACAGATTTGTTACTGCACCCTGCTGGCCAAAACACGCAATTACACAAGCACTTGTGATGACACCTGATGATGTGTGTGAAGCTCACACACACACACACCACCTCTTCACCACTGAGTGTCACTCCACATCAAGTCTCACTCCAGCTGTGGAGGCACTTTACCTGAAGGGGGAGGGTATAGATAAGATGAGCAGGTAAGGGACGCCCTCGTCATCACGGCAACAGAAAGATTCCTCTTGTGCAGGAGGAAGTTCATTATACCTCAAATCATTTTGAGTGATTCCATAAGACATTTCCAGTAAAACAAATGAAGCTAGATGAATTTTGCTGCCTGTTTTTCTCACATTTTGAGGAGCCAGGGCTGCAAAATCAAACCAAACGTCAGCAGAGAGGAAGATTTGATAGTTTTGTCTTTTATATTTTTCCAAACCACACCTCTTGCTTCATTTTCTGTAAGTGTGACAAATATGTTTTTCCTCCTCCATTTTTTGCCATCTTCCTGCTAAAGCTGTCCTAAGTGTGCATCAATGCAGACTCCCTATTTAAGACGAGAACGATCAAATGCAGGGTTAGTGTGTGTGTGTGTGTGTGTGTGTGTGTGTCTTGAAGCACCACTAACAGGAATGGAACTATTTCCCCTCCATGTTTCCAGTGAATCCTCTTTAACATGCCAGAGATACAACAGCTCTGTTGATCCTGTTTTCCCCATCATGGTGTCTTTTTTCTCCCCCCTTCTCACACCTCCTCGGATATCTGTTTCTGATACGACTGTTATTCATCTTATTTATCACTGTGATTACATTTAGATCAGAGCCACATGTTATGAGCTGGACTCAGGCCCACTTTCTTCTTTGAAAACACTGAGATGTTTTATTGAACATGGAGGTTTTGATGGTTTGTTTTCCTTCTCCTTTTTTTTCTCACTGTTCAGCTTCAGAATGAGTTTTTGGGTGTGAAGCACCTCATGGATCTTTTTTTTTAAATAAAAATGTTATCAATAAGACTTTTAACAAAAACATAGTTACTGCATTCTGCTGTAAACACAATGCACTCAACAAAGAGTCCTGTTTGTCGTGTTTGATTTCTGATTTTTAATCGTTTTCAGGTGTTTTCACAGGTGAATTCTCACATGCAGGTGTGTCCTGACAATAGCAAAAACATGATCACTGAGGGAGAGATGGATGGCTCATTAACATTATATCACTGCTGCCCTCTGCTGCAAACAGATGAACTGACGTCTGGAATCACAGCATTAAATTGAGGCTTCACAGCATTTAACAGACCACATGAGCCCTGTATAGCATCATAAAATGGTTCTTTACACCTGCTCCAGCCTTTATAGCACCTTTTCAGTCACTGAATTTTCACAAACTTAACATGCTCCGCTGGTGCAGTTGCATGGGCCAAATAAATGATTAAAAATAAATCTTTTTTCCATGTTTCAACCTTCAAGCTGTTCATTCATGCACAATAGGGTCCAGGTGCATGTGGGAGAAAATTTGGGAAAAAAATTGCACGAAACCCATTTTTTATTATTATTATTTTTTATCATATCAAAAGGATTCTGACTGTGTTTTTTTGTTCAGTCAGTGCCTGAAGCAACAAGTCACCCTCTGGAGTTAAAGATGAAAGTGATGTATTTGATGCTTTACACATGGCCACACATTATATAATAAAACCTGAGGTGAAACAGTTTGCATTACAAAGGACAAACATGCTGCTTTTTGAATTTTAAAACTTCTACCTGAATTCTCAACGAGCTCATTGCCTGAAGGGGGGTCACTCCCACACCACCACCATCTTCTCCATTAAGTGTTGGCAGATCTTTTCTGACATTTAGGATTCCACTCGATCAAACAGTTTCTTTTGAAATGACTTTGGGAGAGAAAACCAGGACTACTATAGGTACTACAGTAACCCTATACAAGGTTTTTTTTGTATAGTACCACTTGTTAATGAAGATGCTTTAAATAAAACATCAAAAGACACACACACATACACAAAAAAAACACAAGACAGTAGAAACATACACTGAAATAGGATTTAAAAAGACAAATTAAACCTTAAGACAAATTCTCTTCAGGTGTACAAAAGGATTTGTCTATAGGAAACATCATTTTTATTTAGTTCTTGCAAATATGTCCTATGTCTGTATGTGTGAGTGTGTGTCGAGCATTAATTACTTATTTTTTATACTATATAAGACAGGTCTCATATAAGATGGGAATATTGAAATACTGAACTATATCAGTCTAATAGGGGGAAACATTTTAGTCCAATTCCTGGGTCATATTTTGACCTTTGGTACTTATAATACACACCTCCAACTAATTACTAACTAATTACGGTCCAGACTTTTAACTTTTATTATTATTTTTTTTTTATCACTTCCACTACATTCTGTCAGCAATGCACTGAAAAGTCACATCCCTCTGCCTCCCTCTAGTGTCCTAATGATGTTTGGAAAACACAGCAGGGTCACTCTATGGTTAGACAAGAGTACTGCATGATGACAGATAATGTATTTCCTCCTCACTATGATTTTACTGCATAAAAAGCACTTCTTAAACATGTGAGCATCACAGTAAAAAAACTTCACAAAAGCTTAATCTCATATGGCTCTCACTTTGACCCTGGGTAGGTGGAAGAGCCCAAATTCAAACTCAGGAACACAAGAGAGAAGAAGTGGAAATTCTTTATTTAAAGGTCCCATATTCTATATAGTGAGATTTGTATATAGTTTATGTTTTAAGGAAGTGCTACATATGACAGAGGAATACACACAGTCCAAATTCAGAAACTTTGAGTTTGAAAGAAGCTATCGTGAATTTTGTCCATTTGTGATGTCACAAATCTACAGTAGTTTTAAAAGTAAACCTGTCCCAGCTCATTTCCAGTTGAACTGTATGTAAATGACACCAGCCGCCAGGAAAAACACATGGACCCAAAGTGTTGCTTGCTCCATTTCCATTGAAATGCACTAAAATGGAGCATTCCAGTGTTAGTACAATTATGTTTCATGATGAATTATACTTATTTGTGTTAAATTATCTTGTCATTACTTTTTCCTACTGTGTATGGCAACTGTTGTGAAAGCATTTCCTTTGGAATGAATACGTTTTTTCTTATCTTATCTCATACCAGCTGATTCATGCTCTTGTTCAAGTCATTGTCATTGCTTCGTTCTTACTCCTGCAAACTTCAAATAAAGAACATTTGTTATTTTGTTTTGAGTTGTGTATTTGAGTCCTGAAGCTTGAGTCAAAGCTCGATGGTATGAGTACAGATCAACTGATCACAGCATGCTGCTAGCCCTGAACTTAACCCTGATGATGATCCTCCACAGGTGTGTGCTCCTGGCAGGAGTCCTCAAATGATGCTGCATGCAGGTGTGTTACGTGTGGGTGTGCAAGTTTAAAACACCACTGAATTGTTTCCTCAGCAGGTCCATGTTTTAAATTCTCAGTCTGTTATCAGTGATGCAGTGTTGAATAAATAAAATAAATAAAAGTTTCAGCATATAAATCAAGGACACTTGTGCCAGGCAGACAGCAGACCTCAGACCTTCCACTCACAGGTAATTGGCTGCTAGATTTTCCTCTCAGATGGCCACTGGATGAGATTTAATGCACCGCACGTCTTCTGATGTTTCTGAGGTTGCATCAGGCAGTCGTAACAACGTCTGCCTGATGCAAGTCTTCATATTTTGAACGCATATTCACCATCTAAGATGAAAGTATGTCACATGATGCATGTTTTGAGGTTTGTTTTTAAGTCTTTCCAGCTGACAGTAGAGGTCATTTCTCTTGTGCTGTTCGTCTCTTCAGGGAAAAAGAGGCGTTTGAATGTGAGTCTGTGCAGTAGCTGTACATTTCCTTGATCCAAGGATCTGGATTCTCATTGTGATTCCACCAAAAAACTCAGGTACAGTTCATTTTTAAGACATGTTGCATGTGGATGATTTCAACAGAACAAATCACATCTCTTCCCTCTTTCTGTGCTTATAAACCCAAAAAGTGCAAAAGTCAACTGAAGTTCACCAGCGAGTGTCTCTGAAAGATGTCATCTTTCTTCAATCAGTGCGTTGATGGAGAGGCACATTAGCCTCTATGTTATTGCATGTTATATGTTGTCATGCTATTTCATGTAAAATGTCATGTTCTGTTATGCTGTACTGTGTTACATTACTATTGGCTCATTTATGTCAGTCATGTCATGGTGTTATGTTCTATATGATTGAGGCACATAGTGTAATTTCATGTTATATTGTGTACAAATACAGCCAAAATTTGGATTTTGAGGTATCGATACAGTAAAAACCAATGGGTGGCGTCATGATGAGTACATCCACAGTCAGTGGTCGCACACTGGCTGGGATGTGAACTTTCCCAGGTAGGAAAAGCCTCAGAAATTCTTTTCCCATCCCCGTTATGCATCATGAGTTTTGAACAAAATAAATCCTTCTTTCTGTTGACTGCTCAATTTCCACCACAGACTGCAGCTAGAAAAAAGTGCTTCTTGACAACTGCAGAGACATATATGCAGCCAGAGGACAGAGTTTATTGATTGGTTGGTTGAAGTCTCTTCATTTGCTTTGTGCAGGAAGCAGAACTAGTGCGACAGACGGAAGCAAAGATGGCGTTCACTTCCACTCTGCCTCAAACCAGGACCGCAGTGGAAGGGAAACACATGTGAACACAGCATCAAGTAACCTGAGATACTAGAAGAAACTCCACATTTCCCTTAAAGCTATGATGGACGTTTATGTTTAAGTAGAGCAGGTATTTGACGTAATGATGCAATGCTGCCAACATCCTCTGCCAGCTGTACATGGCATCATTCCTCATTTCCTGTAGACGGATCAGTGACAGCAGGACTAGATATGGTCATGTTAGACTATCATTATTCCCACTATCTTACTACTGATGTGGTCACTCTCTGCAGCCTGAGAATTTCAGAGGCTGGACATCCTGGACCGTCTCCTCCATTCATCTCCCAACAAACTGTTGACATCTGCAGAGACAGAAGGAGGGGAGAATTCATGAATGATTCAAGTGTCGAACATAAGGAAATTAGAGATGCATTTGCTTGTTCACTGTTCTCACCATTCATCTGTCTCAAATGTTTTTATCTCTTCTGAGCCAGTCAGAAGAGATGATAATAATAATAATAATAATAATAATAATAAATGCATGTAAGTTGTCCAGACCCAAGTGGAAGTAAAAGTCACAACACTTTGCAAAATTCATTATGACCTGTTCAAATCAGAACACTATAAAATCAATATGAAACTTCTAAAGTAGTGTTGCAAGCATGGCTGTGTTGTTTCACCACAAAATAACAAAAACAGATTAGGTGATGTTGACTGATTTTTTTTTTTTTGTTTGTTTTTTGTTTTTTTTGTTTTTAATACTTAGCCTTATTCCTTTCCATTCCACTTCTAATGTAAAGTATGTTTTATTACTGCCTTGGTTGATCACTTGTGGATGTTATTCCATTAATAGTTTTGTGAGGAATGCCCACAGCCAGCTTTTGTCAGGGAGGGTTGATAAACAGCACAAGGAGGAGAATAGACCCACAAAAAAAAAAAAAAAACACAGACCACAAACTGAAAGTTAAGAATGACTTTAACAGAAAACTAACAACAATGAACTTAACCAGAGTGGAATAAATCAACAAATTAACAACCTATACTTTGCACATTCTAACAAAAGACACTGGAATTATTTTGACATGAAACACAAGAAGCGCTCTGGGAGGAAAGTATAAATAATTCTAACTGGAAACCACAAGCGATCAGCGGGAGGAAAAGGATATAAAGTTAAAGTAACAAACCAAAAAACATTCTTAACGCTTTGAATGCCAAACACATAGATATATGTTTTTCCTTCTTTTTTGGCAGCCGATTGCAGTCTCCCACAGCCTGTGAGTAATTTTGGGGCTTCTGGGAGATGTAGTCGGGACAAAAAATGGTGATTTTAGTTTAACCTCTGATAAAATAAGAATGGAACAAGGTAAAAACATTTTTTTCATGATGAAATAGTATCTTCTCTCAGTTGTTTTCAGAGATACAGTACAAAATATTCTGTGGGTCTTGAACGATGACACAAAATGGGATGCACAAGGGACTTTTGTTTTTATAAAAGGGCTGGTGCTCACTGAGTTAACAGAAGCACAGAAAAGCAACATTCAAAATACTTTGCTGCATGAAACATGAAACATGGGATGACGAACACCCAACGGGCACATGAGACAGGGACAAAAACAAACAGCAAAGGACAAGAGGAGATGACACTATGACAATCACAACAGCAGGAAAAGAAACTTAAAAATAAAACAGGAACTGAAAAGAAAACATGGACACATCATTAGAGGCAACAGGCGCAAAAATGGCCAGAAAGATTTCCTTACTGTTACTATAATTTTTTCTCCTCCTTGTGGCCCGACCTTGAACATCCTCCAACCCTCAGGATACAGAGCTTCTACGTGTAATGTAATTTCATAAAAGCATGGTGTGCAGTAAAAGAAGAGGCATCAGGAGCACTGCATGTAACACAGCAGGCTCCTCATAAATAAACAGACCTCCTGTGGCATAATGAGAGGAACAACAGGTTACCATTTAAACACACAGTGAGCTTAATGGGACAAAATTGTTTGTTGCTGCTGCATTATTCTCACTATTCTGCTGCACCCTAACCTTGAGCCATCTCTTGATCATGTATGAACAGCTACTGACCTCACATATCCATCTGCAGCCACTGTAACACCCTGCAGCAACAGACCAGTCACAATTCAAGCTGTTCAATTCCAAAAGTCCAGAAGTGCAGCACTCTATTATCGTGGAGGGGCTCTGTCACTTCCTCTGTGCTTATCGAACCATGCAGACAGAGAATATTTGGTTATATCTCCCTCTGGCAGGGGAGAGCTGAAAATCTCTTTCTATTCATGTTATTAGTGCTGGATTGATACAGTTACAGTCTAAAAATAGGAGGAGCCGATTTTGGAAACAGAAAATTGTTATTTTGGTGCCAGAATGAGCCTGTGTAGTATGTATAGGATGCAGATTGTTTTATTTAAATATGCATTGCTTATACTTCTGCAGTCTGAAGCAAAGGGTACAGTCGCTGCTGCTACATATATTAATATCACTCATCAAACCCTAAATGAAATGCAAATACGTCTAGAGGACATAATGTGCAGAGTCAACAGGCTGCAGAAAAAGTCAGTGAGTCAAAGATAAAGAGATTTCAAACACACCCAGGAGCTGGAAATGAGACACGAGCAGCTGAGAGAAGCACAATGGGGAAGCATCCTGTCAACCTCCAACACCCCATCCACTAATATTCAGGCTCTAATTAGTGCTTATAGATTCCAGATTCGAATCTGTGTTGATCATTTCTTCAACACAGCGGTCCTCTGTCTTTTTAAGTGTGCAGGTGAATCTGCCCGCTGATCCCTGTGCTAATTGGGTGAGATTGCGAAGGGGCGACGCAGAGGTGCCGCAAATTACTTTATTGACTTCTTGGTGCTCTCCACCTCACGTCTGAAAAAGGGCTGTGGAAGAAGATTCTGGTATCACCATGTAAAGAGACAATTAGGGCCTCATCTTCATGTTGTTTGTCAGATTTTTCCACTTCAGGTGTCCACACAGCTTGTTTGCCGCTCAATTATTTATTCACTCTAAGCTTAGCTCTTAGCTCCATCCTATTATGTTAGGTTCTGGCTGCAAAAAAACAAGATGGCAATGGCCAAAATGACAAACACAACAGTAGATTTTCTATTACTGTACGCTAATACTACTAAAGGTAAACATATTTCCAGGGGAAAAGCTAGTTTAAAAGGTTGCATTGTTTGCACAGGCTACTGCAGTTAGTCCCATTGGTTTGATTTGGGCTTTAATATTTGTGATTTTAGTGCTTCACTTTTACACTTTAAAGGCAGTATTTCATGAAAAAATCAGTCAAGCATGCACATTTTGAGCTTGAATTCTCTCGCGATGGGAAAAGAAGAAACAGCAAATAAGAAATTATGGTAGTGCATTAGGATGCAATAGGACTCATGGAAATGGAAAACTAGACTAAATATATATATATATATATATATATATATATATATATATATATATATGTGTGTGTGTGTGTGTATACATACACATATACATATATATATAATATCTGTTAACATTAAAAGCAATCTATTACAGTAGTATACTTGGACACAATAGAAAAACATCTAAAATTGCATATTCTGTGAGAAAACTACACTATATATATAAATATGTAGGCATTAAAACCAAGACATAAGACAGTAGAAAAATAGAACAAATATAATATAATGTGTAAAATATTGCACATTCTCTGAGAAGAATATACAGGCTATAGCCTGATACGTATAATATGCAGTGATGTAGAATAATAAATGAGACATCCTGTGTATGTTGGGTGGAAGAATTATTTGTCCAACAAACTTTCAACCAGGAGTCGAATGTTTGTGGCCTAAAGTGATGATGTTTGCTATACTTCTGTTATATTGTTTATGTAACTTACTCTCTTTACTCTTTTTTATGATTTATTTACTAAACCTGATTTTATTGACTAAACACAAATGCTTCCGTTTCCGTTATTTTGCTGCGTGGCGTACAAATGGCACGTAAAAAGGCTAAAATGAGTTCTCATGGCGCGCAGAATGCCCTCGTAATTTTCTGCTCTTTATCCAGTGAGATGGGTTTGATAACACAACGCCACATGTGATTTGAAATGCTGCCAGATACACTTTTATTAAAAAAAACAAACTCATATGACATCCTAGACTATGAAATCTGCTGGAAGAAGGTCCCAGACTGTGATGTCTGAATAAAAACCATGTTGGATGACACACATCATCATCATCGATCCCTGGTGCGCATCTTAGCTGCAGGGATGTTCCTCTGCAGAATGACCCTAAGGCTTTTGAGGAAAGAGTGGAAAAATGAATGCAGCAAAAATACTGAGCATTCCTGGAGGAAAAAACTTAATGCAGTCTGCAAGAAACCTGCTACTTGTGGAAGGAGATTTGTTTTCTGGCCAGACAATAAGTCCCAACCATAAAAGTCTAAGAAACAAGCAACAAATGGCCTGGAGCGCCTGAGTCAGAGTTCAGATCTCCAAACACAAGGCTGTTCACTCATGATCCTTGTGCAAAGAACAGAAAACCTCAAGTGTCCTGATGTGCAAAGCTGATACAGGCCCATTCACAGAACGTCATGGTTGTAATTGCTGCCAAAGGGTGGGGGAGGGGGGACTTTTTTAGCCACCATATCTGATAAAAGTAATGTATTAATGATTAATCAAGCTGTTATTTACAACTTGAAGACTGTCTTGTGCCATGTCGTTTCTTCCTGTGTCGAATTGAAAAAGAAAAGGGAAACATTATAATCAAATTCATGCAATTATTTCCTCTTAATGTGCGAAGTTCCTCTTGTTTGGCAGAACTGGGTTTAAAAAGTCTGTGGCACAGCAGCGCTCTCCACTTCCATCCAGATCCATGCGTCAAAATGCGCAGGTGTGGCCGTGACTACATCTAGCTGTGTTACTTCTTAAATCATTAGTGGAAGAGCTGGCTTCATTCAGAGTCAAAGTCAGCTGTTTATTGGATTTAAATCGGGTTTATGAGCCAGATGCATCTGAACTGAATTCATTACATCCTCCCACAGGTAGCCTCCTCTCTTCCTCTCTCTCATCCAGCTCCCTACGTCGCCTCCCACCCCCCAGGAGTGCGCACTCCATCCCTCTCTGTCCAGTCCGCCCCACACAGCACATCTGCACATCTGGACCAGCGACGCCGGAATCAAGCGGGGTTTTTCTCTTTTTTTTTGCCGCGGCTGCACCCGCATTGCAACACAGGAGCTGAGGATGCTGAATGGAAAAGGATGCACAGGCTGTTGAATGTCCGAGGGCATCTCTCACCTCTGGCAATGTTCTACTAGTTTATTTCATCACATCCACGAACAGACAGATAAACACACTAGTCGTGCGTAAAGAGTCTCCTGGTAGGATGACAGAGATGGGGTGTTTTTTTGGGATATTAAATGCGTCTTGGAAGTTGGTTTGTTGCAGCCAATAGGATCTCTACCCAGCCTGAGACAACACAGGATCCGGACTGTTGGCAGCAATTAGAGATCTTTGCAGTTCTTGTGGAGGATAAACTGTTGGCTTCAAACTTTGTCTTTGAACTTGGGGGATTTTGAGCCGTCCCACAAACCACCTCCTCCTCGGTCCTCAGCGCTCTGGGGGTGAGAGATGGAGAGCAGGTGACTGACCGCTCACTGCCGCTTCAGGACGCCGAACCGACTGGGGATACCCAGGGGCCCCGGGCAGGACGGTGGGTAGGCTGCGCACTGCGCACCCGCATGGCTGAATGTGTGTGTATGTGTGTGTATGCGTGTGTGTAGCCTATGTCTTTCATCTTGCCTCCCGATCAACTTCCTCACCCCAACCTCACCTCCACAGTTTCGCACACCACGCGCGCAGCACCAGTCGGCGCGGCCCCGCTGGTTCCGCCTGTCACGAGATGGATGCGAAATCTGTGCACATCAGCTGCGGGCTCTCCAATCACACTGCGAGCTCCTAGAGCGGCACACAAATGGGCGAGTGATCATGTGCTTAATTCTTTCAGGAAATCGCACTTTATCCCAATTTGGGAAGCTTCGCATCTTCGGTCACGCACACACACAACACTGAACTGGCCAGAGGCGACGGGCTGCCTTGATTTCGTTCGGTGGTTCAAAGACGCGCTGGCCTGCAGCAGAGCATGAACACTCCACAGGTCCTGGTACTTAGTGACACTTTGCATGCTGAAGGTGCCTGATTGTCCCACTAGGGGGCCCAGAGAAACAGTGTTGCCTCCAAGATATGAAAATAGACTGAAACCGGAAATCTGTTTCATTCCAGTGGGCTTGTTGCAAGTTATATTTTTCACTTATTCCTCTATTCGTCTCATCCTTTCATATGGCTGTACAATGAGCTCACAGTGACTTGTTGCATCCACATGCATGGACCCGCTGTGACAATGGATCCAGTGGTGGTTGTGTCTGTACTTCTGCTAATTTTCTGGCAAGGCATCTGTCTGTTAATTTCAAATAACAGACTGTAACATCTGATGCTGCTTATTTCTGTTGAAATTATTTGATTTGTTGGCCTTTAATCTGCTTGTTTTCCAGCAGCCACTAAATAACTGCTGTACAAGAGGATGCTCCATCCATGATTCCACAGTGGCATTTTTTAAAAAGAAAAGTGTTAATTTTTATTTGCATCTTTTTAAAATGAGAGTAGTTATAGTAAGTAGTCTGACTCAAAATTCTCAAAATAACATTTCTCCTAAGAGAAGGTTGAGCACAAATAATTGTCATTTTCACTGACTGACAACATCACAGAGTCACTTGACATAACATCAGTTATTATCGACTAAATTATAATATTTTATTTACCCTAATCAAGTTGTTTTGTTGGCTAAACTGAACTGTGGCTGTTTCACAGCTTTATACGCACAAACCCTCTGTATCACTATAGTTATGCCATGAGCTTCTGCTCAAGCAGTTTGAGATCAATCTTCGTTTATCTACTGTTCCAGTGGCATCACATTGAAGGCCACAGCTTGGGTCCATGTTTACTTCCTGACTGTTAGGAGGTAAACATGCAGGAAGTAAACATGGTCTTTTTTCAGTTGATGACCATGATGGTGATCCTGTAAGTTTAACTTTTTTTTTTTTTTTAAAAATGCATGTGCTGAGAAAATAATTTATCTGCATTTTAATGCCTGTCTTCTTCTGTCCACGATAGCTGATGATATTATGGTTTGTCCACCTTAGATCAGCCCCCTCATTACATGCACACATAAGGTGCAGGCATGACTGGATGAGTGGGAATTTACAGTTATAGCTGGGTTTTCTGTTGAGTTCCCATTCTGTGAAAAATAGAGTTTCATGTATTTTTTTTTGTTCTAAAGCAGGTCTGAGTGCTATCTGAAAACTGTGAAAGTATCAGAGGGATCAAACACACACAGCCTGTATTCAGAAACGTTTGAAACAAGCCGTCAAAGTTTCTGTAACTTTTGTGATGTCACAAAGCACCATTTCCCAGTTGTAGTTCTTGTGAGTGACATCAGCTGACAGGAAGTAAACATGGACCCAACGGCAGACACTATGAAGAAAAATAAGACATTTCTAAACATTACAATATATGAACATGTTTTATTAAACACACAAAATGAAGTATGAACCTAAAAATGAACATAATATGGGACCTTTAAGTTAAGAAAATATAGGCAACATAACATATGGCAAGCAGTTATATTCTTAATATAATATTTTTCTGTAATGAGACCCCAGGTTCATGTGAAAAATACATTACTGATCTACTGTATGCTCAGCATTTACGTATCTGCCCTCTTGGGCTCTTTCGACACGTTCCATTAATGCTGTAGTTGACTGTGCAGAACAATTATGTGAGACAGAAACTGTTGGCTGCAGGTCTGCAGGGATTTTTTTTCCCAAGCATGAATCAGTCCAACAAACCCACAAGACTAATAGAGATGTCCACCACGAAATAAACACCAAGCACATCAACGGACGTGCCGCCCGAGGCATGTGATGGATTTTTCTTTAAAGTTCACCACTCGAGGGACAGTATCGGACTCGCTGAGAAAGGAAGAGAGGACGGTGTGAGCTGTACAGGGGTGGAGGCAAACGGAGGTTGGACTGCTCCCAGTATTTCATATTGATCTTTGAATTTTGTTTCCACTTTGATGGCCTGAGAGAGTGAGCCAGAGTGTTTTGCCAGATTAAGTGTTGGAGGAGATCAAATAGCCTGTTTTGTTTTCAAATCTTCTTCAAATGGAAGTACTTTTGCTAACGGAAAAGGAATTGTAATGAAGTTAATCCATTTCAGTCTGTGGGTGGAGCTTTAGAAACCAGGGCTTATTTGAGATTGTCTTAACTCTGTGTTGCTCTCTGAGGAGTTCAGTCAGCCGAAAACATCAATGTGTGTGTGTGTGTGTGCGCGCTGTGCAATGCTACGAAATTGTGTGTTCAATTTGTGCTGGATAATCATTTCCCTTGATTGTACGCTCGCTGGAGCGCGGCTCCGATGGGTCGCAATGTTGAGCAAATTGCAGGTTTTCTGTTGATGGGACACTGATGGTGAAGTAATGATGTGTAGCACAGAGACACTGAGACACAACAAGAATGGTTACTGAGTGCGGCCTTTCATCACATGTGGCCGGTTCAACATCAGCAATGTTGTGTTACAAGTGAAACCGCCTAAAAACCCTCTAAACACTTGTGCAGAGGCACTGAGCACATTCTTACACTAAATGTCTGCACTGACCTCCCAACATTCAAAACACTTAATAATAATAATAATAAATTATGACAATAATAATAATAATAAGAAGAAAAACAATAGTAATAATAAATTTAGACCACAATATAGCAACATAACAAACTGAACACAACTGTAAACACAAAAAACAGTTCTTTTTTTAAACCAAAAGCAAACAGTGACTTTACACATAGTGTTGTTGTGAAACGATACAAACATTTTTATATATCTACATTAGTTACTTTGCGTTATCGTTTTGTATTGTTACATTACTTTCTTGTGTTGTCTCTTTTTCATATTGCCATGTTGCTATTTTGGCTCACATCCTGTTGATTCAAAATGGATTTTTGTGGATTTTTAGGTCACTCTTATCCAAAGTATTTATTGGTCCAGTAGAGTCAGAGTAGAGTCAAACCAAGAAACTGAATCAAGACTGATTATAAGACCTAGAAAGATACATACCAGCTCTTTCATGCTAACAGTTTAGCAGCTGCAGTGAACCAGAAAGCTGAAAAGCAGAACTGAGTTACGGTGACATTTCTGTTCCCCGTCACCTCTGGCATCTTCAGACCTGCAGCTTCCTGTCACTGGCACCCAAAAAACCATTAAAAAAACAAGCCAATGCCTACAGCTCATTTCTTTTCTCTCCTCATTCTTTCTTTGCCTCAAGACAGAAATCGAGAGGCGCCTCCTCCAACACTGAGGCGGTGAGTGGAAGAAAGAAAGAGCACAGGGGAAAAAAACAGCATGTTTAATTTTTAAACACTCCTGACTCCTGAATCATTGAGATTACCAGTGATCTGCTCACTGAGAAGGATGTAATTAAGCTTATTTAGCTCCACAGTGTGATGATTGATTATCAGTGTGTGCACTTTTTGTGTGTACTCCGTCAGCTCCATGCTGTACTTAAACTAGTGATCCCTCGGGTGCACCTGACTCAGATGGGATTTTCAGGGCAAAAATTTATGGGTAAAACAAACCACTCTCCTCCTGGCATACGAATGACTCTCTTGTAAACATCAGCGCAGGTGTTGCAGAGCAATGCTTTTGTGTCTGGAGAGGCAGACGTGCGCATAATTCAGATATTATAGGAGGCAGTGAAACCAGAGCATGCTGGGAGGCTGCTTCTCTGCCCAACTGACACGGTGCTGCATGAACGCACACCCTGTGAGACATCAGGGAGTTTTATTTCCTGTAATTGAATCATCTCAAGGTTTTTAATCCCAGCAGAAACCAGTAAACACATACACCCAAAGTCATTATCAGATGATAAAAATTACGGTGAATACATGCAGTCTGGAAGAAGGTTTGGTTGCTCAGTGGTTCAGTTCTTCTTAAAGCTATAGTCTGTCATTCTGTTCAGAAGCACTTGATTTGTTCTACTGGGTGTAAAGTACATTCCATCCTGAGAGCAGTCAATACATTATGTATTCAGAAAAGGAAGGAAAAGAATAAGAGCTCTATGGCAGCTACAGGACTGTAAAAACTCTGACCAATCCCTGCCATTCAGTCTGAATGGAAAGAACCAATAAGATGTCTTCATGTCTTGTCATCATATCTGCTCTATATCTCCTCTGTCCCTCCCTCCTCCCCATTGTTACTGGAAACATCCAGCACACTCCTCTGCAGAAATACAGCGTTAGCAGGAGAATCTGTTCTGTAGGGAACAATGTTAGAGAAAATACAGCCAAAAATACCACTTCCAGCATTACTTCTGACAGCTCACCCTGCTAAACAGTAGTATGGCTGTGAAAGCTGTTTGGATGGAGCGGTTCTTGAGATGGAAAGTCAGACCCTCATAAACAGACAGACTAAGAATACTTCCTTTATAGACGCTAAAGTGCCACCAGTTGACCAAATAGCACCAAATTTGCAATGGTGTCCCAGACATCATGTCCACCAAATGTCGTACCAGTAACACAGTATAATGGCGCTTTTCCACAGGCGCGGTATGGCACAGCTCTGCATGGTTGTGGCACTTTTCCACTTTTTCCACTTTTTCCGTACCTCCGCCGACTACCTTCCACTGATTGGCCAACGAGTGTCGTCATTGGAAGAGTCATTGGATGCGGGACATCTGACTGGACTGTAAAAGCCAAAAACAACTCGACTCCACTATTTTTAAAACCAGCAAATTCTTTGCTATTTTGACACTTCCTGGAGTCTTCTCTGTCTCTTTTCTTTCGCTTTGTGCGTGACAAAAAGTCACAGAGGGAGCAACTTATACATGATCGCTTCCTTGTCCTCCATTGTTTGTGTTGTTGTTGTTCTTCTTCTTCACGGTTTTCTGTGTCGCATGCAAATATTGTTACGGCAGTTTCACGCTGCCATATGAGGTACGAGGTACTCAGTTGTAATGGAAAAGCAACAAAACTGTACTGTTACTGTGTAGTGGAAAAGTGCCATAAGAGCTCTGCCCGCAGTATTTGGGCTAACTTTGGCTAACTATAGCAAAACTGGTTCGATATGTTAAAGGATGTGATATGTTTTGCAAATAGTTTTCCTCAAAACCCAATAATCATTACTTAGTAACACATTTTTATGTGATTCCTGTGTTTTACTTTCTTACTTTCATTCTTACTTTAAGCCCAACCATGACATTTTCCCTTACTCTCCACTCCCTAACTGTGGAGGTTTGTGTGGTGTATAAATTTCATGCAAGCATCCATGAGTGTCTGTTGTCGCTCACTTCCATACAACGCAATATGAAGCAGCTGTTCAGGCACGCCCACATGGAGCTCAGCTTATCATCTCAAACTAGCCGGTTTTACAGGTTTATATGTGCATTCCAAACAGGCTACCCTGCCTCCAGATGTGTCATTGTATTGTGCATTGTGAACCTTGACAGTGTGGCCCAGGGGGTTTCCAGGATGACTTATTCAGCACCAACCAGCTGATGGAAGCATTTACTTTTGGTGTAGCACCTGGATACATGGAATCATTGCTAAAGACAAATGGATTAAAATATGGAAAAGTGAGAGTGATGAATGAACATTGAGGATCATAGCTCATATCCAACCTCAAACACTTAAGTTCAGTGTGGACTGAATATGTGTCTGTAGACTGAAGTCACACAGGGAATGATGTATGGAGTTTGTACTGATATCTGACCTCAGTCCCACCAGAGAGAACTGCATCAGACAGTAAATATCCACCTCAAGCTGTTGCTTGGTGCTGCTTCTCCTGGTGTGTGTGTGTGTGTGTGTGTGTGTGTGTGTGTGTGTGTGTGTGTGGGCAACATACCTACACTATGCATTACATAAGCATAAACATTCAAGCTAAATTTGCTATAAAATGCTTAAATAACAAGGGTAAATAAATTGAGTTCACGTGTAAAATTTCCATATTCAAATGATGTCCCAGGGTGGTGCATGTTACTGATTGGCATGGTTATTTTGGGAAGGTGTGAGGCAATAATGTGATTACTGCAAACATGTAAACACCAGGGTGACATTCATAACTTGTTGCATGGTGGATGCACTGACACTGTGAGGATTAAATAATGTTAGGTAGTGTTCAGCGACAACTTCACCTATAAACACCTCCATTCTGTCAGATAAACTCCTTTTGTTAGTGTTTCTCTGCTGTGATTCACTGTGAAGAAACACACATCAGCAGATCTGTGGAGCTGTTTCTGTGCACAAACATTGGTGCTCTGCATTGACCCTTCATAGAAGACACCTGTAATGAAGAGAAGATGTTCTGCGGAGGAAGACATGATGATAAAAGAAAGAAACACAGATGGAGACAGCATTTTCATCGTTTTATCTCCAAACAGTCGGCGATTGATTTTCAAGGTGCTCAGAAACACAGTGGCCTCATTCATCACAATATCAGACTCTGGTTGTTACACTGTCAAACTCCATATTTATCAATTCGATCTCTGCTGGAGTTTTAAACAAAGAGGGAATGTCTCTCTCTCTCTCTGCTCAGTTCAAACACTATCTGCACCACATGTGAAAGAAAATTGGAACTGCGTAATAATAAAAATTACCTCCACGCTTTGAAACCAGATATACATCATTTAGCTTCTATTTATTCACTGTGCCAAGGCTTTCTTAAAAGAGGTCAATACTCTCATAATATGTGTTCATCATATTTAAATGCTGAGATGTAACTTTTTTTTATTTATTTGATGAAAAAAAGAGCTGTCATGGGTTTGACATAAAGTACACTATATTGCCAAAAGTATTCGCTCACCTGCCTTGACTCGCATATGAACTTCAGTGACATCCCATTCCTAATCCATAGGGTTCAATATGACGTCGGTCCACCCTTTGCAGCTATAACAGCTTCAACTCTTCTGGGAAGGCTGTCCACAAGGTTTAGGAGTGTGTTTATGGGAATTTTTGACCATTCTTCCAGAAGCGTATTTGTGAGGTCACACACTGATGTTGGACGAGAAGGCCTGGCTCTCAGTCTCTGCTCCAATTCATTCCAAAGGTGTTCTATTGGGTTGAGGTCAGGACTCTGTGCAGGCTAGTCAAGTTCATCCACACCAGACTCTGTCATCCATGTCTTTATGGACCTTGCTTTGTGCACTGGTGCACAGTCATGTTGGAAGAGGAAGGGGCCAGCTCCAAACTGTTCCCACAAAGTTGGGAGCATGGAATTGTCCAAAATGTCTTGGTATGCTGAAGCATTCAGAGTTCCTTTCACTGGAACTAAGGGGCCAAGCCCAGCTCCTGAAAAACAACCCCACACCATAATCCCCCCCCACCAAACTTTACACTTGGCACAATGCAGTCCGACAAGTATCGTTCTCTTGGCAACCGCCAAACCCAGACTCGTCCATCAGATTGCCAGGTGGAGAACCTTGATTCGTCACTCCAGAGAATGCGTCTCCACTGCTCTAGAGTCCAGTGGCGGCGTGCTTTACACCACTGCATCCGACGCTTTGCATTGCACTTAGTGATGTATGGCTTGGATGCAGCTGCTCAGCCATGGAAACCCATTCCATGAAGCTCTCTGTGCACTGTTCTTGAGCTAATCTGAAGGCCACATGAAGTTTGGAGGTCTGTAGTGATTGACTCTGCAGAAAGTTGGTGACCTCTTCACACTATGTGCCTCAGCATCCACTGACCACGCTCCGTCAGTTTATGTGGCCTACCACTTTATGGCTGAGTTGCTGTCGTTCGCAAACACTTCCACGTTCTAATAATACAGCTAACAGTTGACTGTGGAATATTTAGGAGTGAGGAAATTTCACAGGTGGCATCCTATCACAGTTCCACGTTGGAATTCACTGAGCTCCTGAGAGCGACCCATTCTTTCACAAATGTTTGTAAAAGCAGTCTGAATGCCTAGGTGCTTGATTTTATACACCTGTGGCCATGGAAGTGATTGGAACACCTGATTCTGATTATTTGAATGAGTGAGCGAATACTTTTGGCAATATAGTGTATATTGTTGGTCTTTTATGAAGAGGGTTTAAGGTTTGGATAGAGACTGCAATAGCTTAAAAGTGCCTGTTTTATATTTTTTTGATATTGTTTATTGTAAATCTGTCTCCAGTGGAGCATTTGTAGGTAGGTAATGTGTGAATACAAAGTTGTGTCTACATGTACAAGGGTACATTGGACACAAGTGGCAAGGTTGGTCTGTCTGACAAATAAAATAGAATATAAATTACATGTATAAATATTCCTACACCCAAACAGAAAAATGCAGCCAAGCATTTGAGATGAGCTTCACTGTTACATCATTTTGTGTTTTGTTTTGAAATCCTATCATGTCTGGTTTTACTTCCTGTCTTTGTCTTTGTTTACCCTGATTGTGACCCATGTCCTCCTGAATAAATAGCCTCGTCTCTCCATGTCTTTTGCCAGGTCCTTGTCCCTGGTGTCCTTGTCACAGAGGTCATGTTCTCGCTGTGTTTCCTTGTCAGACACTTTGTTAAGTGTTTCGCATTGCTTTGGTGATTTTGTGTCGTTACTTTTTGCCACTTACATTTGTGATAGTTGCGTACGTTTTACTTGTTCAAGTTTTTTCTCCTCATTAGATCTGTAGTGTTTTTTCATTATTGCAATTGTGTTACGGTAGTTCACGTCCTGTAGTTGAGTGATGTTTCTGTTGATACTAGTGGTTTTGTATTTCTTAGCCTTTGTCAAGTGTTTTTTCTGGGGGGGATATTAGTTCATTATCTCATTGAGTGCCAGCTGTTTTATAAACCATAAAGTACATTGTGCCAGCATTTTTTACCCATTTTGATTCATATTTCCACTTTCACCAAAATCACCACTTTTTGTCCAGAATCCGTCTGTTTTGCTCTCTAATCTTGATCATCTCCACTTCCTGTTTTGATCTCTGTGACGTCTACCATCTCTTTATGCTCTGATCTCCCAGAAGCCCCAAAATTACTCACAGGTTGCGGGAGACCGCGATGGGTGACCATCGACATTGAAATGCGTCAATGGCACTCAAGCACTGGATTTTAAATGACTCAAAGAGTTAAAGATTCACACTCTCAAATACCTTTGCTGTCAGCAATAGTATTTATTTTTCTGATTTGCTCACAAAAGTGAGCAATTAATTTTTAAAAACAATGTAATGTCTGAATTTACAAGGTATCCTACAAAAGATTACCACACAACACAAAACTTTTAACTAATGGAACTGTTTTTGTAACCCATGGGAACCATGTTATGAGATCCATACTGGTGATAATGAATAATTCGGCCCATAATCAGACAGCAGAAGCAGTAGCAGACTGACCATCTGGAAGCACAGTGATTAGCAGCTCCAGGACGTTTTGGCTCGTCCAGCAACATGCAAAGTAAGAATCTAGGACTGGACTCTGTGTTGTTTGGTAACAATTTAGTTTTTGTATTTTTCCAGTACAGGATGTAAATAAATGAACTCGGCTACAGCTATTTAAAAAACACAGTCAGAATGAGAAACAAGAAATTTGACGGCAAGCCTGTGCTTCATGGTCTGTCTGTAATTCATGCAACAAACACACATTTACAAATGTGTGCAAATACTATACAAAAAGACAACAATGCATGCTAATATACACACATAAATAAGAAACGGTACAAACAATATACATGTACTAAATATGTACACAGATGCTTACAGAAAATATATATAAATATAAACCTATATAACAACACACACTGTATAGACACGGGCAGCTCAGAGGAAGAGACTTTTGCACATTGTAATCCATGATTGATAAGGCTGTGAACGAGTAAAATCAGTGTATAATACCATGGGGTTGATCCTACGCTGTAATCCAGAAAGAGGCATATGCTATCGGGATGTATCAAACAGTGCGATCGTCAAAACCCACGCACCATCCCTTGATACATCCCAATCAGTGTGGAATTGAGCACACATGTGGCCACATATAAATATGCAAATTCATTTAAATAGCCATAATCACTATGGCTAAAAGTAAGAGGAGAAACTTCAGGGCATATCCACGGTCACTTGAGTTAAAAGCTCAGTATTAGACAGCACATGCTGCACTTGATGGATCACACTAAGTGCAATTGGGGAAAGATGCTGAAGAATCTATTTTACACACGTTGCTTTTCGCAGTGTGTAAATGACTTTGCACGATACAAACAAACAAATACACAAACAAAGCATCAAACAAGGAGCTTGGATCGGTTGGCCAATTACAACAGTGAGCCCAGGAGGGATGGACAGGAGCTCAAACAGAACGTTTCAGATGGTGAAAAGAAGTGCTGCCAGAGCCAAGATACTCTTAATGTCATGATATCAGAGGCTCATAGAGAGCGTCACCGTCTATTTGCTCCAATGGTTTGATTTGATGAACAAAAACTCACAAATAGCTATTGATAATAGTTATTTGTGAGTTTGGAACCCTCCGAATTTATATACAGTGGTGGTCACAAGTTGACATACACTTGTAAAGAACATGATGTCATGGCTGTCTTGAGTTTCCAATTATTTTTACAACTCTGATTTTTCTCTGATAGAGTGATTGGAACAGATACTTCTTTGTCACAAAAAACATTCATGACGTTTGGTTCTTTTATGACTTTATTATAGGTCAACAGAAAATGTGACCAAATCTGTATGTATATCAAAAATATACATACATATATACAATAACTGGAAAATTCAAGCGAGCCATGAATGACCAGAGTGAAGTGTCAAAGCTAAAACAAACAACATGGCATGCTTTAGCAGAGTGTAACTTAGCATCAACAAGCATAGTATCACATTTATACAATATGCATCATGCACAAACACCAAGAATAAGCACACTAACTGGTGGTGGAGGGATTAAGAGCATCTGAAGTCAGAAGAGGTCAAAAGAATCGTGGTATTACTGGCCGAGGAATCGTGGTATTACTGGCGTCTCTGCATGAGGAGGTGTACTGACGGGTAACACAAGTGGAACAAATATGAAAACAAGACGTACTGTCTGTAAAGGAGAAGAATGACATAAATAAAGCCAGCTGTGAGACATGTGGTTAGAGTAACAAGGAAGGCCTTGAATTGGTTTACCACACATGGGCCATTTGTGAGTGAGGCAGGAACCAGGCCTGAAGGGATGGTAACACCCAGAAAAGAAGTTTGATATTATCAGAAGCTGATGAATTTACACAGTTGGTAAAATTATAGTGGTCTAGCCAGAGGACACCGCAGGGTCTGAAAAGAGACGGCAACACTGAGCTGCCTTAAACTTGCATTATTTATAACAGCCAGCAGGGGGCGACTCCTCTGGTTGCTAAAAGAAGTTTGTAGATTTGATCTAACCCTGACCCTTTCACTTCAAGAAGGTTAATTATAACATTTTCTTTGCTTAAAGTGTCTTAGGGCCTAATCATACCAGGAAGGTCCGTTAGTTCACGTGCTTTGGTCCGGACCAATTTCTTTTTTTTTTTTAATGCGGTTCACTTTCACACTGTGATTATTTGCAACAGGACCAGAATTGACCCACGTGTTATGGTCGCATAACCAGTGAACGGGAAAGTGTGGGCGGGATAAAGCAGGAAGCCCAAAAGTGAAAGTAGGCCTATGTAAACAATGCAGACAACAAAGCCGTTGTACTGCACGTTCGCTTTACGTATGTGTCTCTCTCTCTGTGTCATGTGTCACATGAGCGAAAAATACAGGAGCCTGTCAAATCCCAAAAGGTAGATTTATGCAACTGGGTCAGATCGAGGTCGGGCTGCTTTCACACCTGAAACGAACCACACCAGGGTTTGATAGGAACCGCTCCGAGACCACCTCCTTGGCTGGGTCCGGTCCGCTTGTTTGGTCCTCACCAGAGTTCGAGTGATTGTATTCACAACCTCTCTCCGGCAAAAAGGTCCGAACCAAGGGAGGAAACTAACTTGAGTTCTTTTTAACCGAACTAATCAAGGCAGGTGTGAATACACCTTTATTTAGCGTTCAGTTGTACTTAGCTCCACACTCCCACTTCTGCTGCAAAAACCAAGACGGTGATGCCAAAAACAAGGCTTCACTGTGGCATAATGAAATTAAAAAAAGTGGTTCAGAAACATTGAGAATCTACATATCCATGGTTTGTGAGTCAGTCCTGTATGGTTTGGGAAAGTGTGAAAAATGATGTCACCTATAGTTGTTTAGTTTCCTTTATTTCAGCCTCACAAACAAAAACACTGCTTCAGTATGTGGAGACTTCCAAAGCAAACAGTCGATTCAAACACTGCTGAGATTTGTTTCTATGCCCATGATGGGCATTGTCCTGATTGCATGACAATGAAAAAAAAAAAATCTTGCTGACATAATTCCTGGAAATTGCAGCGTAATGATAAGCTTCATTTGTCTGGGTGAAGTGGAAAGTTAAACTTTGACAGGTCTGGTAATTGTGATTATGAAAACCATTTCCCAGCACAGTGAAAATGACAAGCTGAAATATTAGGACTGTATCACCGTCCTTTACAGTCTGTGTAAACTCTGGGCTGTGGCGTCTTCTTGGTGTGTTTTCCACCACTTCAATACAATTGCTTTGTCCTTTACTGGACTTAAAGGGGAAGTGCCGTTTTTTACAAATTGGACCTTATTTCTGGGATAAAATACTACCATTTATTCACCCATTTGAGTCATTTGAAGTCACGGACAACTCCGGACTCAAATGAGAATAGTAATAGTGTAGCCCATCTTATTAAACATCTGTTATTTGAGAAATGGTCAAGTTTGTGTCATTTACTGGCTGCATTTCAGAGCCCTATTCACTCCTGTTAAATGGATATCATCAAATCCAAAATCGTCAGAAATACTCACAATGACTCCAAAGTGAAATGGGTGAGTAAATAGCAGCATTTTATCCCAGAAATAAGGTCTAATTTGTAAAAACAGCATTTTCCCTTTCAGACGGGGGTTGTCTTAGACACCTCCTTTGGTTAAATTACACAGTTTGGATGAGCTTAGGTGAAGTGGACTCAGAGGTTTACATTTTGATAGAAAGGTTATTTTGAAGCAGAAAATATTATCAATATCTGTTTCAGTAATGCACATCCCTTTGCTCTTTATTGTCCTTCATTGATAAAGATATTCCCCTCTGTTCTGGTTGACATTAATATTTTGTGTAAAAGTTAATTTTTCACCCAAAAATCCCCATCATCCTTCGCATTTCACGGTCTGTCTCAACAAAAAGGTTCAATTCAGTCCAAGTTAAGGACTTCCGATCCTCTCTCTATTTACAACCTCCTTCAATGCTTCATGGTCACGACAACTGAGCAAACCCCTTCCACTGAGGAGGGATGAGCGATAGGTTCAAAGCTTCTGACAAAATATAAAGTTGTTTTTCTCAAATTAATATATTCTTTCGATTTTTGTTTTAAACAATATCTACATCATGTAAAGTGAACAGAATGGAGGAGTGAAATTCTGCAGAAGTGCCTGTGATCACATAGAGTGCCTACACATTGAGAGTGACAGTAACATGATGGGATTGTACTGTACTGCGCGAGTGTGTTACTATGAATAGGTGCTGTTTGGTGCTCTGTGTTTGTGGTGTAGTTGAGTTTTGACAACTAAAGCAACATGGTTACGGTCAGGGAAAGAGCGAGGTAATGATTAAAGGAAGCAGGAGGCAGGATGTGGACGGCTGAAATAAGACGCTTTGTACGTTTTAAGTGTTGACAAAACAGTGGAAATATTTCTGGTGACTTTTACTTTACCTTAAACTTAAGAAGAAGTAGCAATAAAAATGTCATTAAAGTATTAAAAGTAACATAATAATAATGGAGAATTGGCCCTATTTTATAGTGTTTAATAACATAAACTTTTGCATTAATGTTTAACAACAACAAAAGCAGAATATTACCATAAAATACACTGATTTCTGATTATTGTCAAAATGATAAACCTGAGTGCTGTCCTTGATTAACTATTAAATTCATAAAAATAGTATTTTCCAGACCTTTGGTCATATGACAATACACGTGTTCAATGACACCATGGTGACTAATAAAATAATTTAGGGTGATACTCCTGCTAATGCTGGTGATCTGTATCAGATGTGGTCATCACCTTACTCAGATAATTTATTAATTTCAATTCATTTCACATTTATCGTCATTTGCCAAAAACAATGAGACAAAGTTTTGAGCTTCTCACCTGGCACAATACATATATCAAAGTACAGAGCAAACATATATCTGTATACACACAAAAACATACAGTATATACCTATATACACACACACACACACATATATAAACATGGTTATTGCAGTGGTGGGATATGGTGTGTGTTGGTGGTGGTTGGGAGCAAAGATGTGGGAGGCAGTTCATTTTACAGCTTCACTGCCTGGGGATAAAGGCAGTGGGCTAGTCTGGTGGTTCTGGTCTTTATGGACCTGTATCTTCTCCCTGAGGGCAGCAGGTGGAACAGGTGGTGTGCAGGATGATGTTGGTCATGCAGGATTTTCTGCACACGATGCAGACAGCGAGTGTTGTAAATGTCCCAACAATCCCAATGATTCAACTTTTTTCAAAAAAGTCCTGAAAGCAAAGGGTTGAATAAATGTTTAGTTACTCCCCATCACTGTATTTTAAAAAAATACAGAGTGTCCCTGAACTACTAGAGAGCAGGTAGGCAGAGCTGCTGGAGGATGTCACATGGGTTTTCCACAGAAAGCCAGAGTGGATTGGACAGAGTGAACCCCGTCTTGTCAACACAGACCACGTGAAAAGGAGTAACCACAGTGGGACGATCACAGCTGAGCGGCTTATGTGCCAGGTGTAGCGCTAAATGGCATTAAGTCGTGTCGCCGCTCTGGCTTCTACCCCTCATTGACTGCCATTCTCCAGTTACCTTTCTTGTGCAACACACTCCACCACTTCCTCAGTGTTTGAATTAGATAATAGTTTATTGACTGGAAGACTCAGCGTCCCATATAATGTGATGTTTCCTTTGTGCGAGTGGCTCTGAATAAGAATTTACGATTTGAAAACACATGTTGAAGACACAAAGACATGGTGACACATATTAGTCCTGATCTGTTTTTGTCTTTTGTCTTGAGACGTGCACACAGATAAACAGTTTATTAAAGATGAATTAGGATCATTTTGTCCTGTTGCTTTGTTGTCAGCTGTCTAATTTGTCATTCAGGTGTGTTTACCAACGGTTCTCCTATCTGTCACACTCCAAGCTTCCAGCAAACAATCTGTCTCACAGTCAAACAAAAGCCATTAGAGTTTGTATGGGGCTGCTGATGGATTGCATTAGCCTTAATATGGATGTGCCAAACACCATTTGTATGCATTCAACAGAAGAAAACAAGAGATTGGAAGCAAAAGAGTATGAGGTTTATGTGTGTATGTCTCAGGGCTATAGTACTTAAGTCTAGTATTTACAACACTTGTCTAACACTATTGCTGATTCACTGATGGGTATATGCATTCTTCACTTCCTAAAATTCCATCCTTATGTTAATACCTGAAACACCTTGAGGGTGGTTCCACAGATATAATCAGTCAAACACTGATTAAGGACTAAAAGTCAGTCATAGCTCTGTGTTTCTGGAGGAAACCCCTCAAGATTTAAATCAAATCTCAAGCTGACTTTTGCCTTTAGTGTGAATAGTTACAATCAGCATCCATTTCCAGGACAAATGATCCAGTGATGGAAACCCGGGTGGTTGCACTAATGTTTGGTGGAAAAAAAGGTGTCAATGATGTAGATCGTACTGTTGTCATTGACTTCCAAACTGCACTGGGTAGTTTGGGATGAAGTTCAGCAGCTTCAAGTCTGAGGACATGATAGGGTTTCTGCAACAACACTGTGGATTGTTCCTTTAAGTTTCTACCTAAATAACGTAATTCCACTTCATGATTGAAGCCATATCATACTTTCTATAATAATAATAATAGACAAGCTCCACAACTTCTTTTGAGTGTCTCTTAAAACAACAGAAATGTTCTCATATGATGACCACTGAAGCAGTAATCAGAGTGCTGAAGGTTCACATTATCTTTGATTTTATCTCCCATTTCACACACTCAATGAAGGAAGTAAAGATTACAGTTACATAGTCTGAGGCCACTGCACCAATGACGCAAATGCTGCTTCTTTAAATTTGACCCACTGGCAGTTCTAGCGTTAAAAGGAGCTATTTGAGATAAGATAAATCCTGGTGACCTCTAAGTATTTTCTGGTTGTAATTGGAGGATGCACCAACGCAGACCCACAATCCCATCGCGTACCATATCCCATCTGGCCTGGAAATGCCTCAGGATACCCTAAAAAAAGCTGGTGGATGTGACTGAGAGGACACATTTATTTTTAACATGCTGCCATGAATGGATGTGATGCTCATCAGTGTTTCTTTGTAACATGCACCCCCAGTCATTTTCCACTGGGAGGAAGAAAAGCTGTCATGAGTTTCAAGAATGCGAGCCCTTGTTTAACCTTGAAGAGAGAAAACGTGGGGTTAAACTACAAAGGCTGGCACTTTCAAACAAGATCCACACAAAGCAAGGCTTCTCTAATCATTAACCTTCTCACACACACGTATTCTGTTGAAGTGGGAAAAAAAACATCTTTGTGGGCTCAAGTGTGTATTTTTGTGGAGTTTCATCTCAGGTTGAATGAACACCCTGCTGACAGTTATGCACAGGTTCCCTGTATTTGTTTCACCTCACTGCAAAAGAACATCAAACACGGTATCAAGTTTCTGAAGACTGATTAAATCAAGCACGTTTAACCTCAGGAAGTGAAATCCTTTGCCAGCAGTAGGTGTCATCTGATCATCTAAAAGGTGGAAAGGCCACACAGAGAAGTGCAGCAGCAGTTTTCTGCCTCAGAGATGGGACCGGATATTACGTCATCCTCTCACATAGGAAGGACATTTTTGAAAAGTTTGCAATGAAATAACAACAATGCTGCATTTGATAGCTACATGCATCAAGGCCTTTACACACCGGAGGTGTGCTTTAATTGTGCTTTTATTGTGATAGGTGATCTAATGGTGGATGTAGTCTGAACTGCTAATACTATACTAATACGTTTTTTTGTGTGTAAAGGTCTGTACTAGAATAATAATGACAAATTCAATATTTGGGAACTTTTCTGTGTCAAGCCATCCAGGTATCTTTAGGTACCATAAATGAATGTCAGTCCAAAATGTCATGGCAACCCATAATTGTTGAGATATTTCAGTCTGAACTGAACCTACCTAGCATTTCCGAAAGTGGGGTCTGGGTTTGGTTAAGTGTCACATTATTGTCTTTGTTTTTTAGGGCCCTTAAGAGGCTTGGGCCAACTCATACATGTTTAATTTCAATGTACAGTGTGCAAAATTTGGCAACAACTAGTGGTTTGGAGCGTGACCACCTGAGTACCCCTGTGAGCTGCAGACTGAGTGATACCATGGTATTGCCAGGGGCTGTCCATGCCATAATAACACTACTTTAGGAGCAAGACAGCAATACCACGATATTTTTACCCAGCGGCCTATGTTATCACAGTTTCATGAGCACGTCGGAGAACTACGGGGTCTTCAGTTAGTGTTAAAAAACATGAAAGGCTTTCTCTAGAGTCAGTGTTTGCTTGTTTGCTCTGGCTACAGTAGAACATGGTGGAGCAACATGGCAGACTTCCCTAAATAACTCTTAGATTCAGGTTATGATACACTACTTATGATATACTACTGAAAACATAGCTATGATCGTAATAATTTCTGCCAATAGATCCCTCAAAGTGCTAGATATAATTTAGCCTGTGTGTACAATACGGCAATATGGTGCAACAAAATGGAGTGAGTGCAAATAATGCATGACATAACTATGGTTATTATATGGATATCTTATATACAGATGGGTATGACAGTGTGGAGTATTATGGGAATGCATTTTTAATAAAAAACAATAATGCAGAATATAACAGTAGTCTATACACTTATATTTGTCTATAGGTGGCAAAAAATGACCTCATTAACCATTATATCATTTGCTTTGATAAAAAAGCCCACTTGATCATGCAATGCATTGTGAGTCACAAGTGACATTTTTGTGGTCATGGGAGAGAAAAAAATACAAGAAAAATGGACCGAGCCAACATAAGCTGGATCCTGAGCTCGGTCCTTAGATAAAAAAGAAAAATTAAAATTGATGGAATTGATCATTATGAGCACCGAGTGTCTCGTACTTTGTAAAGTGTAGGCCTGGTGTTTGTAGAGATACAAATAAGTTATAGGTGAGCAGATTTCCCTGTGGCTAATGTATGAATAAAATGACTTGCCAGACATATCAAAGTCAAAGTCAGCTTTATTGTCAATTCTGCAGCATGAACACGACATTCAGAAATTGAAATTATGGTTCTCTTAAACCTTGGTGCATGCAAAATAGAATAAAGTAAAATAAAACGAGAGCAATCAACAAGCGGCACAGTGGTGTAGTGGTTAGCTCTGTTCCCTCACAGCAAGAAGGTACCGGGTTCGATTCCCGGGCCTTTCTGTGTGGAGTTTGCATGTTCACCCCTTGTCTGCGTGGGTTCTCTCCAGGTACTCCGGCTTCCTCCCATAAATTAATTAATTGGTTAATTGGCTAATTTAAATTGTCTGTAGGTGTGAATGTGAGTGTGAGTGGTTGTCTGTCTCTATGTGTCCTGTGATGAACTGGAGACTTGTCCAGGGTGTACCCTGCCTTTCACCCTAAGACAGCTGGGATAGGCTCCATCCCCCAAGACCCTATGAAAATGGATGGATGGAGTGCAATCAACCAGGAGTAGCTGAGTAACTGAGGGTATGAAGATCTCAGTACTGTCACAAAAAAGCAAAGGAATCTTATTAGCCTTCAATTTTATTTTCATGAACAGGCCACAGAAATTCACAGTACAATATTGAAAGTAATAGTAAATAAAAGAGATGTGGTGGTGGATCAATCCATTTCACTTATTTTATATTCACCTTTTCTTTATGTCCACCAAGCTATCAAAAAAAAAAACCAAAACACCAAAAAAGTGAGAACCACCTTTAATGGACAGCTCAGAGAGTGTTTGAGTGACACTTGCTCCAGATGGGAGGGTCGATCCGCTCCAAACCACCTAAGTCCCGCCTCACAGTGTGGATCTTTCTGAGGACTTGAGAGGCTATAAAATGAAGGAACTTACTGCAGCCAGGACGCACTCTGTAGTCGGAGTTCATTTTGTGAACTCCCATAGAGAAACTAAAGTCAGCCCAATGCTTTAATCACTGCTCACACAGAGAGACATCGCCGTCGGTTTCCTGTCACTTCCAACACTGAAAACGTTTCATCAAGTGGCCGGGCAGAGACAGCAGAGCCATGGCTGGAGACGGGTCAGACCAGCGGGCGCTGCAGTATGAGCAAACTCTGGTAAGTTTGACTTGTTGTCAACCTGAACTTTGTCCACTGGCTACACAATACGCACTGTGCAGTCCCCTTTGCATGGACAGGGAAGACAGCCTCCACTGACAGACATTTCAAACTTGACGCCGCTGGCTGAGCACACATCTGGTACTAGCTAACACGACATGAAAGCGAGCGGCGTTGACTGTAGCTAAAAGTTGTGATTTAATTTTAATGAACACGTGTTGTTGTAATATGCTTATGCCGAATGAAACCGTGTAGCTCTGTGAGTATGTGTGTGTATCTGCCAACAACTCAACCATAAGTCAGATTTGAAACAAGGCGTGACTCCCTGCAAACTCACGTGAAAGTGACCTGGGTTTGGTAGGAAGCTGCTGTGGAAGGCTTATGGGTCTTTTAATACTTTACTGCCACCTTTTGTGTAAAATTGTGATGTGATATAAGTTAAAAACACGTTTCTGTGTTGTCTACACCTCAGGTTGAATGTCTTTAACCACCAGCGTTTTAGCAGTAACGTTATAGGTAGTCCTCATAACATCTGGATTTCGCTATCCTCATTTTAGCCAAACTCCATTGTCAAAAGTGTATGCGGTTTAAGAAAGCCGTGTGTATTGTATCGTAAACGCGTATTAGAAAATTTATTAATGCCTGTTTTAGATACCAAAAATGTGCTGATAATTTCGGCATAAAAATTGTGACATAAACAGTCAGTTTATAAAGAAAAATATCAAACTTTCCCTGCCATCCCTTCCTCTTAAACACACTTAAGTGAGCAGCATGACGGTTTAAAATAGTATAAAAGTGAATATGAAGTGATGCTTGGTGCTCAGTAGATGAGCTGAATTCGCACTAGATTATTGATGATTTTTGAATGAAAATTTGCTCAATGACATGTGCATTCAGAACAAATTGGCAAATGTTTTTTCCTGACATCATTAAAGAAAATACCTACTTCATGCAAGAGGCTGATGTCATCTCCACACAATCAGTACAGCATTCACTGGGGTCACTGTATGTGTCAGGAGCTCAGTGTGTGGAGGCTGCAGTGGTTTCAGCCAGTGCCATCCAACAATAGACCAACTCATTGTTGTTCTGCAGCTTTGGTGCTGAGGAAAGCTGTGCACATGTGCATGCTTAATGTGTTGTAAGGTGGGAGGCATCTGCAAGCTGTGCACATGTGCATGCTTAATGTGTTGTAAGGTGGGAGGCATCTACAAGCTGTGCACGCATCCAGAACTATATGTCAGCTAACAGAGATTAAATGTGAGCTTAAACGTTATAAATTACTGTTTGCTTCATAACTGCTACCTAAGGTAAAGCTAAGGTTTATTTTTTTGGTTTAAATAACAAGCAGGCAGTGGTTGGGATTCATAGATGGTCTGCACATAGATTAGAAGATTATTAGTCCTGCTTTATACAGCAGGGGGCTCTCAAACATTTGCGTGACACAGACCCCTCAGAGCCCACTTAACAATTTTGTCTATTGCATTTCCATAATGACTGTTTGTTAAAATAATATTTAATAATGAATAAGCTGGATACAGTGGTGAGGTGAGGGAGAATAAATGATTCTTAAATATTGTCTTGCGTGTGTGTGTGTGTGTGTGTGTGTGTGTGTGTGTTTGAACTTCTATCAAGCCTAAACAATCTGCTATTAGAAGAGATGTGTTTTATGGGCCAACTGGACCCATTCATTGGCATTGAAGCTTTAAATTAAGAAGAGCTGAAACTGTAACACTTTGTTTCCTTCTCTTGAAAAACTTTCTTTGTGAAGACTCTTCCCCCCTTTCCACACTCCACCCCTTCCCTACACCGCCTCTCTGCACTGCTAATCTGAGTGTGTGTTTGTGAGAGAGATTACACAACGTGCGACCCGCTGATTCAGCGCTGGACGCTCCGTCACCCTGGTGGGGTCTCGTGCTCGGGCCCTGCGGCTCCACGCCACCTTATTTTCCTGTTCATCTTGATTGTTGAAGGTTGCTACATCAATAAGATGGAAGCGACTAAATGGAATTAAATAAAAATAGTTCCAATGTGAGAATAGCCTCCTTTTTTCGCTAATGACTTCTCTCTTTTTCTCTCTGCAGCCCCCCCCATCTCCTCGCTGTGGGTTGTAGTAACATGCTGTCTTTGTGTAATATTGGCAGTCTCGGCGGTTGTGTGGGTTTGTTGTGGGCAGTGGATGCGCTCAAAGAGGCCAGTGTAGTTTGAGTCTGGCTGCAGAAATGTTGGCGGGGCCACGATGCAAAATACAAACAACCTCGACATATGGTCTCATGCATCGGTTTGCGTTTGTATAAAACTTCTGCAGGAATTTCAAGGCAAATTTGTGCTTTTTTCCCCCATGAATGAATTGATTTGGCATTAAAACAAATCACAGAAAGATCCCTTTATATTCACAAACCATCAATGAATGTAAGTGTCATTAAATATCAGATAGACCATCTTGCGATCAAAGGTAAAGCTTTATTAGGTGTGAGACTCGAGGCTAATTTATGGCACTTTATGGAGAGTGACAGGTGTTATTTTCCGAAGCAGTGAAAAGCAGTCGACGATATTGCTCCAGTGTGATTGCAAAACTTTGTGCCCATGAAACC
Organism: Synanceia verrucosa; assembly: GCA_029721515.1. NCBI lineage: Eukaryota > Metazoa > Chordata > Actinopteri > Perciformes > Synanceiidae > Synanceia > Synanceia verrucosa. The sequence continues at coordinate 22,419,072 of CM056559.1, forward strand.
TTTTGTTAACAGAGCAGTGGCGTTTAGAGCACACAGCTCTGTGTTTTCTGCAGCTGGAAAGGAGTTGCGGTAATGATCTGGGTTGAAACACTTCCCCAGCAACTGCTAGTCAACCTCTGAATGATTATCACTGTCAAATTTTTATTTCCTTCCACTTTGCAATAATTAACAGGATAATCTAATCACAGCGATCTCACATATAAGCTTGGGGTATACTGAAATGACCCTTATGATGTCATCAAGGTTATCTTGAGCAGATGACAAGAAAGCCGGTGTTACAAACTGACCTTAGAAGTTCAGAAGATCATTTCCAGACAGGAAAAGGATCAAGTGATGCGATCATGTTAATTAATGGGAACTGAATTATGGATGTTTTTGTCACAGGCCTGCAGGATTTATTTGCGTTAACCGTTTTAATAAAATATAATCTTATAGAACTTTGTTGAATACTCACTTCTTATCAATTACATTGATTGTTGTCATCATTAATGATTGAGAAAACCAGATATTTAAGCAGATATTTGAGGAGCTGGAATCAGTGAATTTGTGACATTTTTCTAAAAACTTTAGATGATAGACGATAGACTAATTGATTGGTAGACTAATTGTTTCTGCTCTATGTTGGCGCTGTTCATCTGTTAGTAATACTCTTAATTAATTTGTGTGAGCTGGGCTAACCTGATTACAATGATTTTCAGGAGCCAACTGACATTGACGCTCCCAAAGCTTTCTGTGTGTGTTGAGTAAAAGTGTCAAAGGGCATCATAGCGGATCCCATGGTGACGCTGTAAAACATTAATTCCATGTTTTATTGGTCGTGTCAGAAGCTGCATTACAGCATGTTTACATGAGGTCACTGTCACTGGCTGCAGGCTGTTTCATGTGAAATAAAATTATGTTTTCCTATCAGAAGGATAGGAAATGTGCTAATATCCTAATAATGACTGTGCCATGATGTGGATGTTTTGAACAGAGCAAAAGGGGAAGTGAAAGTGTGGAAAGAGTAAAATATGTGAGCGCAATCATCTACAAGTACATATTTTACTCTGTGTTTGTGTGTGTTGCGGTGATCTGTGTTGTTGTAACACAGGGTAATTAATAACCTGGTGTTTTTTATTCTCTTGCTGAGGTAATTAGGCTTTATGCAGCTATGGTCACGTCCTTTTGATGTCCACTCGCTTGCAGCCGCAGTGGAAATTTCCACCTTTTAATTTGCCCTCTCCACTCCTCTATTTTTCTTCATCACGCCTTGTGGAATAAGTCGATTTTTTAATTTTTTACCGGACAGGTCAACAACTCCTCACCCCTGCTTTTATTGTGCAGAGAAAGGGGTTCTTGCATAATATTTGTTCAGAGCCAAGTTGTGAATAGACTGGTGTTTTGTTGCAGATAAGCATCAAAAGCCTCTAACAGTTTTTACTCTCTCTGCTACAAAAGATCAACCTTTTTTCTTCTTTGCCAAAATGACAAATGCAATTCTATTTATTCTATGGACTAACGGTCTTGACAGTCAGGACTTGACGCGTGGCGGTACGTTTAAAGGCAAACATTTGGACAAAAGCCTCCAAATGTAACTGTGCATTTGGCAAACACTCCTCAAGACACAGTTGACTTGTGTGTCGCTGAAACCAAAGGTGGAATGTGATTGAGTGACTGGCTGTTTGCTCTGAGATGTATTCAGCATGTTGATGATTAACCATGAAGAGAATAAGCTGCAAATATTTCTTCACTCTCTAACAAATATGGATCGGAGGAACATGGAAAACATGTTGGTTCAGTGCTGGTCGATAGCTTTATCTATATCTATGCATTAATCAATATAGTGAAAGTAGGAAATTAGGGGTGGGAAAAATAATTGATTCTTCTGTGCGTTGCAAATTCAAACCAAACCATTTTCTGCCGGTTATCCTCATAGGGTCTTGGGGGCTGGAGCCTATCCCAGCTGTCTTAGGGTGAAAGACAGGGTACACCCTGGACAATTCTCCAGTTCATCACAGGACACATAGAGACAGACAACCACTCACACTCACATTCAAACGGCCATTTAACCTATTCCCCATGCATGTTTTTGGATGGTGGGAGGAAGCCGGAGTACCTGGAGAGAACCCACGCAGACACAGGGAGAACATGCAAACTCCACACAGAAAGGCCCCAGGCTGGGAATCGAACCCGATACCTTCTTGCTGTGAGGCGACAGTGCTAACCACTACACCACCGTGCCGTGCCGCCTATTTGTATGGCACTTTTCATACATTTCATAGTTCAAAGTGCCTCACAGAGGCTTAAACAATGAAAAAAAAATTTCCATTCCCAAATAAAAAAAAAATCTCCAATAATTTCTCTGGAACAATTGTGTCTTCATGCAGAAAAAATATTCAAATAATTGGAATTTTAAATATTAAATTTGTTGTCCTGCTGCAGAGCGCTACAGAAAACTCTTCCTCTCACCCTGCACCGGCTTTTTTAAAAGCTGCCAAAGAAGAAGAGTGAATTTATTGATCAGTTTTCACTCTGTTAGTGTTATTTTTGTTTTTCTGTTGCACATCACACACAGGTTATGAAACATGCATTAGAGGAGAGATGTCAGAGTAAGGGGGCTGCCCGGTATCCAGGCGCCCCGAACAATTCGGTTCAGTGCCTTGCTTAAGGGCACCTCGGCAGTGCCCAGGAGAAGGAACTGGCACTTCTCCAGCTGCCAGTCCACTCTCCAGACTTGGTCTGACCTGAACTTGAACAAGCAACCCTGCAATTCCCAGACCAAGTCACTACAGACAGAGCTACTCCCGCCCCCAATGGCAGCATTTTAGATTTTATGATGTCAAGGGGAAGGTGCAGACAAAATAAATAATTTGGAAGCAATACAAATCTGCGAAACCTCTTTTTGCATTGGGATAGACTCGGAGTTGGGAGAAATCTGACTCGTTCCTGATGGCAGGAAGAAGGAAGGAAGGGGAATGATTAGAAAGAAAAGAAAATTATGTATTTTTTTGAATTGATTGAGTTAATTGAATAATCAATTAACAAAGTGAGACATTTAATGACATGTGGAAAAACATGTTTATTTCATTAATCAAATGTCCATGTTGTCAGCTTTGCTCGCAGTTACATTTACATTTGTTTGTTGAAAGTCAACTGATGCAGCAAAGTTCAGAAACTACAGTTTTATCTGCTTTTATTCTCCACACTCAATTTCTCGTGCGAAATTTGGGAGACAAATTTTTCCTGTTTCCACAAACGTGTAATATGTCATGCACACATCTGTCTAAAATTACTGTCACATTACACACTGGTATAGTTTACAGAAGTGGTTCTTGTGAATTTTCTGTCTTGTATTGTACACAAAATTGATTCTTGTTGGCATCTGATATTCATACGGGTTACTTCTCCCAGCAAAGCACGTCTTGCGTGTATAACAATAGCTTTCTTTGCTCAAATTAAACTTGTTTGTGGCTGATTGCACTTAAAAGTTTGGTCCAGGCCGGGCCCCTCCCTAACCATGACAAAAGAAATAAGCAGGACTCGGAGGTCTTAAAGTTGAATTCATTTTAGTCAAAGTTCAAAATACTAGAGGAAGAAAAGATCAGAGGTAGGCTTTAATAATTGCTTCAAACACTGAATACACTGGGACACTTTAAACTGTTCTGATCACATTATTATTTCCGCTGTTTATTTATTTATCGTTGTTTATTATTTCCACTGATGGCTGAATGAGTCGAGGGGTGAGAGGGACTGTACTGCTTTTTGTACTTTTCCAAAGGAACCAGAATTTAAAACTTAAAGAGGACATATTGTTCTCATTTTCAGCTGCATGCTTGCATTTAGGGTTTCATCTGTTAACTGAAGCAAACTCTTTGGACCGTGCTCCAGCACAACTCTAACCAGATTTGTTCTATGCGCCAAACCAACTGCTAGGAAAAGTGTATGACTTTGTGACATCACAATGTTACAGGAGAAAAGGCAGGACTTTGAGGTTCTCTTTGACATTTTTATCTACAAATTTCTACAAAAGTTGAAAGAAAATCTGCCGGCAGAATAATTAACATGGTTAAAATGCAAAGGTAAACATTATCTAAATGTGTAAAGGCTGAGGTTTTGTCAGCCGTACAGTCAAATGGAAAGCAGTTCAGTTTTTTTCCCGTCCACACTTTTCATTGAAAAGCAAAAGTTGGGAGAAGAAACTGGTTATTAGAGTTGCTCTGGACATCCCTTTCCTTTGTGTTCTTTCACACTCAATAGAAGGTCAAATGAGTCAAACAAGTAGACTATCAACAGGACTGAAACACAGACACAGAGTCACCACTTATCAGATTGAAGCTCAACCCTGTCTTGAAACAGTCATCCCTGTGTTTATTTTCGGATTGCATCGTCAAACAGAGATAATGCAGTGACGTGATCTTTTCAGTAAAGATGGAAGTACAACATTTGCTTTAGCTTAAGTATCCATTGTTTGTTTGTTTTTTGGAACAATTTATTTATCAAGTTTTTTAAGTTTAATACACACAAAAAAAGTCTGGCTATGTTTGCACTGTATTTTATTATAAAGTTTTGCTGGTAATAAAGGTATGTTTTAAACGATAATAAATCATTCACACGCAACACAACGTCCTCCATGCTGCTTTATCTCTGTTTACTTCCGAGTGAGAAGTGCTGCAAACCTGTCCTTACAGGTGACGTAAACATGCTACCCCAAAGCAGTAGCGTTGCTGTGGTTACAGTGGCCATCATACTATTATGTCTATGCTTCATACAATACACGTTTTTAACTCGCATGATACATTTGGATTATCCAGCAATCATTCCGACGTTGAGTTGTACTTTACACGGCATTTCTAAACCATAACCAGAGTAATGTTTATGCTAGCGTAGCAACAGAGCTAACTAAGTAGCTACATGTTAAAATTACGATATAAACAACAGAGGCTTATATCGTACGGTAAACATTTTTCTACTGCATTACGATATATATCGTAATATCGCACAGCTGTAATTTATATGTACATTTTTTTCAAACACCTGCTCTTTTGACTGAGTCAGCTGTCACACAGCCTTCTCTTGTTATTTGGGCGGCCATTTTGAAATGAACGCTAGCTACTTTCTCTCCATTCTTCATGGGCTCAGTTGGTTCAAACGTGGGCCATCAGTGGTCAGATACAATCAAATCACTTCGAGGTGACTGCATGCTGAGGTAAAGTCAGCGTTGACACATCAGTGGATGTTCAGTTCACTATCAGCTCTGTGTGTTTCAGTCTGCTTGTGTTTTGCGTCTGCTCGGAGATTTTTTTGATGAAGGTCATCTCGTTGATGTATCGGCTTTGTGCTGTGAACAACATGTCAAGTTTACCTCAGCTCTTAAAGAGCCATGTTCTTTCTAAACACCCTTCACCTTATGCAGTGATGTGTGATGATGTGTCTGCACTGAGCTGCTGATGCTTAAAGAGCTGCTTGAGTGTCTGTGTAATTTGTTTACCTGGCTCTTTGTGTCTTTCTCTGCCTGTTATTAAGCAGAAAGCTCAGTAATCAATAACGGAAGCTAAAGAGAACAGAACACTCAGAGGATTATATTTCCTTGTCTCTTAACTAGGGATGCACCGATCCACATTTTTTCACTTCTGATCTGATCCCAATACCTGAATTTTGCCGATACAGTACTATCTTATGAGGCTGTAATAAATTTCCCTCCACAGACAAGTATGTACTTATGCTTGATGTAAAAATGAGGGCAAAAAAACAGGAAAAACCCCATCCTGACAACAAAATATGCAAGTGTAAGGGTTTCAAATTGAAAACAATATGTATGCTACCATCATGTTAAAACACCCTTATTTTGATTTTATGCCTTTTGCTCCTTGTTTTTCTGCGTTTTTTATACCTCTGAAGGAGACCCAAATACACTATATTGCCAAAAGTATTCGCTCACCCATCCAAATCATCAGAATCAGGTGTTCCAATCACTCCCATGGCCACAGGTGTGTGATGCGCTACTCTCAAAATGAAATCATCACATTTTCAACCTTGAATATTGGTTTGATGCTGCCAACAATTTGATTTGTTTGACTCTCCATGTGGAGCCTTAAAGGTTTTTCCATCCTGATGAACACAAATATTTGGAATATTTAATGAATTCCTTTGCTTTGTGCACAGATACAGTCATCTGTCAGCAACAGTTTTGATGATCAGTTTAAAATAATTTATGTTTCTGTGTATATGTGTATATATATATGTGTGTACATGTGTATATATGTGTATATATGTATATATGTGTGTATATGTGTATATATGTGTATATATACGTATATATGTGTATATACATATATATATATATATATATATGTATATACGTACGTATATATATATATATGTATGTATATATATATGTATGTATGTATATATATATATACATACATACATATATATATATATATGTATGTATATATATATATATATATATATATATATATATATATATATACATATATATATATATATATTCTAGTATCTAGAATATATATAGTATATTTTATATACTATATTCCAGTAGAAGAAACACTGTGCAGCATCTTTTGGCAGAAATTGAATGTTCTCCTACGCTACTTTTTAAATACCAGAAAACTTGAGGTATTTCATCACATGGATGCAATAATTACACAATATTGTTTATTTACAGTTCCACTCAAAACATGTTAATATCAACTCTGACTTCACTTAGCATCCTGTACTCTTTGGCTCATTTAGTGCTTGTTATGGGTGGCTACAGGAATAAACTGGCCAATTATTGCTCATGCAGATGTGACAACAGAAAGAGGATATGATGCGATGCTGATCCCTTCCTCCATCATGTTGTGGTTGTGTGGTCGTTTCTTATCTGCCGTCACTACTGATCTTCCACATCGTGGCTGACTGCCTTGGTGTTCATGCATCCATCAGCACATTTTCCACTGCTATAATAATATCCGTGACATTTCGTTCATGAGCTCTGTCCAAACATGAGTGTCAGGAGGTCAAAATTATGACACAGAGTCAGGCGGTGCAGATGCTCGATTCTCCCACAGCTGCAGTTTAATGCGGTCATCATGCCATGTGGCAAATGGTGCAAGCTATGCTGACGACATGCCTGTGTTTACACAGAACCTTCTAAAATTAGATAATCTTGTCATACGCACAGATTCGGTTTTCCAACTAAATCATAAAATATATCAATATATGAAAAATAATTTAAAAAAAATGAAAAGAAAGATTTTAACAAATATGTTTGAATGGGCATGCTTGTGCCCTCTGCAAGAGAATTTGAGAAAGGATTATTCAAAAAGTACACAGTAAAGTACTTTGTAATATTTTTGTTAATGCTCTCACATGTACTAAATCCAAATTAACTTTTTCATACAGAACTTATGGCAATAAAATCCATCTTCAAAGACAGCAAAAAAGGCTTTGTTCTAGTGTTTTGGGAGGCTATATTGTCACTCATATTTACAGTGAAATACAGAAAAAAATACCAGGGACATTTACTTTATTCCACAAGTTTAATAAATGATGTTCTTCAATAAACAATGTGGAAAAAGAAAAGTTCCTGTCAGCCTCAGAGCCCGTTCACAGTGATCACCGTAAACGCATTCATCGTATCACTTTCAAGTAGGACAGTCGCCACGCCTGCTGATGGAGAGTCGTGTAGTGTGAACATGGCCCAAATGTATATGCTGGGTTTTATGCATATTTACAATGCTGAGAGGTTAACGTGTGTCATTGCTGATACTGCAAACATGGCATTCCTTCACCCCTGTGTCTTCTTTGTGAAATCGCTGTTCTGTAAAAGGATTCATCTCCAGCTCCAGTTCATCAACCCAGAATTCAGTTGCTCTGCCTCTCGCCTGCCTGCCTTCTAATTGCTGTTAGTTTGCTCTTGATGGAGTGTAATTAGACAGATGCTTGGCAGCTTTCAGCTGCTGATAGAGTTGATCAGTGCTGCCATTGGCAGCCGAGTCACAACGGTCCCCTGTGCTGACGATCCGGGAGTCCAGATGGAAGATGCTTTGATGCACCAAACGCTGCTGATCAGCAGACATTACAGCGCTGTCACCACACCAGCTAGCACATGTGCAACCTTGTATAGCACTCGTACGTTTTTCATAAATAGACACTTGACCTTTCTCGTCCTCGTGGCTCTTTAGTGAGTGCATGCCGGCAGGTGTGAGATCCACTCAACTGTCGCTCACAGAAAACATCCCACCTGTTTTCTTTCTACCCTCACCAGCTCTGCCACGGTGACTCATGCCACTTGTGGCTGTGATGAAGAGAGAAACTGGTACTAATGAAGCCAGACCTTGAGCAACTGATCAGATGGAATAATCACAAATATTCTTTCCATCATTGTCTCTCTGTTTATCTAGACTTTATGCAACTGTGAAGATTCATGACATTCTGCTAATGTTTTATCTACACTTTTGAACTTCTCATCTCCCTTGTTGTTCTCCCTTTTCTCATTCTCTCCAGCTCTATCACACAATGAGATTTCCATTGAAAATGTGAATAAATAACACAGTATAACTACAGAGATTATGTAGTTTACACTATCCAATGTATTTTTTTCATTCTCCACAGATCACAATGTACCTCTGCTTCTGTTAGTTTTAGATTAAATGTAGGTCACAATGATATGCAAATATTTGAGAGTCAAAGATATACATCTTGTGACACATGCATTTATATTAACAGCGTTTATCAGTCTCTTCTGAAAGAAGTGGAAAGGGATCTTAACTCTTTGAGTGCCAGCTGTTTTATAAAACAGAAAGTGCCTTGTGTCAGTGTTTTTGCCCATTTTGAGTAATATTTGTAGACCCACAGAATATTTTGTACTGTCTCTGATATATATATATATATTTTTTTACCTTGTTCTGTTCTTGTTTGATCAGAGGTAGCGTAGAGGCCACCTTCACCAAAATTGCCACTTTTTGTCTAGAATCAGCTCTCTAAACACAATCGTCTCCACTTCCTGGCGTATATTAACTCCTGACAACAAATCACAGAAGCCCCGAAATTACTCACAGGCTGTGGAAGACCGCGATCAGTGACCTGCTGTGGAAAAAACACTTTGACTGCGAAAGCCGTCAATGGCACTCAAAGAGGTAAAAAAGAAGTGATATTACTTGGTAGACGTGGCACATGTCAGCACTCAGTCAGTAGCTAGGCTAATCATCTTCACAGATTCAGTGTTAAAGGGATAGTTTGAAATGTTTTGAAGTGGGTTTGTATGAGTTACTAATCCAGTCAGTGTTCAGCGTGCAGTGGATGACGGCCTCCAGTTCTGAAAGGCAGACAGAAGTTATGAAAGCAATGTACTGCTGGGATGAGGGCAACAGCAAAGTGTGTGTGTGTGTGTGTGTGTGTGTGTTAAATGGATATATGGTGTAATGTGATGTGACAGCATGGAGGAAAAAGAGAGATTAAGTTCAAGAGTTGGCATAACGGCTCGGCGAGAGAAAGACCCTCTCTTCCACACATTGATGAACGACAACACACACACACACACTCACTCCTACTGTCTCTTCAGTCAGGGAACAAGCACTGTCTTGTTTGTATACAAACATACAGAGTTATCTGTGCCATTTCCCATCTTTTTTTATTTTTCTCCTGTCACATTGGCTCCATCGCTTCTGCAGTTTTCTCTTTCTGCATAAACAAATGATGCAGCATTCTTACCCCTGCGTGCCTTTGAACGCCCCTCCACACTCTTGCCACAACATAGGATTAGTCTTCCTGCACGCAGAAAACACGGGACACACTCATTGCCCCTTAAGGCATGCGGACGCACATGCAGAAACGTCAGCGGCGTAGAGCATCAAAGGCGTTGAACACGCACACACTTGAAGCGCTGCCCGTTAGGTCCCAGTTGCAGTGCTGAGTGTGTGACTGGGATGTTAACTGCTTTGTTCTGGAGTTGATCCACCTTCTCACCTCCTCCCTCCCTCTTTTATTATCTCTCCTCACCCACTTTTTCATGAATACATTTTCTACAGTTTTTCGCTTCAGTTCACCAAACTGTGAACCCCGCCTCCTCCCCGTCTTTGGTTTTTCCTCACGTTATCATGACCAAATATCTGCTTTTGGTTGAGTCTTCCAAGTTAGCCCTCAGAGATTAGCATTTAGCAATCCATTTTTATCTTAGTGTCTGCAAGAGACATGATGGTTTTATATGGTGATGTGTGATCTTTTAAGTTTTGTGGAAAATGTCAGCTTGTTACGGCAAATTCACGTCATGCAGGCTTTTTTTTCTGCAGCCTGAAGGTGTGTTCATGTGTTTCAGGTGGGAAGAAATTCTTTGCAACAGTAGGTGATGTTGATTGGCTGTGAGCATTTTATGGCCACATTTTGCCAGTAAAATATTTAACCTGAAGGTCTTATTGTCAACATTTTTGTGCAGACAAATTTCTATACATCAATAAAGCTGTTGAATGGTTACTTATATTTAATCACAGAATTTCAATAGTTATTTGTGATTAATTTCTCTGTTAAATTTATTATTTTGCATGTTTTTAAGGTTATATTAATGATGACGTAAATGAGTTATTACTAGTGTCTCTTCATTAGGAATCAAATGAATTAGATCTAGTCTGTCTACCATGAAAGGTGTGATTAGAGCTGTGTGATATTACGATATATATCGTAATGCGGTTTAAAAATGTTTACCGATATAAGCCTCTGTTGTTTATATTGGAATTTTAACATGGAGCTACTTAGTTAACTCTGTTGCTACGCTAACTTAAACATTACTCTGGTTGTGGTTTAGAAATGTCGTGTAAAGTACAACTCAATGTGGGAATGACTGCTGGATAATCCAAATGTATCATGCGAGTTAAAAACGTGTATTGTATGAAGCATAGACATAATAGTATGACGGCTACTGTAACCGCAGCAACGCTACTGCTTTGTGGTAGCATGTTTACGTCACCCGTAAGGACAGGTTTGTGGCAGTTTTAGCTCGGAAGTAAAGAGAAATAAAGCAGCAAGGAGGATGTCATGCTGCGTGTGAATGATTTATTATCGCTTAATACACATCTTTATTAGCAGCTAAACTGCACAGTAAAAGTAGGCTACAGCGCAAACAAAGCCGGACTTCCGGTCGCTCTCAAAGTAAGCCTTCAGAATAAAAGCATATAAGGGATTACGCCGCAGAGGAGACGGAGGAGAACGCAATGGAAAGTAAAAACATATCAGAAAAAATACTATATCAGAATATCTATCTTTATCGGGATATAAACTTGGCTATACCGGGATATAGAATTTTATCCATATCGCACAGCCCTAGGTGTGATTTGTCTGCTGAGTTTTTGGGGAAATACTTGAAACGGAATTAAAAATAAAAACAAAAAAAAATGGATTGTATGTTGAAGTGCATCTCACTGGTACTGGTGTTGACTCTTACATTTCCGGTATTCTTGCATCCATAGAACTATTGTGACTGTTGTTTCTGCTGCTCGACAATAATCAGCTCCTGCAGGATTAAAGTTTGTCCTATGATGCTGTCCCAGCTCCGGCTCTACGGGCTCCTTCTGATATTGAACGTCAATATTGATAATGCAATAAACCAGGAGCTGATATTTGTCTTGCAGTATTGAATCGACCTTTGGCGTTTCAAAACAAATCTTACATTTTCAGTCTTTCCTCAGGGCAGAAGGGAAGTGGTTGCAGGTTTGTCTTTCTGTGTTTAAGAGTGTGCTCTGATCAGCCTGTGTGGAGGTTTTAATGTAGTAAATACGCAGGTGTTTTGTTGATTTCTAGCAAGGTCACATCATCTTTTTGATGTGTGTATATATAAAAAGTAACTTTTCAGCATTGCCTATGGATGAACTTTGCCTCACCCACATCTGATCTTGGCACTTCAAGCGTTGAATTTGTGAATCTGATCAAAATGCTGCATTTAATGAGGTCAGGCTGGTGCATTGACTGGGGATGTGTGTTCAGAGAGAAATACTGGAGTCGGAGGTTTCCCAATAATGATGTCTGACTTGCATTAAAGGTCCAGAACCAGCAAACCGATTAGTTTAGCAGAAGCAAAAGTCTCCTGATGCCTGGTGCTGCAGTGGCGTTATTGCATTGTGTTATCGTGTACCCATCTCCAACATGTCTGGCTCGAGCACACAGTGTGTGTGTGTGTGTGTGTGTGTGTGTGTGTGTGTGTGTGTGTGTGTGTGTGTGTGTGTGTGTGTGTGTGTGCGCGCGTGTGCCTCTCACTCCCAGACGCCTCTTTATCTCCCATCCAGCGGTATCTCGATAAAGCATAACTCAAATATTTAAACCCAGAGAACCCAAGTCTCCGACCTATTTATTTCATCTGATGAGGCCTCGTGGAAGGCATACTGAATGAGTGTGAATCCCTGGCAGAATATCAACGGCTACATCTCCAGAATCTTCTCTCCACTAATATCCTCTACCCCCAAAAATCCCCAGACAGCCTTAAATGATTGTTTTAGATCTAAAGATGACAAAACAAATAATTCTTTGCAAATTTAGTGCCTGGTATTTCAATCCCTCCAGGATTTAGCAGATTTTTTTTTTTTTGATTGTTGTGATCAAAAATGCTTGATTTTGCAGCGTTTTTCCTCAATAATTGCAATCATTTGCAGTTTTACCTGTTTTTTTTTTTTTTTTTGGGCGAAAAATTGCGGTAATTGGCAAAAATTGCAAGTCAACAAAAAAAAACAAAAGATTGTGATTTTAAAAAATAAACTACGAATGACAAAAAAGAGTTTTATTCATGATATATGTCACAGTAACAGCTGGAAATTTATTTCTGATGTTTTTGCAAATGTATAGTGCATATATATATATATATATATATATATATATATATATATATATATATACACAAACACACAAATGTATAGTGCGTATATATATATATAGATATATAGATATATATCTATATATATATATACGCACTATACATTTGTGTGTTTGAGCAGCCCAAACTCTTAATAGACAGCCCACATTCTTAAATTTCACACTGTAGACCCATAATCAGCTAGAAGGGCTAGAAGGAAAAATAACGTTCATCTGTCAGCTGATATCTGAACGTGAGTCAAAATGTCCATGCTACATCCTCTTACTAAGGTTTCATGAAAATCGTGCCTGTCAGTCTTTTTTGCGTAATCCCGCTGACGCTGCACATGTGAACACGCAGCTTCTTCTCTTCCCTCAACACTGACAGTGAAGTCATTCATCCATTCATCCTCCTGCTCTCCAGGGAATGAGGGACATCAGTAGGAGGACTGGTACACCTCTGGTGTTGAAATGACTCCTGCACGGCAGCAGGCATCTTGATGTAATGCGCTCCGTCTTCACTTTCACACGGGGGCAGAGTGCATTTTGGGAGAATGAGGAGCATTGTGCGTCAGACTTCAGTGCCACCTGATGCCACCTCAGGGCGACCTGGCTGAGACACTGAACAAAGGATGGAGGTGGCGAATATTTACCCACCAGATCCTGACCAGTATTGGATTATTAAGGCTATAAATATATTGAAATCTATTAATGGTATACTAGACAAAAACTTTTTATTTGCAAACACTGTACTAAAAAAAATCTGTTTTGCCCTCTTTCCCGTTTTATATTTACTCTTAATATTTCTTGAGTCTGTATCAAAAACACAAACGGTGCAAAAGTAAGTAAATTTTTGTGAATCTGATAAACAAAAGCACAAATGTCTAAAACATTTCTCAAATAGTCATAAATGCATACATTTTGAGCATATAAAATATCTCTGGACACCAATGTCTGCTTTCAGATTTGTGATATGAAAATATGCATTATGATACATCTGTGCACATTCTGACCTTTGATATTTTGCTCAAACATTTAAAAACAATTAAAGCAATAAAAATGAATCAGAATGTTATGGCAAAGTCATACTTTGTAAGGAAAATCTAATATTATTACAAGGTAAATATGCTGATTTTGGTGAAAATGAAACCTGTTATTCTCACACAATAAGCTGACTTTTGTCTTTAATAATATGACTTTTCCCCTCAAAATCACAGCAAAGCACCTGACGGTGGCGACCGTCTGACCCATGATCATGTTTGCTCACACTGCTCTGCACTGTCTGTCTGTGTTCATACTGTAGGAGAAATGTCCTTCCATTTTATTTTTACTGCAGGTGGGTGTTTTTTATTTTAGTATGTACGGCACCTCCTGCTGTGGCTCTCTCTTCTATAAGTAGTAATATTCCCTTCGTCGTGTTTGTTCAGTTCAGCTTATATCGTACGGTTGACATTTTTAAATCATACTACGATATATATCGTAAAATCACACTGCTCTGCCTTGATGAAAGATCCCCCCATAGTGTGAACACTGTGTATTTTTTGGAAAATGCCGACAGGGACTCTCGAACGCTTGATTGTGTTGAAGATGAGAGATGTTTTTTTTTCTTCTTCTTCTCCTTTTTGTTCCACCATATTCATTATTTTTAGTTGTCCTCTTCACTCCCCCAACCCTACCTCACCTCCACTTGCCTCCATCCTCGCCTCCCCCCCCCCCCAACCCTCCGTTCATGCTTGCCGGCATGTCCTCCCACAGTCAGTGTTGAGAGCTCATACACATCGATCTCCCTTTAACAAGATGGTCCAAGACTCAGCGATTCTGCACACACACGAGCACACGCACACACACACTCACAGACACACAAGTATTTTTCAGATGCAGCAGAAGCCTTCTGATATATGTTGACTGGCTTTGTTCTGCTGCAGTTTGAAAAACACAAGATATGAGGCGTAATATCACACACATCTGATCTCCCACCACAACCTTGGGAGCACCTTGCTGATGATGCAGTTTTGCTCTGTTCGATGTGACACACACACACGCGCGCACACACACACACACACTGATATGAATGTAGACATTGGTCTGTATTATTTTTGGCAGTGCATTGACTGATCGAGATTAGCCAGGCGGTGTTAATATCTCACTGTATCTCACTTCAACCACAGAGAGGTTACCATGGACACACACTAAAACATAAATATCTGCTCAGTATCTACTGTTAGATACTCTCCACTGCCTAAGGTGAGTGATATGGGATTAATGTTGTCAGACACTTTTAACAATCAGAGCCTGTCAGTGGCAAAAACACACAATAGCACCAGTTTGCACTGAATTAATCCATTACACCCTATTAGCAGCTGCTTCTGCAGAGCTTTCCCCTCAATGTTCCACCACTTTCAGATATTTTTTGTCCTCATGAATCACTTTGACACACGAACATGGAAACATCCATATAGAAATACGCTGAACTGACCCTTTAAACAGTTGCAGGAGAAGAAGGCAAAACAAGAAGGCCTGCTTAAAGTGGACAAGCTAGTGACCTCCTGCTCCGCTGTGTTTTTAAATGTTAAGTACTAATTGGTTAAAATTGCTATTGTCTCTTGACATTAATTAATAATACCCTGTCTCAGACTGTCCTCATCCCCAAAGTCTAAGGATTAACCCTCTGCATAAAACAGGAAATTCATTGAGGAAATTATTAGCTTGTGACACGATAGCAGTAGCATGTAAAGACGTCTATTGTATGTTATAACACCTGTCAAGGTTCTGTACTGCTCTATGTAATGCCACCAACTGTTGTTAATATGTTTTCTTTGCTATGAAAACAATAAAAAAAAGGAAAAAAAAAAGACGTCGTAATCTGGTTATGCAACAGAGGCGATTGTGCCTCAGAACTGCTGTCATGTGACGTGTGTATGTGTTAAGGTTATTTTTGTATTATTTTGTGATTTGGGAATTATCATGGTCGACATACTAGACAATGTTCTGATGATGGTCAACAGGCTGCTACCAGTTCCTCTTTAGGACCCTGGGGGAGTGAGAGTTGAGTTTGCCATATGGTGTGTTCACTGGAAGTCAGAATTTGGAGCTCTAATCAATGTAACACCAAAGTTTAGTGCTCCCAGCTCTTCAAGCCTTACAGATGTACAACATCAGTAGCAGATAGCATGAATACTGTCGGGTTGGTGAGATTCACGGGGGGTTCTGATTTAAATTGTGATTTGGTGCTTGGAAATTCCAAAATTCATGTATACCTTAAACGCACCATGGACCTAAACACACACGGCGAGATCAGAGACGTTCTATATCGTAGAGAGAGACCACTCAGATCATTTTGAATAGGGAGCTCTATAACGGCAAAGATGGCGCCTGCCCCGTCTCCTTTCACGAACAGCCAATCACTGCTTCGTTACAGCTGAACCGGGAAAATTATTACCCAATCACGTTGTTTCAGCAGTGCATGTGCACAGAGCGCTTTTTACGACAGACTAACCTACCTGGTGGCAAGCAGAGCCAGCTGAATGACTGGCCACAACCAGCCATAAAAGGCACAAAAACGTGGCATGTTTGTTTATTTAATGTACGCTATCAAAACGATCTCTATTTTTTTTTTGCCACCAAAATATTGTGCAAACGTAAATTGTCACGTAGTGCTCTATAAGTATTTATCATTGGTAAATGATCGTCAAACAGTCGTGTTGAATCAACTTTATTAAACTGAACTGAACAGCATCCATTCATTTAAATGTCAACCCTAGTAGCCCAAAAACATTAACTGCTTTCAAATCTTTATCTAATTTATTGAGTGGGTGATAAGAAATCATGTATTAGACATTAAACTGTCAGATTCAGCCTTACAGTGGACTTGGTGTCGTAAATCTGCTCGCATGCGCAGTGGAGTGCTCCTTGTGGAAAAATAGCATTTTAAACATCATTCTACAGTAAAGTGTATGGTTTTTTTTGTTTCTTTTTGTATCTAATTTTACTGGCGATCATGTATATATAGTTTTTCTGCCCTGCTATCACCTTAAAGCGTGGATTTGACCCCATGTCCCCATTCATTTAGATAGAGGTCTGGTCTCCTTGGTCTCCTTGGAGGCATTGCCAAGATGGGCACCGAGTGGCATGACTTGCTTATAAGGACTTTGGTGATATCCCAATGCTGCTGTAATGACAAGCTCCTCTGTTTTGTTTGTTGCCTTATGCTGGTAAAGTGGGGGGACGGATCAATGTCATTATAAATCTCAGGGGGACATGTCCCCTCGTACATAGTGCCATCTGAGAGCATGTTTCACAGACATTTGGGTACTGGATTTTGGCACCAAAAAAGTATTAATTTTTTTGATACCTGATAGGATCAGTGCTTTTCGTTCATTGCTTCAAAAGTATTGGTGTTCGGTACTCAGCCCTAGTTTTCACACACAGCTTCTTAAATAGTGATAAGCCGAGGCTACAGACTGTAGCGGCTGCTCTGCACCACTGACACATCTGTTTCCAGCCACCGAACCTGCACCAGACTGTCGTATCACTCCACTGCCTCCTTCACAACATTGTTACTGACCATGCTGCAGCACACGGCTCAGAGCTTCTCTGTTGATGACGTACTGTACAGACATAGTTTTTCTTCATATTTGGTCATTCCTGTGGCAGCAGCACTTCCTCCAAATCATTCATCAGTCTAACAGTTGTTAACGATTCTGTTTAATATTGACACACATGCGGGTTAAGCTGTAATCCGCTCACCTCCAGGTTATCTGCACATCGTGTCGGACGGATCATAAAAAAAAGATGACGAGCTGGACAGAGGGAAAAGAAGGTGAAATCAGTCTGTTTGGTTCAAGAAAAGATCAAAACTTCTCCTGACTGGAGAAGCTTGCAGGCAGATAATTAATGAACATGTCTGATAACATTTATTAAAACTTCAGATTTAATTTATTAGAAAGAAAAATACCACGGTCACATCTAGAAATGCACAATTCTTTAGTGATCACTCAACTATAGAGTTAAATGTGTTTTTTTACACTCGACAGCAGAATGCAAGCAGTTACACTGTAAGTCTGTTTCACCTGTAAATGGACTTTAGTCTGTGTCTGCCTGCAAATCAATGAAATCAATGAAAACATGAATAATTCAGTTCTTTAGAAAAAAAGTTAACCTTGTCTCTACATTAGATCCAAATAAAGTAGTGTCATGAATAAAACAGGTTCGATTTCCCCACAAATTGTTGAGAGAAATTTATTCATCTGCAGATTTATCACTCTGTGGGCGTTCTCACCAGCCAACGTTCAGTCTGTATTAATTACACTGTGGTGCAGACCAAAACAACAAGAGACTGTTTCCAAGTGAACCGAGTCAAAGTGAAAAAGCTTTGGTGCCAATGATTCTTGTAGATAAAATAGAATATATTTCCTCCTTCATACACACCCCTTCTGCAAATTACTTTCTGTGTTTGGTCTGATTTGATTTGATTTGAGCTGTGAAGCAGAACAGCATGTATGTTGGACTAGCCACACAGATATGGTGGCTCGAGAAAACACCTAAACATCACACACACACTGCAGAGAGGTGACAGATCCACTTTACAAGTTTGTAATGAAGTAGTAAACAGCACAATTATGAGTGTGTTGATTCAGACACGCACACACACACACACTTTGAACTAAAAAAAACTAGACCAGTGTGCTACAACATCTCAGTTATGGGGTTGTGCTCGTTGCTTTAAAGGGACACTATGTAATTTTTTAAGTATTTTATTACCTCAAATCAACGTCTTCATAAATAGATCCTAATTGGTGTAAAATGACCTATACCAACAATCTGACTTATCCTCCTGGACGAAGAATCAGTTATCTGTCTTTACATAGAGCTGGTCGCTCATACGGAGGCTTCCATGTCTTTCTGGTCTATCAAAAATTACAAACTGCCAAGAGGGACATAAATCACTACCTGCTCATACCTATAGGACAAAATGCATTTCCGCATTTTGCGATTCACTTTTCACAGAGAAGCAAGGTGGAGATGCTGGTTTTACTTACCCGGCACTAAACTAAAACCTGCACTGCACTTTTGGTCATAATACAAGACCATACTTACGCCGGGCCGAATCCTCATCGGCAAAAATGACCGGAGCTCCGGGCCGGGGATCCGTGTTGAGTGGCCGCCCAGGAGCGCCTCATGCCCGTCCACGGCCGGCCGGGGCCCGCGGGGAAGTCCTCCAGACCGGAGGAGGGTTGTGGAGGTCCAGGGGAAAAAAAATGACTGGAGCTCCGGGCTGGGGGCTGCGGAGCCGCCTGATAGTGGCTACCTGGGAGTTGACCCATTCTGCTCACTGTAGTTCCAATCATGTTGCAATGCGTGCAAAGTCAAATTTAACCGCTAGATGGGAGAAAAAAAATTACATTGTGTCCTTTTAAGAGTGGTGTGTGTGTGTGTGTGTGTGTGTGTGCATGTGTGCATGTGTTGGTAGCACTTTTTTTCTCCTCTTGTACCTGTTAGCACAAGATGACTCCACTAAGCCTGTATACCAGGTCTCCACCCACCACGTCACCCCACACACACACACCCACCCACACACACACACACACACAAAGGTTAGTTCATTATGTATTCTGTGGCTGCCCACAATGAATCACTTTGTATTTTGCTTAGTATTATATATGCATATGTGGCTACACTGTCAGAACTGCCTGTAATCGCTTATTTATATTCTACTCCGTTCAGCAAGAATCACACACTCACTCTTCTCCTTTACACACACACACACACACACACACAAGTGTATCTGCAGCAATCAGTAAGGTGTGTTAGAGGCTGGTTGAAGTAGATTGATTAAATCAGTCAGCTGTGTGTGTGTGTGTGTGCAGTGACACCCACTTGCTTTAAGATAGATGGCCATCATCAGCCTTAAATTAATTAGAACACACACCCTGCACCCCCTCGCTCATCTCTTTTTTCCTAGTTGCAAAGTGTTCAACAGGACTCACACTCGCTGTGGTGAGAGAGCAGCACAGTGTCTGACGAGGTATTCTACAGCCAGAGTACAATCAAACTGAAGCAGAGAGTTGTTTTAAAGACAGCAAGTTAATCATCTCAGCTGAGAAGGTGGGACAGAGCAAGAGCAAGGCCAAGGCTGAACAGATAAGAGGCTGCAGAGCTTCTTAACTCCTGGTGGCAGGTTGTTATTAGGTTTATATTGAAGAAAATCAGAGCTCTTACATCTGTTTTGTGTTTGGCAGTTGTAAAAGTTCCCTATGGAGCCAAAATGTTGACTAATTTGTAAAAAAAAAAAAAAAAATACCCAAATGCAGTACCAGCAGGGAGTGAGTTTTTAAGTCAAGAAAAACACTTTCATTGGATCAGTTTAAATGACCACTTAGGTTAAGTAAAACATCATGATTTGGTTTAAAGTAAGTAAAAACAACAAAAAAAAAGAAACTAGGGGTGGGTAAAGACAAGGACTTCATGATACGATGCATCATGATATGATACATTATTGCAATATGGTGATATCTTTTCATATTCATATATTTTATTTTTTTTATTTCAATGTGCAGAAGTCATTCAGGATGTACAATCAGCCCAAATCATGACTTTGTGGAAAAAAAATTAATATTACCAAATTAAAAATCAATATTATATCAGAAGTAAGAGTATCATGATATATTCCCATATCAATATTTCTATCCTACCCCTAAAAACTACTACTGGAAAAACTGAGCTGCTCAATCACTTAAGGAACCAGTGTGTTTGTGTCCTAAAAACCATACAAGAAAACATGCTTTGACGGAGGTAGTTAAATTATAGTGCAACATGACTGTATATGACAGCAAAGGCTTTTTGGTTTTGATGTGGTTCGACCCTGGTTGGTCGGTCCTGTCCAGGCATGAGTTTGCACATTGAACATCATGGATAGAAGTACCACATATGTCCCACCTGCTTCACTACAGGCAGGTTGACTTCATGTCAGTATTTTCAGTTAGATCACAACAGGTTTGTTCTTCTAGCTTTTTGTGCTTTGACTTTGGTTGGTCTCTTTCTGACTTAATTAGAGTCCAAGTAACGAAACTCAGCTCTGTGTTACCTTCATATATGTCAAGGACATGTACAGTACGAGCCCATATTGTCTTATGTAACCATGCAAATAACTACTTAACAGCTTAGCAGCACAGACGTGATGAGATAACTTTGGTTTACAGTAAACCCACCAATGTTGGAATCAACCTTTCTATCTTAAGACTTTTATTAAGGACTGAGTTTAGGGGGATATTGTGTACTCTTTGGACAAGAGTTATTCACTTGGATCAGTGGACTAGCAGTGGGGAGTTTCTCACAGTGTTTGTCAGCATATTTGTGTGTGTATTCCAGTAAAAGCAGCTGGGGAGAAGATACCTGGGGTCACTATGTCCTGAACACAGGAGCTATTCTATGGATGAGGTCTCTGCACTCTTGTCATGTAGACAGTAAGAGTTGACAACCACGAATGAAGCTCCCTCAGGGTCTCTATATGTCATCATGTAAATTCAATCCACTTGGTGGATCTAAGACTTCATCATCTTCAGACATTTTGCTCCTTAGACCTACTAACTTTGGTAGTCCCCATGCTTTTCCTCTTGTGCCACTAGCAAGTTAAAGGCATAGTTTGGGTGATTTGAAGTGGGGCTACATGAACTCATCCAAAGTCAATGTATTATAAAGAGGAGAAGCATATATGCTGTAATTAGAGCACTACCTTACCTTGCCATTAGATAGCCCTTTCTGAGAGGGAACTGAAACCATTGTGTCTATCAATGCTCACACGAAGCCACTAGACTCCAGCATATCTACGAGGCAAATTATCATTTCTTTCAATGGAGTCTGGTTGCTTTGGCAAGAGCATGGATAATGGCCTCATTCTTATTTTTTTTCCAGAAAAAACAGACTGTGTAGCTGTCTAATGGCAAGGTAAACTGGTGACGCTAAATAGGTGGGACTTTCTTTTCTAAAATACATTTTACTGCCGTCTCCATCCTTAACAATACGTTGCTTTGGTTCCGTTCCTTGTACAACCCCACTTTGTAAGCACAGTATGTGCTGTGCTAGAGGACCATGGTAGCATATCATTAGATAACTGAGGACAGTAACTCTGAATGTGTGTGCACACCTTGAACTGCGGCACAGTAGATAGTAAATCATATCAATAATTATTCATGAGCGGGATCAGAGCTCATTCTATCGTAAACTCAAAGCCTGTACTGCCTATGACTGGGTACCAAACTTTGCTACTTTTTTAGCACCGACTGAAAAGCTACCGATGCTATCGGGTATCAAAAAATTAATCATCTTTCGGTGCCAAATTCCCAAGTATTTTCAGATTCATAGTGACACTGATCTATCCCCTCCCACTTTCCAGCATAAGGAAACAAACAGCTCATTAATGTCATTGTAGCAACACTGGGAGCCAGGTGTTTGTGTGTTTAGACTCTAGTGTGTTCCACACAAATGTTGGAATTTCCAAGCTCCAAGTCAGAATTGAAATCTGAACCCTCCGTGAAGTCGCATTTCCAATTTAAATTGGATTAATCTCACCAATCTGACATAGAATTCATACTATCTGCTACTGACGTAAACAGCAGCTATATGATTTGTTGTACATCTGTAAGGCTGGAAGAGCTGGGAGCACTAAACTTTGAGGTTACGATGATCTAAGCTCCAAGTTCTGACTTCCCTGAACACACCATAAGGTAAACTCTCACTCCCCAGGGTCCTAAAGAGGAACTGGTAGCAGTCTGTGCCTGTTGATTATCATCAAGTCATTGTTTAGTATATCTACCATGATAAAGCCCAAATTACACAAAATAACCTATTATGTTGAAATGGTAAAATAACAATATTATTATTGTTATTAATATTAATATTAATAATACATAGATGTTGATCCTAAATTATGTAAAAATAGCTTATTAAGGTATCAAAAAAGGTATCGTTCTGGAACATTGGCATTGTATCAAAACATTTTGAACAATACCCAGCCCGAGTACTACCTGAAAACTTGCAACCATTTGATACATTTCTACATTATTTTCTCAGAGCAATAGCAGTTGAATGCAGCATCAGCCCCTCCGTTTGTTGCATAATGTGACTGAAGCAGTCATGTTATTGTCCCGCTGTACTCTGAGACAAAAGACAGCTGCATCAGTCTGACCTCTTGCTTTGCTTTTGGTGACCTCGGAGTCTGATCCTGGACCAGTTCAGTCAGCTGAAGGAACAGACCTCTGCAGAGATAATGTGGGGAAAGCTTGAATTTATTACTAAACGCTGAACATGTTTTGGAAGATAAATCTCTCATTAGTCCGTGTACTGCCTTGTGGTCTAGGGAATCTTTGGTGTCAACCCTCACTGAACTCTTGCCTCAGGCAATTTGATCATTATCTCAGCATACTGTATCTGATTTTTCTCTTCATGTGACCAGACCGGCTGACTGTTCTATCCTGGGGAATTTTTGACAACTTCTGATTAGTTGCACCTCAATTGACCCTTTATCTTTTCGGGTACATCGTCCATTGACAGCCCCAACAATGAGCAGTGCAGAGGGCTTCAAAGGTATTAAGTACCATGCTGCAATTTTATCATCTGTGATTCATGGTACAATAAGCTGAGTATTGCAAGAAGATACTGTAAATTTTGATTTATTACCTTTTTTCAAATTATGCAATTTGTCAACATTTCTGTTTTGCATCTGTCATTCATAGAGTGCATAGATCAACTACATGCTAGCTAAAAAAACTTAATCCCCAGCTCCAGATGGTATGTAGTATGTTACTGCCCCCCCCAACTCCACCCCCCAGCCGCTGCCTCAGGTCTTTGGAAATGCGTCACATAATATTGTTATGAAGAAGCTGCTATCCTGCACTTTTTTTATTCTCTTTAATATGATCTCAGAATGCACTGATGTTATTGGTCAGCTAAATGGATTTACCACGGCACCAGAGTGGAGCAGTTTCATTGTCACTTGTCCAAGTGCTGGAGCTCAGTGATTTCTCAGGAGATTGAGGGCTGGTTGGGGCATTCCCAAAGTTATTTCCACAAGATGCACTGATGTCACATTAATATATGTAGATTGGTGGGGTAATCAAATAGAGATTAGCTTGGCCTTTTACTGACTTTAGTGGATGTTACACCACCAGCGCTGCTCTTATTGCCTGCTAGTGTAAGATTTGTTCAGACTGTCAGTCTGCTGGTTTAACCCTCTCGTCCTCTGTTCTCTCTCCATTCCTTCTCTGTTACTTTTGTTTCAGCACTGGTGACAATGCTTTCTTTGTTCTCTGTGTGTGAAAGTAAATTGATTGGGCTAATCTCGTCTCACGTGATCACGCTGTGATGTTGATCTCTTTAGTCGGCCCAAAAGTCATTGAACACTGAGCCTCATTAGTCTCTTTGTTTGTGTGGCAAACACTGTGACTGTGACTTTTGTGTTATTCCTCCCATCTTCATTTGAATTTCCTCACTTTCATGCAATATTAACAATATTAACTGAATATTCTTCTCCCAGAATTCTATTAAGGTCTTATTTTTTTTCCAAATTGATGTTTTGTTTTACTTCCTGTCCTCCTTTGCCTCGTCCTTGCTCTTCTTTCTGCAGTTAAATTCTGTTAAACTGCAAACCAGTCCTTATCTTTTTTCATCTGTGATGCGTTTCAGATCGACGTATCATGACAGCTTGTAGCAAAGCAAAGTGAGAAGGCTCTTATTAATATGATTAGAGCGATGGGTGGAGCATGCAGCTGTGTGCTGATGGCTGCAGGTTTCTCTATCTCACACACACACACACACACACACACACACACACTGGTTGATTGGATACTGTCTCAGGCAACCTTTATTCCATTACAGATATTGACACAAAAGCTGTTTTCCTCCTCCTCGTCTTCACCCTCATCTGAAGTGTGTGTGTGAGTGTGTGTGTGTGCGTGCGTGTGTGTGTGCATGTGTGTGTGCGTGTGTGTGCATGTGTGTGTGTGTGCGTGCGTGTGTGTGCGTTTGTGTGTGTGTGACTTGACTTGATACCAGTTGATTGGGGACGGCATGTGCTGGGGACAAAGTGCATGCCCCCAGTTGTTCAAACCTTGATTTTGGGTTAGGATGAGGTTAGGGTTAGGATTAGGGGGTTAGTTGTTGTACTTAGGCTTAGGGTAAGTTTTTAAATACCTTTAAATACCTCAAAAGTGACTTGTGTAAATGTGTGTGTGCGTGTGTGCGTGTGTGTGTGTGTGTGTATGTGTGTGATATTCTATCATTTTTCCTCTCACCTCTGAACGTGGCTTTCTCATACACCCTGTATTTTTTTTCTCACACTCTATGGAGGTCTGTTTATGTTATGACTCTCATATTTCTCTCTCTCTCTCTCTCTCTCTCTCTCTCTCTTTCTCTCTCTCTCTCTCTCTTTCTGCATAATATTTTCTCATGCTCTCTCCACCTCAAACTGCTTGTTCTAGTCCTTTCTCTGATGGACTTCTTTTTTATTTCAGTCTTTCTTCCAGATTTCAGTCTTTTTCAGACCAGTTATTGTCACAGCTGTGTTTTCTCAGTCAGATGGACGTGATGAGTTTGCTGGACAGTGTGGCTGCAGGCCTTGTGTTGTGTTGTGTAGTGTTGTGTTGTGTAGTGTTGTGTTGTATTGTGTTGTGTGTTTCGGGGCCGGTACAGAGCAGTGCCATGGCGGTGCCTTCCCACGTCCTGATGGAGCACGTGTGAGAAACAGAAAGGAGGAGAAAGAGAGAAACACTGGGAGTCATTGTGCTCTGCTGTCTTCTCTCCCTCCATTCCTCCCTCAGCCTCAACCTGTTTTCTCACTGGAACTCCCATTGTCTGCTCTGTTACTGTCGCATCACTTCATCTTGGATTTGCTGTTGGATGTAAATTGGTGTTGTATTATTGGCTAATTTACATTGCCATCATATATATATCATATATATCAAGTATATATATATATATATATATATATATATATATACACGTGTGTATATATATATATATATGTATATATATATACACGTGTGTATACACACGTGTATATATATATATATATACACGTGTGTATACACACGTGTATATATATATATATATATATATATATATATGGATTATATATATATAGGATATATATATATATATATATATATATATACGTATATATATATATATATATATATATATATATATATATATATATATATATATACATACATATCCCATGAAATATCATATGTAACCCACATAATTCTAAACAAGGAAGTATGAAGAGCAATAAACACCATGTGGTGGTGGATGGCTAAAATCACCTGGCAGGCCGGTGTTTATACCCAGTGTAAAACCAAAAGTTAATGCTGATTTGTTTCATAACTTCTGTACGTAAGTTATGCCACTCCCATGAGTTTTTCTAACCGTTTTCAGTGGCTCTGACCTGATTTTCACGTGCTACACGCTTGCTCCAATGCTGACTCATGACAACACGATAGAAATGGTCACAGCACATCTAAAGTGTCTCCAATTTTATCCGCCCCTGCCTACCCCTCCATTTGTGTTTCTTTTGTGGCTCAGTGTATGTTGAAAAGCCTAACGATGAAGGAAACATCCCACTTCCTGTGTCAGTTTCTGCTTTTTACATGCATACAGTCATTTCAAAATAAACTCTTCAGGGGAAACAACATAGTTGGGTTTAGGAAAAAAATGGCTTGTCTCAGATAAAAATCATTGTTTGGGTTACAATAACTGTGACAGTGGCATAACTTAAGTACAAAACATAGTCGACAAACAAATCCACTTCAATAATTGGATTCATACAGGATATGAACACTGGTCTCTCACTGGTCAAACCTCCTCCTTTATTAGGGCTGGGTACCGAACTTTGATACGAAAAGCTCGGATCGGGCATGAAAAGATGAAATTTTTTTTTTTTTTTTTTTTTTTTTTTAAAAATTCTGATAATTCACTATGGACGGGGGGGACATGTCCCCTTCAGGTTCATAGAGACATCAATCCGTCCCCCCACTATACCAGCAAAAGGAAATAAACATTGTCATTAAAAAAGGGCATTAGTGTCATTGCAGCAGCTTGGTAGACTCATGGTGCATTCCAGTTGTACACCAGTGTCAAAATTTTTGAGTGTCCTCTGCTCTGTTGTTGTGCTGTTGTTGTCAGTGGAGGAGGAGGAGAAAGTGGGGGATGAGGCCGAACCATTTGGGACAGTGTGACTGTATGGGGGGCTGGAGGTGACAATGGGGGGATGACAAGAGGTGAGTTAAGCCTGTTGAAAAACAGGTTGAACTGGTTTGCTCTGTCCAGACCTCACACTGTTCTGGTCAAGTTTTACCTCCAGCTTCTTCCTGTAGGTGTCCTTGCAGGTCCTCAGCATCTGTCTGAGTTCATGCTCTGCTCCTCTCTATCTCCAGACCTTGAAGTCAAATAATAATAAAATGCATATTGATGATGACCATGATTGAAGCCCGAATTACAGAAAGATAACTTACTGAGGTATCAAAAAAGTACCATCCTGGACCGGTATTGAATTTGGCATCGCATCAAAAAAGAAATTGAACGATACTTGGCCCGACTCTTTACACTTCATAATTCACGTTTACGACTTGATTTCATGCAATACAGTACAAATTTCAGTGTATTTACTTTCTGTAGGTATAGCTATGAATCAAATACTGTATCAGATCAGACTGAATGGTAATAAAAGAGTGTCTGGAGTATGGATTATTTTACTGTGGTATCAAATCAGGTCACAGTGAAGGGAATGATTTCCTCCGCCGTTTATTTTTATCCTGCAAGTTATGCTGTGTCTTTGAAGGTGTTGAGCCCAGTGAGCTTTGAGTCACAGTACGCTGCCATCAGCCATGCCACCTGAACAAGCCTCCTAATGGGAATCTGTCCTCTGGAACGGCTTCTCCGCTGACATGACGCCCTCGCTGCAGGCCGCAGTGTCCTCATTCAGACTCTCTGTATGTTGGATGGAGGAAAGAAAACACACTGTATTTGCTTTGAAATGTGTCTAAAGTAATGGACCGCACTTATTGAATAATATGGTTTTGTTGTTATTTTTATATCAGATGTCTGACCAGAGATCCCAGTGAGGCGTGAAAGTTTTCTGTCTCATAAGTCCTAAAGCATTCAGCTAGCCTCTCTCTCTCTCTCTGCTTTAAGAAGAAAAATGGTAATATTATTTTCCCTAATTTCCACTGGATGCGGAACCACGCCGACGTTTTGTCGGACCCGATATGTTTCCATTCAAATCAATGTGTCAGTTTCACTGGATGCCAAAACAAGTCGACAGAGCTTCTATTTTTTCAGATTTAAAGTTAGAGTGTTTGAAGAGCAGGAGTGTGATCAGAGGTGAATGTTCCTGAGTAAATATGGGTTTTCTTAATGAGGCAACCCCCCTCCCCCCCACACACACAGGTGAATATCAGTGCTTTGCTGGGTCTGTGGCTTTTCTTGTGGCAGTGGTCAAGACGTGGCACTAATACCAATGTGCAGCTGCCAGCCTGCTATTGGAACTGATCACTGGAGCGAGAGAACAAGGCAGCAATAGACAGAGAGACGACAGAAAGATTCATGCTGTCTCTGTCCTATACAGCATTGGCACTCTTCTGTCTGCAACTGATATAGAGAGGAAGGAGTTAGGTGTGTGCTTCGTTTGTCCTCTGGGAGATTGTGGCTTATTGGACTGAATAATCACATTAGAATGATTATGTATGCGCCGTTCAAGCTGGTGTATAAATATGAGGCACTGTAGTTGTGTTTCTTCGCTCTCCCTATAGCGCTAACATCGGACAGGTGTGATGGCTCTATCATTAATCACTAGCTGACGCTCACAGCTGCACTCTTTTATTCTTCCCTACATTTTTTTCTTTCCCTGCATACCGCCAAATGCACAGTTAAGATCTAAATTCAGCTCACATTGTGGGATTCTGTAAATAGTGCCAAAGGGTCCCCCTCCCTTCACACACTTTAACCCATTCTCAGTTTCCTTCCTTTTTTTCTTTACCTTTATTTGCAATCTGTCCCATCTGCCACCACTCCTCCACTTTTCTCAAACACCTCCCGCACCTTTTCCTGCCCCTTATTTTTATGTCGTCCGTCCATCCGTTCTGCCGTCTTTTCATTCATCCATTTGTCCAGCTCTGGGTCAGTGTAAGAGGCCCGGAGGGTTGGCATGACACCCTGGCACAAGCACACAAGACTCCCTGTTGCCACCCCTGGCGTGCCCCACAGAACAACTGGGAAACCTTTATTTACTGTACGTCCTTTCACCGCTCACTCCCTCAGCCTTTCTCCTTTTTACGACTCTGTTTGATGCTCTTCTTGAATATATTTTACAAGTGAAGCCCTGCTGCTTCTTGGAGTGAATCCAGTGCGACTTCTAAGGGTTGCAGAAAATGCCCTTAAAAGGGAAATTAGGGGTAAAAAAAAAAAAATTATTGAGCAACATGCTCCAACGTACAGCACAATGTAAGACTATCCTTCCACTGATTTTACAGATGAGTAAATGGCCTCTGTTCACACTTATTGGGGAGTAGTTCTGTGCCTGTATGTTTGGGACTCCACAGGGAGCTATATGAAGTCTGATAAGTCATGTCACTCATCAATGTTCGTTGGCGCTTAATGCTGCATTCCAGATAACTCAAAAATGTCTGACCTTCTGCTTGAGTTCATGCTTCAAATCAAATTGGTCTAACCTGAATTATAGAAGAAAAGAAGCAGTTTCCTGAAGTCGTACAGCACTGGAAACTTTTTCAACGATAAACCAAGTAAAAGGCAACGCAAAGAGTATTCGGTCCAGTTCCAGTCGTCACGGACTGCCATTGTTTCGTTCACAATTGCTGTCAACCTCCAACTAGGGTAACACACTCGTTTTAAGTCTAAAATGTCACTTTTAGCAAACAGTAAATGTGTTTGAAGTGAGGGTGTAGCCAAAGGTGACATTCCCCCAAAATATGCCTCATTTGAAATGGAAAATCCAGCCTTCACAATAGGACAAAGGTGCAGTGTTCAATAACATTCTCTGACCCTAAAAAACTCAGTGGACTGTGTTTCCCTTCACAGTTTTGCCCTCGTTTGGGCGAAAAAGCCTTCACACCATCAAATTCCTTCCTCTGTCCCACAGTCTCGTTCTTCACCCTTTCTTCCTCCAGTCCCTCACACAGTCCCTCCTTCTAGATGAATTGCACAATGATTCTTTCCAGTTCTCTTCTTCCTTCCTTCCCACAGTGTGCTGACACACTCACACAAAGGAAGAGGTGTGTGTCAGAGTCCCTCCTTGTGTGTTATTGCATGGATGGATGTTTTTAAAGGGAAAGTTGATGGACAAGAAAGGACACTTCTTATCTGCTTTCTTTTGTCTCTTTTTCACTGCACCACTCCGAATCTTTGAGTGGTCAGAATCGATGTGTGTGATTTTTTTTTTTTTTTTTGTTTCATTCACAAACTCAGAAGTAGACAAACACACACACACACACACACACACACACACACACACACACACACACACACTGTCAGGGACCTCATTAGCTACAGTGAGTAGTGGCCCACTGGGCTTGAACGGTGAGGCTCCTGGTCATTTGGGATTGACTGCTTGGACAGTGGCCAGCTCTGTGTGCGATATAGCTCAGATCTCCAGTCCACTTGTCTTTTTTAAGCTCCTGCTCCCCCATCTGTGGTCCCTACTATGGCTTTGCCTGATTGGTGTGTGGTTGGCATGGAACCACACAATTTCACACCAAGATATTAAACACACTCCTTCCATATTACCTTTGTACTAATGTGTCCCTTTAGTTGTTTCTGCATTTAACTGTATAGGTGTGTATTTCATCAGTACAGCTATAGGTACTTATACTGTAGATGTGCTTTTTTTTGTGGAAATTTGATTTGATTTGGCTCTACTTGGTAGGCGTTTCCCATGGCAGCACTTGACTGACATTTGAGAGCTGGTATTGCTGGGTACCACGCTTGCAAACTTGCGGAGGAATTCACGCCCTGTATAGCTTGCAAACATGAATATGAGATGTTGTGTTCCTCTTTTTCAACAAGCCAAGCACTGGTTATGTTTTGGATTAGTACTTTTAAGTACTCTGAAAGTGGATACTAGCAAGATATGGGACTTGGCAACTGCTAATGTGGAAGTGATATAACAAACCATTTTTAGTGCCCAGTCATCAGTCAGAACCAGTCCTGACAGTCCTGTCACTGCAGTAAAACACATGAAACTAACCAAATAAATAAAACATAAAAAAATTGTGTATTTCTTTATACGCTGATATTTTTTGTCGATTTAGCGTTAGAGTCCCAGTGAAACAGAAGTTAGAATGTCTTCAGCTTCTGTACCATTCTGCTACATTTTGTTTTATAGGAATGAAAGATTGAAAATATTTTGATATAAAAAATGATCACTTTAACTTGTTTTTAAGGACATTTTAAGCATGCTCTGTCTGTGGGTCCACTGTTTTATACAGAGCTCAGCATCGTAAACAGGTCCACCAGAGATGACCCACGTCTCAGATTTTATGGTCCCCTTTGTGTTTTGAACATTTTTATGACCAACACCTTGACTATTCAGGTGTTTATTCAAGCAGGGTGACAAGTTCTTTCCTCTCCACCCTACCTTTTATAAAACTTCTGCAAAATAGTTGCATAAAAAACAGGTCAAGGACAGAAGTGGGACTTATCTTCCACTTCTGTCTCACCTGTTAGCTCACCTATTTTTAGGGTCATTAAATAAGGTCACTTGACCCTCGAGGCGAATTTATGGATCCCATCTCAGTGAAACTGTCTCTTGGTAGTTTGCAGATTTGTCAGTTGTTTCCCCCATGTTAACGTCTTAAAGTGGAATTGTTGACTGGAAATGTCACATGGCCTAGCAAAATATTTGAGCCTCTTGCATCACATTTGTTCCTGGTTCTTCCAGCGAATGACCCTTCATATCTATGCTGGAATTCCTTGTCACCCATGCCCTCTCCTTTGCCCCAACAGCCAGGACATCCCGTTCGTCTGGGATCAATTAACCCAGCCTGGCAGGCCCGTTTCTGACTATGCGCAACATAATGATAGGCTTTCAACCAGTAATGCCTTTGTTCTGGATGGGTCTGTTTGTTTTCTTCCTCTGCTCAGATGAAAGTTTGAAAAGGGGGTTGCATCTGAGAAGGTCTATTTCTGCCCATTTGTTTTCGGGTCTTTTGAGTTTCCCTTGTGTTTGAAGTCTCCTTTGTTAATTAAAACTTAGGGTTGGTGATCATGAATGCGGCCAAGAATGCCATGCAGAATGGCATCTTGGGTAGAACAGTGGTTGGCATTTGAGGTCAGAAACCCCAAATCTCTCCCCAAATGTTTCCCTTCTTGATTTTTCCTGTGTTTCCCACTGTTTGCCTCCCATTTCTGTTCCCATATTGGACCTTTGCTTGAATCCGGTGAGGTATTTTGTGGCGGTCAGCTAATCCTTTCTACCAAGTAGGGTTTGGTATTGAGGAATGGCTTTGAATTGAAACCAGCTCTACATTCCTTACAACTGGGATTCATCAAGAAATGTATGGCTAAACTAGACAAAAGGCATATGGTAATTAAGAGGATCATTGTCATCACGGCATGAAAATAACTTCACACAAGGGTAGAAGTTTTCTGCAGAATCAGTTTTCTTGATAATCAACTGACTGTTGTGTGTTCAACTTTTGCATAACAAGAGAAAGAATAATTATATATTTCAAAATAAAGCCAAATATGTTATATGCCCCTGCTTTGCTCTCTTGCCCCTTCCAGAAAAGCCCATCATCTCTTTCCTGGGTCACTTAAGCTACCTATTTCAAGCACAGATCCTTCAATAAGCCTGAGTTAGGCAGTTTCAGGTGCTCCCTAATGATGGAGCGGCCTGTTGCTACTGTGGTGAGGGAGAGTCTTTCAATCAGGACTGCAGAGGTGAACGCTTGGGTCAAGTGGCCATCTAACCCAGGTGGGTGGTCCTTAACGTGGCGTGAATGCTTACAGTTTTCATTTATGAACTTCCACAAAGGATGTTGGAGACAGACCACAAGCATCTGATATCAATAAATCAACAATGCAGACATTCACAACATCACTGCTCATCACTGTGTCTGAAACATGCTGAGACCTTGCAGTATTTGTTTCAAGGCTTGTGCAATTTTTTTTTAAGCACATCGTTCAAGGTGATTTGGTAACGACATTGGGGGAAACTGTGTTTAATGGATATCAGTCAAGTTCGGCTAGAGCCATTTTAATGAAGTCAGCAATCTAGTGCTGATATCAGTGTTAAGAGACTGCTGGGGTTTTATTGACCCCACTGTCACAGTGTGTGGGGCTTAACAAATGCCAAGCATGTCTGTTACGGAGGGGACTTGCACAAGGCAGGGTTGCAGTAGTGAGGAAACGACAGTAGTCAACCTTTTCACAGCATGGTTTGGATCAAGCCCCGTCAAACTATATTCTGACAGCTTGCCTTGAAATCAACCTCTCTGAGATTTAACACCTGCCCTTTATGTAAGACTGATGGTTCAACAATTTAAAATCCTGTACCGCCATCTGATGATTGTTGACTCCAATAAATCAACAGTGAACTGATGAGATTTATGGTTCACAAGCTTGTACAATTGTGTGGGCTAAAAATAGCCAGAAGGCCTTGTGTTTGTGTGCATAGCAGGCTGTGTTTGCATCTAAACACTTTCTTCCTTCAGGCCTTATGGGCTACTCGAAATGACGTAATCCTGCTTCCAGTGTTAGGTTTTTTTTTGTTGTTTTTTTTTTTTTTTTATCCTGACACACATGGAAATTTCGAAAGGACATTTCAAATCTGGATATTTGACTGTAACAAAAATAGAACAGCACATTCTGCTTTGCTGTGTAAACACAATCAAATGAAGTGAAAAGAGAAGTGCCATTGTTGTCATTCAATGAGCATGCATTGCAAGGTCATACCAGTATTTTCATCCAAAGGCGGAAAGAGAGGCAGATTATAGAGGTTGAAAGTCTCAGATTTTTAAGTTATTATGTATAACTATATACTGTACAAGCTAGTATAGTTATACTGTGGCAATAGTGGGTCCAAAGTGACCTGTTTTAAGGTATTCTAGTGGCTTTGTTGGTTGGTTGGTCCACTCCTTTAGTCCAGACTGAGATATTTCAACAAAAATTGGATGGCTTGTCATAAAATCTGGTTCTGTCTTTCATGTTCTCCACTGCACAGAACTACTGACTTAGTGGCACCAGCGGCAGGATAAAATTTTTGGCTCAGCGCAAAGTGTTCTGTCAGATGGATTTCAGTAATCCAGCCCTCTGACTTTTGCTCTAGCGCCATCACCCGTTCAAAATTGTTTTCTGCAAAGCCACCTTGGCATAACATCTGAGGTCACGAGGTAGGTAGTTAGCCAGGCTCCAGCACTATTGGTGCCACTATTCTCTATGTTGTTCTTTTTTAATTTTCAAAATAGTGGTGTCTTGTAAGCCTGTTGGGGCTATTATTTATGTATGACTCATGCATTACTCATAATATCCCCTGTTGGGGCTATCATGAATGCATGAGTCAATCATGAGGGAGAAATGCAGGTGTGCTACCGGGAAGATGATCCAGGTGTGCGGGAATGCAAATTTTGAATCAAAATGTTTCTTAAAAACATCTGTTGTCTCCTTTTCTTTTGTCAATGAAAATATAGATATAAATATATAGATACAATGCTTAAGAAATATATTAGAACACCACCCACTGTTAAGTGTTTTCCACCGCTGCTCTAAATTAACAGTATTGCTGATTGCCAAAATATTTTTTTGTTTTTGTAAAATATAATTATTGTTGTAACCATGAATTTTCATATTTATAGTTTTTAAAAATAGCAGAGCTTATTATTATTATTTGATTGAGAAGCCAATTTATGGTAATTTATAACTATTTCTAAACAGAAAAATCTGAATTAAAACACTTCATGGTGCTGGATGGCCTTTGAGACAAATAGGGCAGTGCTTCGTTTTAAGCACTGTATATATACTACAGGGCACTACCGGGCGAAAGTTTGGAAGCAAGGCCAATCCAGGCCAAACATTTGGAAGCAATTTCAAGTTTCTGTTCACAATGCCTTTCTCAAAAAAACAGCATGAGTTATATGTATTTTGTATATGTACTTTGCCTTCATTGATATGCACCATTATCCTCAGTTTACCTTCAGGAATACAGTGATGTTACCAGACCACTACTGAACAAATGTCAATAAAAGAAAAGAAGGGCTTAGTGTTAGGATGGAGAAGATTTGCAAGCGTCACAATTTAAGCACAAATGTAAAAAAAAATAAATCACTTTGGCTCAACTGTGTTCAAATCTCTGACAAACTACCACAGAAATGGCTGAAAGAAGCACCCGAGTAAAGAAACAAGAGTACAGGTTTGTACACTGAGGAAAGAAGGGTACACTGAAGGAGAAATGCAAAACGCATAATCGTATCCAACAAAGGAGTTCACTACACTCTGAAGAGACTGCGAGAAACTGGAAGTTATGATGACAGAAAAAGGCCTGAAAGAAAGAGAGTTACTACAAAAGCAGAGGATAAACATATCGCTGTTACCAGGAAGAGAGATCAGTGAAAAACAGCACCACAAATAAGGGAGGAGATCAACATGACATGGTCAAAACCCATATCTCTGACAACTGTGAAAGGACATTTGAAAAAAAGCTGGTCTGAAGGATTGCGTGTCAAAAAACTCAACTCTGTCCACAGAACAAGAAAAATAGGTATGAGTGTGTAAAAGCTCATGAAACTTGGACCGATGATGACTGGAAACAAGTTCTCTGGACAGATGAAATCAAGTTTGAACTGGTTCAAAACACAGAGTTTATATCTGCAGACAGACTGATGATCATCTTGACTTGTGGGTCAAAAGTTTGTTTTGCAGCAAGATAATGAGTTTGACTTCTGTTAAGTTCTGTCAGGGTTTCCAAGACAAAAAGAAGAGGAAGGTGTTTGGCCCTTCAGTCTCCAGACCTCTCTCCAGTTGAGCTTTTGTGGGATGGATTGGATCGATCAGTCAGAAATGATGTACCACAAATCAGCAGTTTTTTTTACTGATGAAATTAGAAAAGCTTGGAAGGCAATTCCTGGCACATACCTTCAAAAACTTGTGCAACGAATGCCTCATGTACTGTATATGTAATGCTGTTGTTAAAGCCAGAGGAGGTTACTTTGAAGAAAGCAAAGTCTAAGCAAGAAACACTCAAATACCTGATGATTATAGTAGAAATGCCTTCTGATAAGTTACTCTTTGTGTAATAATCATGGTTACTTTGTTGCAGAATATACCAATGATACTATGATCTTTTTTTGTACACATTCTTGCTTCCAAACTTCTGGCCAGTAGTGGATTTATTAATTTATTTAGTTTCAGTCAACAACATTGTTCCATAAAGTCTTTGTATTGTCATTGTCTCATCTTCATCATAGAAGATTTATCTTTAATAAATATATTATAATTCTGGTCACATTTGTGTTGACACAACCAACAGTGACACCACCAATAACACCACCACCACCACCACTATTGTCATCACTTACTATAGCTAGAACAGCATCAGCAACACAAATAACCAAGCTAAACATGAAGATTTCATACATCCATCCATGCATTATCTACCACTTATCCTCATAGGGTCGCAGAGGGCTGGAGCCTATCCCAGCTGTCTTAGGGTGAAAGGCAGGGTACACCCTGGACAAGTCTCCACCTCATCACAGGACACATAGAGACAGAAAACCACTCACACTCATACTCACACTTACGGTCAATTTAAATTAACCAATTAACCTAATCCCCATGCATGTTTTTGGATGGTGGGAGGAAGCTGGAGTACCCGGAGAGAACCCACGCAGACACGGGGAGAACATGCAAAGTCCACACAGAAAGGCCCCAGACCGAGATTTGAGACCCGGTACCTTCTTGCTGTGAAGCGACAGTGCTAACCACTACAATGAAGATTTCAGTCATATGAATTCAAAATGAGAAACCTTGCAGATGCTGCTGGAAATGTGACCGACAGAAAAAAAATGCAGATTTGTTCCAGTGTTGGATCTGTTTAGCCCAAATGTAATTTGACACACTCTGGGCCCTCTCACATGCATATATAGGCTCTTATGAAGGTGGATGGTCTAACAGTGAGGCTGCACTACTAGCTATTCCATTCCCTATTTCCAAATTTGCTGTGGACTTCAACTGTGCTCCACTGGGTCTGAACTTTGCAGAGTTAGGACTGTAATCTAGTTCAAGTGCAAACCTTTGTCACAGCTGGATCAGTTTTGATGGTTATTTATATTTATTTCTAACTGATTAAATAGTCAGATTCACATGAATTCATTGTACTTCACTGTACATTGTCTGTTTGCAGGATGTAGCGCAGAGTGCAGAACGCTGCAAATCCTTTGGCTGCATGCGTCTGCTGTGATGCGCAATTGTTTTTAATACTAATATCTGAATTTTACGCATCAGCAACTCTCATGCTGCTGAAATCAGCCTTGATGACCTTGATTGACCTGATGAGGCGAGTTTAGGTGCCTTGCTGTGTTGTGACGGGTGGAAGAGAGGAAATCATTAGTGCCCTCTTTCCTGTCCACCACCCAGGAGCATCATGGGAGGGGGAGCTGGTGTCTGGGTGGTGTACAAAACAGCTTCCTGTCTCGTGTCCTGCTGACTTGACTCCTTTTGTATTTGTGTATTTGTGTTAAAGAGTGTTAGTGTGTGGGGGCTTATTCAGTTCATTGCTGAGTGTGTTTCCTTAAAGGCATACTTTCAGTGTTTCATAGAGGGGGTATATGAGGTACTTATCCATAATCAGTGGATTTACCAGGAATTTGGTTATTTTGGATTTACCAAAGTCACATAATAGCATAAACAAAATCTTCTGTGTGTGGATTTGGTGAAAGCACAGTTTCCTGTCTGTTTGACAGCAAATAAACAGACAAATATACTTAAAATGATATTGATATTTTCAGGTCAGCATTTCTTTTAGGTGGATAAATTGTGTCATACTGTAATTGACTGACTGTTGATCAGTACATTGTACAGCATCTACACTATTCCTTCAGAGAAAAAAGGAAACCTTTATCATTTTCAGTTTATTCCTTTGACCTCTGACCTTTCAGAGGGCCTTGGTCCACCCAGTCATACACTAATGACCTTACTGTGTTTGTTTCCAGATGTATGGGCGCTACACTCAGGAGCTTGGGGTGTACGCCAAAGAGGAGGCTGCTCGGCTGAGGGAGAGTGGACAGAGGCGATCGGTCAGCGATCGAAGCCGGACTCTGGACCTGCTTGAGTACGACAAGGGACGCTGTGCCAAGTGTCGCAGTAAGTTTCATACTTCAGGTTCAAAACTACTGACTGACGTCTTTTCATACACATGAATATATAATATATACTTAGTTATATCAGAAACATGAAACATGCCTACAAAGTTTTCATGTGTGAGAACAGGACTTTGTGGGATGAATATTAATGTGATCCATTTACAGTCACATCATTGATTTAAAGGAATAATCTAATATTGCTCAGCCCTGCCTGGTGTGGCAGAGCTTGTTTTAGTGCTTCCAAGAACCATTTTTATTAAATCTTTCTGCAGGATTAAGCCCAGATAGTTCTAGATGAACCATTTTACAGTTCCTGATCAACCATAAAGAGAAAGGGAGAATGCCTGAAATGCCTCAAATCAGCAGGATTCGATCACAAAAAGCTCTTTCTGTTTCATCGCCTTGCTGTACCGGACTTGTCTGTGATATTCCCTAATGGTCGGTAATGAGGTGCTAAAAAGGTCAGGAATGGTGTTTCGCCAAACCTTTTGTGTGTTATGATTGTCATTGAAGATCATATTTTATTGTAACCTTAGCACTAGTCTAATGATTGGACAGCTACTCAGGACAATATTCCCTGGAGCCTAATGGGGCTGAAACACTAGCTTCTGTTTCACACCATAGCTGCAGTGTAAGATTACATTATATCTACCCCATTAAAAGAAATGGTAACAGCATATGCTCCATATAGCAGTGGATCCATGTGAACATGCCCCTCACCTGTCCTGTGTGTGTGTGTGTGTGTGTGTGTGTGCGTGCGACGGATGATAATGAGATTAGATAAGATTGTGTACGGACTCGTAACAGGATAAAACAGGCTGTGTTAACACAAGCAGAATGTCATGTGGAAGATGAGAGAGGGCAGGATGATGAAGTTTTATGTGTTTGTGGTCGACTTGTGGGGACTTTTGAAAGGATCATCACCACACAGTCATTTGTCTTTTCCTTGTATTCAGTTATAATTTACTATAATTTAATGTTGGTTTTGTAATGGAATCATCATCATCATCCTACCTGGTTTATACATTTTGTTTCACTTGTGTCTCTCTTTCATTCCAACTCCTGACTTTATCAATCACTTTGATCCTACTGACTTCATGTCATTGTTTTCTGTTTCACCTAGTGCTTTTTAAATAATGATTTTTTTAATACCAATGTATCAGAGTCCTAAGGAACCCCAGTGAAAAGCACACCCAAACATAGCCTGTGCAGTTAAAATAGATAAATTAGAGCAGATATGGGTCCTAATGTTAAGAAACACACACATTAGGTCATTTTGAAGAAGACACACAATTGCAAATTAATTGTAATAACAATTGTGTTTTTTTCTAACCTGTGACTCAAAACTGTGATCCATGAATTTCCGGATCTGGTGCATTCCATTTTTTGGAAAACTGTCACCCAATCACAGTTGCTCTGATCCACCCTGTTTCTGAGTGCTAGAGAGGTCATAGTCACTGCTGAAGTGCCGTTGAGCCTGTTGGTAACACTTCTGTTCTTGTGCAGATGCCTGTACTGTGTAAATACAGCATCCTCTGCTGTCGACTGGTGCTCAATGCACCCGGCTCTCATGCACGCTCTTTATTCCTAAATGCTGCTGCAGACCTGTGTGTGTGTGTGTGTGTGTGTGTGTGTGCGTGTGTGTGTGTGTGTGTGTGTGCTCATCTCAGTGATGAGTTTAGCTATCGTTTCAGTGGCAGCTGATGAGTCAGCGATCCTCTTCCTCCTGGGATCAGGACACTGAAACACCAGGCATTGAACTGGTTAGTCCATCAGCGGGCAGCTTCAAGCTGAAGAGATTGACTCACTTTGGCCTCACACACTTTCCTCCCTGCAGGAGCAAAAGGCAAATGCAAACACACACAGAGAGAGGTGAGACATAAAATAAGATGCATATACAGTATATGTAAATATTATGTGACACATATAGAGAGTACCCCCCCCCCCCTTTGATTGAAACAGTTTCTCTTTATTATGGCTCGCAATTAACATACATTTTTTTTAAATATATGTCCTGCTTATGCAGACAAACCAACCACCAACAAACACATTTTCTTTTTTGTTTGTTTGCTGGGGTTTATAATGCTGAATTGGGCAACTGGAAGCAAAATCTCCAGCTTAGCATTTCACTTAAAATTCAAAATGTAGTGTGATCTTAGCTTTAATATTTTTATGGAACACTATGAAAACATAGCCCTTGTTTTAGACTCACCAGAGAACAATCTGTCTAGTTCTGATCCATTTATATGACACCAAATCATTGACTTTTTTCAGCTCATTGATAAAAGAAACAGCTCTTATGAAGCTAGTAAATGAAGCAACCTGGTCTTGTGCACTTTTCATACTTAGGCCTGTGAAAAATAATGCAGTGTAATAATGATGGGTGGGTTTAAAACACCAGACTTTCACTCAGGAAGTTGCTGTTCATGTGAAACAATCAACATTGACTTATGTATTTTCACATAAGTGACAACATCTTTTCACGTATTTTAACCCAGACCATGGCCTCTCCATCTCTGCACTGCAGCACTGGAACCCAGCATAGTGCCTTTCAGAATTTATTCATTTAATTTCTCGCTTTTATTCTGTGACTTTTGAGGCTTGCTTGGTTCTGCCCCTACAGCTGTACCACTGCCACATTAGTTCCCTACGAGGCAGAGCCTGGCCGTGCATCATCAGCCAGGCCACCTTTACCCTTTCCAAGGCTGGAGAAAAGCTGAGTGGATCCTTTTGTACCGTACATTTGAGTCAGTGTGTCTTGTCCTGAATTGCCATTTTAAATATAGACATTTATGGTGGTCTGATAATCCTGGAGGTAATTTCATAAAGGTGCAGCTTCTCGACCTGCAGTTGCTGTGTCAGCTGGTACAGTTTGCAACCAAGATTTGGTGCTCAGTTTCTGAGATCCAAAATTGTCTTCATGACATAATGCTTCGGTGATTGTGGTTACCATACAGTTTGTAACTAGTTTTTATATTTATTTATACTTACTTAAATTAACCTCCTCTAATGTAATCCTTCCTTCAACTGGAAATTGTTGAATGAATTTGATCTATTTAAATAATTGATCAATATAATATAAATCCTGTTGTGGTCAGCTGCATAATAATCACATGATGTTCAAAGTCCCCAGTGCTGTCTGAGGTTACATTAAGTCTACTCTAACTGTAAATGCTCAAATACATGAGCCAGAGATTTAAGACATTAAAAGTCAGATCAAGTATACTTTGTGACACAACATAGTAATCAAGCAAACCTTAAACTTTATACTTCTCCCACCATACAACAAAAACCTGTAAATATAAATTCTGTCTCATGTTTGCATTTCTGTCCCATTAGTGTTACTGTTTTACATAATTATATAAGTGTTAAATAGCATGGATGGATGGATAGATACTGTAAATAGATAGATAGATAGATATGGGCAGACAGAAAGATAAGAAAGATACAGGGCTGCATATTTATGGAATAAAACATTGTTGCCTGATAAGAGAAATGAGTCACTTGTGTGTTCACACCTGAAATTTTTCCATTTGGAGACCATGAACTGGAAAACAAGCAGCACCACAGTGAACATACAGTAGTGTTTTACCTACTGTTGGCTGTTGTGCCATGTGGCCAGCAGGGTGCAGCATTGAGCTTCACAGCAGAAGGAAGCTGAAGAGAGGAAGTGTGATCCTTGCAGTCCTCTCTTCTTAGTTGATGTGTGTGTTGTTTGCACAGGTGTGTAATATCTGGGCGTCACACATGATCCTCTCAGCCCGTCTGTTCAAGTTGCATCAATCGGACACGCGCAAATATTTGTATATTCATCCATAATCCATCTACTATTTTTTGCCATTTCACATTCAGTTTAAATTTTGAAGGTGAGGCTAGCTCTAATATCATTTCCTTATACAGCCACCAAAGTAATTTCATTCTGTTTGATCATCACAAGGTGAAACAATTGAATTTCCTGCAGGCGTAGTTGTGCTCCAAAGGTTGATTGCATGAAGATACTGCGTCTGATTTGAGACTGACCGTTTTCAGATGAAATCCACACTCAGTACGGGGTCAGAAGTGAGGATGACACAAGCAGTGTGATTACTTTACTGAGTGTGTGCAGCGTAACGAATTCTGTTAAAGGAGCTCAGCCATGAGAACGGACATAAAAAATTCAACTGACAAGAGGAACTTGCACTGACACACACACACACACACACACACACACACACACTGTGCAGCGGTAGAAGGTAAGTCACAGTGATGCACCAATTCAACTCCCAGTCAAGCCTTATTTATCCACACATGTGACTCAGTGATCTGATGGGAGTTGCCAAAGCAAATTTACATCAACCCCGTTGCCTCTTTCACCCTCTGTCTTTTTCTTTTTTCTGCCTCTGTCTCTCCATCTGTTTTTTTTTTCTACTTGTTAATTTTCATTCATTTGTCTAAAACTGAAAGGTCATGTTCTTGTTGTGTAACAACATATACAATGAGAAGCATTCAGATTATGAAACATCTACTTTTATCTCAGTCTTTCTTTCCTCATCTCATCTCTGTTGCTGTGAGAAAGGATGGGGGGGTCACCTTTAGCTTCGATTGTGTGTGTGTCATTTTCTCTCTCTCTCTCTCTCTCTCTCTCTCTCTCTCTCTCTGCTGATGTCACGGGTCCCACATTGGCTCCCAGCATCCCAGAAGACACACACACACACACACACACACACACGGTGTAAGCAGCTGTGTCCACGAGGTGATGAAATACACAGCTGTCTTTTTCTTTTTTCCGTCTTTCTCTGTTTCTCTCCCTCTGTCCACCTACACGGCTATGTCATTTAATTGGTTCCAAAATACACACAGACACACACACACAGCGTTTCGCTTCAACAGGTGTGATGTCAGCAGGAGCTCAGCATGGCGCCACATGTTGCTATGGTGACCGGCAGGCGCCTAGCGACCAGCAGTTGCTCACATCTTGTCTTATAGTCCATCTCCATTACCTCTGGTTTCCTTTGCTTTCCTCATCTCCTCTCCTCTTGTTTAATCTCCTCATCTTCCCCTCTTTCTTTTCCTCCTTTACTTTTTTCCCCTCCCATCTTCCTCTTGTCTATAGTCGTCATTGGATGTGTGCAGGGAGACTGCAATGGCAGAGCAGAAAAGCATGTGATAGGCTGATGGAAAGGTCCAGATGGGGAGCGGACACATCTGTCATGGACACACACACACACACACACACACACACACACACACACAAACACACGCTTGTTAACCAATGACACTGGTGCAGGTTCAGGTGTTTTGTGCACGCCCTTGTGTGTGCTTGTGTATTCACGTGAGCTCACAAGTGCACCTGTGTGTGTTTTTGTGTGTGTGTTCCTCTAATTCCTTCTGACATGTTGCCACAGCAGTTTATCAAGGATTAGAAAAAAGCACATCCATGGTTTAATGGATGAATGACCTTTATTAGTAAACAACAATGATTAACAACCCAAAGGAAATTAAGGGAGAATTGAAGAGCTGATTACCTTCCCAAAAAGGTAGAGTTCAGGTGTTCTGAAGTGAATCACCTAAAATAAATGATGGTTATCATGGCCTCAGTTTAATGTACTGCCGTAGAGCAGTGCAGATTCGTCACACTAACTAACTAACTAACACTGATCAAGACGGGTGGAGCAGCGCTTCTCTTGTTCAGAAAAATAACAGTGCAGTTTTTTCCAATGGAGTTTGGTTGGCTCTGGTGAGGGAATAGCTTTCCCATCATAAACAGACAGTAGCTGTCTCAAGGTAAACCTCTGGGGGCTTTTTGCCTTTATTAGACAGAGATAGTGACGCTGCTGAAAGGGGAGAAAGAGAGAGGACGACATGCAGCAAAGGGCTGCAGGCCAAATTTGACAAGGACTCCTGGCCTTGGTGCATGGGTCAGCTGCTCCACCAGGTGAGCTAAGTGGCTGCCGCAGGTGAGTGTATTCTGAATAGAGCATCCACTAAAACTGATATATTGTGCTGCTCCCCTGTCCACAGCCGAACATCACCCTGCTCCCATGCAGTAGCTCCTGCCTGTGGGCATGCTGCACACCTGAACTATCCCATTCATACTGTTTGAAGTCAGTCAGTTTCAGTTGGCAGGTGTAGCGTTCCAGGTGAAGGCAGACAGCTCAGAGAATCACTCCAGCTCTTGCTACGTGGTTTCATCAGTAGTCAATGTGGTCTCACACACCCACAGTAGTCCACTGCTCTGCTGGTTGTACCCTCCTCTGTAAACTGAAATAAACACACGACTCAAACCATGGTGGGTGCCAGCAGTGATTATTTAAAGTGTCAGTCAGCCCCCATGGCTGAGGAGCTCCTGTTGTATCTAGCGCTCTCCCTACTGCTGTCTAATAAGCCACAAAATGCACAGATAGATACTTAAAGTGTAAAGGTATTCACCTTTTAAATGATTAATCCGCTTATGCTTTAAGTTATGCACCTGCTGATATTTTAATGAAATCACTCCAAAGAACTGAGTGCTAATGGGGCTTTTGTGTTTTTCTCCCTGTGGCTTGAATCACTTTAAGTTTTTAAATTATAGCTGTGATCACGGGAATGTACCGGCAGACATGTTTTTTGATTTTGTGTGTGTGTGTGTGTGTGTTGGACACCACACTGACGCACTGTGTGGGTGTTCAGACGTCATT
Source organism: Synanceia verrucosa (assembly GCA_029721515.1). Classification (NCBI taxonomy): domain Eukaryota; kingdom Metazoa; phylum Chordata; class Actinopteri; order Perciformes; family Synanceiidae; genus Synanceia; species Synanceia verrucosa. The sequence goes on from CM056559.1 coordinate 22,463,902, forward strand.
CACATGCAGCTACCAGCCAAGTCCAGGAAGTAACACAACTGAGTCACACACACACTGTGTCAAACTGTTGCTTGTGTGTGTGTGTGTGTGTGTGTGTGTGTGTGTGTGTGTGTGTGTGCGCGTGCGTGCGTGCGTGAGAGAGAGCGAGGGAGCATTCACTTTAACATATCAAGTAACCGAAGAAACTGATCAATATTTGATTCTGTGTGTGTGTGTGTGTGTGCGCGTGCGTGCGTGCGTGTGTGTGTGTGTGTGCTTACATTGATTTTGCCATCTTTGAAACAGCAGGTTGAGCCAAGATGGTGCCCATAACAGTGACACTTAAAGGATGACATCATATTTGATATTCATACACCTGTGCCAAAGTGTCCCAAACCTCTATATTAGAGTTCCTGCGGTTATTCCAATGTACATAACACCGCCAAAAGACAGTTTTGTCTTCTTCCGTGTCTTTGCTCATCAAGACGCCACAAGACAGACGCTGAACAGGATTGTATTTTAAGATTACAGGTTTCCCATGGTTACTTAAAAAGTCTTAAATTAAAATCTGGGTAATTAAGGTGTTAAATTGTATTAAATTTACAGTAACTTTGCTGTAGGTGTTAAATGTTAAGATGGTGCATTTAAAGCCAATCAGAAAACACAGCATTCAGAGATTGACTGCAATTTTGTTCATTGTTTATTTTGTTCACAAAGTTCACGTCTTTGTTGTTGAAAGTTGTGAAATTAAAGTTGTAGGAAAAAAGCTGTGTTATGCCTTCAATTTATATTGTTGTTGCAATTGTTCTAGCTAAATACTGATATGAGCATCGGCCTCAAAAACTCCATATTGGTCGGGCCTACCAAAGAAATCGTGATGACATTTTTAAATTTCTTAATCTTAAATTATATTTGTTGAGGTCTTAACAATTTTTTCAAAAATATTAAGTTTGACATTTAAAATATTGCAAGAACCCTGAATTTTCCAGAACTGACCATTTCAATGACTCTTTCTGGTAACGCTTCCAGTGTCTTCTTCAGACAACGATTACATTGAACTGAACATCCTGTTCAGGTTCAGTGCTAATACACCAACCGTTACACTCCTGTTCTTGTGCTAAAGTAATACATTTACAAATGATGCGCTCTCTTCATTAATGTGGCGCATTGTCCAGCTAAATGGCAGCACTGTTAGATAGAGCATCTCTCAGCACAGAGAGCTTGTCTGCATCATTCAGTTTCTACCGGGCGGCTTCTCCAGCAGCGCCACCCTGACGGAGGGACTCACACAGTTTCCAAAGTCATCTAGTTTGTTTTAAAAAGTCATGCATGCACCCAGGGTTGAGTTTCTGTCCACCTGCTGGCTGATTTTCAGAAAACATCAGTAATTGTTGAAGAAGAGGAGGATAGCAGGGAATGGTTGGAGTTTTATTTCAGTAAAATGTTAAGCTGGTAAAGATATGTTTCATGATTGATTCAGCTGTCTGAAACAGGTTCATTTCTAATGGTTGTATTCTGATGATGTCCATACTGTAGTGTACTACAGTATTATACCAGCGAAACAGATTTATTTCCTAATTAACTTCAGTTCGAGGTGAATTTGTCCACAGAGAAAGCAGAGTTTTACAAATCAGTAAGCTGTGTGTGAGTCTTTCCCTGCAGATGAAACTATGCAGGCCAAAGTTTTATTAATGTCATCGTTAATTTTCATGTGTTGGCTTTTATTGCCGGCTCCTCTCACTGTAAAATCGATGGTTATTAAAGACAACAGGCCGCAGAGAAGTCAGTGTCAGCTTTTTTATTTCAGTGTTTCAACCTTTCTTCATCTGTTCTCCTCTCGTTTATCGTTCTCCTCCCTCCTCCTCCGCTTCCACTCCTTTCTCTTATATTCTCTTATATTTCATAATTACCTCCTTTTCTTTTATCCTTGTTTCTATTTTATTCTACTTTTTGTTTCGATCTTCTTTTGTCCGTCCCTTTCCCTTTTCCCCCATCTCATTCTTACTTTTCTTTACCTTTTTTCCATACTCCTTCCCCAATCTCCTCATTTTCTTCCATTTTTCTTTTTCTTTTATTCCTCTCATCCTTCCTCACCACTCAGCTCTCTTCACTTCCCTCTCTGTCTGCAATCTATCATCTCCTCCTCCACCCACACTTTTCCACTGGCTCCTCTCTCTCTCTCTCTCTCCATCCGAGCCTCACGTTCTGAGTTATTGGTCTCTAATCATCAGTGAGCCCAGAGCCCATCCACAACACACACACACACACACACACACACACACACACACACTTCCCTATACATTGCATTTTTTTATCCTAACCATGATGAGATGGAAAAACTTTTTTTTTTCATCATTCTCTTATATACAGCCATATTAGTACTGTTAAATACTGTCCAATAATTAATATTTAATTTTAAAACAATGTTTAATCAGATTAATTACACATACTTGTGGATTAATATCAATTAATCACGATTAAATAACATTCATTTTTAATCTTTATTAATTGACTTTCATTTTGCATGAACAAACAGAGAGAAGGGAATATACAGACTACAGAAGTGGCGATGCTCATCTTGGTTTCAAACGAGTGCTTATTTGAGTCACTGTTGCCTTTCTTTCATCTCCAACCAGTCTGAGCATTTTAACAAGGAATTTTAGCCCAGAGAACTTTAGCTCTTTGGATTATTTTCTGTGAGAAAATCCCAGTAGATCAGCAGTTTCTGAATTAAAGGTCTGACACCAGCACCAACAATCATGCCACGTTCAGACTCACTTGATTCACCTTTCTTTCCTCATCCTGCATTGAGTTGCTGCCATGTGATTGGCTGATTTGATATTTATGACCATGAACAGGTGTGCCCAATTAGTGGGTAATAAACATATTATCATGCTAAAAGATGCTTAAGCTGAGCTCATTGGTTTGTTGGTGACATATTTCTTATTGTAACCAGCAGATATATGGGCTAAGACTGTGTTTTTATTATTAACTGGAGATACAAGACTGGAGTTGGAGTAAAGCGATGACATCTCTCACAAGTAGTCTGTTTATGAGCTCATTTTAAAACAACAAAAAGCTAAATCATCATCATAAGATAGGTTTTTCAGTAATGCTATCCGATCAAAAAAACAAACATGGCTGCTAACATCAGCTGAAATGCTAAGTATATGCTTGCACCTTGGCTCTCACAGGGTGGACTTTCCAGTCCTGAACAGGTTTTTTTCATATTGCCACATCATATCGTCTTAGCATCTCGTTACAACAGACAGAACAGTGTTTAGTTTTAAATCCCAACTCCTGAGATACTGGTAGATTCTACATTTTTCCTCATCTTATATTCTCCACCCTTATCTCCCCTCTCTCCTTCTCCTCCTCTTCATCTTACTACCACTCATCCTCTCCTGTCAGTGGGGCGTTTCCATCTTCCATCACTCTTTCGTCCCTCTCCCCCTCATTTGTCATGCTGCTGAGTTTGCACAGGGCTAACATCAATCACAAACTAATAATGTTATGTAGAAAAATGTGTAGAAAGTTTTCTTGTTTTAAATAAAGAATTATGTATCCTTAAAATGAAACCAGACACAGTGCTTGTGTTTAACCATGTTGTGTGGTCTGTTTTATCCTCCAGGGTCAGGGTACCCGTATGTTCTGGAAGCTCCACCCCAGGACTTTATCTCTGGTAAACAAGCCAAAAAAAAAAAAAAAAAAAATTAGCCCCAGTCCGCCCATTTAACTACCAACTTCCCCTCAGTCCTTACACTGAGCCCTGCTACAGCTAATACTGCTGCATAACTGCTTCATCATTACCCTTGATAAGTGGTCAGTGAGTGCTGCTCCAACTTTATTAAGTGCTTCTAGAAAAGTTCCCCTCACTTTGCGATGTATTAATACCGCCATCAGTTAATCACACCATTGGTCTCTGCAGATTCCAACCGTTCAAGTGTGTGTATCGGCACTTTACAAACACACACAAACTCACCTTGCGGCCTCGTATTAATCAACAACCAACACTGAAAAAAATGTCTCTGTGTGTATATTATTCCCATTTCAGCTGTGTCGTGTGTCTCCACTGCCAAAAAGACTAACTCTCCAGCCTGGCCTCATTACAGCTAGCCTCGAGCTGTAATGGGACGTAATAAAGAGCTCTCAGTGTTGTTGTGTGTGTGTGTGTGTGTGTGTGTGTGTGTGTGATGAATGGTTCTGATTAGGCTGTGGACAAGCCTGATGATCAATGTCTCCCTTCTTTTCTGCTGTTTAAGGACAGATGAATGCGCTGTGGCCACACACACACACACACACACACACACACACGTATGTTTTTTCATCACGTGAACTTTATGTGTGCTTTAATACCTTTTGTTCCTCCCAAGATTGATGTTGCTCTTACTTCACTTTTCCACTTTTATATGTATGAATGCTCACACACACACAGAAATAACCCCTTGTATGTAAAGCGTATGTGCTGTACATGTGTGCTGCAGTCAGTTTGAAAAATAGCAAATGTGTGTGCAATGGAAATGTTGGAAAATTGGTTCGGCTAGGTTATAAAAGTGTAAATCAGTGCACTTGTGTGTCTGCAGAGCACTGCAGAACGGAAGCGCTGACTCTGCAACAGCAGAGATGGATGGTTTAAGGGTGGTGGTGGGGGTGGGCAGAATAAAAAGAGAGAAAGAGGAATGAATAGATACAGAGGGGGAAACAGAAGGTTGATTAAAGAAGGAAGATGGGGTAGAAACTAAAAGAGAGAGGAGGGAGGGGAAAGGAACACGAGAAAGAGATAGACGGGTGTTGATGGCAGAGGTCTGGGATCGGACGGATACAGTCAGTGGAGATGGAAAGAGAGGAGCGCTGAGGAGAGTTAGCAGCTCCTGTAGCTTTTGGCTCACCAAACTTCCAGGAAACTTCTTCATCCAGGAAATGAAGTGGCTTACCTCTTCCCTTTGTGATCAGGCTAAACACACACGCATTAAGAGATTTAAACCACGCACACTCAAATGTCCTCGCCCACCCTTGCGTTGATGGACACCATCGTTATTACCGTCATCAGTTCCACCATCTGTTTGTCCGTACATGTGTGTTGCCACTGGAGAAATCCCACCGCCGTCGTCCCAGCCTTGGCGTCAAAGCAGAGCTTATTTAGTTCATCACCGCTGTTTGACTGTCGCTTAATTGAGAATCTTTACTTTTATTTTGCATTTAGAAATGGCCTTTGTTTTTATTGTTTATTATGGATGCAGCAACAATTATTTTCATTGATGATTAATCTATCTATTAACTCACTGAGTGCCAGCCTTTTTATAAAACAGGAAGTGCCTTGTGCCAGCGTTTTGGCCATTTTGCAACCCACTATTTCATCATGAAAAAAATGTTTGTTTTTACCTTGTTCCATTCTTGTTTTATCAGAGGTAGATTAGAGGACACTTTCACTAAAATCACCACTTTTTGTCCAGATTCTGTTTTGTTCTCTAATCTCGATCGTCTCCACTTCCTGCTTTGGTCTCTGTGGCGTATACCGTCTCTTTGTGCTCATATTTCATCTCCCAGAAGACCCAGTATTACTCACAGGCTGCGTGAGAGTGCCCTCTTGTGCCTGCTGCCGAAAAAAACACTTTGATTTCTATTTACGTCACTGGCACTCAAAGATTAATCGATTTGTTGTTTGTTCTATAAAATGTGGATCAGTGTTTCCCAAAGCTTAGATGACATTGACAATCACATCCTCAAATCATAATGTGTTCAGAAGTGAGATTAGGTAGTTTTAGTCTCCATCAGGACAAAACAGGGATGCAAACAGCTGAAACAGAAGCATTCGGCTTTCACTGAACCTGTTGGAAACAGGAACGTGTTGAGGTAGTGACAACCAGCTGAGACACTCATCTGGAAACTGATGATTCGTAAAGAGAATTTGAATTTGAAAAAAAGGTGTGAAGTACCAGGCACAGAGGCAAAAAGAATTTAAATGAAAAATCATAAGGAACACGATCGGATTCAGCAGATTAACGCCAAGACTTGTGACCCAAAGCCTGGAGCTCATTTGGTTCTCGGTAAAATCCTAGCTATGCAAGTCCACTTGATGCTACTTTTCACTGCTTTGAAATGCAGGGAAATATCCCAGCTGAGTGTGTGGGTTTTAGAATTATTCCCTGAAGTAATGTTAAACATACATTGCACACTTTTCAGAAGCGATTAAGAGGAACGCAGAAGCTTCTTTTGCATAATAACCCTGGTATTTGCGCTGCCCTGTGTGTGTGTGTGTGTGTGTGTGTGTGTGTGTGTGTGTGTGTGTGTCATTACACCTCATTAGGCAGACATTGTACTGCAGCCATAAGACGGGTGTCACAAGCATCGCAGCTCGACGAGCAAACAGAGTGATTGAGCGCCAGACGAGGCGCTCGGCCCGCTCGCCCGGGACCACCGCCGACGCTGTTACACCACATTTACATAAACATCACCTCCTTTTACATCTCATTAGCATAGACAACACATTAAGATGGAGGAAGGAGCGGAGGAGGGACAGCCAGAGAGATTAATGAATGGATGAATGGGGAGGCGGGAAGGGGAGAGATGCTACAGTTATAACGCGCTGAGGGAACGGAGATGGCCGCATTAAGCACCAGAGGAAACATTTACAGATGCATTGTTGATTTTATTACTAACAACAGTGTTTCTTTTCTGTCTTTAGGGGCCAATTTGTCTCGTTAGTTTTTATCCTTTTCTTCCTCCTCTTAACTCGGTTCTCTCCTGTGCTGCTTTTTTTACTTTCTAATTTCCTTTTTTTTTTTTTTATCTGCAGCTGTATAAACAGCTCATTTCTGAAATCAGTTAGATCCAAGGAAATCACATTGATGCGCTCAGGGCGAGTTAAATCCCTCTTGGGTTTATCATTAGTATATGTGTGTATCAACTTTGGTCAACTTTAACACACTTATTTTGTTGAACTTTGAGGGAATTGAGAGCCAGGGAGCCCATTATCTACTTCTATACAAACCTGTACTGGAAAAGTATAGTGAGCAAATGGTGCGATTCTAGGATTAAACCTTAGTTTTCTGCACTAATTTGTTTTTTTCTGCATGAAATTATGGTGAAAATGTCTTCATTTACAGTATATATAGAAAAACAAAACAATATTCAAAAAAACTACAATGGAATGTTGTATGTATGATGTCTTAGTTTTTGCACCTGGTTGTTTTTCTACTGAGGTTCTTCTTATTTTTATTTTTTATAGGGCCTAACCGTAATGTTGCACAATCCACTTTGCTGCTTTAATGATGCAGATTTCCCCGTTTGTGGGACTAATGAAGGATAATCTAATCTACTTTAATCTCAAAGAGTGAAGTGAGTTGTGAAAAAATGCTCATTTTGCACTTTACTTTTAAATTAAGTGAGAAAATGATGGCCCTATCACCCGGCCATATGAACCTTTGATCCTTTGTTCTGTGCTGAACATACAGTATATGATGTACTGTATCTCACCCCTCCCTCTAGCTTTCTAAGTTTCTGTTTAAAAACAGCTGAATGGTCAGATTTGCCGTATTAATTCTAATCTAATGAAGACGGTGGTTTCAAACACAGCCAGGCTTTCCTAATTGAATCTGTCCCTAACGCATGAAGCCCCATAATAAATGTGGGAGCACATAACATTCAAAATGGAGATTGGCCTCATTGGCATCACTATGCAGAATACAGGCATTAACAGCACCTTTACGCACATATATAATACATATCACTCTCACCTTGCATAACAAGTGAGGGGCTGATTTGAATAATTGGGTTTTACGTGGGAGCAGTTGCAGGCAGTCTGCACATATAGTGTGTGTGTGTGTGTGTGTGTGTGTGTGTGTGTGTGTGTGTGTCCTCCTGCTGCCTCCTTCAGCATAATCACACCACATTATTATAATTTATTAAAATGGGGATTTCTTCTATTTCTCAGATGGTGAATGTGGTACAGTACAGTTTGATATCTACTAATGATTAAAGTTGCCCCAGTGAAGCTTTTTTCTTGTTGTAACATGTCAAAACATCTTTTATAAAACAAAAAAAAGCATATTATCAGAAATTGCAGGTGAGTATTTATCGGACAGTAAAGTACTGTGAATATCATTACAGACATCCCCTACAAAGTTCTCCAACTACTGTATGTATTTTTATATGTATGAACCACTGTGAGACATTATCCAAGAAACACCAATACTCCAAAAACATTTCTGTAAAACTGAAACTAAATTATAAAAACTATGAACTAACTAACTAGAACAACAACATGATATTTTGTATGTATTTGTATTAAAAAATGAAAATATTAAAACTAATAAAGCATTTTTAAATGAACATGCAGTAAGGAGATCCATCCTCTCTGGCTACCATCTGTGTTTGGATCAGGAAAAACAAACCACACTCTTCAGTTCTTTCAGGACTGAATTCCTATAACAGTGTGTGTAACACTGTATTGGTAAGAATCTGGCCATATAATCTGTATCATAAAGAACACTGCGATATGCATGAAGTCAGAGTAAAAAGAGTTTTTAATGTAGTCAGAACAGTGAGGTCTGTTTGCTTATATCCGACATTATAGCACTATTTTTTCTGCACATCTGAGCAAAGTTTTTAACATTTGTTTGTATTTGGGGAAAAAAATAAAAATATAATTGCTTGCAGGATTCTTTAAGTAAACAAATTAAGTAATTAAAAAGACTACATACGTTTAGATTGTATATTTTTCTAAGCTGTTGATTTTTTGTGAATAGATACATCAAAAACTGTGATTCTCAGGTAACACATCTGTTGCAAGAACGTAACTTTGCTAAATTTATGAAATTTGCTGGAATACCACTCTTTATTTTTTTTTAATCAGCATTAAGTATCTGATATAAGCTTTTCAGTCCAAAAAATTGTAAAATAGTAAATAAACAGGAGCACATGTGGACACTTACCCCTGGTTTCTTAACGCCAAGCCAAGGAACTAGATGCTCTGTGTATCCAAGGCAACCTAAATTAGTCTCAGCAGGTAAGTGGGCACTATGTCTCTCGCCGGGGAGAGAGTGAGCAAGCAAGACTGAAAAGAGAGCGAGGTGAGAGAGTAAAGAAAGAGAGCAGTGGAGGGCAGCAGATAAGGCCTGAGAAGGAGAGGAGGTGAGAGGGAAAGTCAGAGGTTGAATGTGATTAGCAGAGAGCAGGAGGAGGAGGAAGGAGGAGGAGGAGGAGGAGAGGGAGCGAGGGATGATTGGATCAGGGAGGGGAGGGATGAAAGGGCCGTGTGGTGCAGAGGGTGAGTCAGAAGGCAATGAGAGTGATTGGGAACTAGCATGCTGCTTATTGCATGCCATGAAGAATAAAGTCAGCAACCAGTCTGTAGGGGCCACGTGTGTGTGTGTGTATGTGTGTGTGTGTGTGTGTGTGTGTGTGTCTATCTGTATGTTTCTCTCCATCTGTGCAGCATTTATCATTCACCTCTTGCCTCCCTCTCTCTCACTTCCTGTCAGTCAAACAGAGGTATCAGTCTTTCCAAGTCTTTGCAAATCAAACTGTTTCCTATGTTTTAAATGTGTTTTTGGTCACATTCCCATTAAATACAATCAGTGAGTCTCTTGTAAATCTTAAGTTTTAACGCTCCATGCTAATACTCGAAAGGCTACTTTGCTGGGGACACCTGGCTCTGTAGCTTTTAAAGGTACTAGGGCTTTTTAAACATTATCATTCACAATTATTTCCCATTACCTGTACTTATTTGAAGAAAACCAAATATCTGACAGGCATGTTATGCAGATCTAGATGCAGTTTAGGGGATTATGCAGCCATAGTAAACGCTTGTCACTTTCACTCCTGTAGTTTGGTTTAGTCAGTCCAGAGATAGAAAAGTACAAGGTACACTGTCTTTATATCATTCTTTTAGACGTGTTTGAGTGTTTTCTGTGATTGCTGGCATGGTGGTTGGCATATAAGTCTATAATTTGTAAAAAAAATCATCCAGAACACAAAATACATCTATACATGTTTTAGAAATGTGCTGCATAAATGTATGTTTTTTTCAGAAACAAAAATATTGTTATATTTTGATTGCGAATTAATCATTTTAAAAAAGAATTGATTGAATTGGATTCAAAATTAATGTTGCTGGAAGATTCCCACTCCTATTAACTCATTGAGTGCCAGCCGTTTTATAAAACAGAAAGCAACTTGTGCCAGCATTTTTTTGTCCATTTTGAGTCCTATTTCATGATACACAGAATATTTTGTACTATGTCTCTGAAATCACAGAATAGCTCAAATGAAAGAAGAGACTCTCTATTTCATCATGAAAAAAATGTTTGTTTTTACCTTGTTCCATTCTTGTTTTATCAGAGGTAGAGTAGAGGACACTTTCACCAAAATCACCACTTTTTGTCCAGATTCTGTTTGTTTTGCTCTCTAATCTCGATGGTCTGCACTTCCTGCTTTGATCTCTGTGGTGTATACCATCTCTTTATGCTCTGACTACAAATCCCAGAAGCCCCAGTATTACTCACACTCTGTGTGAGAGCGCCCTCTTGTGCCTGCTGCAGAAAAACACTTTGACATATAGATACTTCTATGGCACTTGAGCGATGGATTTTAAATGACGTACAAACATGTCACTGGCACTCAAAGAGTTAAGGTGAGACATCTAGTGGCTGAATGTTATCAAGAGCACCTTTTGAGGGAACAGTTAAGTAAAGCTAAAGGCAAAAATATTCATCGGCCATAATGTTCTCCTTAAAGAATATACTTGTGTGCATATTTATTTTTTTTCCCAAGAACACCCTGTAAAATGGCTTGGGAAAAAGAAATATCACATGAATTATGGCTATTCCATGCACAGCTGGCATGACAATAATCCCTGAATATCTATACTCCTATATTAGCTGCACACTGACTACTCTAAAATATACCCAAGTTTCATTTCTATAGTATTGTCCCTTGAGAAGCTATAATAATGATTTTGCTGAAATGTGAGGGGTGTACTCACTGTTCGGAGACACTGTACTGTATATGGTGGAGATGAAAGGGAGTGTGAGGGACACCCCACTGCTACTGAGTGTCAGGAGGAGAAAAGGGAAACAAGGACAGGCCTGCAAGAGAGACAAATATGTGGTGTGTGTGTGTGTGTGTATGTGTGTGTGTATGTGTACTTGTACAGCTATTGTGGTGAGGACCAATTTTTGGCTGTTTGAGTTTTACATCATGGGAGTGAGGACATTTTTTGCGAAGTGAGGACATTTTTGCCTGTCCTCACTTTCTGACAGACCTTTAAAGAGCTTTTTGAGGGTTAAGACTTGATTTTGGGGTTAGGGTTAGGATTAGGCTTAGGTTAGGTTTAGGGTAAGGGTTATTTTTGATGGTTCAGGTTAGGGTAAGGGGCTAGGAAATGCGTTATGTAAATGAATGTCCTCACAAGTGTAGCTGTACATGTGTATGTGTGTGTGTGTGTGTGGGTGTGTCATAACACTCGTGTTTTGTTGCAGTCACAATTAGTAGCTGTGTTTGCATGTTACAGGTGAGTAGAGCATCATTCACTGGTTTATGTGTGTTTTTCTTTGTCCTGCCTTAATTTGCTGTGACTTTAATATTCATTCGTTGTTGTAGATCAATGCTGTCAGTTTTGTCGTCAGCCTTTTGCCTCATTATGCTCTAGGTAACATGTTCATAACACAAGGTTTCTGTCATAATATAATGTTGGGTCATAACCTCTACTAGATGGATAAAACGTAACAAACCGCCCTTTGTCCTGACGTCATGTAACATGAGGTCATGTTTTTTAACTTTCAGCCTCTGCGTCAAAACTAGCTGGCTTTCGATCCCGGCTTTAATCTTTGATGTTTTTAAGGGATAATTTTAGGGCAAAAAGTATGGTCTTTGTCTGCAGGCAAGCATGCAGTTCAGCATACAGTATGTAGATAATTTGGTGTTAAATAATATAACTCAAAGTAAATTCCTCTGAAAATCAGTAATAACTTAACACAGTAGACTCAAATGTTCAGAAAATTACTTGGCAATTACCAATTGGTAAATAAAGTGTTACCTGAATTATTAAGCGCCTTCTTTCCTGTAGTTTGTCTTTTGGGAGAAATTCACCATTTTCAGTGTGTGTTCGACAGATTTTGCAGTCCCTAACATGTTATGTTGTCTTCCTGCCGCCCCTTATAGTCTGCACGGTTCGCTGTCAGAAGTTCCTGATCTCGCGGGTCGGGGAGGACTGGATCTTCCTCATCCTGCTGGGACTCCTCATGGCCCTGGTCAGCTGGGTGGTGGACTTCTGCATCGCCATCTGTCTACAAGGTGAGGCACGAAGAGAGGGAGGGGGGACTCTGCAGCTATAGTTTGAGGGTTGAATGTTGTCGACCAATGAGGAGGAGGCAAGGGAAGGTGATTTCAGAAGTAAAGGATGAATTGTCAGAAAGGAGGAGGAGTTATTTCTGATAGGTGACACATGAAGACATACAGCGAGTTGAGGAAAACATGCAACAGAAAATATACTTCAATATAAAAACCAGATCATCATTTAATCACCCTCTGCTTGGACCCAGTTGTACTAGACTGAAGTCTACTGCTGAGCAAATCTGTCAAAGACTGTTTTTGATATGAGGTGTACTCCGTTGTGTTCACTAATTTTGTCTACTTATTTTATTCACTTATCTTGTATATGTTAGTTTCTCCACTTAGTTGTTGCTTACTTAGACTTAGATGTCTTTATATCTATCTATACTATCCACTTTGCTGTGTTGCAGATTTCCCCGTAATAAAGGATTATTTTATTTTATCTTATCTTAGAGTCAGTAGAATTAATACAGTAAAGCTACACCTGCCTCAGATTTATTCCATGTAGATGGAGAAACATACTGTGAGAGCCATCCAACAGTTTTATTGCAGTGAGTTCTGGAAGTTAAACTCTGGAGACAATGTCTGTATGACTTTCAATCTGACAAGAGAGATCGTACTCAGGTTGAACCCTTGGGACGACCACTGGAAAGACTTGCAGATGATAGCAGTGTGTTGTCTGTGGGGTAGAAGACACAAAGGACAGGAAGAACAAGAGAGGGACGAAGACAGGAAGGAGACGGATTCAGTTGATAGGGTGGATCAAGGCATCAGTCATGTTACCTGTAAGGTGGATGCAGGAAAGTGAGGGTGGAGATGATGTGAACGAGGGATGTGTGTGTGTGTGTGTGTGTGTGTGTGTGTGTGTGTGTGTGTGTGCGTGCGCGCTTTGGTGTTGTGTGCTCTCAAGGAGAAACCAACCTAGTCTTGTCAGTTCCAGTTATGCCGTACAGTTCTTTTAATTGGATACAGAACATGACTAACCACCTGTCCTGAGAGGACACACACACACACACACACACACACATTCCCTGTCTTTAAATGGTTTATGTGACAGCTATCCTGGATGCACCTTTAGACCTGTGTGTATTTCTCACAGTGTGTATTTTGTGTTCTGGGTGTGCTGGATACAATGGATTGTGGTTTACACGTCTGCCCTGTGTGTGTGTGTGTGTGTGTGTGTGTGTGTGTGTGTGTGTGTCCACAGCACAGAAGTGGATGTACGGTGGTCTGGACAGTAATGTGTTTCTGCAGTATCTGGCCTGGGTCACTTACCCTGTAGTCCTCATCACCTTCTCTGCCGGCTTCACTCAAATCCTCGCCCCCCAGGCTGTTGGTATGACTGACACACACACACACACACACACACACACACACACACACACACACAGACATGAACACACACACACACGAACAGGCAACTTGAACGGGCCAATAGAAACTCATTAAAGTATGCATATGACAGTAGTGCTGATATAGAAATAGAATAGGAGTAGACCACACATTGACGTTTAAACAGAAATTGGTCCCAATTACAACTATACACATAAAAATGGCCGCCACTCTGACCAATCTTCCTTCGTTGATTTTGAAAAGAACCTTTAACTCGTTGACTGCCAGCCCTTTTATAAAACCAAACGTGCCTTGTACCAGAGTTTTTTGCCATTTTGAGTCATGTTTAAGACTCACAGAATATTTTGTACTATGACTCTAAAAACACTGAATAGCTCAAATGAAAGTTTCACCGAAATCACCACTTTTTGTCCAGATTCTGTTTTGCTCTCTAATCTCAATCGTCTCCACTTCCTGCTTTGATCTCTGTGCCATATATTGTCTCTTTATGTCCTGGATACAAATCCCAGAAGCCCTAAAATTACTCACAGGCTGTGTGAGAGCGCCCTCTTATGTCAGCTGCTGGAAAAAAAAAAATTGACGTATATATACGTCAATGGCAGTCAAGCATTAGCTTTTAAATGATGTACAAACACATCATTGGCACTCAAACACTTAAGGAATTGGTGAATTGATGAGTATTTGTTTCATTGGCCAAGTCAGCATGTGTCCACTTAAACGCCAGTTGTTCTTTACGTTTGGTTTCTCTTTAAGTCAGCTGTAAGCGTCCGCTGTGCTTCCTGCAGGCTCAGGTATTCCAGAGATGAAGACCATCTTGAGAGGAGTTGTGCTGAAGGAATACCTCACCTTCAAAACCTTTGTGGCCAAAGTCATCGGCCTCACCTGCGCCCTGGGCAGCGGCATGCCCTTGGGCAAGGAGGTAAAAACTTTACCCACTCTATGAGCACCTAAGTATTCATCTGTGTGTGCACTGGGACACTGACAAACTCATACATCGCAAGCATGATGTTAATCAGGGAGTCAGCCAATCAATATGTGACTCATAAGACAAAAGAAGCAAAGTGCAAGCTGAGGTGAAATGACTCACATATGCGTTCATGTGCACACACACGCATACACAAACCATCCATGACAGAACTGTCTCATTACTTTTTCAGAATAATTTGTCAGTGTTGCCTCTTTATATTGGAACACTTTTTTGCTAACCTGTAATCAACAGATTTGTTGTTTGCTAAAACACTTTTAGTGAATCACAGTAAGTTAAAAATTGCGTAATCCGTCGTCCGTCCTCCGACAATACCCACCAGATCTGCCTGCAGCAGCTCTGTCGGACAGCTGAAATCGTGAGATTCCTGCAGTCGGACGTAGACACACAGCGCTGAATTCATGGACCGCTTGCCGACGTCCGACAAAAATACAAGCTTGTCGATTTATTTCGGCAGGCGTCGGCACATTGGTGGCATTCTGCATTCAGTGGAAATTGACACATTGATTTGAATGCGTATCGGGTCTGATAAAACGTTGGCACCATTATGCATCCGGTGGAAATTAGGGGTAACCCTCCCTGGCTCATTCCCATTCCAGTTTCCTCCATCCCTACATCCCTGAAACGAGTGTGAAATCTGGAGAGGGTGTGCAGATTTGACTCAAGACCTTATCCAAGCCCAAAGGAAGGGATAATTCTGTTTTTCTGCAGATTTTCAGATCCCCAGCCTAGCTATGCAGCTGTTGTAAGGGTCATGTGGACAGATGTGTGTGTGTGTATGTGTGGTGTACATCACTATTTCTCAGTGTTTATTAACAAAAAACATTTTCCACCAAGTATGGCATCCCCCAACAGACTGGCTAGCCTGAAGACATTCTCAGAGGAAAACATATTTTCTGCTCACAAGCCTCAGGCCCTTTTGGTTATGAACTGCTGCAGCAGCCTCCACAGTTTGGATTCAGCACAGGCCTCTCACTTCCTTTAACAGGAGCAGGATGTGATGCTCTCACTTTTTAATCCTGTTCGTTCCACTCTCAACCTCATCCCGGGAATTTTAATTTCCACTGCAGTCTTTGTTGTTGTCGTCAAAGACTTGTGTTATGTGCTCTCTTGTGTGACCCAACAAGCAGGAAGGTGCTTCTTCACCTGTAACCTGTTAACCTGTTGTTTTGTGGTTTCTTGTCATCCTGTCAGGGTCCGTTCGTACACATCGCCAGTTTGTGTGCTGCTCTTCTTAGCAAGTTTATGTCTCTGTTTGGAGGAATCTATGAGGTACGTCTTATTCTTTTTTTCAATGTCAGTGCCCTTCCTCTCACATTTTCTGTCAACTAGTCCTCATTTTTTCTCTATTTTCCATTTTCTACTCTACGTTCATTCACCATATAAGAAACACAACTCTCCCAACAGCTTATTTTCGTTCTATCTCCTTCACCTCTACTCATACCAAATATGTGTGTGTGTGTGAGATCATCTGAGTTGATAAGTGCACTTAACAGGCAGCAGTGAATGCTTTGTGGATTTTTCTTCACCCTGGCTTTCACCTCTCAGGTTGTTTATGTGGGCTGAAACCTATATAGACACTACTCAGGGCTGAAAAAGATGCTGACTACTTTCTATTCTAATAGGATGCTACAGTTGAACATGACAGGACAGTAAAGCTCAGTCAGTAAACATGCAAACATCCTCCAGAATCCCGCTGCCTCTAAAGGCTGAGGTTTGGATAACCGTAGAGGTCAAATTGAATGTGTGTACCTATATGTAGGAAATTTGAAATGATTTTAAGGAGGGTCAGTGCATTAACTCATTGAGTGCCACTGACATATTTATACATCATTTAAAATCCAACACTTGATTGCCATCGACGTAATAATTCGTCAAAGTGTTTTTCAGCAGCGGGTCACCAGTCGCGGCCTCCTGCAGCCTGTGAGTAATGTTAGGGCTTCTGGGAGATGTAGTAGGAGCATAAAGAGACAATATGCGCCACAGAGATCAAAGCAGGAAGTGGAGACGATCGAGATTAGAGAGCAAAACAAACAGAATCTGGACAAAAAGTGTTGATTTTGGTGAAGTGTCCTCTACTCTACCTCTGATAAAACAAGAATGGAACAAGGTAAAAACAAACATTTTTGATGAAATAGAGAGTGTCTTCTTTCATTTGAGCTATTCAGTGTTTTCAGAGTCATTGTACAAAATATTCTGTGGGTCTTGAAATATGACTCAAAATGGCCAAAAACGCTGGAACAAGGAGCTTCCTGTTTTATAAATGACTGGAACTCAATGAGTTAATTATGCAGAGGTTTCCATTATATTTATTTTTTGTTATTCTGCCGTTAGCACAATAACTAATTCAGACATTATTTGATATGTGAATAATTTCCATCTACATAAAATGTATGTCACAGATCTGTATAGATGCTAAGCTAAAAACATAAACTTACTATGCCTGGAGCTGTGAAAACAAACAATGACACATCTTCACAATTCAAACTGATGTGTTGAACATCCAGCAGTTACTGAGCAACCATGTCTGCCTGATGAATGCACATGCAACATGCTCCCCAAACTTGGGCCAAACTGTAAAATTTGTCAAAATAGTGGCATAGCAGTTGCAAACGTTTGTGAGTTTCCTGTGAAATTGACCCAAAATAGTGAAGTAGAGCGGACAGAAGTTGGCACTTTAATTCAGCTCAAGTGATTTTTGCATCATTAACGTACAGTACATACCGTTAATATCTTCAGTCAGAGCTGACAGAATGAATGATGGAGAGGAATGGATCAAAAAGGGGGAAAAATCTGACATATTAGTTTGAAGGAGAGTGAAAGAAACAGGGAAAAGTTTAACAGCAGGTGAAGTGCCAGAAAAAACAGTAGGAAAGGAGAACAGAGAGAATAAATGAGACAGTTCAGGACTTTTGATGCTTCTTTATTTTATTTTTTCCACAGTTTTCTGTCTGTTTTGGTCTTTTAATGCCTCAGAGCAGAGAGAAAATAAGCTTTGAGCTTCAACACCAAATAAAAGGCTTTTGTCTTGGTCAGATTTATTCAGCTAATAGTGGTATGGTAGCTGTGTGCACAGACAGAAAATTCACATTTGTTGTTCTTTTTCCAGAAAAATCACTTTCACCTCATGTAAAGGCACCATCTAGGGATTATAAATATTTAATCCACTGTTATCAAATCTTTTTCATCTTCTACTAAACAAAGTTTTGCCGGAGAAAAATGTGACGAGTTAGAGGTTAAAATAGAGGAGAGCAGGATGGAAAAGATGCAGACTGAGGAAGAGAAAAGCAGCAAGATTTTCATCTGGATCGTCTCCCGCTTCTTGTCCTTTGACAGTGTGTCCTCAAACTTCTATAACTACTATAACTATCTACTACTATAAGAATTCTTATTATGTTAATATTCTTTGGACTGAGCACATACAAAAGAGCAAGGTAAAGCACTGAAAATATTCTGAATATAGCGTCCACTTAAACTGAAGTCGCCAAACTCCATTCAGAAAAACAGACATTTTACTTTACAGAATGCAGGTCTATACATGCAATCCCACTTCATTAACAACAAACTAACCCCTTCAATTATTTCCCAACTGAGCACCTCAACACAGTTAATGCCAGCGTTCACATTTATTTTTCATTATTCATAATGTTATTGATTAACTTACTTTGGAATGTTACTGCTTTTTGCTAACAGCTGATGTGACATTTTCATTTGAAAAAAAAAACAAAAAAAAGGAAAAGACTGCAGATGGACCCGTCCTTTAAATAATGGAGAAAATGTTGGCTGTGATGGAAAAGTCTTTGTGTCTCATTAATTTTGAACTTTGAACTTTAAACTGAAGGAAACTTTGTCAACCAGACATGCATAGAGCACATAACACCCCTGAATATAATAAAGCATAAATAAAACATATATTAGGGGTATCACAAAATACAATGCAGATAAGAGTAACTGTCTATCAGTGGTTAAAACTTGTATTATTGTGTAATTATATCTTATTTTGTGTTGGATAATCATATTTAGATACTCAAAATTAGCTTTGGCTGAAGATGAATTGTGAAACTAAATCTGAAAAACAATCAATGTTGACATTTCCTTCAGACACACATTGTGTCCCTCCATCTCCTCCAGTGTTCCTCTTCTACTCTTTCATTTTTCCATCTACCTATCTATATTTGTATCTTCTCTAATCATCATCCACATTGTCCCCCCCTAACCCTCTGTTACTCTTCCCCACTCTCCCCTCCCCTCTGGAGTGTTGTGCTGCATTTTATTGCATATTAATGCTGAGAGTGTGTGAAGTAGCTGGCCCTCCAGAGTTTGAAGTACTGTATGCTAATGTAGCCTGTGGGCTGGAAAAACCAGCCTTTTGCGTCTGCTGCCTTTTAGATGGCTTGTTGTGCTTTAAGCAAAAAAAAAAGATGAGAAACAGATTTGTGAATGTCTGTTGGTGATTAAGTTGAATGGAATATAATAAAATCAGATATTTGTTAAATTCTACAACGATCACAAAGTAAATATATTGACATTTTCAAAGTAAAAGTCGTCTTCTTTTGTTAGCTGAACTCTGTCTCTTACTCCCATGCTTCCTGAAGGAGCCCAATCTCTTAGGGATTAAGGTAATGGCTGCTCAATTCCCAGCATGTGCTACAGTCCATCAGTTGTTTCACACTGCACAGAAGTTAAACCATAACTAAATATTATATATATATCTTTCATCACGCACGTTTCAAACCTGCTGCTTGAACAAGACAAATGATCCGCTGAGTGCACCAGACAGTCAGTAGTCTGCAAACTTGCCCTAAAACTTCTTACAATTAGAACAACATGTTAAGTTTTTATTGTCCATGTGAACAAAGAAGGCACAACCATTCTTATTTATCCCTTGTTTTTATTTTTTGATGCCTATGGCCAGAAAAGCCTAAATTATCCCCTGATTAGCAAAAATATTGTCAGTTTTGTTGACAATCACTGCCATTCTGATTTATCCCTTACAGTCTTTTTTTTAATATTCTAGTATCCAGTTTCAGGTTTTTAAACCCTTAAAATGAAGTTTCCTGTGTCATCACATCATAAACATTCTACATCAGCTATATGATCTTTACATTGAAATATTCAAACCAACAATATTTGGATTCTGCTGTACTGTATGTGTTTCCTGTTATTCCATCCAATAAATGTCCTGTCTCATACTTTTGGACACATTTCCTCAAAATTTACCGTGACACATTAGGTGACACCCGTGGGTTTTAACAGTGAGGCGACACTGTTGTTTTCTCATCGGCTGAGTTCTGACAGCAGAACGTCAAGCTCTGCGATGTTAAATTCTCCATTTTTCTTTTGGCTGATAGATTACATCATTAATTAATCAAACTCTCCCAGCATTACTTAGCTTTTGTAAATGGTGTCCTCAGTTATGGCCTATGATCAAATCTCATAAACGCAGCCGTTCCAGTGAACAGGCGGCGTTCATCACAGAGCACTTTAAGACGGGTTTGGGAAGTTGACAAAGTTTTGTAACTCTGAGTGTCTAATATGGAAAAATATGGAAATATTTCAGCCTACTGGCATTAAAAAGTCCTTCCAAGTTAACATGTTTTGCAGCGTAAGCTGTATTTGCAACATGTCTTTATATTATATGGCCATGTTGTGGGAGAGATGTCTATAAGCTGCAGTGCAGCATCAACAGATTCACACTGTAAGTGTGTAAGGTAGTGTACAGTGAAAGGGAAAAGCACACACACACACACACACACACACACACACACACTAACCTCTCTTTATCACTGCCATGCTGCTTGAAGGAAGCTAGTCTCATAGGAATGAAGGTAAGTAAGATCAGACATGTTGTCATCTGCCCTGCAGTCAAGCAGCACAGTCCTCTCACTTACTCCTTCCTTTCTGTCTCACTGTTCTACTCCTCACCTTATTTGATTCTGTTTTATTATTCTATTAGTCATGTATAGATACAGTGGAGTAATGTCTTCCTGAGCAGAGAATTTAACAAGTTGCTCTCCGTCTGTGTGTGTTGTAATCCAAGTTTCTTCATGCTTTGTTGCACTCGATTTTAGTGCATGTGAGCACGTCACATGACTAGCTCGCCATTGTCAGTTACAGTCTGAGTTTACAGCGTCTATATCTATATCTATGGCAGCACCATAGCAACCGTCCTCTGGTTCCCCTTAGGTGAACACGGTCATCTCTGTCAGCACTGTTCACATTGTTCACACTGTTAGCATGTTAGCTGAGAGCTGTCACCATGTGGAAGCATAAAACTACTTTTTTCCCTTTTTGTTAACTTACCAATTTTCCTGCTTCTTCATTGTGTGTGTGTAATATGTCCAATAAGCGTTCAGATTTTACCTATTTATTTATTCTTCGAGGACCTCAGTGTTACTGAAATGTAACTGTATCTGTGGATGTTATTTGTGTGTGTGTTTCAGAATGAGTCGAGGAACATTGAGATGCTGGCGGCAGCCTGTGCTGTGGGAGTGGGCTGCTGTTTTGCTGCCCCCATAGGAGGTGAGCTTTCAAAGATAAATATATAGTAGTATAAGTCTGGCCACTCAATACGCTGGAGGCATGCCACAGATACTATAAACTATACATCACATAACATAAAATAATACAGAGTGACCTTAATGTCTCACAGTGGAGATAATATAGAGAAAGCAATAGCTCTACTTGTACATCTAATGCCCTCTCACATTGTCCCATAAGAAATATATTTTCAGTCACAAGGATTCTGCATATCCAGAAATATCAAATTTACTTATTTAAGATCCTACATATTCATAAATATAAATATACACTTCATTTTAAATGGCATGCAATGTGTTTGTGTTTGTTCCAGGTGTATTGTTTAGTATTGAAGTAACATCCACGTTCTTCGCGGTGAGGAACTACTGGAGAGGTTTCTTTGCTGCGACCTTCAGTGCCTTCATCTTCAGAGTGCTGGCTGTGTGGAACAGAGACGAAGGTAAGGTGGTCTAGTGCTCAAAATACTGAAGAAGAATTCCTTTATTAATCCCTCAATGAGGGAAATTACATTTTTTCACTCTGTTACTGGTGGGGAATGATGTGATATACCTTTAATGAGAAGTCTGACAAACTACCAATACTAAGATTACTAACATGGATGAAAGACTTGTTTCATTGAGCTCATACAGAAAACTATAGAAAAAATAGTCCATGTTTCATAGTAGGTGTAACTGCTAACATGAATACTGGCTGTGAGTTATGACAGTCCTGGATTAGGAAGACTTCAGTGTAATGCAGCTATGATTGTTATCAGTCACAGCTGTGATTTTGGTTGAAGAGTACAATAAGAGGATAACAGGATGGAACGTCATACCAAATATGCTGGATTGTTTCTGTTCCTGCAGCTGAGAACTAAGCAGAGTTTCAGTTTCCAGAACTAGAGAGCCAGAGACTTTCCAGTGTCTTGTTAGCCTGAGGTGTTGACAACTTTTTCCTCCAGCCCAAAACTGCTGTCTGCTTTAGGTTATATCAGGATCTCTGGTCAGCAACTCTACAATGAGCTGAAACTTTTTAGTTCACTTTTGGCTTGTTACCTTCTGTTAGGGACAAAAGTTTGACTCCTGCATCACACATACTTGTCCTGTGATTTGAATTGTTTTATTTAGCAGTGGCATGTCCTCTTTCCTAACTCTTGCTGTACTTTTTCTTTCCCCAGAGACCATCACAGCCCTTTTTAAAACCCGTTTCCGGCTCGACTTTCCCTTTGACCTCCAGGAGCTTCCTGCCTTCGCCGTCATTGGGTGAGTCTTGCTTTATGATTTCAAAAAGCTGTGTGCATATACAGGGCAGTGCACATCAGAGCTGTGAAAGTACGATGTGCAGGGCGGCTAACGACCACGTATTAACCGTGAGGCTCAAGAACTTGATACCTATACAAACTGGACTCCACAATGTGTAAAAAAATACATATATATATATATTTTGGTGCTAGATATTTTATTGATATTCTATTTTATCCTATTTTACAAGGAAAGACAGCTTTGGTTATATTGTCACACACTGACAATGTCCGTATTATTAAACGCTTGCAAATCAAATAAATAAGGGCTGTCGAAATTAGTGAGTTAATGCGGATTAATCGCATTAACGTGCAAAGTAATTTCCCAAGATGGGATCAACAAAGTAATTCTATTCTATTCTATTCTATATTTGCGCAACGGTAACTCTACTTGGACAAACTGCCCGAAATGTGTGTGTATATATGTAAACTGCTAAAATCAGAGCAACACCACATTAGCTCTAAGAAGTGCCGTGTTTATGAAAAGAATGTCTCTTTGGCTTTTCCTGTTCGTCCATTTCACGTTACAGATTAATAATTTAACGATGCTCATTGGTGGATTATTTGTTTGCTGAATTACAGGAGAAGCTTGGACAGATTCAGAAAAGATGGTTTATCTAATTTTAGCAGCATGTTTGACCGTTAGTTACAACCGTATTGTTTGTTTCCTTTGTTTTTTGAATGGAGCTCTGCTTCATGACTTGCCAGCACGTCTCTAGCAATGCATTTTGGGAAGTTTGTCTAAGTAGAGTTAGCATCGCGCAATTTTTAGAGCGTTAACGACGATTAATCATGGTAAGGTGCTAATTTCAGCAGCTGATTTCAAAATGTTTTCCCTCAGAGGTTTGATGGAAAGATCATCATGCAGCAGTCGAAGCTTTTTAATTTTAGTGCAGGTGAAAAGAAATTGGTGCATGTAATCTGAAAAGTTAGATGCACCAGTGCATTTTGAGCCCTGATGTCCAGATGAGATATTTCTTCAAAATACGTAGTGGGAATGTTTCTAAACCCCCACCAAAAAAACAAAAAAAAAACAAGCTATCAGAATCAGTTGCTCTTAAAGATTCTTAGTCATTAATTTATAAGATCTTTATAAATAAGAAAGTGGTAAAAACAAACTTTTTGTTAACACAAACTGTTGCCAGAGTGAACACAGGAATGGTCTGCAATAAAAGTTCAAATACATCCAAACACTGAGTCATTGTTTTTGCCCATCCGGCTGAACTGACAGCTATTCCCATCACCATAACTGCAGCATAGGTTCAGATATTATTCAGGAGCTGCACTCACTGTAGCCTGTGAAGGTGTGACTTCAGGGTAGGCTGCGTGAGTCAGCCAACATGGATAATTCAGCTGGCAACACTTTCTGCCAGCGCACTGAGGGATGTCTTATCTCATCCCTCCTCAGCCTGAGGGCTCCTTTGTGGTTGTGAACGAGACCAGGGGCTCCTGGATGAAACCACATGCCTGGCTGTTTCCCTGTGTGGCTCCCCACAAGACGAAAAAACCTCATCTTTTCTCTATCGCCTTTTGTTCTTTGCCTTCTGCCTGTTCGTTTTTGTCCAGAGGTGTTAACACTCAATGCTTTGTCAACGACTAGTACGTACATCACACTTAACACTGCCTCCAGAGAAGCAGTGCTTAGCCACAGTTTACACTGTGCTACAGTGTATGTGACTACAGGTGCATCCATGTAGTTTCCATCTTCCCCTTCCAGCCAATAGCTGTCAAGTGAGGAGAGTCGGTCAGTGTCTCAGTCAACTAGGCCACAATGACTAAAGTAGTCAGTTCTTTGCTACAGGCTGTGCTACATATTCTACTTACTGTTAATACGTTCTGCCCTGAGAATAAATGATAATGCATTATAATCTGCATAAATATCATTCTGTTTGAAACAGTAATCTACATCATAATAATAGCCAATTATCAAATCCTACAAAATGCCAAAACCGACTTTATTCTCTCAGTATGTTTTAACTTCCCTGTCCTGTCAGTCAGTCTCAAGTACAAGCCTGGTTCACACTGAGGACTGAAATCTATCATATAGTAACGTGACATCATGACCACCTGCCTAATATTTTGATGGTCACCCTTTTTTTTTGTCAAAACAGTCCCATAAGCAACAAACTGCTCTGATCTGTATATTCAGTCTCCTTTCGGTCAGAACCAGCATTAACTTCTGTTGGATCAGACCACCAGGACCAGCCTTCACTCCCCACCTGCATCACTGATCCTTGTCCTCTCATGACTCTGTCTCTGGTTCACCACTGGTCCTTCCTTGGACCACTTTTGATGGTTCCTGACCACTGCAGACCAGGAACACCCCACCAGAGCTGCAGTTCTGGAGATGCTCTGACCCAGTCCTCTAGACATCACTGTTTGGTTCTTGTTACCCTCAAATCCTGACGCTGGAACATTTTTCCTACTCCTAACATCAACTTTTAGGATTAAATGTTCATTCGATGCCTTATATATCACAGGTGCCATGATGAGGAGATAATCAGTGTTATTCACTTCACCTGTCAGTGGGCAGAATGTTATGCTTGATTGCTGTATACTGTGTGTGTGTGTGTGTGTGTGTGTGTGTGTGTGTGTGTGTGTATACTGTATATGCCATGTATAAATAGTGATGGACAGCTAATTTTCTAACATTTCTGACAATTAATTAAAAAATAGTGCTGGAAATAAATATTTTCAGCCGAGGTCTTGTGGAAGTCCTGATCCTGTCGGGTCACAGAGTTGGTGACTTTTTCTTTGTGACTTAACTTGGATTTGAATTTTTGGACTTATTTATGACTTGAAACTCAAAGTTTAAGACTTGGATCATTGACCCAAGACTTGCCAGTCTTGACTTAGTTTTCTTGTACCACACTCTGCAGTTCTTCAGTGTCTGCATTGACCTGACTGAGACACTCTACTTAATCATGTCACACCACAAACCTCATTCTTCGATTCACCATAAACCTCACAACACAAACACAAAATGGCATGCATGCAGTGTTTTCCTTGGCTTCACCGCAGGGGCAAAGACTCCCTCCTCATCCCGTTCATTATTTATTCAGAGGTATTTGACTGAATTAATAATGCAGCAAGATAAATTTATAAGTATTAGGTTGTCTGCATAGCTGTCTCAGTCTATTATATGTCTTTTCTTACTTTTCCTTTTACTGTCATAAAGAGGACTCTGAGCTTTTAAATGTATGCTTATGTAAACCTCTTTTTCTGCTTCGACTCCCCCACATATCCCTATTTTCACTGTACGCTCTCTTCCTCAGTGGTAATCTCCCATTCATCCCTCATCTCTGCTGTTTCTGCTTTAATGCATATGTTTGCTTTTCTACAGTTTGTCCATCCTACATATTTGTTGAATCTTCGAATATTTGGTTTGACTGTATTGCATTTGCACCTACTGCATCACTGACAGTGTAGCGACTCATTACATTTTTATCATGGCCAAATGTAGTGGGAATGGGGGACAGTCTGTTTTTGGAGTCATTTATTCAATCCATTTTTGATTTAAATCACCGGAAGGCATTGTTACATACAGTAAGTAGAAAAACGCCTCTGACGCCGCTCATCCTGATGTGTGTGTGTTTGTTCCCTGTCTGCAGTATTGCCAGTGGTTTTGGTGGGGCTTTGTTTGTCTACCTGAACCGACTAATTGTCCAGTTCATCAGGAAACAGAAGGCCATCAACCGATTCCTCATGAAAAAGTAGGTATAGTACTCAAGTACTCAATCGCTATATTTACTTGTGTGTTTTCATACTAAGAACCAAAATGATTTTTGTTTTCTGTCCTTGATACACTTTGTGTCTGCACTCTGTTTCCCTTTTCTTTCCTTCTCTCTCAGACGTCTGCTGTATCCAGCTCTGGTTACTTTACTTGTTTCCACACTGACATTTCCCCCTGGCTTTGGACAGTTTATGGCTGGCAAGGTAGGTTCTGCACACCCACTCAGCACATCCTGTTATTATTATTTGTTCTGCACACTCCACTACAGACATAAGTGTAGTTTAAAAATGTACAAGGAAGCCTGTGGCATTGTGGGCCTGTAGACTTAATCTATCTGTCATGTATTCAGACTCTACCTTTAAAAGGTAACTTTTCAACCTGGACCCTGTTTCTCCAATTTTTGTGTCTAACTGATTCATAGGAACTGAAATTTGGCCAGTATCAACTCTTTGAGTGTCAGCTGTTTTATAAAACAGAAAGTGCCTTGTGCCAGCCTTTTTGTCCATTTTGAGTCATATTTCATGATGCACAGAATATTTTGTACTATGTCTCTGAAAACACAGAATAGCTCAAATGAAAGAAGAGACTCTCTATTTCATCATGGAGAAAATGTTTGTTTTTACCTTGTTCCATTCTTGTTTTATCAGAGGTAGAATAGAGGCCACTTTCACCAAAATCACCACTTTTTGTCCAGAATCTGTTTTGGTCTCTAATCGTGATCGTCTCCACACTGTAATGTCTCTTTATGCTCTAACTACATCTCCCAGAAGCCCCAGTATTACTCACAGGCAGCTGGAGACTGCGATCAGCAACCTGCTGCCGAAAAAAACACTTTGACATAGAAATACATCAATGGCACTCAAGCATCAGATTTTAAATGGCGTAAAAATACGTCAGTGGCCCGTAGGTGTGAATGTGAGTGTGAGTGGTTGTCTGTCTCTATGTGCCCTGCGATGAGGTGGAGACTTGTCCAGGATGTACCTTGCCTTTCACCCTAAGACAGCTGGGATAGACTCCAGCCCCCCCAAAGACCCTGTGAGTATAAGCGGTAGATAATTGATGGATGGATGGATATATAAACACGGGGAAAATAGGATCCAGGTTGAAATACCAAAGCTACCTTTAACCTTTAAAATGGACACACCAACCTTTGATGTCTTGAGCTCCTCTGAGCTTGATTCACATTTCTGACACGATGCACCATTTTGGTTTTGGTCTCCATGCAGCTTTACAGAGCAGCTGTGTAATTGAAGCATTTTAGATCATTATATTGTTTCATAACAGCCTGGTTATCATTAGGGTCCGTGTGTGATTGTTTTTTAATACTCACCACACAGGCTAAATGTGTGTATCCTTTGTGTACATGGGAGACATGTTCTTTTGCTCCAAGGATGAGTCATAAGTGTGTGTGCGTGTGTGTTCTCTCTAATTTCACCCCTACATCTGTCTAATTATCAGAATTAGGAAAGGAATATTCTGTGCATCCTCAGGCGTGCATGCGCACACACACACACACACACACACACACACACACACACACACACACACACACACTTACCATTTGTCAGTGTTGGTTCCCCATGAGAGTGAGTGAGTCAGGCCTGTGAAGCTCTAAATCTGCCTGACCTCCTCTTAAACCACCTCTGTATCTTAAATCCCTCCAGCCTCGCTCTCATACTCCTCAGTCATCATTTCTCTGGCAGTGGGCGACATTATCACCACCAGCGTCTCCAGCTATCCCGGCTCTCAGACGGCGACAGATGAATTTGTCGAGTTACGCTCCCTGTCTGCGATCTTAAATCTTCACTGACACTTTCTACACATATCATCTGCCTAGTCTGTCATGATGTACACGCTGTGTTTGAAGCATTTTAATCAAAATAAGAAAAAAACAACAACAATTACATCTCAAGCTGAATGCACCGGCGGGCGAACATCCTCCATCAGTCAGAGTTAAAATGTAATGTGAATCAACAGTCAGTCGAGCCAAACGTTTTGGAGCATCTTGCTGAACAAAGTTGAAGTGAGTCATTATGGAGCTCTAATGCCTGTTGTATTACAGTATATAGCAACCAATTTGGGGCAGATATTCCTGATGCCACCCCAAACCTTGTAATGGAACCACCTGTCCACCAGAGGGCTGTGTCACATTTCACTCACTGAGGTGTAAATTTTACACCTATGCATCCATAAACCGCTTAAACAAGCAAAGTACTTCATTTTGTTGGTTCGGATAAAATGTCATAGTTGGATTTAAAGTATGCAAAGCATTGGAACTGTACTGTATGTAAGGTAAAACACCATAAAATCAAAAAAGAGATGCTACAAAACAGCCCACACATGTTTGCATGTGTTGATGATGTCACTTCCTGTGGCCTTTAGCTGACCCAGAAGGAGTCTCTGGTGACTTTGCTGGACAACCGGACGTGGGCCAAACAGGGCATTGCTGAGGAGTTTGACTACATTGGACACTCTCAAGCCTGGAAACACCCGCAGGTCAACGTCTTCGTCACCTTGGTCCTCTTCATCGTAATGAAGGTAAGAAGCGAGAACCTACGAAAAGGCCATGGTCAGATGAACTTATGTGAGCAAAATACAAACAACATCCATGCTCTTTATGTGAAATTCTTCATCTATACACTGTATACACACACCTGTATATATATATATATATATATATATATATATATATATATATATATATATATATACTGTATCATTATGTGTATTATTTAACCCTTCCTGTGTGCTGGTACAGTATGTAATCCATGCTGGTGGCTGTAGAATTGCATAAAGCAAGGTTATGAGGAGAGCGTGAACATGAGGGTGTTATAAATCAGGCCATGTTAAAAAAAAAGAACCGTCCCCTTACTGTTTTATGTTCCCAGGAGGCCATTTAAAGTTTTGGTCTACTTTGATGTTGTATTGCTGAGTGATGGCACATTGTGACTCCTTTGGGCTCAGACATATTTCATGATAAAGGTCAAGTGGGAACGGTTCAATCGAATTGAATCCAGCCTGTAGCCAGTATGGATGATGATGGTGGTATCATCATGTGATGGTGTCACACATTTCAAGACATATCACATTCAGCGGTTTATATGATGATTTACTAAAAGTTATTCTACATTTCTCACGCTATTTCCAACAAAACATCTGCTCCAGTTTTTTCAAAATAAACTTGCATCCTCACAAGAATCTACTTGGTCAGGTTTACGCTAGTGCTGTCAAATTATTGAATTAAATTATTGAAATTTTTAATCAGATTAATCACAGGTCATGATTAAATATTCATTTTTAATCTATGTTAATCACATTTTATTTTGCATTAGCAAACAGAAAGAAGGGAATATATCAACTTAACTTGAAACAACTTAACAATGTTTTGTCTCTTAGTTTTAAACAATCATTCATCCACAATCAACCATCGTTCTTCTATCTGCTCCACTATACTTTATCATCAGGGTTAAATGATGGGCAGCTTCTCCTCCAGTTGGAGTCTACAGAAGTGGATATTTTGTGACTGTTGAAGCTCCTAAACTGCTCAGGAAGCCTCGATCTGCAACACGTGAACATCAGAGCAGTCAGTGAACAATGAGGGGGATTCTTGGAGTTTATTAGTTGATGTCAGTCAAACATTGGATGTTTTTAATCCAAAAGCTGCTCACTGACAGACAGAGTGCCTCGATGTGGACCAACCACTGAGGAGCATCAGCTGGTCTGTTTGAGGTCTGCAGAGACTCAGAGGCTCTGTAGCCTCCACTGAGATGAGACCAGAAGTAGAAACTAGTCTGGTTGTTTCTGCTTCCTTTCACTACCGGATCAATTGACCATCTGAGCTGCTAACTCTCCTTTGACCAACTGACTGAAATGAGTTGGAGACATTCAGAGTCATTCTGCTGCAAATGGGTTAATCACATTAAATTTTTTAATCACATTAATTATGATGATAGATTAATCAGCATTAGCACGCTCGTTTTGACAGCCCTAGTTTAACCGTAACTACCTTATGACCCGGACATAACTATCCTGAAGTATCTCTAATGTCTAATCTCACAGTCTGTTCAATCCTCAGAAATTGTTATTTTATGTTAAGAATGTCAATAAAAGACGTCCATATAAAATCGTTGGATCTCAGCTTCATTGTTGATGAGGTAAAGGCCATCAGGTGAAGGTGGATATGTCGTAAACACATCAATATGAGGTTCAGTGAGGAAAAAGAAAGCTACACTTTTGGCCTCAGGAGTGAAAACAAGCTGAACAGAAGTAGCCTATATATTTTCCTCTTGTGTTTATATATATATACAACCTCACCACCCGTCCTCCTGTGTGCCTCAGTAACAAGAAGAGGCCAAACAGAAGTTTGGAAGCCCAGATGAACTCTGTATGTGCCTTGCTCCTGAGCTACTGCTGGAGGAGATTGTTGCCTGCTTTCTGATTAGATTGGCTTTTTTACGTTTTATGTTACTGTTCTGTTATTTATTTGGTCTGCTGTGTTCGGCTGAAATGAAATGTCCTTTCCAAATGCAAGCAGAGGTCGTAAATTTCCCCTCACTGCATCAAGGGTGCTTGAGTGTGTCGGTGAGTACATGGCCAACTGGCTGCAGGCAGGGTTTGAGAAACAATTTGAGGTCTGGTTTTCTAAACAACAGCTGCTACCGTACTTGACATTAACATAAGTGTCACATGAAATGTGAGTGATCGTCAGCTAAAGTTACAAACTTTCATAAAAAAAATGTAATGAAGAAATGACTCATGGTGTTTAAGAGAAGTATCGGAATAGTTTTATCCATAAGAAATGAAGCACAGCCTTGTTTTGAGGAACCACTGAGGAGTGATTAATAGCTCATGGTTGCTAATTTGAGCTAATGTAAGCTGTAATAAAAATTGCTGTGTTATTATTTTTCGTTGTTGTTGTTGTGGTTCACAGGGTTCCCACGGTTCATCAAAAAGTCTTAAAGTGTATTGATTTAAAATCCGGGTAATTAAGGTCTTAAATTTACCGTAAATTTGATGTAAGTATTATATTTTCAGATGGTGCGTTTATTGCCAATAGGAAAACACAGCATTCAGAGATTTACTGCAATTTTGCACGTTATTTTGTTCACAAATTTCACTTCTTTCTTCTTGAAAGTTGTGAGATTTAAGTTGTAGAAAAAAGTTAGGTCTTCAATTTATATCATTGTTGCAAGTGTTTAGGGCTGAAATTTTTGGGGGGATTAATCAGTTATCAGATTTTTTTTTTTCCCCTGCTATATATCAATATAAGCATCGGCCTCAAAACTCCATATTGGTCGGGCCCCACAATGAATAGAATATTTTCTACCAAAGAAATTGTTATGACATTTTTGGATCTTGAATTATATTTGTTGAGGTCTTAAAAAGGTAAAAATATTAATTTGACTTTTAAAATGGTGCAAGAGCCCTGGTTTAGATAGACAGGAATTGTCAGGTGTACTTTATGTCCATTTTAATGCTACTTAAACCTGTGTGCTTTTATGTTGAAACTTTTGTGTCGCTCCTCTTGTTCTTTGAGCTCAATGCCACAAACCCGGTTTTAAGTGACCTGCACTGCAAAATGTGGTTGAAAACACGCAGTGAAACGAGTATCCAACCCTGGCCAGAGGATCCAGTGTCAGACTTATGTAAGCTCAGAGCTGATGGTGTGACAGTCTGCACTGCAGTAAAGGCAGAAACTGACTCACTGTCTCTTTGTCATTGTTTGTGAGCAGCTCAATAGAGAATGTCTCCATCAGAGACAGTCACGCATCTAAAAAAAATTATTGTTAAAAAAAAAAAAAAGCATCAGATAAACAACAATGAGCACACTGTAGCCAGGTTCCCTGAATCCACCTTTTCTTTTGTGTAGGCCTAAAAATGTGCACAGTTTTCTAACTTTAATCGCTGCCCTGCACAAATGTCATCGAGCATCTATCTGTAGACACACACTGGCACACACACACACACACACACACACACACACACACACACACACACACAGCAGTCAAAGCGAGGCTGTAATGGCTCTGTCTAATTACAGCCTTTGGTTTTCCTGGATTCAGCCTGGTGATTTTCAAAGAGGAGATTGCTCTCCCCCTCTCCTTCTTGGTAATGAATGGTTCTTTTATTCCTCATGGCAGCCATCTTGTCTCATTGCCCCTTCTCATGCTCAAACTTCCCGAGGGCTCTCACTCTAGCTGCTAAACTTTTGAAATCAAAGGTGCGTAGAAAGCGCCGAGCATCAAGAAGTTAGTGTGTGGGTCATCAAATGAAGCTGCTATAAATACCTTAATTATATGCATTTTGTATGCACTGCAAAAAACGAGGACTTTGTAATGTTCACCGTGAAAAAGACGGGTGAGCTGAGGCACTGCAGGGAAAGTTTTCTTTGTGTTTTTGTAGCTTTTTAGCACACCTGAAACACACTCTCGCACAAACCTGCAAGCTAACTTGGCATGCTTTGTAGTTCAATGCTATTTTTAGTGGTGTGCAATTATGCTCATCAGCAGCTCTCAGGTGAGGAATGCGTTTATTAATACAGGTGTGTTTCTGTATGCGTCCTCTGTGTGTGTGTGTGTGTGTGTGTGTGTGTGTGTGTGTGTGTGTCAGAGTGACAGAGAGCTGGCTGGACTGTAATTGGAGTGGGAATAGAAGAAGGGCCCCTGAGGGTCCCATGAGGCCCCCAGGTGATAGACTGTCCTCTGAATGTGACACAGCAGCATAGAGCACTCCCAGATGACTGACAAATTAAATAGAGTATAAATGTCCTGGACACTGCGTCATAACTGATATCGTACCATTGACCTGAGTATCCTTCACGTCTCCCTTCTGCCTCCCAGTTTTCCCTCTTGCACTTCTTTTTTTAGCCTCTTGTTCACGACACAGTCGCCAGGTAATCGAAGCATTTTGGAAGTCTATTCATAGAAATAGAATAAGAGTAGGACAGGCTTTTCTGTGATTGCACATTGTTGTCGTAGTGGCAGTAGAACACACATCATGGGGTCATAAATTGTGATTCTGTCTCTCCAGGAAGTCAACAGATGTAGCTCTGGAGATGGATGGATCATTAGCTAGGCATAGTTATTAGTTTGCTAGTTACTTGTCACTGATCTGGTAACGTTACTATTCCACTGCTCGTTTGACTCATAAGGGCAAAATCTGAACTCAGCGAGTTTTTTCGGATTTATCGTGAAACTTTGCCTGTGCGATTGTACGCACTTGTTTCTGTCTATACGAGCACAGATTGACAAAAAAATTAAAGAACTCCGCATGGAGTGTGAACGGTTTATATCAGCTCATAAAAAACCTACGATAACCTACGATTTATTCTGTTTGGATGGAAGTCAGCACAGTCCCACACTGAGCTAACATTAACTGGAGGTGTCATTGATTTACATTTTGATTTATTCAGGCTTCATTTTGTTAAAAAAAAAAAAAGTGTGGTGTGAAGGAAATTCTGATGTCATCATGATTAGTTCAGATTTAATCTTGGGAAATACAGTTGGTTGGAGGAAGATATTTTTTTACAGCAATATAAAATAAATAATTTCAGGATGTCATTCATCTCAGGTCCCAACAGAACCTGTGGTCAGACAAGTGTCACATTTTCAGAAATTTGGTATTGATTTGGCACCAAAGTGTCAGTTCCTGTCACCTCCTAGCTTGAAACCAACATATGGACAATAGCTTAGCTACCTTTCTACAGTATAAATGAAGAAATCTGATAAAGACTGCAGTCACTATAGCTAACTGAATGACCAATAGATAGATAGATACTTTATTCATCTCACAGAGGAATTCACAAAAGAAACTGAGACATGTTTCAAACATCACTGTTAATTGTGGTGGTAAATTTGGCACTATTATCATTGTAAACTGCATCTGTGCTGTGTGACAACGGAAAGTTAAACAGCTGTTAACTGTAAGAGGAGTCCTTGTCCTTATTATTCAAAATGTTGAGCCCTCCAGCCTCTGGCCTAATTTTCCACTGAGAGTCACTGAAATCAAAAATGTGAATTAAACGGGTGATAAAACATGTTCACACGTCCTTCAGTAAAATCTGATGAAATTCAGGTTTTCCCGTAAGCAATCAGTGTAGTATTGATCAATTATGTGATAACACTGCAATTAATCTAACTGCACTGTATCTGTTATCTATTATTATCTGTTTGTTTTAATGAAAGGCCAATATTCACCTGAACGAGACCAGCAGCTCTCAGCCTGCCGCCATGTTCCCTCCTCAAGTATTAAAGCTAAGTAGTACAGTGCATATTAAAATTATAACCTCAAGTTTACACCTCAGCAGAAATCGTAATGAAAGATAAATTTATTCACCTGAACAATTAACTCTTTGAGTGCCATTGACATTTTATATGTCATTTAAAATCCAGTGTCATCGACGTAATAATACGGCAAAAGAATTATTGCCGTATTATTGCCGAAAGTAAAATTATTAGATATTCAGGCAGCACACCATGTGACCTCTACCTGAGTCTACGCTGTCATACAGCTATATAAGTACAGTTCATTTACATTTATTTGAATATAACAGCCAATCAAACAGATCATGTAGTTTCCTTTTCTCCACAATTTGCCATTTACACCTTTTTTTTTTTTTTTACACACATTTGATATTGTGTTCACTGAATCAGTATAGTGAAGTGACATAGATATGTCACTTCATACAGTTCAATAGTTGCTCTATTAAGATGCTTTATACGCTCTAACTTCTCTGCTGTCATGGCGCAGTTCTGCCATGACAGCTGCTGTTGTTCGACAGCATGACTTCAGCCTCTGCATAATTATTTTCTTTCACTCTTTGATGACAGTTTTGAGCAACATAGGCAGCCATCTCATGATGAAGGGGTTATCAACCATGCTGCTAATCAGATCTCACAAAAATACATGTGTGTGTTGTGTGGGGCACAAAAACTTAGGATTATTCCACAACACAATTTGTTCCTCTTCATAGACATGTAGTTGGACTTCAGCTGAAAGAAAAGTGCCTGATATGGAGATGGAGGCAGCATTTTTAATAAAGACCAGAGATGCAAAGATTCAAAACCTTCTGACCTGCACACGCAGCGTAGCATCTGATCATAAAGCAATTTACAGCCATATCATAATCCTGATAGCACATATTGTTTGCGCTCATTAATTGCTATGAGTGATGAAAATATTTAACAAATATAGACCAAAATCAAATTCAGACCCAAGTCACATATGAATCCAACGAGAATCATACAAGAAACAGCTGCTTGTATTTTTGGCAAAAAGATGCATTATTAATAACATCTACTTATGAAATCTGAGTCACATATTAACTGAAATTAATATTTTTCCTCTTTCCAAAATAGTTTAGCCCTAAAGCAACCCTATGACTTATACGTTTCATTAAATCCACCGTCAAAATCCATGTGGATCATTAAGTCATTTTTAATTGGATTTTGATGTAGGTTTTCTTTCACTTTTTTTTCTAAAGCGTTATGAGGGTTTTAAACCCAAAAGCCAATCAAGTCTTGGTCTGCTTTTTTTGCCTTGAAGGCTTCTGCTTCCTCTGACCGTTTATCAAAGTCCGTCCTCAGTTTGAGGTCGGAGATCCTCATAAATTTTGATGGTCATGCACTACCTCAGCGAGAGGTTCACTTAGATTACATTGGATTAGATTAGATGAAACATTAACGATTCCTCTGGGGGAAAGTGAGTCATAGGTGCTTCAAAGAATCGGATACAGCAATAGCTACTGTAGGGGCACATCAGTAGTAATAGAGCAAATAAAGGGTATATAGAACTATGTCTGGTAATGCTAATGTCTTGTCAGAAGTGATCAACTCTCAATTATACAGTCATAGTATGCCAGTCTGTGGCTCTAAGGCCTCGTATGGTCTTTACTCATCTTTTCGTTCTCTGTGCTCCATCCTTACACATGGAGTTGGTTCCATACATTTGTTTATATATAAACCGTATAATTCAGGGCGCTTCAAAGAGCAGAATCAAAGATACAATGACTCACTTTCCATCCATGTTTTTTTTTTTATAAAGTGTGCAGGACAATATAACTGAATAATGTAATTAAAAGAATTATTGGTTGGGATTTTGGGTTTGTTTCCACCAAATACAGATTTAAACAATCTGCATTTTGGTTCAAACTATTTAAAGGTGCAGTGTGTATTATTTGGCCATATCTAGCGAGGTTGCAGATTGCAACCAGATGCACTTCCAGAGCCAGAGTTTGGTTTGTCCATTATGGGCTACTGTTCAAACATGGCAGCTGGCTCTGTGAAGAGGACCGCTCCCTACAGCGATATGAGGTTATAATTCTAAGGTAACAAAACATGACGATTTTTATTCATGGTGGTTATACACATGCTTTCCAATTTTTCCTGCTTGATAGATCCCGCTTTACAGATTCAACTAGCCAGCAATATATGAAGCTGAAATGAGTTGAGCAGTTGACATCACAATATAATAGCATGAAACAAACAGTGCATGGTAGTGTAGCACACTGATATATAGGGACAATCTGAATAATGTGTAACTTTTGAGAATTTAAATATTTTTATCTGACAGTGCTTTTACTATTAATTATTTTATGTGTTTGTAGCACAGTAAATACATGTGAAATGTAAATTTCATGCCAGAGGCAGTTGTGTCTTTTGTGGCTATTAATTTGTCTCCTTTGCAACCCAGAGCCGCCTGGAGGAGGACCCATGGGTAACTGTATCCTCGTAGACAGTGATCATATGAGTGTGGTTGCTAAGGTTGTGTAATGAGGTAGAAACAGCATCCTGTCACACTCACCTGTGTTATTATGTAAACAGGCAGCTGGTTCAGATTACTCTGTCTTCTACGTACAGTATCCTCTCCCTCCTTCACTCTGTGTGTTCTGAACACTGGTTTTCACATCACACCCACTAAACTGGATAAATGGAAAAATGAATTTCAGTTGTGTAGTCTTTGTAAAGACTTCATCTATGATTCAGTGTGAGCAATGTTTGTCAGCTATTTTCAGATTTAGTCTTAATTCTGAAATCAGAAGTTTAGGTAGTTTTAGTTTAGCCAAGTTTTTCATCAACAAGAACTCTGAACATTTTTGTGTTGTTTTTTGTCCAAATGTGATCATTTTAGTCTAGACTTAGCCTAGAAATCTAGACGCACCCTTGCGGCAAAAAATATTTTTGCATAGCAGGATGGTCTAGTGGCGCATCATAGGAGCTAATCCTGGCTCCGGCAAGGAATCTGTGGGACCAATCACAATGTTCTATCTGCGTAGGAGTCGTTGGGGCGGGCGTAGCACGATGCCGACAGGGCTGTGTGATGCTGGAGATAACAAACAGCGGTCGTTTGAATTGGCTCTGTCATCAGTTTTGGAAGAGTTAGACTTGGGCTTTTCTTTGAAAGTTGAGCAGAAAGAAGCACTCAAGTCATTTGTTTTAAAGAAGGATGTATTTGCTGTTTTGACAACCGGCTACGGCAAAAGTCTAATATACCAGCTGGCTCCGCAGGTAGCGTCACATTGTCCGTTGCTCTGATTGGTCATAGCGCTGGCTTATTACGTGCAGAGGCAGTTTGAACGACAACGGTTGGTCCCACCCACAGGCGTCAACTCTGCTTATTGACTGCCCCCAGACAGACATTTGATGTTATAGTCTGGCTTGTCAGTCTAGGACCAAGACCAAGAATGAAAATTTGACACTTTAGACTACTGCTTTCAAGTAAGAGGAAGAGTTTTTTGGCTGAAAGAAGTGGGACTGATTACAGACAAAATAGCCAGGTGTAAGATTTACGAGTGCAGCTTTGCAGAGAGGATTGCTGGTCTGATGATATTCAGTTATGCAGATGTTCTGGTGTGCACATTTATCTTGAACAAATGAGGCCCCCAGACGAAAAGAATGTATCATCAATGGACACTCTAACTGTGTGTTATTATTTAGGCCTTAGTGGTAGTGTTGTTGTAAACTAGTGCACCATTTCTACACATTTAGAAATAAATTGTTTGTAACATTTCTGCATGCACAAGCTAAGTACTGGACAGCTGGTTAATGCCCAGAATATAATCAGACACCATGGAAAGTTTATTGCTGCACAGTACACTACTCATCGGCATCTCAGCATCGCTCATGTGATAATTTTTTGAAAGCCAGAGTGGTTGTGGCACTCTACACAAAACGAGAGCTCATTTTACTTCCACACTGGAGTCCAGAGAACTCAGTTTTTGGCTGTAAAAACTGACTTAATGTGGATACTATAGATATAATGAAGAGTTAAACTTGTATTCTCTCTCACAGTCAACAGGGGGCGACTCCTCTGGTTGCTAAAAGAAGTCTGGTTGTGTAGAAGTCTATGAGGAAATGATCCTACTTCTCACTTGACTTATAACCTTGGTTAATACTGTAAATGTGTTTACGCGCTCAATCACTAGTTTCAAGTTTTCTTCAATACAGCACGATGTTCATTCAGTAAATTATGGTCCGTTTTAGAGTCAAACTGACCTTAAATCAGGGGATGCTTTAGGGCGGGGCTACCATGTGAATGACAGGTCATTACCATGGCGTTGTTTGGTCTGGGAGCTGTTCATGTTTTGTGTTTAAACCTGTGTTTTCGTTAATTTTGGTAACATTTTGGTCACCTGAAAATGTCTTACAGTGATTCTATTGAACTCCATCCTTCCATGTCATCATCTTGGAAATAAACAAGATGGTGACAGCAAAAATAAAAGATGCCAATGGCTAAAATGACTTCTCATATACAGTCTAAGTAGTTCACACGCTAGCACTAACTCTATGAAAAACACTGTAGCATGTGTTACTGCCATCAATACACACATACACGTATCCTGTATTTCTGTGAGCAATTATATGATATAGCTGTTTCCACATAGCGTTTGAAAATTTGCTCACATTTTATGACCTGTTATGATTGTTATTACACACTGTTATGATCTGTTGAGCCTTTACTTCAGATGACAGCTGGTTTCACTTACTGCAGCTTTCATGGCTAACTGTAAATTTACAGTCGCATTAGATTGCATTGGAGCTTTTTTAAAACTGTGCAATGATCTGTCCCACAGCTACACCATTAGCACTCACAGAGTTCATGGCCACTGTGATAATAATAAGCCTATGTTATGAGCTCCCACATCCTTTAAACCTTTCCTATCACTCAGTAAGGTTTGCTGGCCTGTTGTAGAAGAGGAATAAAAGATGGAAGAGGAAGACAAACTGAGTATTCAGCTGGCTGTGTACTCCCTGGTGCCTGACGATGTTAAGCTCTGTATCTCATCACTGAGTCAATGTGACATAATGTGTGCGTGGGTGTGTGTGAACACCTACACATGTATGTGTGTGAAAACGGCGGCAGTGTAAGGTTACAGAAGGAGAGCCATTACTTCACCATGGCAGCCGGCCTTAATTACAGCTAACTATAGAAGGAACAGAGGGAGAGAACGGGAAGCATGGGGGGATGGAGAGAGACGGAGCAATGAGTGTAATTAAAAAGTCCATTTGAAACCGTGAGATTATCACAGCGACGAGGTCTGTGTAATGACTTGTACGATACTCAGGTTCATACTTTTTTTTTTACGCATGCAAACACGACGTGTCAGGAAGAGTAAGAATAAGACTAAGAACATGACTTTTGATGCCATGTTTGGACTAGTCAAGCCCGAAACCAAGCGCTGCCCACTGGCAAAACCCTCATCTAAGGGTCAAACTAAGCACTGATCAAATGTGAATCTATATTCTATTACAGTATTGTCTAACACTTAAATGTACTGCTTAGCTGTAAAATGTCATGTTAACAGTTGTCCTACCACCACCCATCGGCCACAGTGAACTGGTCCTTTGCACCTGTTGGCTGGATTTTGTATGTCGTTGTTTGTCGAGACAGATTTGAAGTTGATTGTTGCTCCAGTCAATAACAAAAATGGTGCCATGGTAATGTATTTTATTCTTACTTGTGTACTTTTTTCAGTGACAGATTTCTTCAGATATCTTGGTCTAACATATAAAAAATATCCAAATATAGAAATATTTGACTTTAATTAACACATCGTAGTGCCAACAGCAACTCTTTATTTTTGTTTTTCGGAAAACCTTCCACTACTAAACATTCACTGCCCATGATCAAGTCAGTACTGACAGTGCTAACAATAAAAATATAATTTTGTCAAAGCAAAATTCAGCATTTTTTAGGGAGAAAATGGGCGATATTAAAATAAGGATTTGTCACTTCTGTGGTTATATTTTTTAATGTATTTGCTCCCTTTTTTTCTGCTGGTGGAACATGTAAACAATCAGAAGTGACCTTCTTATTATTTAAAAATGCTTTTTGCCCTGTAAAAGGAACAAAACGTAATGTTCTTGATGTCTTGATGGCATAACCACGTCACCTCCTAATGAGCCTTTTTGTCTAATGAGGTGCTGTGTTGGGAGTCGCTCCACGCTGCTACTTGTTGACGTCGTGCTGATTATGCGGCCTTTTCAGGTTTTTGCCGTGGCTGTGTTTCTGGCCTGAATTGTTGCCATATAAAGCCCTCCATTTACCTGGCAGGAGTCGTGAAAAATTAGTGTGACGTTAATATGCAACACTGATCATGGACTAAAAAGTGGCTTAGTGTTGTCCACCTCCACAGTACAGGCTTTAATGATCGGCCATTCATTTACTGTAGAGCTGATCAACATCACACTTTGCAGAGTTAAAACTGAAGTTTAATGAGACATCTAATCCAGCATCTAATGAGTCGTTACTTTTGATCATTATGGCTTGGCTACAGTCTCATGAATGAGTGCAGCTCTGTTCTTTTCAAACAATAAGGACAGCGTCCCTTTAAAACTCATATCTGTGGCTCTCTGCTTAAACTTCGACGATAATGCTCACACATTGTCAGCCGTGACATTTCCCTTTTTGTTTGTCTTTGCTAATTAGCAGTCTCTTCTGCTCGCCCGGCGCACTGTCGGCCAATCGGCAGAGCCCGCTCATTACCCAGGGTTCATTTCAGGGTCTTTGTCGACAGGAAGAGTGAAAGCGACGGCTCAATCTAACCTCAGCTATAAGCTCTGCATGGCTGCCTCCTTGCTGCTGGTAGAGGATTCAACTTGGCTATCATCTAGGGGCACACAGGATGGCACTCTGAAGCTAATTGAAATGCCAACCCTGCTCTTTCTTTTTATGCCTTTTCTTATCTTATCTCCTTTTTTCTCTTTTAGTTCTGGATGTCTGCCTTGGCCACCACCATCCCAGTGCCCTGCGGAGCATTCATGCCAGTTTTTGTCATTGGTAAGAAGACCAGACACAGCGCACTCCAAAGCTCACTAATTAATTAATGTAATACCACATGTTTACCTTACAATTAGCTTGTTTTCCCTACTACTCCTATCACTTTAGAGGGATGATTAACTCTTTGAGTGCCATTGACGTATTTTGACGT
Organism: Synanceia verrucosa; assembly: GCA_029721515.1. NCBI lineage: Eukaryota > Metazoa > Chordata > Actinopteri > Perciformes > Synanceiidae > Synanceia > Synanceia verrucosa. The sequence goes on from CM056559.1 coordinate 22,505,531, forward strand.
CATTTAAAATCTGATACTTGAGTGCCATCAACGTAATAATACACACACAGCCTGTGAGTGATAATGGGGCTTCTGGGAGATGTAGTCAGGACATAAAGAGACAGTATACGCCACGTCAAAGCAGGAAGTGGAGACGACTGACTGACTGAGACGGCTTTTGTGAAACTGGCCTCTACTTTACCTGTGATAAAACAAGACCAAAGTAAAAACAAGCTAAAACTATTCAGTGTTTTCAGAGTCATAGTACAAAATATTCATGTGGGTCTTGACAGATGACTCAAAATGGGCAAAAATGCTGGCACAAGGGACTTTGTGTTTTATTAAAAGGCTGGCACTCAATGAGTTAAATGTGCTCTTCGGAGACTGTAATATTCTTCAATTTTCAAGAAGGTTTATTCCATAAAATATAAAAATTCCCACAATTGAATTGTCAAAAAACACTCTGAAACAAGCCATTGTTTCATCAGTGGAAATATATGCCACCTTAGCAATACTATTAATGCTAAAACACTGGACAGTTCTGCAACCAGAACACAAGAAAGCGATAAGTTTTTTGTTGGCTTTGTTTTCTGACAAGAAAAGTGTGTGTGTGTGTGTGTGTGTGTGTGTGTGTGTGTGTGTATATCAGGGGCAGCCTTTGGTCGTCTGGTTGGAGAAAGCATGGCAGCCTGGTTCCCAGATGGCATTCACACAGATGGCACCATCTACCCCATAGTGCCAGGAGGCTACGCTGTTGTGGGTAAGTTAAAAACACAATGACAGCACCTACTGTATCACTCTCTATATTCTCGCTTTATTCACGACTCCTCAAAGCACTATCTTTTATTTTTCAAAAGACACGAAAATATTCCTTATTCATAACAAACTCAGCTGCTTTTAAGTCAATCAGCCTTTTTGTGATAATGACTTAGCACACATATTTTGACTCGTTAGTTTTCTGTGCCATGCTTTCACTTACAATATTTTTTCCCACTCCTGATAGAAAATGAATCAAGATAAATATTCCCCACTGCCTACTAACACTCTAACACTAACACTCTAAATGGACTCATGTTAAAGGAGATGAGAGATATGATCAGACTCAAACACTCGAGACAGATTTGAATGACATTTATCAACGGAAGAAACTGGAAGTTGATTGTTGCTCCAAACACTCAATAACAAAAATTGTACCGTAATTTTATTGTTACTTATGCACTTTTTTCAGTGACAGATCTTGCTCTAACATATAAAAAAATATAATATAAAAAAAATATAAAAATATTTGACTTTAAGTTAACAGATTATTATGAAAATTAAATTTAGCTGAGTTGCTGGGATGTTATTTTTGTTTTTCGGGCAAACCTTTCACCACTAAACATTCACTGCTCATGATCAAAATACTGATAAGTAAAATTCAGCATTTTTTAGGGACAAAACAGGCGATAATAAAATAACGATTTGTCACTTTTGTGGTTATATTTTTTAATGTATTTGCTCTCTTTTTTCTGCTGATACAATTAGTGTTTTATTGTCTGTTGCACCTCAGTTTTTTAATGTTATAATCTGGTTTTAGGTAACAGATGGAACATGTAAACAATCAGAAGTGACCTAATTATTATTTAAAAATGCATTTTGCCCTGTAAAAGGAACAAAACGTAATGTTCTTGATGTCTTGTCACCTCCTAATGAGGCTTCGTGTCTAATGAGGTGCTGTGTTGGGAGTCGCTCCACGCTGCTACTTGTTGACAGTCGTGCTGATTATGCCGCCTTTTCAGGTTTTTGCAGCGACTGTTTTTCTGGCCTGCTGATGTTGTTGTTGTTGTTGTCGTCGTTGTGGTGCACTGTTGCTGATGACTCAGCCCTTTATAGGCCTGACGCCCTGATGAGCCTCTTTCATCTCACAGCAGAGCTCGCTTTAGGATTAAACGTTAGGATGGGCAGAGAGAGCAGATATATACACACAGGCTTTATTAAGTTACCAGAAAGACTGTAGACCCTCTTACTCACCACCTGTTTCTCATTTTTTCCTCTTTATTTTAATGCTTTTATTCTTGACTACTCTTTTTATTGGGTTGGACCTGTTCATTTTCTCTGTAGTGATGCAGCTTTTATATTGCTTTTTTCCACCACACTTTATTGTGGGGAAAAATTGGAAATATTGAGGAGCCCCTATGTATTGAATTACTTGAATAAGTTGATTTTTTTCCCTTGGGTATATACAAGAAGATTGTGTGGAGAGGAATGTAAATTTGGTTTGTTGGGCAGAAAAGATGAAGCAGAGCATTCTGGGTCTGATAACAAAAAAATCGATAAGAGACTCTCAGAATCTTTGAGTAAATCAATTTCCAAAGCTGAAGTGTGGTTTTGTGGATAGGATCTATTATGCTGTTTATTGTGTGTATGATAGTTGCGCACAGATACAGAGAAATATTGATATTGTTTTCTTTTATTTTGGTAGCACTGTAACTGAACTCTGTGACCATCTGTACTCCAGAAATCACAACCCATGAATGGGATAGTCTTTTTATATTAAATGCATTTGGATGACATTTATTAAACTATTGATCACAGTACCTGTGGTGCATCTTACAGCTGAGACAAAAGTCAAATATTCACTGCAATAAGGTGAAAGATCGAACTTCAATAACTGGGACAGGGCCAGAGTGATCCAAAAGGCTGTTTTTTATCTGTCGTCCAAGATGTTACTTGAGAAAAAATAAAAGACTGAAATTGAAAGATTAATTGAAATATTGTATTTAAAGTGGCAATATTTTTTTGAAGGTAGTGTGTAGAAGGTTACAGCATCTAGCAGTGAAAAGTTGTCTGTTGCCACCTGTGTTTTTGCTCTTGTCACTCTGGGTGAGAAATAGTCAAGGAGCTGAATCACTGGTATAGTTCAGCATCATCTCTGTTATATATGGGACAGTAAAACTCAAATTTATTGCCTTTTTAATCATGCTCATGTTTTTTTTTTGGTGGTGATAGATGGTGCCCCTGAAACCCCCTCAAGGAACCCTTGATTTAGCTCCAGACTACCTTGAAAACCACTGATCTGAACAATCGTTGTGTTCTTTCGTTCGCCCTGACTGTCCTCTTCCTCCACCCAAAGGTGCGGCGGCCTTGTCAGGAGCGGTCACCCACACGGTTTCCACCGCCGTCATCGTGTTCGAGCTGACTGGCCAGATCTCCCACATCCTGCCGGTGATGATAGCAGTGATCCTTGCCAACGCTGTGGCCCAGTCCCTGCAGCCCTCCCTGTATGACTCCATCATCAGGATCAAGAAGCTGCCCTACCTCCCAGAGCTGGGCTGGGGACACCATGAGTATGTGCGGTCCAACACCAGCACACCGTTACCATCACACTTAACAGTGCATTACAATACATCACATAATAATGTTGTTTCAGCAGTCAAAGTATATTACAGCATAATGACATGTGCAAATAACAGGGGATCATGCTGACAGTTAAGAAAATCTGAATAAAAAGTTTAGTTGAAGTTAGTTTAGCTTAGCACAATGATGGATTAAATAAACACCTATTTGGTGGATTGAGTTATCTTTGGAGAGCTGTGCTAACTGAAATTGACTCAGCACACCAGCAACATTGTTACATACTAATTTTGAACTAATTAGAATAATATTGTTTGCATCCTAACACACATGTAATTTTGGCACGTTTGTGTGATGTCTATAACAGCTTACATATTAAGTGCGTTAGCATGCCATGTTAGCAACATATAATACAAGCGTCATCAGATTTGTTTGACTGTTGCTGAAAGTTTCTGTTTGTTTGCTCTGCAGGGTTTATTCCTCTCATTCTGGAAGCTTAATTAATTACGTAATGGCTTACTGTGTAAATGTTACCCGACTCAATCTCTGTTAATGGGTAAAGCTGAGTGCACACAGTGAGTTTTAAAGGTTTTTAATATTGCTTTTAATTCAGTTGTTTGAACTCGAAATAGCGCCTCTCCTTGTCTCTGGAGTACACCTGGAACCACAGAGAGCATTTTGCTCCACGAAAAAGACAAACGAGGGTGGAGGTGTCAGACTAAATGGTTCACCGTTACGTGGCTTATAATTGCTTTCGCTCCCATTAATAATTTATACCAACCACACAATACTGAATGGGATTACCAGCTGCTTCATGTCCTCAAGCGCAGTGAAACCACATAGAAGCACTTTTCATTTAATTGTTTGGAGACGATTATTGTTATGGATGCCGACAAATCATTAGGTGGAGATAATAGGTCGGCTGCATCGTCCACAAATCGAGAGTAATGAGGAAAAATTGTATTTCATCCTCCATCTGTTCGTGGGCTTCAGTGGTCATCCCCTGATGAGTTTCGTATCTGTCTGCTACTTGAGTCTTTCACTTTCTACACCAGGACCTCAGTTGACTCACACAATCCATCTCTTTGTTATCTATTCCTCCCTTCTTCTCCTCTGACTCCTTATTATCCACAGCAATCTTGTGGCCTCTCTATCCTCACTCTCCTGTGTAACCTGTGTGTGTCTGAGAGAATGAATAGAAGAGTGTGTTGTGTGTTTTCAATGAGCTGTTGTATGGTTGCCGTAATTGTAATTTGCTTATTATATAATGTAGAAAGCACAGGCTCTATCACTCCCGGTGCCTTCCAGAATCATGGCTAGGATGTTAACAACTGCATACACTTGCTTTCAAAGGTAATCACGTTTTAAGACAACTTGGAATGTGTTTTTATAGATTTTAGATATTAGACAATGCTTTTCAGGAAAGTGTCGCAAATGTAAAATCTTCTCTCTTCCCAAGTAACCGCAAATTAGGTCCCCTCGGTCTGCTTCGACAGTATCTTGACCACTGTCAAATTCAGAGCTCTTTTCTTCAGTTTAATTGTGCTAATAGAGCTGTGCTGCACCCGGTTTAACTGTTATCATGTCATTAAATGGACGTTATCATACGTCAGAAGCCTTATAAATGTGGGTCAGTTGGGGCCTACGATATGTTCTAAACCATGAGTGCAAAACGTAAAAGCAACACCTTTTAGGGTTTGTTTTGGTGTGAAAAGTGAAAGTAACTCATTTAGTTAGGTGTGCATTGTGTAGACTTGGACAATATCACTGTATTCCAGGACACTCTGGGTGTTGTAGTGCATAGTTTGTGCCACCAGAGGGCGCTCTCTATGGCGTAACAGACAGCTGAGCTCTGAAAAATGGCCTTAGTGAACTACAAAAGCAGTTTTTAGACTCCACCACACACTCGTCATCTCCGTTCAGCACTCTGATGTGTCGGCACCATCGGTAAAATCGGAGCCTCGAAATCTACCATCTACTGCAGAACCGAGGCATTGTGTTCGTTTACGAGAAAGTTGATGGAGTTGAAGTGCAGTGTTGGGGGGTTAGGGTGGGGTTAATGGTACAACCGGCACCAAAACAAATATTAGAAATATTAAAACATTACAACTCACCATTACGCCGATTTAGTGTGGGCCCTGTGTCAAGAGGCATAGACGCATAGAAGGATGTAATTTGGAGAGAATCTGTCATTTTTCAAAATAAAACATATTTTAAACTGATCATCAACTTTTTTTTCTCTGTGCTGCCCAGTACCAAATGACCAACGGACTTGTACTAGACCATGGGCCGGTGGTTGGGGACCACTGGTCTACAGGATATTATATCCAGAGCACAGCATACTTCATAACTGATGAAAATGATGGCGCAAACAAAAAAAATAAACTTCAGAAAAATCCAAACTTCATAAAGTAGTAATAACTGAAACTTTGACAAATTCAAGTGAATTGAATTTGAAGTTTAATGAAGAAAAACATGAGAAATCCTGTGTGTCATTGTGCCATTACAGCCTGAGATGATCATCAATCACCAACACCCAGTCAAGTGAAAATAAATCATAACACAATCATTGAAAAATATCAAATTATCTCCACATGACATACATTTTCAAATCGTTAAAAGTTAAAGCGTAAATCTGCTCTGTGTTTGTGTGTAAACACTCATCCACAAACACACACACAAATCATCTATATTTAATAACACACACTATGATGCATGGTTCAGTTCCCCCGTCTTGCACCACCTTTGGGTGTGTCAAAAAAAAATTATGTTTTGGCGATACTAGGTAAGGAAACAGTCACGTGACTTGTCAGTACCATTAGTCCAGTGAGAGCAGTCGCTGGTCATGTGACTCACAGCAGACATGACATAAAAAGCCAACAGTTAGTTTCACACGGTCAGCGGCCTCCTGGTAGAAAAACCTGTTTGTTTGGGGTTTTTTACCCGTCCTGGGCGGACTCTCACGGAGCCACTTACTCTGGATAGATTAGTTATTTTGATAAAGTATTGCTTTGTGTGTTATATTACTGCAGCATATGAGAGGCTGAAGGTGGGGGAAGTGTGGCCCCCTCCACACTGAAAGTGTTCTTCACTCAAACTGGAAATTATCCATCTCACACCCACTCAGTCGTCCACCTCCACACACACACAGGGACACTTGTGTAACGCCTGCTTGTATTACACACATCCGATGCATGTACATTTGCTCACACACCTACACAGATATGGGGGAAATTGGGTTTCTTATCTTTTATTTATGTATAGCTTTTGAAGATGCGAACACACATCATGTATGTGTTTCTCTGTATCGTAGCCAGTAGCACCTTTTCTCGACCAGATCACTTCTTTTCTCTTGACGGCTCCGTCTTCATTGTTGGGCTGGCATTTAAAAAAAAAAAAGTGTTGGAGCAGTTACATAACATCACCCTGTATGTGTTTCTCTGTCTGTCATTCTATGTTTCATAATCAGTTATAGTCCGTTGGGTTGCTCTCCGTCCGCTGTTTTCTCTGCTCATCTGATTGGACAAAGCCACAGAAAATGATCTTGTTTTCTTCGGATCATTAAAAGCATCCTTTTACCCCCCACTCCCAAACGTCTCAGCACTACTCTAAATAATATGGATGGTCTGTAAGCCTGGACTTATGACCCTATAAGTCTGTTTATCTTGGCTGAAATCTATAAGCTCAGGCTTAAAGCAAGATACCTCAAACTGATCAGATGTATTGCAGAGCCTTGCAGAGGTTCAATTAAGGAGAAACCAATCAGATTCCATCAACCGCCTTTGATATCCCCCCGGGAAATTAGTCTTGGCAGCGGTTGTGGCCAGTTCAGAGGCATGCATTACGTTATTCTCTCAGATCCACTCGCTAATGAAAAGAGGCTGCCAATGCATCAGAAAGAGCAAGCTCTCTTTAGAGGAGACATTTTTTTCAATATGTATTTCTGAACAGTAATGATTCAACCTTGATCCAGTTCATTAAGTCTCTGTGATTTGCTCTTGATAACAGTATCCGTCCACTAAACTGAGGTAAGATGACTGCTTCAGCAAAGTCAGATTTTCTTATTTCTAGCATTTTACAGTGTCCTTTGCATGTTTTCACATATGAAGAAAACAAATGGAACCAAAATGTTTTATTGTCATGCTTACAGCACAGGATTCCTGTAGACAAAGCCCAGTACAGAACAAACAAAGCACTCTTTTCATGTCTGGGGAACACACTGTACGTTATTTGAACTGATGTACAGTGCTATTACATGACAATGACTATGACTCAGACCTACTGTTGCTGACTATTGTTCTCTATTTTCTAACACTCCATAAATAAAGTAATAAAAGTCTGTATGATTTGAGCTGATACTGGATTGATATCGGTATTGGCCAATACTCAAGGCTGCAATATCGGTATCGTATCAGAAGTGAAAAAGTTGTATCGGGACACCCTTAATAATTTAGTGTGTCACAATGCCACATGAAGTGTCCTGAAAACTGTATTTTAATATGTATACAGGCCCAGAACCAACCTTGTGTTCTGCTGTATTGAAGCAGAGATGAGGGTGGATGGTCATCAGATTAACTTTGTGTTTCTAAGAGAGGTCAGTGTATTGAGTTGTCACCACAACAAGGAGGGAGGCTTGGCCGGAGCCTGTGTCCTGGCACGACCACGGGGTTTGGCAGCCGAAACTGTTGAGCGGCTGTTGTCGTGTTTGCAGGTTCTGGCGAGCTTTAACAGGAAGAGGAATGCTGACTGGTCTACTGAGGTGTACGATTCTGCTGAGGCAAGATCTGCTCACACAATGTCACCGCTTCCTCCTACTGTACACGTGGCCGTGGTGTCACTGCTGCTAAACATCCGCATGATGCGTCAACAGCGCGTGGTGTTATTGAATCGACCAGTCAGCTGAAGGATGTGCTGTCAGCGTTGGCTATGAAGGAGAGTCGTCACTATAGATCCGTGCAGAGCTACATCTTTATGCACACTGCTGACAGTAATTCACTGACAACTTAACTTGATCCCTTATCTCTGTAAGCACTTAATAATTTCCTCTCATCCTCCTCCTCACATTTATTTTTCTACTTTCCCTTCTCCTCTCAGGAAGTATAATATTCGTGTGGAGGACATCATGGTGCGGGACGTACGGTATATCACACTCAACTGCTGCTACAGAGACCTTCATAACGTCCTGCTGACGGGCCACCTCAAGACTCTGGCACTGGTGGAATCAGCCGGTGAGCCACGAACACAAAGTGTCCTACTGCTCAGAGCAACTTTTACTCTCTTTTCTCTAGAATAGTTTTGTGTATCATCTAATACGACGCATACTCATTTCCATCATGACTAATGCTCTGAGGCGTATTTGTCTACTTTCCTGTCATTATTAAGTATTTAATGAAATTTGGAGAAAATTACCATACTTCTGAAGTGTTGTGTCGTTACCCAAGGGATCTTTGTTATAATATAACCTTATTTTTATTGCATATCCATTTTAATCATCATGATAATGTAGTTTAATTTACTTATAGTGGGTTCATATTCTAAATCTTGCCTTTCAAAAGTAATCCTGATTTATTTCAGCTAGTTATTTTAGCTGTTTTTTTCTGAGGCATCTCCTAACCTTTTCACTTTCATGAAACTTATATATTTTGATATTAGTCTACTTTCCAGTGATAGGTGTTGTCTTAAGTGTTCCCCAAACAATGTGAAAACAAAAATCAGTTCATTAGACCTGCTGTGTTCTGATCACTGTGTCTGTTGTAATATTGATTTGACGGGTGTTGTTGGACTGAGACTGAACGTCCTTCTCAGTCTGTACCAAACACAAATCGACCAGTGACCTTGGCGGCCTGCTTGTTAAAGCGATTGATTGATTGATTAATTGATTGACAAACTTTCGCGGCGCACAGCTTGCTGATGCCACCCAACTCACCACCTCACTGAAGTGTGAATTTGGTATTCCACCACTGTCTCAATTATGCAATCGTGCGGGAACAATTAGCTGTGGCATTTAACCAAATACATAATCAGCACGTACTGTCACAGAGGCAATTACTTAAAGCAAGCAAGCTGCCACCCACACACACACACACACACACACAGACTTACTATTACACACACTATTACACGTCCACTGCATTCTGGGATCTTGTTATGTAACTCAGCTGAGCTCTCTGCAGTGCTGCAACATGTGTTTGGAGTCTCCTGCAGTATACTCGCTCTTCCCTCCTAAAACATCCTTGTTGATTTCCTTCCTTCCTTTCTCTTCCCGTCTTCTTTTTCTCTCCCACAAAACTGCTCTACTCACCTCACACTTCCTGTCTTCACCTCCTCTCTCTGTCTCGTCTCTCAGAGTCCATGATCCTGTTGGGCTCCATCGAGCGTGCTCAGCTCCAGGCGCTGCTCTCCTTGCAGCTCGGCCGCCCCAGACGGCTGGAGTACATCAGGGAACGATCTGTCGAGGAGAAGAAACGCCTCTCTGTCGTGTCAAACGTTGGCAGCGAGGATGAAAGCCACCGGGCCAGTCAGGAGGTCCGCTTCCAGGTCAGAGTTCACCGTGGGGAAAGACGTGGAAACACCTCGGGTTTTATCTATTCACACGTTGTTTATAGTAGTATGACATTAGCTGTCAGAAATGTTTCAGGCTAGGAAGAAATGTAATGTAAGATATTTTTTTAAAGGCAAAATAAACAAAAGGTGCTTCACCACTGATTGACAACTGAGACACTATAGAAAACTCTGGATGCTCAGTCTGTCTAAAGTATGTGTCACTGCTCTGTAAGGCTTAAGTTCTGCAGGTTTTAGGTTTTAAACCAAAGTAATGAACAAATTGAGTTCAGACCTGCTGGTGGCGCAAGACAGCATGCCACAAAAGGCTCAATTAATCTCCATTGAAGTGTGAGATTTATTTAGAATATTTTTCCTCACCGTCGGATTCTTATGACAACAGTGATTTTATTTTGCAGAACACGAGAGATGCTGGTCCACCATTGCCTCAATCGGTTAGTTTGTGTTATTGTGTGACTTGTGGCGTTCTAAAGGTTTGGTTCTTCCTATCTTTTTCTCCGTACTGGTGGCGAGCTGACCATCATTGTAGGTGATGCACCGACTATGGATCAGTACTTCCTACAGCCATACTATTGACGGACCCACCACTCACTTAAAGAGGATGTTAAAAAAAAAAAAACACTTTATTTTTAAATGTAATCATATGACAGAATGATGATGGATAATGTTAAATTAAAAGACAGTATCAGCCCCGTGCATGCATGCTGAATATATTTCACACGCATTTGATTTGTGAATCATTTTATGGTTGAGACCCGAATGTTCCCCCACTTCAAAAAGACCTTATTAACATAACCCAGCAAAAGTATTTTGTAGGTCATGAAAATGCCAGCATGGAAAGTCACTGATGTCTTGAAATTTTACATCAAGGCCAACACGACATGCCCTCCTTTAGCTCTCAGCTACCACTGGTTTCTTTTCAGGGTTTTTTTTTTCCTCTTCTGCTGTTTCCCCCTTTTGATTTGCCTCTGTTCACTCTGGGGAAGTCCATCCATTTGTGTAATGAGTCTGCAGAAACAGAAATATGGGTTGATGTCTTAAGCATGATTGTTGTTTGTGTGTGTAGATTTCTACTGAGGAGTCTTCCTTCAGCCCGACTCGTCCAGTCCCTCAGAAGCCCCTCAAACCTGCACTGAAGAGACCCTCTGTGGTCGAGCGACCGACCGAGATCCCCACCAGTAAGAAACACACACATTAGAGAGAGTTTCCAAACATTAGACAGATTAGGCAATCAAAAAGCGAAAGAATGGGAGATTTAGTAGATCTGGAAGGAGTGTCGGTAATAGCCTCTCTGTCTCTAAACTCTCATAACACTAATTGAACCTCTTATCCTCTCTCTCTATTTCTGCCTCTTGGATGATGAAAAAATATTTTAGGACTATGATCTTAATATTGGCATATTAAAACCAAAAAAAAAAAAACAGTTCACTGTTTCTCAACGTGGTACAGGTTATGTAAGGTTTGCCACATGATAGTCAGGTCATGCTGTGTTTTGAGCTCTTGGTCTCTGAGTTTTCTTGTGGTGAAGAATTTGACACGTCTTTAGGGCCTGTAGTTTTTGTCTTTTTGCAGTTTACTTTTGGCACAGGTGTCCAGTTCTTGGGATATTATTTGGTTAAAGTATACCATTGTAACCCTTTTCCACTTCAGGAGCTCAATCAACTTGTTTTCTGGGCTTTTATAATATTGTATACCCATATCTACTTGACCTTGGGAAAGAAGATTTTTCACCCACTTGCCCGACCCAAACATTGCCACAGGTTTTACCTTTTCTTCTACATTTAGAAGAAAACCACCATGAATGCAGCAACGTCTTGGTGTGCTCTAAACTCATCCTCAGAGAAGTTTGCAGATGATGCAGCTGTATTTGTAATGCATTTTTAGATGGGACCAGTTACTTAAGTATCTAACAGACAGAGATGATTGATATCTGATTGTTTCAACGTTGTCAAGTCTGTCTTTGTCTGTCTTTCAGGCCCACATGATAATTCGGGCATTGCTTTAAAGAACCTGTTTTGTGCCAGTCCAGACACAGAAGGCCTGGAGGTGAGAGAGCCCTGTCCTCGATTACACCCGGCAGCACCATACACACACAGTGGCTCACATCCTGTCGTTCACACATTGTGCACACCCACGCAATCCTATGCTATCTCTCACATACAGTCCTTCACGCTCTACAGTACAGTACCTCCCACACAAACAGTCAGACACGTACACAGAACACACACCAATTCTCAGCCAGCTTCAACATAAAACCTTCTTAATTTTGTCTCAGCTTTGCATCCAGCAAAGCTTTAAAAACTCTCTTCACTCCTTCTCCACTCTGCTAATGGCTTCTTTCACAGTACTGCAGTTGGTCATGTCAAAGTGGCATTGCAAGGAAGTTTTTTTTCTTTGCAATGTCAAACTGTTAATGTCATGTGCTTGTCTCTGGTCACCTGGAAGAGAAACAACAACACGGAGATCCCTGCGTCTCCTGAGCACAGGAGGCCGTCCAAACGAGTCCGGATATCTGTAGTGGTAAGAGCCACCGATCAGGGCTACCCGAATGCCTGGAAACCGCCCGGCAACAGGTTCATCAGCCAATCAACCGATCGTCACCCCTACCATTCCATTCCAGGGCTAATCCCAAATGCCGATGGACTGAGATCTGGTCCAGGCTCCGCCAAGGCCAATCTGTGCCATCGTGCCATTGAGCACCCTCCTCCTTGTATAACCTGAAGCCCCGCCTACTGACCTTTCACTTCCTTTAGTTGCTTCCATGATTGGCTAAGGCTAGGATCCATTCAGCCTAACCTCTTTTCACTGGTCTGATGGTGAGACAAGGTTATAGAGAACACTTGACAACTGAAATACCACTTCTTCTAATTGGCAGTGCCAACATTGTGCTTTCAGAATTGGGCCTTTAAAGCTGCTATGAGTTGATTTCTTTTGATTCTCTCAGACAATAACGCACAGCACCACCGTGGTGCGTCAGGGTTCAGCAGGACTATCAGCAGATTTAAAAGGATAGACAAGTAAAAGGAATGGTAAAACCACAATCTTCTGTTCCACCAACATTGACGTTATGTTAAAGTTATCCTTAAAATGCAACATGAGGACCAGTTATGGGGACCAAAAGTATTGAAAATTCAAAGAGTAATTTTAGAGACCTTGTTGACTTGCAGTGTTTTTAATTCCTCATCTAACTACAGTGATGTCAAGGTGTACCTGAGGACACTGACATCACTGCTAGGTATGGTTACAGGTGTAACACAGCAAATGAATAAATAAAAAAGATAAGAGTGCAGTGAACTACAGGACAGGACAGTGAACTATCGTTTTTCAGGCTGGTTTGAAGCCCTTAGAAAATAATTACACAGAATTTATGGTATGTCCACAAAATTGTGAAAAATATTTTTTTTTTATTTTTTTTTTTTCTTAAACTTATTTTCACTGAAGGTTATATCACCCTTTTGAGTTTCAGAATTAATCAACCAATGAAAAAATATTTATTGCCATTTTTATTAATAAAATCTGTTATAGCAACGTTGTTGGATTCCATGTTAAACGCTGCATTTTATGGAGTTTTATTTCATAATGTCAGAATGAAATGACAGTTCATAATAATGAGCTTTAATCAGTATTTGATTATGACAATTTCATGGGTACATTATATATTTTTAAATTTGTTTGTATGGCTATATAATATAATGTGTCATTTGGTTATTTATGGTTTTCTTTTGATATGACTGTCCTTTAACGCAGGCGTAAATATTAAAATTTAAAATATAACTGTAACTATTAGCCATTTTTTAATCTCAATTTGATTACTGTTAAATTCCTCAATATTAAATGCACCTAAGGGTACCCTTAGAAAGCAATTTTCAGTTTTTCTAAATTACTGCCATTTTAAAATCAAGTGGTAGAGTTGTGGTCAAGTGGTCTACAAGGAGGAGGCTGTTCAACCAAGCATGCTGTGCTGTCCTTCATCAGCTGTGTCACCCGAGGCGTCCAATCAGTGAAGGCCTCACAGGGCAGCCCTTGTTCCTGGAGTGACCTGGAGTGAGTGAATTGATGAAAGATACTGGTTTTCTATGTGTTCAGTGTGGGCGGAGTGTTTGAGGGAAGCACAGTGTCAGTGAGTTCCTCTGTCCATGCAGAGTTAAACATGTGGATAGGAGCGTCATATCTCTTCATTAAGAGCAGGCATGTATTTGAATGACAGCGTTCCGGCAACAGCTTGGATCAAATGATGATGCATGAGGAATCCCAGGAGTTATTGGAAAACAGAACCGCAAACTGGGATGTAGCTTGCTGTCCAATTATCAGTGTCTGCGTCCCCTCCAGCGGCGGTGCATGTCAGTGAAGCCAGCGCCTGATTGAGAATTGAGAAAAATGATTCCCATACAACGCAAGAACATCCAGCGCTGCATGGCAAATTATCAGACATCAAGTCCCTGAAAATCAAACTGAATCATTGAGTCACATTCACACATTTGATCCTTGTCCATTTATATTCATAATCTATTTTTTTCCTCTTATTAACATTACAAATCATCATGAAATCACATCTGCTGTTATTCCATTCACTAGGAGCCACCACCCACTTTGAAGAGTTACTTTGGGGTGAGCATGTTATCTGCATTTCCTCTGAACGTTTCTGTTTTGATCCAGCATTATGATGTGAGGCCAAATGCGCACATCCAGTTTAAAGCTTGTTTGCTGACAGGCACACAGTGGCTCTTCATCTTGGTCATGTTTTACACTCTCCGTTGAAGTCACACCTATAAAATGTTGCCCCGCATGTTAACCACAGACCTAAATGAAACTTAACATGAATGTAACTCTAATACAAGAACCCCCAATTCCTCCTTTTTGTTCCCAGTCATTATTGTGTCAGTGTAACTCTATTAGTGCTATTAATGATTTATACTCGAGGAGCTCCATTAGTTTCATGTCACTGACAATTATTGAAGTCTGTGCACATTTTGAATCATTCACAAGCACAGAGCGGTGTCAGATCATACTTCATCTATCACTCCGAGGCCTGTGTGTAAACCCACGGTACACAGCCGACAAATTACTCTGTGAAGTCTTAATCTTGTTGACAAGTGAGGAAAAAACATTGACAAGACCGGGCTCCGGCACCGAGTGCTGCTCCTGCCAAATTTCACCAATATCGGCCATAAAACAATCATCACCAATTTCCATAAGACAATCAGTGCTGCACTGTTACAGCAGGACTCTGACTTGCTTTGAGGACTTCATCAAAAAGTACAAAATTAGTAACTGAGGAGATGTTTTTGTAAATAAAATGTGAAACCCTCAGGTGTTTCACACCACGACACGTTGCTCGTGTTGAGCTGAGAAAGGCCTCAGAGGCTGCGTTAAACATGAGGAACTGAATGATGTAATCTAACTTAATTGCAGCTGTTGTAATGAAAAGATGACTCAAAACAAAATGTAGTTGTTTCACACATTTACAGCAGGAGCTCTGCTCATTACATGGTCCGTTTGTTCTCGAGGCAAGAACGCAGTGCTCGCATTAATGCAGCACCCCACCGGGACAATCAAAGGTCAGAATCATAAAACACTTTCAAAAGCCATAACTGTTAAGCCTCACTTTTCTTTTTAGTGAAATTCGAAAGGGATCAAGCACCTCAATATTGATTCACCACAGCATGCTGCATTATTCCTGGGACACAACAAGCCAGTCACTTGGTACAATGCAGTGGCAGTTCAGGGACGTTACACAAACGAGGTTTGTGAAGGCCGATTCTAATATTTTGTGACAAAATGTGGTCCTTAATTCAGTTAAAATGAAAGGAATTTAGTATTTTTCTCCAGGAATACCTCACTCCATAATGTAGGGAAATAAACAAATATGAAAAGGTAGTGAAAAAAATAACTGTGCTATTGCTAACATTCAGCAGCTAGGTGTGTCACCTAAGTGGGAGTCAAATGTTTTTTTTAAATGATTAATTCAGTATTATAATAATTATTTTTTTTAGAAAAGCAACACTTTTATTTGGCACCAATCCAAATCATTATTTGTCAAGATAAGAATCTTAGCAATAAGACCTTTAAACTGACAAATAAAATGTGATTTCAAAACACAACATTACAATGTTACAGTTCTGGTCAAGGGCTCGTCAAAGCATAATGCCAATAGATAAGTGAAAATAATAAATATATTATCTTTCAGGTAGATACAGTATGGTCACTTGCTTTTTTCACTTTGATGCTTATTTAAATTAACTCAAACAGAAGCTGACTACATCTGAACAAACTTGTTTTTAATATGAAAGAAACACTTCAAATAAAAACAATGACTCCCCCTGAAGCTAAATAAATAATTTTCAGTCCCTTCAGTGGTTTGTCCTCTTAGCTTTATCCATAGTTTTGTCGTAGCCTTTTCTGCCTCCCTCTTTCTTCTCTCTGTCTGTTTAGCAGGGTGAGCCCTCAGGAAGTAATTTATGGCTGCATTTTCTCTGCCATTGTTCCCTACAGAACAGATTTTCCTGCTAACTCTGTATTTCTGCAGAGGCGTGTGCTGGATATTTCCAGAAACAGTGGGGAGGAGGGGGGGGGGGGAGAAGAGAGCATTAGCAGTAGGAGACATGAAGGCATCTGATTGGTTCTTTGCAGTAGGACTGAATGGCAGGGATTGGTCAGAGTTTTTACAGTCCTGCAGCTGCCACAGAGGTCTGATTCTTTTCCTTTCTTTTTCTGAAAATACATAATGTGTTGACTGCTCTCAACATGGAAGGAACATTTCACCCAGAAGAACAAAAAGTGCTTCTGAACAGAATGGACACCAGTCAAGTTTCCAGTGGCCTTAATCTGTCACTGCTGGTTGTAATTTAATAAAGGACAGTGATTTGTTAAGTGTAGCCATGAGGTGTGTATGGTCAGTGCTGAGCCAGATGGTACATTAGTAGTGCAGTTGAATGTGTTTCGTTACCCTGGAAGCATGTTGGCCGTTATTGCCATTCAGTGAGCTAATTAGTGATGAACCCCTGTAGCATTTAAAGTGCACTGTGAATGTTTCCTCTGTCATCGGGAGTCATTACTAACATTCAGAAAGTTCATGTGTCAGACAGCCGCTGTGAATCCACCGAGGCTCTGCAGGCCTGAGCAGGAGGATGGACAAACAATCTAAGTAACACTCCCTGCAGTTGAAGAGAAATCAAGTTATTTCTCCTCCCATCCCTTTCATCTCCACGCTTACGGCTCTTCTTTCATTCATTATTTCTGGATCTAGTTTAATCTTTGCAACTCAGCTTTGCTCTCTTTGTCCATCTGTACGACCTTTTTGTATCTCTGTCCGTCTGTCTGTCCTCTCTTTCCATCTAGCTGTGAAATATTGATGCAGGGTAAATGACATCAGTAGTCTGTAGCAGAGAAATGATGCCACACAGCCTTTTGGTGTCTCCTGGTTCTTTTTCTCATTATTTTCCCCGACTCTTGCGTCTTCGTTATGCCTCCATGCTTTATTTATGACGTTTTGTGGGCTCTTTCTCTTCTTTTCTTTTAGTTTTTTCATCTTTTGTGTCTTTTTTTGAGGAATGTGTGTCTTTCTTTTTCTTGACATATACACACTGGCATGAGAACACACATGGGAACTCAAAGCCCAGGAGCAGATACAAGTGAAGAGACTGCTTGAAACCTTTTTTGTGGAATAGATATGCATCTTTGACAGCAATCAAAGAAAATGATAGAGACGTTTAGTGAGAGACCAGCAGATCCTAGAGACAATTACAACTCTCTTATCAACTGTTTTGATGTGTTTATCCAGCATTATTATGAAAAAATGACTGCAGAATTCAGTTCAATTATCAGTGATGCTGGGAGATAATGAGCTAAGTTACTATGACATCTGGATCCTCGTCTGCCGAGGCCAATTACACACATTTCAGTGTTGGCATCCAGCTGCACACAATTTAGGCATATTCCATTATAAATGGCTAATGTGAAGTTTAGAAGGAAGTACAGCGTTCTTCTTTCCATTCTCATGACTTAATTTGCCTTAAACAGATTGTGCCTGCAGGTAGTTTTTACTAAATATTCACACCAAATAGCTGTCATGTGTAAACTGGATCAACTCATGAAAGTAGCTTATCTTGCTTAACCCTTTTAAAGTGAGTAGTTAAAGATATTATTGGCTGTTTCATTCAACATTTCCATCAAATCGCTGACAATGAAGTAAATTTGCGAGAGTTTAAATAATATTTCACATAAAATCAAATAAATTACCAAATTAAGTGTGTATAATAATTTTGACACATACATATATCTCACTATATGTATTGCAAACAAGCCAACGGGCAGGGTTTATCAGCGGGGTAGTCTATCATTTGGCACAAACTGTTTTTTGGGCTTTATTTTACAGCTTTTCATGCCATAGCAATTGGTATAGTGGAGTGTTTTTGTTTGGATGACACATTACTCATACAGACATTTGTTAACATTTGATGGTGGAACCCTATTAGATAACTCACTAGTTTCAAACTTGCCAATAATTACGAAATAACTCAACAACTTGCATGACAGGAAATGCAAATTTGATGGATGGTGTATTTATGAATAGCTGGTGCAAATGAGATGCTAGCTTGTAAATGAAAAATAAACCAAGAAAAAGCAAATATGTCATCTCCAAAGTCAGCCCAAAGTTTCCTTCACTCAAGGTAAAACCCAGGACTCAAGGTGGTTTAAGAGGACGGAATAATTCACTACTTTAAGTACTATGTTTAGTTCTAAGAGGACAGATAATGCTGAGTTTCAACAGTTGGCTAATAGAATAAAAGAAGATTAAATGTTGTCATGATCTCTATCAGATTGGAAAGGTCCACGTTTATAAAATATAAAAAGACTGCTGTATGGGACACTTTAAAGTATGAAAGGGGAACTTTGAAATAGAGTTAATGATTAAAATCATTAAGGTCAAGTGTTGGCACTTCCAGAGCAGCATCAGTGAAAGCAGGTTGAACGTTGTAGAACAAAGACAACTGAGTCCATTGAAATTGTCCTTCAGGAAGAGTATTCAGGGGACAGGATGAAGTTTTCATTTCCTGAAACACTTAAGACAACATAGACAGGAGAGAGAGTGAAGTTATCTGCAGAAGGTGAGCGTACTGTACTGGCAGTAATTTGTTTTGTGAATGGATTTGTTGCTCGATAACAGAAGATTGATTCAGAGTCAAGGATTCGTTGCATGTTTGAAAGCATCAATGGAAGGACAAACGATATTAGGAATAACTTTCAGTGGCTTTCATGCAGATATTTTCATGTTCCCAAGGTGCAGCCAGTTGAATCATTGTCAGGTCATTAAATTAAATCTGGCTGTGGAGCAGAGTGCGTAGGTGATCACCAAAACAAGGAATAACAGAATACAACAGTGCCTGCATTGATTATGACAGCACCAAAAGTCAAGCTTTGTATTTTAGACAGCATGAAACTCCTTTAGGGGTGAAAGCCACAAAACACACTACTTTGACCGGCATACGGACTCATTTTCAATTTCCAATTTTGGACACAAATGGAAAAAACAGATAAAGGGCAATTCTGGCATTTCATCCAATTCGGATATTTGCGAGTTGCGTGTTGCGGCCCAGCAGCCGCCTCTCGTAAATTCCTGGTCAAATGATCCGCTCATCATTTTTCTAGTATGCAAATGATCGCATATTTACAATAATCACTGTGATCTTGTTTCTAGACAATTTATCCAAATGAAAACTGTTGGACGCATATCCATGAGATTTGTTAACAGACATTTAAGGCCTCCAGGGAATGAACTGTGTAAACTTTGATTCCTGTGGCCTTTGATCAGGTCTGTTTGTAAAATGCTCTTCACTAAATATCAGCTAAATTGTACTTTGTGTATAATGTTGATTAGGAAAGGTTTCATGCTCACACACTCAGCAAACATTGTGAACTTAAAACCTACAAACCATTAAAATGCAAACATGTTAATGCACCCAGTTACAGCTTTTACATGGCTCTTGATTCTTCAGTCTTATTGTTGTCACAAACAAACTGTACACAGTGAGTCCTGTGGATTATCCAGTATCCAGGACATCAGTTTGGAAGGAATATGTGAATTTAGAGTTTTATTTTTAAGTGCTTTGAGCAACACAAATACTATTCTATTCATCACTCCATTGTATCAGGGGTAGCAGAATTTCAAGATATGTACGCCTCAAAGCCTTTCTACATAAAATCGAAACTTTCTGAACCCATCCTTAAAAAGCACATTTTGGATTTAGATTAGAAGACAAAGGTGCTAAGTCTTTCCTCCAGCGAAACTGTACGTGTTAAGACAGCCTTACCACCACTCATTCATTCTGTGCACTGTGGGCTGAAAAAGACTCATTTTCTACAATCATAAATCTGTCTTCGTTATATACTTAAAGTTAAAACATATTCCTACACTGTGTGTGTGTGTGTACGGTGCAGCAGCCTTCCCCGCTGACCTGTAGTCTTGGATGGCAGCCGCTGATTAGGCGACCGCTTTGCAGATTAAAAGGAAAGACGGATAGCTGCAGGGAGCAAACCTCTCTAATCTCTGTCTGGTCACAGAAACGCTGTAGCAGCAATACAGCTTCATTGGGCTATTGTCAGCACTCTGAGGCCTCTCGCCTCTCTGCACCCACACACATGCACGTTCAAATCTCATTTGAATATGCCTACGCCGTTGCTCTGATTTCATTTGTCAGTCGCTTGCAGACTCCCAAAGTTGACTCTCCCACACACACACACACACACACACTTCTGCCTTGCTCTTGTATCCAGAAGCAGCGATTTGCTCTCTTAATAGAGCAACTAATCTCTCTGAAGGCACCTATTTTGCATGCACGGTCCAGCCTCTCTCTCTTTCTCTGTCTCTTGAAAAACACTTTCTTTTGCAAAAACACACACACACACACACCAAAGTGATCTGATCTCTCCATTTGTCTTTAGTTTACATTTTACCACTTCTGACATTCAGAGTGCTTTGTGACAAGCTGAGTGTTCAGTGAGACAGCAGCGACAAAGTGCTCTGTGTGTGTGTGTGTGTGTGTGTGTGTGTGTGTCATCAGCTCTAGGCACGTCTGGCCTCTTCTTGCATAATACTACAGTAGGGCACCTCTTTCTAGTCGGCGGCAACAGTTGCTAGGGTTACCGACAGGTCGACCACCGGAGCGATGAGGATAAATGAGCTCAGGGCTCCCATCAGCCCCTGGGTCACACTCACTCTGCCTTTCTCTCTCTTTCTAACCTACAGACATGTTCTCTCCTGCACTCATGATCACATGACTAAATACTTTGTAGAACACATCACACAGCCCGTCAGACACACACACACACACACAGAGCTACATACAAACACCCTATGGTAACGTCCGCTGTTTATTTCCGTGCCCCAGCTTTCCACAGTGCCCTCAGTGCTCGCCTGCCACGCACAGGGTTGCCAGTTTGACTGCCAGTTTGACTGCAGCCTGTCAGTCATGAGCCGCTCTCTGAGTGCTGAGCGGTCCACAGATCCATCATCATAATGATCATCTGCTCTGACATCTCATACATCACATCCCCCGCACTCATTAAATGTAGTCGCTCCTTTAGTCACACATGCCTTCCCTGTCCATCTGTCTCAAGGCAGCGGTGCTGTAACACTCTTGTGATGCAATGCACGAGTGATTATGTGTTTTCAATATGTCACTCCACCTCCTGTGAAAAGGAGAAAGTGTTTATTGAGATGATGACCGATGGGACACGCATTGTTTGTCTACCATTTTGTTTAGTCATTCCTTACCTGCTTGGTGTATGCTGAATCATCTTTATGGTGACTGCTCTTCTGTTGCTTCTTATCTACAGGACGACGTAGATGTGGAGGACGACATGACTATAAGAGAGGTAAGTAACGGCCAATCACAGTGCAGCAGCTAATCACGGACCCTCAGCCAATCAGAACACAACTTATGAGAGGAGAATAAAAGACTGATCGATATCACCAGTTCACTTACATTACCTGAATTATTTTTTGTATGACACATTTTCTGACAACGATGCTATTATCTAATTTGCATATTTCCAGAACATAAATCTGAATACTGGATTCAAAATTGTTGACATATAGTCAAAGTCCCTTTACAGTGGGGATTTCGGGTCTCCTGTTTAAGACTATAAATTATAAAATACTGTCAATACCCATAAGAATATCTATATCAAAACCCTCTGTAAAAGTCTGCAGGTGTTGTAGATATTACACAGTATATTATTATATAATATTATCATATATTATTATTATTACAGATGTGGAGAAATTCACATTACAGGTGAATACAGTAAAAAAAAATGTTAACTAATAGATATCACCATGAAACCTCTTACTTACCAACTTAATCGATTACGTCACATGAAGGAAAAATTTATCTTAATTAATTAATTTTTTATTTAATTATGCACAACAGGCATATCTAATGGTAAACTTAAGAGAGTAAATTTAAAAATTGCAGATGCAAACTGTAAGAAAGTAGTGAAATAAACACCTGAATGTATATTTTGGATGTTTTCTGACCTCCACTTGTTTGGGATGTCTTGCTTTAAAACTTTAGACTCTCAAATTAGGAACTCACTAAATGAAAAATTATTTGCCTTTATGGTTAAGTAGTATATGATGACCTGTATCTGTGCGACTTGCATATCAGCTTGCACTTGGTGACATCACAGCATGCCAGATCTTCCTCAATATCTCCGGACGGGCCAATAACCCCGGATTCTTATATTTTTGGATATGACATCATTCATAATTCATCCATCAACAGCACCTCTCATTTCCTCTCTGTCAGCCTCACATTTTCTCCCTCCATCCCTTCTTTTCTCTGTCGGCATCACTCATCGCTCACCTCTCAGACGTCTGCCGTGTCACCGCTCCTCACCGTGTCTCCCTTTCTTGTTCGTCATTCACCTTCCTTACCCTCCGTCGTCTTGGGCCTTGAGTGATTTATAGAGTCATTTGGTGCAGTGCCTGGCCCATTGATTGTCTATCAGACAGAGGGGATTTGTCAGGAGCTGGGATTATTTCAAGCCTTCTGATTAGTGACTGACACCAGTCATAAAGACATCTTCTGTCAACCACATGTGTTAGGCACACTGTCACACAGAGTTTTAAAGTCAAGACAGTCCCAAAAAATATTATTGTCAGCAGAGTCACTGGTGGTCATTTTTTTATTAACTCATTGAGTGCCAGCATTTTATAAGGCCATTTTGAGTCACTTTTCAAGGCGCACAGAATATTTTGTACTATGTCTCTGAAAACACTGAATAGCTCAAATGAAAGAAGAAACTCTCTATTTCATCATGAAAAAAATGTTTGTTTTTACCTTGTTCCATTCTTGTTTTATCAGAGGTAGAGTAGAGGACACTTTCACCAAAATCACCACTATTTGTCCAGATTCTGTTTTGCTCTCTAACCTCGATCGTCTCCACTTCCTGCTTTGATCTCTGTGATGTATACTGTCTCTTTATGCTCTGACTACATCTCCCAGAAGCCCCAAAATTACACACAGGTTGTGTGAGAGCGCCCTCTTGTACCAGACGCCGAAAGAAAACCCTCAAAGAGTTAAAGACTAAAGTCAAGTCATCGTGCTGCATCCTGTATTTTCTCATTTCCAAACTGTTTTGCAGATTGCAGAGTGGGAGGAGAAGCAACTTGATGAGCAGGTCAATTTCAACAACTGCAAGATCGACCCTGCCCCGTTCCAGCTGGTGGAGCGCACGTCGCTGCATAAGGTCTCACTGCAAATACAGCTGTTCAGTCAGTGTGTGTGTGTGTGTGTGTGTGTGTGTGTGTGTGTGTGTGTGTGTGAGAGATACCAAAGCACAACTGTGTATCCTAGCCACTGAATTTAATCTGATTCTTGATGCACAATGACTGCGTCTATTATGTGAACTAGTGCATCATCACTAATTAATTCAGAAAAAATAAGGTGTTAAGGTATAAAACAGACAGTTGAAGTAATAAACTTAATAACACAGATTAAAAACAAGAGTGTAAAAATCTTAATGAAGTGTGGGGTATGCATGAGCACTGTCCAAACAATATCCACCCCCACACTAAATACCCTGATTGAACATTGTCCACCTGTGGGTGGAAGAGTGGGTTCAGAGAAGATACTCACTGTCAAATTCATTATTAATGTCTTCATATGTGAAAGCACATCACAAAGTAGTGATATGAGACCACCACGAACACAAGCACTGCCACCAGGTCTGATAGTCTTAGCGCTCCTATGGTGTGTGGTGACAGTGAAGAAGCGTTCAATTTTCCCCTTCTGAGTGAAGGAGAGGGAAGATGCCGTTTAAAGGAAGGAGCTTTAGCTCTTTAGTGCTCGTGTTGATTCAGTTTTCTTACCCTGAAGACACTCTGTCTCCAGCACACACACACATTTCACTATCCCTACCTACCAAGAACACACATCCCCCGTTCATAATGCTACCTCTCTCTATCGCTCTCTCTCTCACACACACATCCTCTGGGCGTTGTGTGAATACTCTTTAAAAATTTAAGAGAGGGATTCTGTACCAATCCATCTCCCTCCCCTCCCTCCACTGCACACTGCCAAAAGCCAATATCACGCACAATCTCCTTCAGCATATTAAACACGGCCTGGAGCCGCTGCATGCAGGTGTGTGTGTGTGTGTGTGTGTGTGTGCGTGTGTGTGTGTGTGTGTGTGTGTGTGTGTGTGTGGGGATATTTCCTCTACATCTTGCCCCACTCTCTTGATCCTCAAAACAGTCCAAAGAAAGCAAAACAACAACTGAATGTGACATCCACAGTGTTGAAGTAATGACCTCCCAGTGCCCGACATGTTCCTGCCTAACATTAGCTTCGTTAAGTTTGTAAATGTAGCTGTTTACTGGCTAAAGTTGTCATGAGGAGTCAATGCCTTGGCTTCCAGGGGAGACATCACCAGCCTGCAGTCTGTGTGGGTTCTCATTTATCCAGGTCAAGGTAAATAACAACGAGCAGAAACCAGTGAACTGAAGTGTTTTGGTTTAAGAGACACAGCTGAGTGTAGCGACACTAAAGTCACAAATTCACCAAGCAAACAAGCAGAAATGCAGCTATTGAGTATAAAATGCATCACTATTGAGTTTGATCATTTAAAAAAATGTCATGGGAGGCAAAGCAGGTAATCAGTTGATCCTGTTTATACCTCTTTATTCAGGGAGTTTCACTGTAAATAGATGTGAATGGGCTGAGTTGGAGGTCAGCTGACTGTTTCCAGAGATGCTCTTATATCCTCCTGAGGAGAAACTGACTGATTACGTCACTACTGGCCCTGGCCTAAAGTCACTTAACATTTCTTTTTCTTGGCTCAGCCTCTGTTTGCTTGGCACAGTGGGATCAGTTTCCGTCGTCCCAAACCCCATTCTGGCTTTGCAAAAAGTCTCATTAAACAGTAAAAGGGTCTAGAACAAAATGTCCAGTTGGCGTCCATCCTGCAACCTTTCTGATCTGCCACTCAAGTTTGTGACCTCTTCTTCTTTTAGCTGCAGTGAGCCACACTCCTCCTGGGTAACTCTAGTAGTGGAGATGAGATTAAATGAAACTTAAATGATCCTCATGGAGAAACTGAGTCATTGCATCAGTAAATATAGTACTAATAGGGTGTATAAACAGAGAAAAACAGGGTCATAAACTCAAGCCAAAACCTGCATTGCCAACAATATAGTTGAAAAACAGAATAAATAATAGAAATGTATGACCCTGATAGCAAATAATGACAACTCCAGTATTCACAGAACATTGGCACTGTTGTTTTTGTTATTTGGACTTTTCATATTATGTGTTCCTAATGAATTCCTCTACCATGAATCACACAAATGGAGCTACTGTTATATAATATCCCCCTCTGCGATGAAGATATTGAGCACATAACACCAGTATACTTTATTTAACACAAGTTTGGATTCGCCAGTTAAACTCCCGTTATATAACCCATGAAATTAATTACAAAATTTACTTCAGTAGTACTAGTAATACTGACAATTATCTAGAGAAAATGCACCCAAAATAGAAATAAATATCCAAACACAATAAATATTGACCAAAAGCTCTAAGTGTAGTCCTATAACTGCCATCCATACCTGCTTACATTTTTAATTCCTTGTCACAATCATAATATATACATCTGGTCTTTATATTTGTCCTTTAAAAAAGCAAACATAAATTCCCCTGAAGACACACTGAGTGTCTTTAATGTCAGATTCCCTCTTGTTTGTACATTATTATTAAAAATCAGCCAGAGCACAAAATTTGAAAGTATGTAAGTTAATAAATCAGCATTGCTGGTTCCTAAAAATATGATTGATTGATTGATTTATTATTCTCTTCTGCAGCAAATTACATTAGTGTTGTTTTTTTATCCATTTCCCTCCACAGAGTAGATAATTTATCAGAAATTGATCACAGTATTTTATACCCCATTTAATATATGAGACTCCCTTTAACCCTTTAACATCTTCAACCTGTGTTTGACCCCATCAGTCAGACAGCTGTCTCAGGTTAATGAGTGGTCAACATCGATAGAGGGGAGTCAAGTGTACATGCAGACGTCCATACACATCCCTGATAACCCCATAATAACATAACATTGAAAATAGCAGTGAATAAAATTGTTCTTCGTTTACTGTATTCAGACAGTCGAGTGTTGGCAGCATGAAGTGAGACATGCTGGTTTATTATGGACAAAAATATCCCTATAATTGGCATTATCACATTATTCATCACACTTTCCTGAAGTACTCTAAAACTGTTACAACTCAGATAGAAGCAGTTTGTTTTTTCTGTTATAAAACATTTCACTAAAAACCTCTGAACGTCTCTGTCACATCATGATAATAATGGAAGTCAGTGGTGCGTTTTCTTAACTGAGCCAGTTTTCTCTGCTTTGTTCTGTTTTCATTGTTTTACTGTTACTGTTTCCAACCACCTCTGCAGACTCACACCATCTTCTCCCTGCTGGGCCTCGACCACGCCTATGTCACGAGCATCGGCCGCCTCATCGGGGTAGTTTCCCTCAAAGAGGTAAGGGTCTTCTTATCATTTAGGTTTTTATCTTTGGTGGATTCTTTTGCATTTTCACATCATCACTGTGTATTAACATATCGTCACTCGATTCTGTATTAACTCTTTGAGTGCCAGATGTTTTATAAAACAAAAAGTGGCTTGTTCCAGGGTTTTTGCCCATTTTGAGTCGTATTCCAAGACCCACTGAATATTTTGTACTATGTCTCTGAAAACCCTGAATAGCTCAAATATAAGAAGAGTCTCTCTATTTCATCATTTAAAATTTTTACCTTGTTCCATTCGTGTTTTATCAGAGGTAGAGGACACTTTTACCAAAAACACCACTTTTTGTCCAGATTCTGTTCGTTTTGCTCTCTAATCTCGATCATCTCCGCTTCCTGTTTTGATCTCTGTGGTGAATACCCTCTCTTTATACTTCGACTACATCTCCCAGATGCCCCAGAATTACTCACAGGCTGTGGGAGACAGCAATCAGCAACCTGCTGCCAAAAAAAGGAAAACTTTTATGGCACTTAGGCATTTCATTTTAAAGGATGTGAATATGAGTTCTTGGCACTTAAAGAGTTAAAGGGATAGTTGGGTGACTATTGAAGTGGAGCTGTATGATCTACTGATCTATCGTCAGTATAATAATAAGTCTGGAAGCACAGGAGTAACAGTACCAAGGTAAAGCAGTGTACTGCTATGGACAGGGACTGTTGGACACCTAAAGGAAAGGCTCGTCTGAAAATATAAAATCAGTTTAAGTAAAAACTGTATTTAGGGGGACTGAACTGAAAGTGAAAATTATCTGTGCTCACCTAACTGGTGGTAGATAACAACTTCAGTTCCCTGTCATAAAGGACAGTGAAAATATTATAAATATAGCAAATATGGATTTTTTTTAGGTGCCAGATATGGATTTTTTTAGGTGGCCCTTTCTTTGAAGGGTTTGAAAAGACCTTTTACTGCTGCCCCCGTGCTCAGCAGTACATTAATTTGCTCCCATGCTGGTACTCCTGTCTGCTTCTACAAGCTGGGGTTTTGCCGACCGTCAGCTACAATAGATAATACACTAACTATGGATATAAGCACCTCATATAACAGCTGAACTAACCCTTTAAGTGGTGTCATACCTTTTGAATCTAAACTCAGGATGCACTTTTTAACGTCCGTCAACACCTACTGCTGGTGTAAAAAGTCGTGACTCTCATTATTTTCTCTGCATATTCGCTGCTTTCATAATTGTGAAATTCATTGTGAATATCGTCAGTGCTGTCACCGCGCACACACGCTAACGATTCCTCCCTCTCTGGCTGTTATATACTGTGACAGACAAAGGGCTGCTTAATATTTCTGTCTCTATCTATTGTCGCTCGGTCTGTTCTCTTCCTCCCTCCCTTTCCATCTCTCTCCACCTCACAAACAACTGAAAACCCCTCGCTCTTTGTGAATTGGCCAGGAAGTGGTGAGAGGATTGTTGCTAAGTGCACTGCTGCTTGCCTGTCCCTGACATTTAGGCTTTTTTGTTCTGCGTTTCATCAGCAGACAAAAACCCAGCCATAGCAGATAAAGCCCAGCCTGTCTGTCACACAGACACTCTGTTATATCACAGCCTCACTGGTCCATACTCTGAAGAGTTTGTGTGCGTGATTATAGTGCATTATTTCCACCACTCATTTCAGTGCTGCCACAAGATCTGCAGCACCCAAATCCTTCACCCTATCAGCCAAATTACAAACTTGGCCTGTCCAGAATACTCAGTAATACACTCTAACGCTGAGAAAAGAGGGAGATTGGATGGAAGAGAGTATAGACCATCACAAAACAATATTTCATACACCTCCTTTGTTTGAATGTTTAAAAAAAGAAACACAATATGGTTTTGTTTCCCTATCTCAATAAAAATTTGAAAACACATTTACATCTTGATTGGAAGGGAAAAAAATAAAATAGCATAAAATAACACATAAATGGTTGAATAATTTATCATTAAGTAATGGATAAATAGTCTAAACTAGTGAATTAATAATTTAAACATCCATCTAAAAGTAACACAGAAAAAGATATTGAAGTAGTTATAGTCAGCCAAAAGTAATAAATAAACAATAAAGAACACAAAAATAGGCTGATGTTTGCAGCAGATGCAAACTTGATTCCAGTGTAGCTCAACTCAGAACAGTATCTTTATTTTCCCTATTTATGGTACCAAATGACATATTTATTTTCAGGAAACGCTCAAGAAATTTGGAATTTACAGACAAATATAAAACCAGAACGAAAACGTTATCATTGTTAAATACTTGTGACTGCAAATAAAAAGGACACGTCTTCTCCTTCGCACCTGGTGCCCTGCAGGTGTACTCCTTAGTGTTTGTTTGAGAGTTTCCTCTTATGTTATATCAGCTTTCTGAATCTGATATTTCTCATAACATAGGGCTGGGCAATATGGCCTAAAATTTATATTGCGGTATAATTTGAACCATAGACAGTTGACGGTATATATCATGGTATACTTTGGTATGTAAATTACTAGGGCTGACCCCAAAAAAGTCAAAGCTTCTGCCTTTTTTTTTCTTTGGTTTTCACTCACTAGCTACAGACAAGAGCAAACATGTCTAAGAAGTCATCAGATGTGTGGCTGCACTTTAAAATACATACCGATAGCCTGTCGTGTTATTAAAAAAAAGAAAATAAAAAAAAAACTCTGACAAGGAAATGGAAAGCCCGACCACACACACACACACACACACACACACACACCCCGCCGCCGGAAAATGTTGACTGTTTTACATAAAACTATGCATTTTAATGATATTTTTGATCACCCTGAATCTAGAGGCATCCTGCCATCTCCTCCTCCACTTGTTAAGTCGCTGTCTGTCTGTTGCTGTCTGACGGAGCAGCTGGACTGAACCATTTTACTTAAAGGAGGGGAAGGGCGTTGAGAAATGTTTCCACAACAATCCCGGACAGCGTCGCGACCGCGACCATTTTAACTTGTTAATCAAATGGCTATATTCAACACAAACAGTGCAGCAACACACAGAGTAGAGCATATGACAACCTTTGTTGGCGGTCAAATCCACACATCTTGCAAATAACTTTTTCTGCTCCATATACAACTTTTTAAAACCAAATCACGGACATCCTTCTCTGGCTGTCTCTATGCTTGCAGCCAGTCTCACTCTGAGGCAGGTGCGATGACGTCATCGACGGTAGGACGGTACTACGCAAATCTCTACTGTCTACCGCAAATACTGCCTATACCGCACAGCCCTATATCTGCCCTAAAATACCTTTTTTTGTAAACACATTTTGCTAATAATTTGATTTTCAATAATTAAATAACAGTACACTTTAAAGTCATTTGACCAAAAAAAAATTTTTCTTTTCAAAGACCAAAACATTTGGCAATTCTGACATCCTTTGATCTTTTTTCATTTCTGCTGTGAGCAGATTAATGAATGTGCAGTCATTTCATTTCCTCTCCTCTCTTGCTCTGTGAAATGTTTCAGCAAACAACAGCATAAGTCAAAGTCAAGCTGACCCTGCTTTCCAGTGCACCTCTGACCATGATCTTTCCCTCCATTATATTTTGGAAAAAGAGTGCAGAAAAGAAAATGGCTTGTACGCCTGTGCAGCAGATTGTAATGATCTGTCACTGCAGAGCAAGGCCAGCACAGTGTCAGGGTTAGCACTTCTGTTTGTTGTGGTCACCCATGCCAAAACTATCCACAGCACAGCATGATAAGGATAAAAAGCACTGTGAATAAAACCCTGTACCCAAAAACACAATCTGCGCCTAAATTTCTAGAAATATGTGCTGAAATATCCTGCAAAGTGTTTTGTGTCCCATTTAAAGCTCCAAGATGTTAACATTTTGAACACTCGTTATGGTAGCATTAAAACAAAAAGATGGCAGATAGCACTGCAACAAAGTCAACAGAGACTGTATTGTTGTCATACAGAAATGTGTGCCATCATAACTACAGATGTGTGGAGAACTGTGTTGTTTTTTTTTATTTCTATGTATTTATATGCTGCTATGTTGGGTTTGGATTGGTTTGATCTTGCAACAAATGTGAGCAAGAGAAGCTTTTCTACAGGATAAAATCAGCGGATAAGTGGATTGGTTTTCTTCTCTGACACACCCAACATGTGAGCAAATCTTTTGTCCCAGTCAAGATAAAAATATTATTTCAGCAGAAAAAAATCTGTTGCATGCATCACCTCCCAGCAGTAGTTTTGATGAAATAGTCAAGCAGAAATGGACGGTCAGCAGGATGTAAATTTTTAGCCTCTAGCTGTGTCCTCAAGGCTCAACAGTATACCCAAATAGTATAAACAGCACCACCATCCACATTCATTTTGGACTATTTTCACCCCTTACAGGTGCCACATGTCCATCAAGCAACCTGATCTCATAGGAAGGATAACATTTCACTTGTTACCATACTACGGTCGCGGCTATGTTCAGGCAACAAAACCTCTTAGCTGGGTTTCAGAAATACACATCATGGTTGTATTTAAAACATCTACTGTATGTAAACCAAGTAAAATACATTCCTAAACAACATAAATATGAAAAACACGCCACAAATGCCACTAAAGTAACATGAAGTTAACTCTTTGGGACACAAACGCAGGTCGTCTGGGTGACATCCAGAGGTTCTGGTTGCTTTATAAGGTGTTAGCTGCAGACATTGAGCTCTTTGCTTCTCTTGTCTTTCTCCTTCCAGCTTCGGAAGGCCATCGAAGGCTCTGTGACCGTGAAAGGTGTGAAGGTCCGTCCTCCTCTGGCCAGCTTCAGGGACAGCGGAACCAGCAGCAGCGAGAACGAAGCCACCGAACTCCACAAGCTGTGGGATCGTCACAAGAGCATGTCGCTGCCCCGAGAACACACCCCCTCCGAGTCCGACGAGAAATCCCAGTGAGGGAAGGTAGAGGAGGAGGAAAAAGAGGAGGGTGAGGAGGCATTGAGATCTTTAATCTCCCAAAGCCACAGAAATGCAAAAATCCTCAGGGCTTAGGATCAATATTTAATTCTAGAAAGAGTCCTACTGCTAGCCTCTTCGTAACTCCTCATTTCTCTCCTCATCTACTCGCTTTGTGGACCCAGCAGTGCTCTCTCCAGGAGGTCAACCTGTGCCCTGCTCTCCATTTACCCTTGGGAGCCCACAGCAGAACAAATGTGGATTGGAGGGGAGGGGAAACTGATGTTTGTCGAATCCAACCAGGGAACGGGTTGAAATCTTTAAAAAAAAGGGATTTTTTTCAGACTTTGTTTAGCTTGTGTATCTTTAGGGTTGAGATCAAAGTTCATACCTGCAAAAGTTTTCTTTTCAATGAGTCTTCCACTTCAAATCCAGCAATGATGACATGGAAGAATAATATGTGTGTGTGTGTGTGTGTGTGTGTGTGTGTGTGTGTGTGTGTGCGTGTGTGTGTGTGTGTGTGAAATGAGAAAATGTGAGTGTGTGTGAAGAGGGAGGTAGCAAACGACTATTTCTTATACGATTTTTTTATTGCCTTTTGAACACATTTTTTTTCTTGAATGTGTTTTATTTTCTGACTGATCAGGTGGTCTGGGATTAACTGGAAGTTTTCCATGGCACCATTTCTTTGTAAATTACACTACAGTCTGTCCCACTGACAAGCACTGGACTAAGGGGACAGATGCCTTAGTCTTTCTGTTTTTATTTCCCTTCCATTATACCTCCTCTGTCATCTCGTCTCTTCACAGCGAGTCTTAATGGTCAGATTGAGAGTTCAGACTATGCAAGCGGACTTACCTGTTGGCAGTGGCGAAGGCACCTGTAGCCCCTTTTTATAACGTACACTCCTCTCATACTGTAGCCACAGCCTTACATTACAAAGACACAATAAACACACAAGCAAGGCGGCGGCGATGCGCTCCACTCATCTAAATATAGCTCTTAATAACCGTTCCAGAGAAGGTTGGAGCGGATGGAGAGGGCAGGAAGCGAGGGAGGGAGGAAGAACAGGGAGCAAATGGATGGCTAAAAGAATGAAGACATCATTACCTAACCAGCTGCTCTGGGCCCTCTCATCAATCTGCTTTTGACTGCCATGTTTGCTAACCTCCATTACTATCCCAGACGCAGGAGCCCCCCCCCCCCATCAGCCATATGATGTAATCATCCAAGGCTGAGGCTCTCAACACATAAAGCAGCAGATGACAATGTGTGAGCAGAGTCACTTTGATTAGTGCAGAAAACCAGCTTAAAGGGACAGTTTGAGTGTTTTGAAGTGGGGTTGAAATTAACTCTTTGAGCGCCATAGACGTATTTTAAAATCTGACGCTTGAGTGCCATTGACGTGTATATATGGCGGTGGGTCGCCAATCACGTTCTCACACAGCCTGTGAGTAACATTGGGGCTTCTGGGAGATGTAGTCAGAGCATAAAGAGAGTATACACCACAGAGATCAAAACAGGAAGTGGAGATGATCGAGATTAGAGAACAAAACAGAATCTGGACAAAAATGGTGAAAGTGTCCTCTACTCTACCTCTGATAAAACAAGAACAGCACAAGGTACAAACAAACATTTTTTTTTCATGATGAAATAGAGAGTCTCTTCTTTCATTTGAGCTATTCAGTGTTTTCAGAGTCATAGTACAAAATATTCTGTGGGTCTTGAAATATGACTCAAAATGGGCAAAAATGCTGGCACACTTTCTGTTTTATGAAACGGCTGGAACTCAATGAGTTAAGTGTGCGCTCAATTTCAAATATTCTCCAAACTGGGGTCATGCTGATTATCATCTGTTGTAGGTGAGACATTATGGATCATTAGTACCTCACACAAGCTAACTTCAAAACATCTGAACTGTCCCTTTAACAGTGGACTGAAGAATGATCCAGTTAGATTAAGTGGAGTAGCGGAAATCTGTAAGCAACCTGTAGTGAGTGGTCCAGGGTGGATGTCATTCCATTCATGACTGTATTACCAGGCCAACAGAGCAGCATGGTTACTGATCCAGCAAGCAGGCTGACATGACAGATAATGTATAAGTACTGTGTATTTAATAATTCATGTCTACCATTATGCTTGAGGCTTGTCTCTGCTCATCAACAGAACAATATTGATTCCTCCATCCCTCCATCTTTTCCCACTACTGACTTCCAAATATTAACTCACACTCCCTTTGTTTTGTCTTTTATTTTTGGGACCGTTGTCCACCTCTACCTACAGAATCTGCTCTGCTGTTTGGATGCCTTAAATACGCACTCGTGCCCAACTCTGTTGTGTTTTTCAGCGTTTGCTGCATTGCATGGATTTTATTTTGGGTGGTGCTGTCTTGCCGCTGCGCCACTCAAAGTAAACCACTGGCAGATAAAACGGCACGGCTTTGCATGGCACCATGCATGTGAGATTTGTTTTTTATGATTCAAATGTACCAAAAACAAACGTTGGACAGAGATTTACACGGGACGAGTGAATGACGTTGTTTGCCATCTTGTGCCTGTATGTTAAATTTGTCCTTACAGCTTCTTATTTTATACTTGTAGAGTCAGATTATTTCACTTTGAGTGGCATCTTCCACTCACCCACTGAGCTTTATTCGTCACATGCTGCGAACTGAGGATGGGATCCAAGTTATGCTTACAGATTAATATATTTAACATCATTCCTGTATAAAATCATAATTTAACGTCTTAATTCATCTTAAATTGTTGACTATTCTTTTTTTTAAAAAAAGAATCGAGGGCTTGTTTATGGTATTTGTTATTTTTTCCACGTTGATGATTTAATAGAGATTGATTTCAATGTTGTTATGGATGTTTTTTTATCTTTTGACAGGCTGTCTCTAACATTTCTACTAAGACATTTATTTGTAAAGTGCAAATAACACTGACGAGGTGAATGCTTGAAATGGCTGCTGGATAAAAGAAAGAACTGTGATTGTGATGCCAATGGAAGTTAAAGGGGAACACCACCCAAATAAGAGTATGTTATTTCTACGCTTAGGAGCTGCTCTCCCTTAAAGTAGAAACCTGAGAAGTAAATGTCAGACTTGTGATGTCATCAAGTCTGGATCTACTCCATAGACAGTGAATGTGAATTTTGTGGACACACAGACTGTTTGCTTTATTTTTTTTATACTTACATTAGTTTTAGTCAGTTAAAATGAAACAGTCATTGCCCTCATATACTCACTAGTAGCTCTCTGTAACGTCTCTCCTCTTCATTGTCTATGAAGCAGTGCCAGGTTTAACCTGATGACATCATCAAGTTTAATTTTAGCACTCTCCTTTTTGGATTTGGGAGAGGGTTATTCATCTGTTTTAAAATCTTTTGGATAGTCTTAGACCATAGGGATATCATGTATGAATTTTGAAAATGGTCATAGTTCCCCTTTAATGTTGAAAGGACCTGCATGCGGTCTGTTGGTGACATGTTCATTCCACAAGTGCCTGCATCGACTCCTCTTCGACGGGAATCAAAGCAATCCCCCCCCGAAGCGTTTAGTTCCGGTTTTCTAGCCATGCACGTTTAGGCAAGGCACCCATATGTAAGTGGGGTGGACGATGTGTCAGCGGGGTGTGCAGTTGTCACCATGGCAACCTGTCGTCGTCATACGCTCACCCCAGGGACTGACTGAGATCTACTCATCTGATTTGGTTCTGTTCATTTGTTTGCGCTTCCATTGAGTTTGGTTATTCTGCCTCCTGCCAGCCTTCCCCTCAGCAGACATTTCCCAGTTGTTCATGTCATTCGCTACCAGGCAGATATAGGCCGAGGTAGATTATTTATTAGCCTGTATTAATCAAAGTAAGTAATCTGTTTCTTGTAATTCTTTTTTACAGATGTTCTACTTGTAGGTAATCAATTTTGTGCAATAACTGTTGTTCATCTCACTTTGTAACCCAGATTTAATTGATGACATGAATGCAAGATAACCTTATTTTTGTAAAGAAACCTGAAAAGTGTAAAAAGATATATGTATATGAGGAGAACTGATGCTCACACCTCGGGACCTTGTGTGTTTGATGGAGTGATATTTGAATTGATAGTTCGATGGTGAAGGTTTCCCAAAAGCCTCAATGAAATCATTCATAGTCTCACAGGGATTAAGATACTTAAGTTAAACACTGTTTGCACCTTTTATGTGTTGCTCAGCCTTCGTTGAAAAAGAAAAGTGGCTTTGACTCCTCATTTTGGCTTTTAGAAACCTTCCCTGTCTGGTCTTAAAAGGCTCTGTGGTGAATCCTGCTGCATGAACTGATGCTGAGTCAGTTTTATCATGCTCCTCTCTATCCTCTCCTCCAGTCTGAGGGACTCTGATAAGACCAGATCAGCTGTTGAGGGTTATCTTATATCCACCTCTTCAGGCTCTCAGGAACTGTACATTGAACTGGAGGCCTCCACTACAGCAAACCCAGAGGGCCAAACCGGACTGAGCTGAACAAAAATCCAGAGCTATTTTTCACACAGAAAAAAATGAAACTTGTTTTGTATATCAGGGATGAATAAATGAGATTTTAACAAACAATTATTTTTCTGGAGATGCCTTTGTGTTTTATATCCCTGGGGCCTGTGGTTGTGCAGCTGTCTGCTGCCCTCTGTCCTTTCAGTGACAGCTGGAAAGCACCTGGAGTTTTGTTTTTGTGTTCCACTGATATTCCCAGTGGGGAAGCAAACACAGAAACGCCACAATAATGTTCAGATTAGTTCAGTTTGTCCCCAATCTTTTTTAGCACAGGCCAGGGAGCAAAAGGCTTTATACAACATTTGTTCCAAACCCTGCGTGAATGAACAGTTTCCAAAAATGATACATCCACAGAGTTTATAGAAAGGTGCCAAATATAAGTAACTCTAGTAGGATTATGAATTAACTCTTTGAGTGCAATTGACTTATTTTGACATCAATTAAAATCTGACACTTGAGTGCCATCAACATAATACGTTAAAGTGTTTTTTTGGCAGCGGGTCGCTGATCATGGTCTCCCGCAGACTGTGAATAATTTTGGGGCTTCTGTCATTTGTAGTTGGGACATAAAGAGACGGTATAGAGCTCAAAGCAGGAAGTGGAGACGATCGAGATTAGAGCGCAAAACAAACAGAATCTGGGCAAAAAGTGGTGATTTTGGTGAAAGTATCCTCTACTCTACCTCTGAAACAAACTCTTCTGACTCTGCTCCAGCTCCACTCTAAGTAGCTTTGTTTGAGGGCATGCCAAACGAGGCAGTAGGCTACTTGACTTGGTGATGGAAGAAAAGGTTGGACTTCAGGCGAGGCATTTCAGGTGCTTCAAGAATGCTGTTTTGGTGTGGACTTCCTCAAATATCCCCAAATATTGAAGTGAGTCGAGTGCATCAGTAATCCAGCAGCTACAAACTCCACTAAAAAAAGTAGTTGAGCTTTCACATGTAGGAGTGTTAAGAGCAACAGTTGTTTCGGTAATGATCTGCAAGCACGCTTTTTTTTTTTTCACAGTGACAATGCGTTTTCAGTGATTTCCTGTCCCCTTCCGTCTGCTGCTTCCTCATTCACAACACACACACCTTCGTTCTGTTGTTTTGCTGTGTGTGAATGAGAGGAGAGCATCTGGACTGTAATGACTGGAGAGTGCAATGGTGAAAGCTTAATGAGCGAAATGAGTTCATTCGTTAAGTAGGCTGCAGCTCCGTCCCTCGGCGAGTTTCAGGTGGGAGCACGATACCTTCCCTGGAGAGAGAGTGGTGAGTGTGTGTTGTACAGATAATTACATCCACCAACAAGCTTTTGTTTTTGATTCAGTTGGTTGCATTTGTTCACATTTTTTCCACTTATTGGGAAGTGAATAGGCATAACCAAATATGTCAAATATTGGAGCTTGGTCAGTGCCTCTCGGCATCTGACATGAACCAGGCTTTTAGCTAACTCCACAGTGATCCAACTTGAAGACCAGACAAGATAAATACTCCAATAAGCACCCAAATTTGTTTTTTTGGTAGTGAGTGTTATATTTGCATCATGGTCAGATGGTCAAAACAACTGACGTAGTTTTAGAGCAAGAAAGTTTGCTGAGAATGGTTGGTCCAGACAAACACAGACTTTCACTCGTGTGTCACCCATTTTTCCCATGTGAAGCTAACACCACAAGTCACAATCTTTTCCAAAGCTAAACAATTACTTATTTGTATCCTAAACCTAACCAAGTAGTAACCAAAGAAATCTATGGTGGAAGTTTATTGTGGAAAGAAACTGTAGAGACTGACACTAGAGAGGCAGCAAGAGCATCACAGATGAAGAGTGGGCCAAACGGTATTATTTGACAAATTTGGGGTGAGACTGCGTAAAAAGTTAGCGGCATGAACCTGCATGTTGTCATTAAAATGAACTGAGAGTTAAATAAATCCAGACATGGTGGTTGAGGTGCAGATCTACTTGGTAGAGGTCTCAGTGCCTTTCTACCATTTAAGATTCTGTTGTGGTTGTCTGCTCTAATCTAACTTTCATCTAATAGCAGCAGCTATGTGACACCTTGATATCCTGTCACACAATGAGTGTGTGGAAGTTTTCTGAGCCAGATGAAACAGCGCTGCACTCGCTCATCTGTAGTGCCATGAATGAGGTTAGGAACACTTGAGCCCTGATGAGCAGAGCGCCATCTGTCCGTGCTGACGTGGCCTCTTGTTCTGATGAATATTAAATAAAAGGTGTCGCTCTAAGAGTTCGTCCTGCCTCCCTGTAACTGCTGCAGCAGTGGAGGAAGTGCTTGTCGCACTTGGAGACTGATTGATGTAATCGCTTGGAAGAGGTGCAGACGGGACTCTGGAGACGAGCGCACTCTGTTTCCTGTCTGTGTGTGTCTTCATCAATGCCACTTCTCCTAACAAGAGAAGAAAAAG
This sequence comes from Synanceia verrucosa, assembly GCA_029721515.1. Classification (NCBI taxonomy): domain Eukaryota; kingdom Metazoa; phylum Chordata; class Actinopteri; order Perciformes; family Synanceiidae; genus Synanceia; species Synanceia verrucosa. The sequence continues at coordinate 22,544,303 of CM056559.1, forward strand.
GGCATAATAGTGTCTGCAGTTTGTGACGGGTCAACATTTGAATTATTAGATTATGTCAAGAATTAAAAAAGGAAACCATCAGTGAACACCATTATGAGTTTTAAATCTTAATTAGCCTCAAGCTCAGGAAGTTTTGAGTGTGAAGAAAATCATCAAAATGTTTTTCTTTGTTTAAAGCTGCACTAATCAATATTTATGTATTTGATTTGTATTTGATCTAATATGCAAAAAGAGTTTGTGCTTGTGAGTCTTCATAATCCTCCCCGCTGGGTCGTACACAGTTTGTTGTGTCTATTTAAGATGTAGCCAACATGGAACCTTCATAACACAGTGTTTTGTTTCTCGAATTCACTGTTTTGTTCTCATTAATGCTGTATATTTTCAGGTCAAACTATTTTAGCTTCTAACAGCAGGACTCTTCCACGCCTGTGTGCCCTCCAATGAAATATACACTTTTTACACATTATTTTTGTAAAAAAACACATATTTATTGCATGTCTGAGAGAGAAAAAAACAACAAATCAACTTTATTTGACACTACAAACAAACCACCTTTCTGTAAAAAGAAAAAAAGTTGGATATGAAAAGAAATTGATTGTAATTTCATTGTTTAAATACAAAGATGTTCTCTATGCTCTTACTTGAGCAGACTTGCCATCAGTGCAGGACTACTAAAATGTTATATTTTTATACGTTAATGTTATAGTAAATTTGTAATTTTGACACGTTATGGATCAGAATATTTCTTCCACCACTGCTCATCACAGGTTACAGCCTGGAAATGGACACAAATTGTGCAGAAATGACAGACAAATAAAAATTAACTTTGGAAAACAGAACCATTTTTTTCTGATTCCACAAACAACTGATGAGCTCTGATGTAATAAACATGATTTCATTCATTTATGTATTTATCAAAATGGAGAAAAGCAGAAAATCCACAAACTGGAAATAGTTAATACAGAATATTTGGATTTTTTTACTTTATAAATGACAATCAAATTCTTTTTTGTCATTGAATAATATTGAGTGTTTTTTTTTTAAAGTTGAAACAATAGTTTGTTATCCACAGACTTTATAAATTAAATTCTAATGGCTGCATTGTCTTCATAGGTGAGTGTACCTCACTGACAACATGTCATAATCATATAACAATAGTAGGTGAGGAACTGTGAGTCATAGGTGAGCTTCGGTGCGGTACGTGGGGACACCCAGAGGCTCCAGCCCTCCTGGTGCTGTGCTCCGACGCACACTCACCACCAGGGTCCCATCGGGGTGAAGGGTCCCACTGACCGACAGCGGGTCCATATCCTCCGGAAACAGAGACTTATGGGTAAATGTGTCGCTGACGCTTCCATCCTCAAGTACCTGGAGGACAGAAGCCAAAGATGGAGGAAACATTGAGCTGAGAGTGGAGGAAGTGATGTAGAGGGAGGGGGCCATCTGTGGGAACGGGGTCAAAAAGGAAAGGTCAGAGGACGGGAGGAGAGATGACAAGAACACAGAGAGGTGAGAGGGTGATAAAAGAGGGTGAGAAGCAGTGATAGGGAGGAGGGCAGAGCATCAGCCTGGGGAGGAAAGGTGGGTCTGAGCGGGGTATGATGGTCGGTGCCAGACGGTCTGAGTATTTCAGAAACTGCTGATCTACTGGGATTTTCACGCACAGCCTCCTCTACAGTTTACAAAGACCAGCTCTGCTTCTTCATACTCTCACACACCTTCTGGGCATGAATGACAACATGGTGGTTGTAGGCCATCACCACCACGTCATGCGGCTCAAACTGACTGACGTCAGCCGACATGTAGTAGCTGTCTCCCAGACATCGAACCCCACCTCCTGAGCCGCTCTGCCTGCCCGACACAGCGCCGCCTGCAGGCCCTGCAGAGAAGCAACACAGCATGGCTACATATGATAGCCTACTTTTAATTTTTACAATGTTTTTACACTGTACTCTACATCCTGTTCTTTCAAGCAATTATGCCACTCAATTTATGATGCCGTACTTCAATTTCATTCATGTTGTTCTGTTGAAAATACAGAGCCACACGGTGTTTAAAATTAAATAAAGAAGACGATATTGTGAAATAGTCATTTGAAGAAAATTGGGTAAAAATATGTACATGAACCAACAAATTGTGAGAATCGTTTAGTTCACTTTTATGCAGTTTTTATCTCAAAACGACACTTAAAATGATCTTACAGAACAACACTCATAGCATAAACGTTTTGTTTGCCACACTCCTTATTTTATACAACAGTCTAAAACCCAGTGAAAAAAAATCCTTTCGGCTTTTTGTCGAGGGAACCCATGAAATTCTAATTTCTAACGCAGGAAAGCTCACAACCCAGCTAGCTTGTTAGCGGCTAGGTAGCATGCTACATTAAAGGTTCTTCTGATAACATTCACTGGGTGTCACACTTTTTTAAGAACAAAATGTCAGATATATGAGAAAAGCACTCATGCTGGACCCACTGAAATATTTCAAAATATGACTGGCTAAGGGGCTGTTTATGACACCCCTGTTATGAAAGGGGACATGAAAAGACATTATTTAACTAAAAATTAAGTAATTAGAGAGAGTGTCATTATGGATTTTTGAAAAAGGACATGAAATAAAAATGAAGTCCATTGAAATGGAAATTGGAATGACACAATATGATTTTATAAAACTAGTTTTTGTAAACCTTTTCACAAATTGTGGTTAATTTGTATATTTTATCCAATTTATTCATGCAATTATGTATTTCCTAATGATTCTTCTGGGCTCCACAAGCCAAGCGTTACTGCTTGCATAATCGGATGTTATTTTTATATTTTGATGTTCAGACGAGAGCACAAAGGCCGTTAAACACCACAAGAGACAGAAGCTTCTGTTTTGGCTATAAACGTGGTTTACCGCCGGCCTGGAAAGAGACGATCTGTCACCAAACAAGAGACTCAGTGGGAGCATCAAACATGACTTCTTTGTTATTTGATTTGACATTTGAGAACTGAAATCTTCCAAATGGGTCAGTGAAATCCAATTTTAAGCCTGATTATCCATCATGCTTTAATGTTCCTGTAACGTCACACCAGTACTTTTTATTTGTTTTATCGTGGTTGTGTGTTTTATGTTTATTGCTGGGAAGCTTTATGCGGCCCAGCAGACGACGTCTGGAGCCAAACAGACTCTTTTCTCACAGAAAGCTCATGACTCCGGCTCATTACTCCTCTCTCTGAGCCGCAGGTCTGTTTCCTCTCTGTGGCATTTTTTTTTTTTTTCAATCAACCCACCACTGTAATGTGACATACTAATGCGTCATTCCTGCTGATGGTGAAAGTGAATAAAAAGGCTCTCAGAAAATGCTGCCAAGGTACCCATGAGCAGGACACTGAAGCAGTAAAGCCTGTGTGCATGACGATACAAGTTTATTTCACTTTTCTTATGTGACTGTTTCTACAATAAAATGATAAAAATATAGAGACTGCATTATATCTGTCAAACACATCCTAACGTTAAAAAGTGAAAATATACTGTTATATATATATATAATATGAAGTATATTATTACATGTTATTACAACATTACAATCTGATTTTATATATTTCCTTGTCACACGTATAATACTACAATAGTACTAATAATACTATAAACTACCCAACAATACCATTACTTCATTTGAGATTTGAGATGTGATGGCTTTTCAACTAAATCATTGATCTAAGATAAGCAGAAGCAAAGCTCCCCTTAACGTCCCTTACCATTGTGTCCATAGGAGGA